>WOVY01016268.1:0-626685 GCA_013436015.1 Rhipicephalus annulatus
GAAGTGGAAGACTTGCTTGTGCTCTTTAGACGATATCGTTATTTCCGTCAACCTTCCTCAGCACTTGCAACGACTGGACGAAGTTCTTACGTGCCTTGCAAACGCAGGCCTTCATCTGAACACCAAGTGTTGAACACCAAGAAGTGCCGTTTTGCGAGCAAGACGATTAAAGTGTTAGGCCACATCGTAAGCAAGGACGGTATTCGTCCCAATCCTGACAAATTTCCGCTGTCCAACACTTCCCGCGTCCTGAAAAAGCCAAAGATTTGCGCAGTTTCCTCGGCCTGCTCTTATTTTCGCCGATTCATTCGAGACTTCGCCTCAATAGCTTCACCATTGCACAAGTTGCTCGGATGAGGCGTCGCTTTGTGTGGTCTCCTGAATGTGAAGCGGCGTTTGCCCAACTGAAGTGTACACTCACATCCGAACAGTCCTCTGCCTTTGACAAACCGCGCCTACGCTCCTGCATACAGACGCTAGTGGTCGAGGCATTGGTGGAATTCTCCTACAGCGAGACAAATATTTACGTGAGAAAGTCGTCGCATACGCGAGCCGTGCACTGACCCCTGCTGAAAAGAATTATAACATCACCCGAACAGGGAGTGCCTAGCGGTCGTATGGTCGATACAAAAGTTTCGACCTTATCTCCACGGCAGCCACTTTACTGTGGTTACGGACCATCACGCCTTGTGCTGGCTCTCGACAATCAAGAACTTGTCCAGCCGCTTTGGTCGCTGGATTCTTCGCTTACAAGAATACGACTTCACGACACATACAAGTCGGGAAACAAGCATCAAGACGCCGACGCACTTTCGCGTTGCCCGCTCTCTTCGGAGCCACTAACAAACCCGCCACTGCCACACTCGAGAAGCTTTCGGCCGTCTCTTCCCTACATGTTTTGTCATTAGCTACTGTAGACCAACTTCTCCAAGCGAGTGTGGTTGTTCTTATCTCAGCAACGTGCTGACCCTTACTGTCGCCGCATCATGGACCGTCTTGACGGGGCTTGCCGGCCCCTAACGCCTGTCTTCGTCGACAGCGACTCATTCAAGCTCAACAACCCCGTCCTGTACCGTCATATATACCACCCTGATGGTCAACGCTGGGTGCCCGTTCTACCTCGCTCTCTTCGGGCTCAAGTCCTCAAGACATATCACGACGACATGTCTGCTGGACACATGGGCTTCCAGAAAACGTATGACCACATAAGATGTCACTACTACTGGCCGGGCTTGTCCACCTCTGTCGCGAAGTACGTTGCCTCATGCGCCCTTTGTCAGCGTCGCAAGCTACCTACATAACTCGAATGGACAATTACAAACCACTATTCGAGGTAGTTGGCATTGACCTGTATGGTCCGCTTCCTATAACTGTCACGGGCAATCGATGGATAGTTACAGCTGTCGACCACCTGACCCGCTACGCCGAAACAGCTCCCGTGCCTTCTGCATCAGCTCCGGAAGTGGCCGACTTCATCCTTCGAGCAATAATCCTTCGACACGGAGCTCCTCGTGTAATCCTGAGCCACCGTGGAAGAGTATTTCTTTCAGAACTCGTTGAAGAAGTGCTCGAGGCATCCGGGACTACACACAAAACAAGCTCCAGTTACCATCCTCAGACGAACGGCCTGACAGAGCGCTTTCATCGTACACTGTCAGATATGATAGCGATGTATATCGAACCCGACCACAGAAACTGGGACACCATTTTGCCATTTGTCACTTTTGCGTATAACCTCTGTACAGCGCACAACCGCGTTACTCGCCGTTCTACCATCGTCACGGTCGCTTCCCTTCTTCCTCGATGTTGCTTTCTTCTCTGCGCCTGTAAAACCAGGTTCATCTTCAAGTGAAGAATACGTGTCTCGTCTACTTCATTGCCGCTAGCTGGCTCGCGTCGACATTGAAGCCAAGCAACAGATCGCAAGCTTGAATATGATGCCTCTCATCGTGCCGTGCTTTCAGCGACGGAGTCCTCCTTCTTTACACCCATTCGCCACTCCCGACTGTGCGAGAAGTTTCAATTACGTTTTATCGGCACCTACACTGTCTTGGAGCAAACGTCTCCTGTGAATTATCGCGTGGCACCCCGCTCTTCTTCCGACGGACCGCCTCTACAGGGCAGCAGAAATAGTCCACGTAATCCCGCATGAAGCCTTTCATACGGCGTTCATGTTCGCTTTAAACTGCGGCCAAGAACTGCGGTCAGGATGACCGCTTTCACGTGGGGGGGAAGTTAGTGTAGGCATTCATTAAGCACATCTACTCTCTTGACACATATTCATCATCATGAGTGGTCGTTATCTTCATTTGCTGTGGGGACTTGGCTTGTCTGAGTTCTGTGCCTTGGGCGTGGTCGCTTCATCGTGTCTTCTGGGTCTAATAAAGGTTACCTTCACCGTTACATCACAATATGAATAACAATAGACAAACAAGGTAATCTTCTTGTTGCACGTGTGTACGCACACCCAGCAGAGCAAACCTCCCTGTGGCTATAACCTAATGTAATCCCTTCCGAAGAATGAAATTACTGCCACATTTATTTTTAAACCTAGCTTCTCAATTGGTTAGGCCAGGTATCTTTCCTTTGATAAGAATATCGGTAACAGAATAAAAAGAAATAATCTCTTGATTCTAATTCCTTCGCAAAACAGACATAACAGAGATGCTGTGAGTCCAGGTTTATGTAGGTAATAATTAAGGGTGCGGAATTCTGCATCGTAATCTGGTGATTGTGAATTTCTAACCGCCGAGATACGACACCAATGTTTGTTCCAGCAAAATCTTAGATGTACAAAGTCTCTGACTTGTATTCAATTGTTCATAATTTTTTCCATTTCCTTATGCAACAAGCATTTTTATATCTGAGTGTTGTTACATAAGCGAAATTAGGTAAAATCGGTAAGAGTGGTCTGCTTAAAAATGCTTTGGCTAACGAGTCTGCCATCTCGTTCGGATAAATCCTGCAGATGGCCAGGTATCCATAGCAAGTGAAATTTCTCAGGTTTGCTGGTAATAAACTACATAACATAGTCAAAAATGTCAAATTTTTTGCTGCAGATAGTGCAGTGCATACTGAGAGAGAATCAGTAAGTATGACTGCTTCTGATTCGCTTGCAGGTAGTTTACAAAGTGCTAGAATTATAGCAAATATTTCAGTGATGAATGTAGGCGTATAATTTGGTAATTGAACTGAAAAAGACCAGTGTAGAGAAGTACAGAAGATGACTACTCCGGGCCTTTTTGTTTAATACGAATGCATTTGTCGCAATAACTTTGATTATGAACAGATGAGTTAAGTATTCTTGTAACTGATGATTTAAATATTGAAGGGGCATTTGTTTCGAATTAGAGGGGAACGTATCCTAAAATTCTATTTCAAATTTTGAATTAGACATCTTCGTTGAGGTTCTCTGATAGATATTTACATTCAGAGGTTCTAGCAGTGCTTGGACGAACCTAATCTCGAAAGAGTGAAGTCTAGACCATTGTGTTCCGAAGAATGCGCTTGGTCCTTGAATAAAAACTTAAGACGCTTGTCTCAGAGGCGAATTGTATAATTTAAAAAAGTTTGAACTGTAATTGATCTTAACCAAGTTACCAAAAGTGAAGACACGCTTCCACAAACAAAACATTCTTTGCAACAAATTTGGAGAGTCCAAGACACAAGCGCAGAGCTTCTCTTTCTAATAATATTAGTTATCTCATCTTAAATGCCGCGCTGCCAGAAAATAATATGCACCCGAATTCCATAATAAGCCGCACATACATCTTGTAAATCATTATCTAGGAACTCCTTCACAATCCTGTTTTTCTAACCACTCCAAGCACGTGACGCTTTAGAGCCAACCCCGTCTATGTGTCATTTCCAATTTAGCGTTGTATTATATATGACGCCTAGGTATTTCATCAAATCAACCTAGAGAATGAGCTCGTTTACGGTACATCAGAGAAATGTTGACACGATCCTTAAAAGAGAACGGCAGAAGCACACTTTTTTTGACGTTCAATGACATATGGATATTGTCAACCCATGTTTCTAGCATGTTCATGTAATTCTGTAATGCCTGATGTAATGAGTGCAGAACACTGTTTGTTGCAAAGAAAGCAATATCATCTGCATACACGTGATTTTCAATATCCCGATGAGCTGTAATGAACTTAGCAATATATTGATAAAACAGGGGATAACACTGAGCCCTGAGGTACACCTCGTGTCTGCTTATATCTTTTAGAAGAGCATCCACCCAAGAAGAAAGAAAATTCTCTCTCTTTTAAAACTACCACGCCTTCTGACCTCGAGCACTTTTTTTCTTCCAGTGCGTGGCTTCTCAGTGTAATCGCGCACGCACGCGAGGACAAGTAGCGGTTTCTCGCGGCTATTTCGGTAGCTTGATTTTTTTGGTACAGACGCCTAGACGATTTTTCGCTCACAACCAAGGGGGCCGACGCCGGTGGCAGGTTTTCTGCGACACGAGCTCTTTAACGCTATCGCGTTAAAAGATAACTTTCCGTTGAATGGGACCGATCCGGCAACCTTGGAATAACGCGTCCGGTGTACAGGTAGTCACTGGACGGAAAAGTGGTGGTTCAGGTGTACCGATATCATAAGGCCCCTCTTCCCAATCCCTACCCCAGGAAATAATACCAATAAGATCCTGGTGTTTACTTCAACCCTTTCCTGTGCACGCTGGTGCGTCTGGCATCGACTATGAATTCATGCATGAAAAGACTCAATACGCTATATATGCTGCTTAATAAATACCCAAATGTCGCGAAAAATCACACCCTTTCTTACGGGTCTCTGTAATGTATTTAACAACTCTTCCGTATCTCATGCAACAACCTTATTTCGAACTAAAAGTAATAAATGACGTTCATCTATACATAAAGCGCACTTTATTTTCATGCCGTACGCTCAACTCATTAAAAAAATAGCCGTTTCTAACGGGTTCTTCTTTTGTTACAGGAAGCGTATGTCGATGCCTGTAGAACTTCAAGGACAAAGGGTTTTAGTTTGCGCATGCAAAATCGACTCAAAAGGAAAATTCCAATCCGCTAAAGATGGTTCCTCGGGGAAATGACGTGGAACTACGGAACAACGCTGTGATCGCTGCTTTCTTTAATTACCTGGGGATTGTCGCCATGATCTTTAGAGCTCAAAGACTCTCCTCTTGTAATCTCCACCCAGCCAAGTGCTGTGGCGTCTGCGAGCCTCTTGAACAAGGGCTATTAAGGATTTCAAGCAGGGAGCAGATAGATCTAATGGTTATGCAAATGATGGCCAGACAGCACATTTGCATTATTGAACGAGTTTTTAACTCTCTATGAAAAAGTTTGGAGGTCGGATCAGCGGCAAATTTAAATATTGGTCGAACGCGCTTTGAAATGTTTTGTTCTCCTGGGACTCTGCGCACAGACGCCATTTCTCAATAGTGGGACGCAAACTCGCCTGCAGAGCACAAATTTGATGAGATTGTTCGGTTCGCCGATGCAACCTCGCAGTGTTTAGTCGCGCTTTGGAAGGTTGTAAACAATACGTGAACGTGCGCTTTCGACGGACTATTTCTACCCTCAAACTTTTGGCTTGCTGGTAGGATAGTAACGATTGTTTTCCTACGTCATAATCTTCTACAACACACTGCGGCTTCGGCAACTCAGGTCTTGAATTAATTAGTGGTTGCTAGCGTTAGTAAACGCCCGGCATTAGCCTGAACAAGCGGCATGCTCATGGAGGGCTCAACGTTAGTTCTATTATCTGGTCCTTCCATGAAAATACATTTCATAATGTGACTGTTGGCGACATACCACTACGCATTGAAAGCCAATGTAGAAATAACACCCACTAACCTGACACGCCATTTTTTCATGCGCCTGCCCCTTCCTGTAATGTTGACGTGGGATAGATTTTAAGTGAGTTAGTGAGTGAGTGTGTGTGTTTGCGTGAGCGAGTAAGTGAGTGAGTGAGTGAATGAGTGAGTGTGTGTGGTTGCGAGTGAGTGAGTGAGTGAGTGAGTAAGTGAGCGAGCGAATGAGCATTGCAGCGGCAGTCTAGCTACCGCCCTGACAGGACGAAGACGTCGACAATTCCGTGTCAGCCGACAACCACCCGAAATCGTTTACTGCACGCATATACATAAGGAAAGTGAAGAGGGAAATGACTTGATAGAACAGAAAATTTGAGAAAGGAAATTGACGCATGCGTAACGACAACAACACCTGACGTACATCACACCACATTTAACATGATTTTTACATGATACTACACTTTTAACATGATTGAATAAAGATGAAAATCGGTAAATTTATTTATTTATTTTTAAGAGAATACTTTCAGTCTTAATGCGATGTTAACCGACGCCTTATTTAAGGATGAGGACGAAGAACATTAATATAACCAAGACAAGCTGCGAACCCCAACATCGGCTATTGCTATTACATTTTTTATCCATATGGAACCAATACCAGCATGTCTTCTTGCTTGAATTCATCCCCAGTCAGTATGTTTTATTTTTTATTAGGAGGGGGGGGATGTCTCATAGTTTTACACCAGACACCTTTCTGGATGAATGCTAGGACGAATTAACCTAGCTTTTTGGAACTCACATATGACAATCTAAAGTACTGAGCTGCCATCTACCTACACCATTGAAAGAATTGCGCATTCCTATTACTTTCTTGCATAGGGCAATCTATATCTTAGCTAAACAATATCTGAGCAGCGCAAGAACACTAAGTTTAAGTGAACGTTCAGAGAGGTCAGCTTCGATTATACTGGAGGGCGAGTTGGTTGGGCATGATCTTCAGAACTTCATGCAAAATATTAAAGGAACTCGAACACACAAACAATGACACACACACCACAGGCGTTTGTATTGGGCTGATTGTTTTGTTTGTCAGTGTTTGCTAAAGTTTGCGTTATCACACGGTGGTCTCTTTGGAAGATCTGCGGGCCTCAATGGTAAGCCACGCTGCAAAGTTCAGAACTCACTGACCAACTTTGGGCCGTTCAGAGAGCCCTGAAGGCAGTGCAGGAGCAACAGCTCCAAGCAGCCATCTAGGCGTTCCAGATCAGAACCTTCTATTGGCCCTATTTCGAATCAAGTTATTTTAAATCTTTTCAAGGAAACAGCGTGGCTCAGCTATGTCGCTAGCTTTTGTTCCTATGTAAAAATAAACTATAAGTGAGGCTCTCACACTTTATTACAAATTCATGACTGTCACTTAAAAACAGTTTTTATATATGTGTTCTTAGTAAACGTTCGCTCAGATGGATGTACGTGCTGAACATATCATTGGAGAAGGTGAACTGCAGGTATCAAACAGAAGTTACAAAAGGAGATTTTCATATAGTTTCGCCCAAGGTTTGTACGAAACGAGTAGTCAGTTATGTATTTTACTTACAACAAATAGTTTAGATTAAAAATAAATGCATTGTACACACTAACTTTTTAAAGATATGAAAATATTCGTTAGTTGCTTCGGGACGTGACATTTCTCGCGTGGCTAACAGCCAGTGCTTAACCACGAAAATAAACGTTACAGACTTGCAAATTGAGTTGACTGAAGGGATTCGAACACGTTTTGACACCGAGATCCTTCATAATGAAAAGTATCTGCTGATAAGATAATTTACGGATGAAAAGGATGAGTGGGACTAGAGCGGTCAAAAGTGCCGACAATAATATTCATGACGAAAAATAGGATGACTAATATTCTGGATGAGTATTCACGCCTTTTACCATCTGCGTTTTTTTAACTGAAAGAAATATGTCTTTCGAAATTGTTGACAAACACAGTGTTTTAACAGCTAAGCTAGTGAATCTCCCCGAAACGTCTCATCATCATCATCATCATCATCATCATCATCATCGGCATGGGATCTCTAAATTCTTTTCATCTTCGTCCTACACTCCATCATCAGCAGACTGTTTCAGGACATGCTTTGGAGTGTTCGAGTTACACTTGCTGATGACTGTAGTTGACCATAGTATGCATGATCATGCTTTCTCTGTCTTTTTTTTAATGCGCAGCATTTCTTAGTGAACTTCGGCGACGTTGAACGTATCTATCTATCTATCTATCTATCTATCTATCTATCTATCTATCTATCTATCTATCTATCTATCTATCTATCTATCTATGTATACTGATTAACATCGACGTCAGATGCTCTGTCATGTTGTCATAAATAAGAATTGTTTCAAACACGTCTAGTCTTCATTATTTTATTCCAGAAAAAAGTCTCTCACGTATCACTAGTGTTACGCGGTTTCAAAGACGGGTACACATGCGGTAGATAAAGCGGTGTCCACGAGGCACCTCCTAGATATTTTATACTTTTTCCTGGTAAACTAATTGCACCACTTGAAAAAGAAAAAAAATGTCGTATGCGCGAAGGGTCCCTTTTTGAGTTTCCGTCAGATTAGGTGTGAAATAACCATCTTAATTTTCTTATGATTCTTAGTTGACTGTGCTGATGTCCAACCCCCCTTCAAAGAAAAAAAAAGAAAAAAATGAGACTCTCTCTGCAGATTCTGGGGTGAACTGGGACTGGCCAACTTTTGACCAGGCGATAGTGTCTTGTGATTGCTTCATCATATCACGTCCCCTGATGCGACATCTTGAGGTGACGTCCTCACGTGTTGATCTCTTTTTTTTATTTTTGCGTAACTCGTCCTGACGCCGATAGTCACTTTTGGATATGATAATGCCGTTAAGGTTTTCAGCTTTATATTTTACTTTAGTATGGTAGTTAGAGGAAGCACAAAATAGGTAATGAAGTCGAGGGAAACGCATGAAAGCTGCCTCTCTGTCTCGTGGCAGGGCCACCTTCTTTAAATGTCAAATGAAAGTCACCGATTGTTAAGCTTAATGTATTTTAAACTACCCTTTAAATACCAAAAGAAATATTTAGGCGGCCATAAACCTTCACTTTTAGGTGTTCAACGCGATAGCGATATGTTGTTCCTAGCCATTTTATACCCAAAATCTTGTTTGAATGAACAACACAAAAAAACCCTGGTATGCATATGAAAATGGTTAAGTATGCCGGTATAGTCTTAGGAAAAAAAATTATGATTATTTATAGGCGAGTAAAGAGTTGTTGCTGCTGAGAAACATTGGGCACATATGGTACTACTTCACGTGGAATGCCTTCCAGCAGTAGCTGCCTGGAATGAGGTGTAGGTGCACGTTGCTGCACCATCCAAGACTGAGATTTAAATGTACAGATCCTAAAGTTTTGGTTTACACCTGCTCTGCGGGACTGGGCTTGAACAGGGTTTCCTTGAAAAAAACGTTTAATTGCTAGAAAACAGAAAATATATTTTAAATATATATAATGAAAACGGTGTTTTTAGATTAACTATCGTGTAAAGAAAAAGGACACCGGATCACGCAGACATTTTGTAAAAAAAATAAAGTTTCTTCGCTTTCCTATGCTAGACTGATCGGCACGCTTGTTCTGGGAGTGACGTAGACGAGGGAGAAAAGGATGGAGGGAACGCTGACCGGTTCCTAACCATAATAGATTTCTTTTTCTCCCACACTTAAAACGTCAAATTTAACTGATCCGCACACTGCAAGTTATTACAATCACGTCTTGCCATTTTCGCTTGTACTTCCATTATGCCTAATGTTGCTCGCGAGCAACAACCCATTTTGTATCAAGGTTTCTGTGATGTGACGTGCGGCCACACTAATCAGTGGGCTCAAAAATGTTCTACGATGCCTTCTGAGTCACTTTAGTTATTTCAGTTGTCGCAGTAGCATCCTCTTCCACTGTAGTCGAATTAGTTTCTTTCCTTGTATGGAACTTTTTAAAGATAACAGCCTTTCTTAGGAACCTTCAACGCAAAAATTTTGGTCTGCCTGTCTGCCTGCACATCTGTATGTTTGTCCATTCTTAACGGTACCCTGAACGGCATTAAAGTGACCAAGCAATACTCCAAACGGCCGACCCCATCCGCGGCGCCCACAAATATTGCTCAAGGCTCAGCGTTCATAATTGTGTGATTGTCAATTAAAAAGCAATTATTGAGCATATCTTAGGCACTATACCAAAACGTCAATATTATGTATGTGTGGTTTTACTAGAAAAGGCATACATAAGCAATTTTAAGGACCGTAGCCTTTATAACGCTGCACTGGCCATGCAACACTTGCGCGAAACGGCAAGTGTTTCGAACGCTTTACTAAGACGACACTGTAATGGCACCTACCCATCGCCTTGCGTTCTACACCTTTTCACCTCCGAGACGGGCGCGCACGCCGCGCGCTTCGTTTTCCAAGATAACTGCAGAGCTGTAACATGCAGATACGGGGCCGACTTTTTTACCACCTTTTCAGACGCTGAAACGAAACACTATAAAGAACGGGATGCATTTTATTTGCGCATTTTTTAAAGCTCGGGACGCTTGGTTGTGTTTTTTTTCTTACCACATATAGTGTCAGAAGGGTAACGCCGCAGGGTGTGTTTGCTGAAAGAAATATTTTTGTGTTGTTGCCGTAGAGCAACAGCGGGCATCAAAGGGATAGTGCGTACTTCGAACACTTAGTGATTGGAACAATTTCCAACTTGCGCCCACTGCGTGACCTTAAGTAAATAGGCGCTGTCGTTTGTTTGCCTTTTGTATTGGTTGACGGGCTTCAAACCACGGAGTCATTATGATAATCACATGTTCTGACACCCACTGGCAATGGGTGCTTGTACCAGTCATTATTACTGCAACATTTCATGTTGTATTGTGAAGCAAGTATACAGGACGCGTGTGTTTCCAAAATATGAAAGCTACTTTAACTGCTTTTTCAAGCAGAGGAAATTCTTTTAACTGTACTCAGAAGCAGAGGCATGTTCGTGTGGTAGAACATTCAGTTGCCACGCAAACAACTCGGCTTCGGTCCTCTCTAGGATCCAGACAACCTTCGTTCCGTCCTCACTCTGTACCAGGAATTTGCATCGTTCTCGACTTGCGGGTCACGCGCTTTTTAGATGCGGAGCATCTAATACTCGAGGCTTGTAGTGCGGCGCCGTCCGCAAACTTTCTCCTCCTTCTTTCACCATCTGTGCATCCCTTCCTCCTCTACACACCGCGCGCGCTTCACTCCCCCACCATCTGTGCATCCCTAATGGGTCCTCCTCTACACACCGCGTGCGCTTCTCCTCTTCACGAACATTCGCTAGCTGTATAATGTAGCGCGCATGCGCCGTCACGCTTCGAGAACATCGGCAGCTGACGCGCGCGCATGCGCCGTCGCGCTTCGAGAACATCGGCAGCTGACGCGCGCGCATGCGCCGTCGCGCTTCGAGAACATCGGCAGCTGACGCGCGCGCATGCGCCGTTGCGCTTCTCCCCCTTCTCGAACATTCGACAGCTGACAGTGCATGCGCCGTCGCGCTGTATATATTATTACGACGTGTATGTGCCGGATTGATAAGAGGGAATAGAAGTGTGGACTTGGGAAGAAGAAGATCTCTCGGCAGTTTTATCCGGTGCGGCCTCGCCATCCCAGCTTCCGTTCAATAAACCCCCGTACCAATAAACCCCCTGTAACAGAGTGGTGGAGGTGCTGGGTACAGTATACGTCGACGAACCACGGAGCCACAGCTGTTCGAACTTCGCCGGAGCCGTCGTATTGCCGGTCTGCCACCGACACCAACTGCCATGGCCGAGAGCGAAGGTCACGCCTTCTCAACCACACAAAGGTCAGTGCCAGCTGCACCTCGATATCACTATATGGAACCCCGCCCGTTCGCGGGAAGAGCAGGAGAAGATGTGGATGCGTGGCTGACACAGTACAAAAGGGTGAGCCGGTACAACTGCTGGGATGCCACCGACCAACTGGGAAATGTCGCGCTGTTTCTCACGGAAACAGCTCTGATGTGGTACGAAAACCACGAAGATTCCTTAACAACGTGGGATCGTTTCACTGAAGAGCTCAAGAAATGCTTCGGCGACTCTGATTCAAAAAAGAAGAGCGCGGAGCGCACGTTGGCTCAAAGAGCTCAGACTCCTGGAGAAACGTGTACCACCTACATAGAGGAGGTCCTGATGCTCTGCAAGATCATAGACCCGTACATGACTGAAGAGGACATGGTCGGCCACCTTCTGAAGGGTATAGCAGAGGACGTCTACAACTTTTTGATAGGCAGGGAAGACCTCACTTCCGTCTCCGCCGTCCAACGCCGCTGCCGTACTTTTGAGAAGCTAAAGACCCGTCGTATTGCCCCGAAATTTGGTAGGCTGGCAAATGTAACAACGGTCGCCAGCGTCGACGTGAGCCCGCCCGCCGACCTTGCCGCTACTATCCGGACAATAGTGCGGGAAGAACTACAGCGACAAGACACACTGTTCCACGACACCATCCGTCATACGCCTACCTGTTCATCCTACTACCCGGCCCCGTTCGCTCCTCTGCCACCATCAGTATGTGTGACAGACGTTCGCGAGGCTAGGGCTTCGTGGCCACGCCGAGACTCATTCGCGTCTGACCAGCGGTATGACCAACGTCTTCGTCCCGGCCCCGCCCCACAGAGGCGCGCAGCTCCCGTTCAGCAATCTGCTCCACCCCGTTCGGTTAGGCGACCCTACACAGCCCAGCGCTCTCAGCAGTGGTTCGGCGAGCGACCCCTACCCATCTGCTACAACTGTGGCGTCGAAGGCCACATTGCCAGGTACTGTAACTACCGGCAGCCGCCGAGGTACGACTGCCCACCGAGATCCCACCTGTCCGACTTTGCACAAGCACCAACGTTCCCTGGAAGCGCATCTTACGAGACACCAAGGCCGCTGCGAAACCGTTCTCCAGCCTCTGACCGCAGTCTGACACCCCCGCCAGCCCCTCGCTCCAATCGGTCGCCGTCTCCTAGGCGCCGCTACCCTTCGCCGCCTCCGGAAAACTAGGCAGAGCGGCCGCTGGGGGTGAGGTCGCTGGTGATTCGCTGCAAGAAGAGATACCTCCACCGGTGCTTATGTTTAAAAACAAAGTGCAAGTTTTTGTTGATGGTGTACATACGATGGCTTTGGTGGACACTGGAGCCACCGTGTCGATCATGAGTGCTGCGTTCAAAGCTCGTTTGGGAAGAAAGGTGACCTTTTTGTTGGAGAAAGCGATAACGTTCTGTGGCGTGGGCGGCAACTCGTTGTGTCCGATTGGTGTTTGTACCGCGGCAGTGTTACTGAGTGATCAAGTGTTTGTGACAGAATTCACGGTTCTTCCGCGGAGCACTCATGACATCATTCTAGGCATAGATTTCTTGCGAATGTGCGGAGCCACTGTAGACTGTCGAAATGGCGAAGTTATCATAAGTGACGCTGTTCCTCATGGACTTATCGAGAATTCGGGTACGGAAAGCGGTGCGCTCCGAGTCTATGAAGATACCGTTATCCCGGCCTTCTGTGCTGTGCGCGTTCCAGTAGCTTCTTCGCATATTAACGACAATAAGACCAGTTTCGACGCGCTAGTGGAGCCTTTCCATCTAAGTTGTATAAAGAAGAACACGTTGGTACCCCACAGCATAGTTTCAGTGAGTGAAGGTCGTTCAGACCTTTGGACAACGAATTATTCAAACGAACCGGTGCTGCTACCAGGAGGACTTAAACTAGCGTCGTTTAAAGAATACTCGCCAACAACAGTAGCTGTCCTCGGTGACGTTCGACGGGATGAACAAGTGACCGCCTGCTCAGACAGTTCGAAAGTTTTACCTATGGTTGATAAGGCGCTGACTGCCGACAAGCGCAGAATGCTTGTGGACGTTTTGTTAAAGTACTTGCAAGTTTTTGATTTCTCCCAGAGTGACCATACGCCTTCCATTCCTCCATTTCGTATACGCCATAGGATAAATACAGAAACAGCACAGCCAATCCGACAAAAACCGTACCGAGTATCGCCGTCCCAGCGCAAGATAATAGACAATCAAGTGCGTGAAATGCTCCAGAAGGGCATCATTCAAGAATCATCGAGCCCTTGGGCAGCTCCTGTGATCCTTGTGAAAAAGAAAGACGGTACCTGGAGATTTTGTGTCGACTATCGCCGTTTGAACTCCATCACGAAGAAAGATGTTTATCCTCTTCCACGAATTGATGACGCCTTGGACTGTCTCCATTCGGCGTCATACTTCTCGTCTATCGATTTACGTTCAGGCTACTGGCAGATTCCCATGCATCCAGCGGACAAGGAAAAGACTGCTTTCATAACTCCAGACGGACTTTATGAATTTAACGTGATGCCGTTTGGATTATGTAATGCTCCTGCCACATTCGAAAGGTTCATGGATACCATTCTGCGTGGCCTAAAATGGAACGTCTGTATGTGCTACTTAGATGACATCGTGATCTTTGGGCGCACATTTCGTGAGCACAACGAACGCGTGGACATTGTTCTGGAATGCATTAGAAACGCTGGCCTTGTTCTTAATTCGAAGAAGTGTCATTTCGGCGAGCGACAAACCTTAGTACTTGGGCACCTTGTGAACAAAGATGGGATCAGGCCTGACCCGAGCAAGACAGCAGCTGTGAAAGCGTGCAAACCACCTCGCTCAACGAAAGAGCTTCGCAGCTTCCTAGGCCTGTGCTCGTACTTTCGCCGATTTATTCCCGCATTCGCCGACGTTGCCTTCCCCTTGACCAGTCTGCTACGTCAAGGTACTAGCTTTGAATGGACACATGACTGTGAGACGTCTTTCAACCAACTCAAGTTCTTACTCACATCGCAGCCCATTCTCCGGCACTTCGACCCTTCGGCACCGACCGAAGTTCATACTGACGCCAGTGGCATTGGCATAGGTGCAGTTCTAGTACAACGACACAGTGGAAAGGAACATGTCATTGCGTATGCCAGCAGAACTTTAAGTAAACCAGAACGGAATTACACAGTGACTGAGCAAGAATGTTTGGCACTCGTCTTCGCTGTACAGCGATTCCGTTCATACCTGTACGGTCGTCCCTTCCAAGTGGTCACAGACCATCATTCCTTGTGCTGGCTTGTAAGCCTCCGAGACCCATCTGGCCGCCTGGCACGCTGGGCCCTCCGCTTGCAAGAGTATGACTTCACGGTGTCATACAAGAGTGGCAGGAAGCACGCTGACGCTGACTGCCTTTCGCGGATGCCGCTTACTACAACACTTTGCGATGCCGACAATTTCGATCACCTAATTGCGTCAGTGACTCCAGTATTCCCGGACAAGACCACCTTTGAAAATGAACAGCGGAAGGATGTCAGCTTGGAGCCATTATTTGCTGAAGCACGAGCGTCCACTTTGGCCGGACGCTTTTGCGTTCGTGAAGGATTACTTTACAAGAGGACCTTCTCGGCCACGGGTTCCCGCTTCTTGCTGGTGGTGCCGCACACACTCCGTTCCTCCATTCTGCGCGCCATGCACGACGACGCAACTTCGGGTCACCTGGGAATGACGCGAACACTCCTTCGTACACAGGAGCGATTTTACTGGCCACGCATGCGCCAGTCAGTTGAGCAGTACGTGGCCAGTTGCACTCAATGCCAGACGCACAAATCAATCACGACTGCTCCGGCTGGACTTCTACAGCCTGTGACGCCTCCCAGCACTCCCTTTGAGCAAGTTGGCATTGACCTCGTGGGCCCTTTTCCACGCTCGGCAAAAGGCAACCGTTGGATTGTAGTGTGCGCCGATTACCTGACCCGCTACTGCGAGACGGCCGCCCTGCCATCTGCGACTGCTGGCGAAGTATCCTCCTTTCTCCTGCACTCTATCATACTGCGCCACGGACCTCCTCGCGTCATAATAAGCGACCGCGGCCGTCAGTTTACGGCAGACGTTGTTGAGGAACTGCTCCGTATGTGTGGCTCGGAACTTCGTCATTCGACACCTTACCATCCACAGACGAATGGCCTTACTGAACGAACGAACCGGACACTGGTGAATATGCTTTCAATGTACGTGGCGTCCAATCACAAGAACTGGGACGACGTCTTACCGTTCATCACGTATGCCTTCAACACTGCCCAACACGAAACCACCGGCCACAGCCCTTTCTTCCTTCTTTACGTTCGACCCCCTCGTTATACCCTGGACACTATCTTTTCGTTTTATGACAATGACGATCCTTCATTAGCTGAAACACTATGCCTTGCAGAAGAAACTCGGCGTCTTGCCCGTCTGCGTACTATAGCATCGCAAGACCGCTCAAAGCTCCGCTACGACAGCAAGCACCGCCACGTCACATATGAACCGGGAGACCTTGTAATGGTGTGGAAGCCTATCCGCAAGCGTGGCTTGTCCACAAAACTTCTCGCCCACTACACTGGCCCATTCGTTGTCCTTGAGCGCCTCAGTGCAGTAGATTATAAAATAGCACGACTGACAGCTAGTGGGAGACGATCAACCAAGACCGAGGTTACCCATGTGGCTCGCCTCAAAGCTTTTAGACTGCGGGACGATGCATGAAACGCGCGGTGCGCTTCGTCTGCGAAGGGGGAAATATTACGACGTGTATGTGCCGGATTGATAAGAGGGAATAGAAGTGTGGACTTGGGAAGAAGAAGATCTCTCGGCAGTTTTATCCGGTGCGGCCTCGCCATCCCAGCTTCCGTTCAATAAACCCCCGTACCAATAAACCCCCTGTAACAATATACTCAAGGTCGGCGCTCGCTCGCTCAGTTGCCGCTCGTCGGTTGGTTTGTACGGCGCGTCGACGTCCAAGGTCGCGGTGAAATGAATTCCAACGAATCCACAAACACAATGATCGACGTCCCATCGACCAGCGCCGCCCTTTCGCATACGTGTGTACGTTTTCACTCATTTAACACCCCCTTTTACAACCACGTTAACCAATTTAGCCATCGACCCAAGTAAGTCGCAATTTAACACCCCATTTCACAACCACGTTAACCAATTTAGCCATCGACCCAAGTAAGTCGCACTTTAACACCCCGTTAACCAATTATATGCTCCGCATCCTCCTCAGTGTTCTCCCGAGGGAAGCTGCGGGCAATTTTTTTCTCTCAAAATGAATGACGCCGACGAAGGAATTTCTGCAAAACAAGCTTTTTGACGCCCTCGCAATAAAATAAAAGAAGTGATGTGCCAGCCAATGTTTTCACCACCAGTAAGCCCTGTCACGACAGCCACAGATAACGCCAGCACAACCGCTTTGGAAAATGAAGCCCTGCGACCCCAATACGTAGGCTCGTTAAAGAAAGTGTCCTTGGAGGAGAGGGGGTGGGGGGGGGGCGTCATATCACTTAGCTGCTGGACGCAGATAACACGCCGGAGATGTAGGCCGGTGTCCCCAAGATATTTGTGTGAGCGCCAATGAATCGTGAAGTAGCTAGCCGCCGTCATTTTTGGGTTTGCTGGTGCATGTTCGAAGCACATAGACAGATAAAACGACTAGCGAAATGGCTTCCATTAGCTGAAACGACTTGACCTGGAGCCGCCATGAACTGTCTGCAAATACAGGACTCCATTGATTAGACCCACAAGCGTTGCTGTCTTCGTGATTCGAAGCCACAATAATTTTTTTTTACGGCTCATCCACTCAGCCTTCTTATGGAGACAAATCTGTGCTCTAAAAGCAAGAGTTAGGCTAAGTAGTGAATGAAAGATAACAGAGCTACAAGTGTCAGATTTAGCTCCTTCAGACCCAGTGACAAAAACACACCTGAAAAATGATTGATATGGGGGTTTAACGTCCCAAAACCACTATATGATTATGAAAGACGCCGTAGTGGAGGGCTCCGGAAATTTAGACCACCTGGGGTTCTTTAACGTGCACCCAAATCCACACCTGAAAAAGTGCAGATATAGAGGTACAAGGAAACTATAACCACAAGTTGTATGAATTCTCCACCCAATGTTCTACGCGCAATTAGGGGCGTGGGAGGGGGGAGTGATAGTGGCGACAGTGATGTTTAAATGTCTTGCTTGACAATCGGGCTTCTCTTGAAACCATTCTCTTCGCTTATTCCAATCGAAAAGTTTTGAACTCCTTTATGTTTAAAGTGCTTTGAGTTACATCACTACCATGTGTTCCAGCTATGTTTGAAGATAACATGTGTTATGACCTGAAGTTAGCCAGTGATGCTCATATTGTGTTTATGTTGTTGCGTGAATTGTACGTTAGTTTTCATAGTTAAACCGATAACTACATAAAACTGAAGCAAATATCATGCTCTGCTAAAGTAGCGAAGATTTCCAATTCGACAATTTTAAGAAACGCACGCCAAACCCAACCAAAATCAGCGTGGTAGTGCATTTACAGAAGCTCCGCCTCATGACTTTTCTTTCATTGCCCGAGAAGAGCTGTCCACCTTTGAAGCACAGTGTAATGTGCAGAAACTGGGGACACTACACATGTGGATATGAAACGTCACGCTAAAGAAAAACATTATTATCTTACAAAATTAATGACACGTAAAATGAGTTTTCCCATTAAACAGTTTAATGAGGGAGTTACCATCTTTTCACATTAACTGCTTTATCCGCAAGAACACTGCTGCACTTTACAAATTGTGCATGTGTTCCTTACGTTTACAATTAAATAACAAAAATAATAGGGGGCTATTTTGATTTTAAACATCATGGCAGAATAGCGCCGACAACGGGATGAAGGACATACAGGACACAGCACTGGCTGTCAACTAGATTTGTTATCGAAAGGCAAAGCAAGTATGCAGGCGAACAAAACATCAAGTCATCGAAAGCCGGCAGGAGCTTCAATTCGGATAATGATTTACAAGATGCTGAAAACATATATATCATAAAATTATAAACAAATAAATATTGTGGCAAGAAAATATCTTAACTTCGCGGTCCGTACAAAACTGAATGAAGCCTCTAAAAACTCGAAGTCAGAAAAAATGAACAAAAAGCAATAATCAGTTGATTCTGGTCTACCTATCGTTTTTCCTTTTTTTCATTAAGATGTCGAACACATTGCTTGAGCCTCAAACGTAATGTTTAGGAGAATGCGCACGAGGAAAGTAATGAATGAGGTAGTGCTCATCAACCGCTGCTCGTCACACAGTTCTGGTTACTTTGCAAATCAAATAAAAAAACGCGCTTGTTCTGCAACTGCTGGTTCATACTAACACGAATCAACTACTCTTGCTCTTTACTAAAACTTGCTGGAGTGATACGCCCGGTATGCCATGAGAGAGCATTACTGACTCAGTCTAGATTGTGCGTTTTGAGCTTGTGCGTAGACAAAGCCTGTATGCACTATGTCAAGGGATTATTCAACGACAAAAGAAAAACATCACTTTGCTTTCTTGGTACTTGCTCTGGGCTGTTCTTCGAATATAAAGTGAGGCCTATTTGCTTAACCAAACACGCTCGCATACATGAAAGCACGCGACGAGTATCTAAAAGCGATTCTATGCAATTACAGAGCAGCCGTCAACCAAAGGCCATCTACTTCCGTAAGCGAATGGCACTTTTTCAAGTTCCCCCCCGTTTCATGTGCTGGAATACAAGTGCTACCACAAAGACCACGCCTTTGCGAAAGTTCGTTTAGTTCTTATTACCTATGCATGGAAAAGCCATTTTTTACGCAGCAACGCTGAAAGAAAAAAACATGGTTGATTCTTCCATCATAGGAATCGGTGTAACGCGAAACTGAAACTTCTCCTCTCATAAGCAGCTGAATGTTTATTGTGCATTATTAAAAGAGAGCTTGCACGAGGTTTCTGGTTTAAAAGCTATAGCATGCAACGTTTGACGTGAATGAAACCGTGTTTACATCTTCATTTATACATCTCCATTCATCTCCATTCATAGATCTCCATTCTGACCATGGTCCCATGATCCCATGATCAATGATTAAATAAAAGTCGTAGTTGCTTGTGGTAGCTATATATAGTCAACGGTGAGAGCAGAATAAAAGGAATAAGTGGGAATGACACGAGAGGCATCACCGAATGGATGTAAAACTTGGGCTATAAGTTTGCCTACTCGCGGCATATAGAGTACTGGCACGTTGTACTCTACATCGCGACAACTTTCAGCGGCAGCCCAGCCAAGGCTTTGAAATTGGCGCACGCACTTTTTTACGGCGCTTTTGCTTGTAGACCACCAACGCTAACGTTTGTAGATAACGTAGCATAAAAATAAACCTAAAATAAAAGATGTAGGTATTATGCTCAAGATTGTTCGCATTGTTATAAAGAAAGCTTCTTCCTTGCGTTAATTTTGTTTTTGCTGTTTAACTTTTTTAGCTTTCTGCTGTCATTGCATCTGTTTTCTGCCCCAGTTAACAACATTGTCTTCGCTCGGTTGCAGCAAATTTACGTCAAAGCTTCTAAGCGAGCACAAGTGCGTGTGCGATAGGCAACCTGTATTCATAAAGCTTAGAGGGACGAAGATAACAGCGCCTCGTCAAGTATTTTGTTCACCGAATGTGCAATCATCGGGAAAGAAGATGTGTGTGAATAATACCATGAACGAAAATGGCTGCCTCAGCATGATAGACCCGCGTAAAGTGTCACCGGCGACGTGTCGATCTGCCGTAAGGCCAACAGAATTGCGACTGAAAAGTGCGCGTGCAATCAATCACCCTTTTCAATGTTTGCGTTTCATACTTGGTCGATATTTTGGTTGCCTGCTATTTCTAATACAATCACGGTGAAGATCGCGTACCGTAATGCCATATTTGTTGGTATATATGGCGAGGAGCAGTTCTTCGTGCCCTGTGATGATAGTGATTTTCAAAAATAAAATCACCAGTGTTAAGCCACGCCTGGGTAACAGGCGTGCTCAGCCACTGTACAAGAACAGCGTTTTTAATCGAATGAGGAGTGCGTTTCACCCACTTAATGTAACAAACGTGAGACGCCCGCTCATGGCCGGTAGTGGCTAAAATATTTGCGACCCGTTATGCGTTTGCGTCCACACATAAAATTACGTGAGCCTCTTCAGAAACTTTTTTGGCTGCAAAAAAAAAGGAAAATAAAATACCGACCTTGTATTCCCTGAAATTCAGAATAGGTGTTTTGACATTGCCTTGCTTTTTTTAGCACTGATAATAATCATGACAGTAATAGTGATAGCGATGATGATGTGTACTACTTCATGGCGAGTCAGTACACCACAATCATAACCATAATGACACCACAATCAGTGGTGTACGTATGACAACGGTGTACAAGTGGTGTACTTATGACAAAACAGTGTGTGCTGAGCAACGACTGAATTACCCCGAGTCTAGCGCCCAACGTCGCCCCGCTGTGGTGGTCTAGTGGTCTAGTGGCTAAGGTGACCCGCAGGTCACGGGATCGACTCCCGGCTGCTGCGGCAGCATTTTCGATGGAGGCGGAAATGTTTTAGTCCTGTGTGCTCAGATTGTGGTGCATGTTAAAGAACCCCAGGTGGTGAAATTTCCGGAGCCCTCCACTACGGCGTCTCTCATAATGATATGGTGGTTTTGGCACGCTAAAACCCACATATCCATCAATTGGCGTGCAACGTCTGCTGAGTGCATTAATAAAGAAACAAGCCAGTCTCACTGTTCGCACGCAGTGGTATAAAGGGTCGTATAAAAAAAAAACCACTGACCCTAAGTATCGCCACAGAGTCGCGAACACATGCGATGAGTGCGTCAGTCTGTCGCGGTCGATCTCGCGGTTCAAGGGCTCGTCGTACTCGTGGCTCGCCTCAAGCAGGAGTACTGGCAGTATCTCTCTAGCGCCTATAATAAACAGTTTATACAGTGACTCTTGCACACATACAAAAAAGAAAGAATGAAAATGGATAAATTAGATATGCATATGCTGCAGTAATTTTTCAACTGCCAAGTGCTCTCTGTCCTACCATCTTTCCCGGAGTGCGGGATAGAACATCTACTGAGATCACTGTTACGAAGTCCCACGTGGATAGTGTCACGGTCTGCGCATTTTTGACAAACACAGAGCACGCCCACAACAAGTAGGCTTGAGTAGGTGACCGTGCTGCATAGTATAGCAACAAGCCTTTGACCAGCCCAGACTCCTCTCCCCTTTCAGCGCTGTTTTCTCAGGCAACTCCGCAAGGCGCAAGCATATTTTTTCTGCGCTATACAAATTATTCTTGAACTTATGCTGCACCCTCAACTGAACCCGTCATTACTCACATCAGCTGAGCGCAAAAAAAAAGGAGTGATTAGGGGGGAGGCTAAAGGGGCTGGTGGGTTGACGACGAAAGACAACAAAATGCGTATTATACTAGAACCCGTACTCTTGGTGCTGTTGTTTGCGGTGGGGTGTGGGTGAAAAGGCCCTATACATCGAAGTATTTCTGATAGCTTTTTTGAATGTATTCAATTTGTTTAGTACTCACAAGAGGAGATATACATCAGTTTTGCTATGAAGGCAGGGCCCTCTAACTCGCAGAGGGCTTGTGAAGGGGGCCCTAATGTTGTATTCTGTTATACAAAGGCTAGAGCACTCAATATGTTTGTATAACAGCTGTATAACGTGTCATTCTAATTGAACAGGGAAAGAGAGAATGAACCAAAGTTTTGTAACAGGTAATTCACTGGTGTTCTACAAGGTCGGTTGGTAGTTTGTTTTGAAGATGATGTGCGGTGGTATGTGTGAATGTAAATGATCCTTAATTCGCACAAGACTTTTGAATAGTGAAATATTGTACCGCGTATGGGGTGTCTTGGTAAGTGATTGTTACAGGAGGACTCAGTTCAATTTGATGCATGATTTTATACAGCACTACGAGAAAGTGATAATTCATGCAGTGTTTCACTGGAAGAATTTGAAGTAACGATTAAGAAAATTTGATTGATCGGGTACGCTTTAGGAAGAGAATAGCTTGGAGCGCTGAGTGGTGTGCTGTGATAATTGGCAATAAATTGCTGGGGTATGCAAGTCCATACATGGCAATTGCGTATGTAATGTATGAATATTTGACCCTCATATATGAAGTGCGAAGGGTCTTCAAAATAACACTGTATTATAGTTTATAAATATTGTTTTTTTGTTATATATAGATACTGAACTTTGAACTTTGAATTTTATTTATTCCAACATACCATCATTTTGGATGCTGAGGGCCGTGGTCGAAAAGCCTCTTCACGGGCTTGACTAGGACCACGACCCTGTACAAAGTGGCAGGGATAGGCGAGTGTACATTATAGTATAAAATAAATCAGACAACACTATGTCGTTCAATTAGAACTGTAAAGGAATGCATAATAGTACTGTAAAGGAATGCATAAACATTTACTTATGAACGTATATAGACAGATAATGCAAGTGAAACACATCAAATAATAAACCTTTAAAACAATGTACCAACTTTTTGATAATCACATAAAGCTCAATGAGAGTTTACAAAAGAAAAAATAAATACAATGGCATTGCACAGGTAGGACAAAAACGTATCTCTAGCAATATTTTCACAGGGTTAGTTGATTCAGATGGAACGGCAATAGAAAGCGCAGCATCTCCTTGCCGTAGTTTGAGCGCGTGCGTGGAAGAAACCGTGTGACAATATGACGAGTGTCATAAAAAAGGGTCCGCTGCTGTTTCATGTATATGTTAATGTCAGCTTAATTCACTGTCAAGATGAACACCGAGAAATTTCGAGCTATTAACTCTTTGCAAAGGAAGACTATTGAAGTTAAACAATGTAGCGTTCATATTTCGGGTGTGTTTTGCAGTGATATTAAATATTTACTTTTCTTTGTTTAAGATAAGCTGATCTTTTGGACCCAGTTAAATAGTTTTAGCAGGACATTATTACTTTTTTTTGTAAAGCTCGGTCTCTCTGTCAGCTGTGCAAACGTATTGGTATTGTCCTCGTATAAATTGCGGCCTTCTGAGATGTAGGGGGCTAAATCACTTATATATGCCAGAAAAAGAAAAGGACCTAAAATGGAAGCCCGGAGAATTAGTCTGTCAGTTATCATTTGGGATGATGTCACATAGTTTACAACTACATACTGATGTTCGTTTTTGAGATACGTGCTAATTAGGCTTAATGGTGCTCCACGAATACCATGCTCCTTGAGTTTTTGCAGAAGTTTGTCATGGTTTACAAGATTGAAAGCCTTGTTCTAGTGCATAAAGATACTCAAAGTGAATAGCTTTCCCTGTAAATCTATTTTTCTTTTTTTCCGTGCTGTTATTGTTTTCTCTGTCCACTTTCCTTTTATGTACTCGTACACTATGTACAGTAAAACTTTCGTATTTTTATTAGTATTTCACGCTATATAGTACATCTAAGCGAATGAAATATACCTTGGAGAACACTCTGATACAGAGCCTGCTAGCATAAATAAATAAAAAAATAAATAAAAAATCAATGAATAAATAAATAAGGTAATAAATAAAGAAACAAATATACACCTGCAGAATAACGTTGCGCTTTCTATTACATCGCCAAAATTGCTTAGCACTATTTTTGCCTACTTGCAATCTGGCAGCATTTCGGGCAGGTGGGACCATTTACACAACGGGAAGTCTTTAGCCTACGCAAAATTACTCCGAAAAAGGCAAAGTTCCTCCTTGAAAAACACTGGGCGCACACTGGACCAACTTCGGGGCTATTTCATCAGCCTTGCCAAAACATGCGGAGACAATTAGGTGAGGTAAAAAAAAACGTCAGCAGTGAGAGAGAGAGAGGATGAAAAGAGATCAACACGCATGGAGGGAAAATTCATTTGTAGATTGTTGCACGTATGCACGTACTACGAGGCTAGCATGAACACGAGAAAAAGATGAAGTCCGTGAGAGAGTGCGTGAGCACTCGCACAAGGTAACGTGCTAGGGGGATGTTGGGTGATGTCGGCAACGCTGTGGAAAGAAGAGCAAGGGTGTGGTGATCTTTGTTGTTGTGAAGGGGAAGGAGGAATGTAGAATGTGCTGGCGGGCAATCTTTTCCGTGGACTAAATTGCTCGCAACTGTCCCCTTCTGTGCCCAACAGGGAGCAGTATAGTGGTGGATGTAGTTCCAGGTCGCTGACTAGGGACTTGTCGGGCTGCCCCAATACACAATGTTTGTGCTTAGAAAGCGCAAAAGTCCTGGACGGATCGCCGGGTCTCTCTCTCTCCCTCTCTTTCGCCTTGTAGCCTACACCACGGCATTTGTACACTGTTGGAATTCTAGGCACTGAGAGAAGCCAGCATCATCCTCGTTTAGTTCACGCACTTTCTCGGTGCTTTTCCGATCATTTTTCATCCTCTCCATCCGCAACCTTCCCGCACACTTGCGATGACCTACATACTCTGTCCAGCACACACACGAAATCGCCGGCATGCACAACACATCCCTTCTCCTTTTCCTCCTCGCCACACAAGTGAACAAACGCGCATCGACACGCACACAGATACGTTTACATCGTGCCGCTAAAACGGTCCCGCCTTCTACATGAAACACCGCCGGTTTCCGTTCGGGCCTCCGATAAAGCATCGTGTGAGAAAGAAAGCAAGCTAGCGCAAATGGAAGTCCGAGCGCGTTCTTTCGAATGCCTACTTCCTCATTTTTGCTTTCTTCTTCAATTCTTCGAGGAGTGTTTCCCTTTCACATCGCTCCATTGAGCTCTCCCTTTTCTCCGAGCTCCCTAAACATGCAATAAGGAGGCAGCTGCGAGAAGGCGACATCGGAAAGCGTGACTGCTTTTTGCTGCTGCATCACAGCAGCATGGAGGTTCATATAGCCACCCTATAGTATGGAGTCGCAGTACCGATTTCGTCGTCTCCGTTTCCCCTTGGAATAAGAGGTCCGGAAGCGCGCGTGAAGCAAAGGAGCCGTGGTGTCTCGCACGTATTGTTCGACTTTTCCCGTTCTTCCTACGATATGTTTTTCTCACTCACTTTGTAGTATGTTGAAGACGGAATGACTTCTACGCTGCTCGTTGGCGACGGTGGTGGCCGACGCGCAAAGAGAGCGAAGCAATTCGTCTTTTGGTTTTGAGACTACATGCCTTCTCGTGCTTGAAGCAAAGTGAGGTGACTATTTCCCGCGAAGAGGTGAATATCAGCAGCAAAAACTGGGCACGTGCGCACCGAGACTGCGTCTATCTGTGTCGGCTATCATAAACGCTTCGCTTCTGAGTAGCATTTTTAGAGATCCGCGGCGTACAGCTGACCGCTTCGATAGTCACTGGAGGTTGAAGTACTCGGCGAAAACGGGCCAGAGTAATAGCAACTTCATTTTAGACTGAAGAAAAGTCTATGTCAAAGTCTCGCTCAGATGGAAAGTACCAGACGGAAGCTACGTATGTATTAGGCAACTTCCTTTATATCTACAAAACAATATAAAATTACTATAAATTACAATGCGGATTTCAATAACTTTACTTCATGTCTATTTGCACCAAGCTTTTTTTTTCTTTATTGTCTGTGAGAGTAATTTGACTGCATGCCTCATCTTACATCGGGGAAGTTGGTGATGCCAATAGAAGAACACTTGGCTAGATTCATGTGCCATACTGCTTCAAGACAAGCCTTAGGGTAAAGAAACTATAGGGTGATTAGATGAAAACTGGCGTAGTTTGTTGACTTACGGTTTACAAGGTAAATTTCTATTAGAACTTACCTCTATGAATGGGCTGTAATTTTATTACAAATTGTATGATTTTATTTGGTTTGCGGCGAAGCATACAAGAACAACGAAAACTTGTATCCTGTACCGTTTTATGATACGAAAAGCGCGGAGAACATAATAGAGAGTTTAGGAATTGCAGCCCCAAAAAGTTTGGGAACCCAAGAAGCTTGCGACTTGCAGGGCGCATGCGCGAAACCCCAGTCAATCTCGGGCTTTTGCGTTCGTGTTGACCCAAGGCCCGAAAATTGAAAACTAGCCCCACAAGACGTCTTGCGTCGCCAGCGAGACGAAGCAGACGCCGCGAGATCCACCGTGCCGTACGGCCCGCGTCTTGTATAATTTTGAATTTGGCAACTGGTGGCGCCCCGTGCGTTTGCCTCAATGCATGCAGCTTGTGCTTGGCGCAGTTCTCTAACTTGAGCGATCTTTTGGACGCAAAAGCAACCTACGCAACGCAGCTTAAGCACACAGAGTCTTGGGCCCCCAATTCGCAAACTCTCTAATATAAGAAGTAACGAAAGGCATGAAGTGGTATTGGCCGCCACTAGAGAGGTCAGCGCTGTGACCGTTTTGACGCGACAGATAGACTGTGTGTGCTCGCATTGCTTGCATCGTCCCCCGTGTCTGCACGGGTTCGCAGTCGCGATTTTACGATGCAAATTAGACATGAGAGTGTCACCGGGGGCACCTATTCGCAGTATTCTTGCCCATATTATCAGGTCTTACGGCTTCTTCAAGCACTGAACTTCAAAACGAAGTGAAAAATGCACGGTGTCCACATAAAAAGCACAGGAACTGCGGTGTTCTAGCAGACAACACAACCCGGCATCCTACGAGTGTCGTCATCACGTAGGTGTCGCCACGGTATGTCCTCGAGGCCAATGCAAAAGCGAGATAGGTTCCACCTATAAAACATTGGAAAAAATTACTGCACGATCTCCCCCTAAAGGGAGCTTTGTGTAGATGCGAAGCAGCGCGTGACAACGCTTCCACTGCCCCGCCACGGTGGTCTAGTGGCTAAGGTAATCGGCTGCTGATCCGCTGGTCATGGGTTCGTATCCCGGCTGCGGCGGCTGCATTTCGAAGGAGGCGGTAATGTTGTAAGCCCATGTACTCAGATTTGGGTGCACGTTAAAGAACCCCAGGTGGTCGTAGTTTCCGGAGCCCTTAACTACGGCGTCTCTCATAATCATATGGTGGTTTTGCGACGTTAAACCCCACATATCAACAACGCTTACACTAGCGGCGGCGTTGACGCTGGCGCTCACCGTGGCGTTGCGCAGGAGAGAAACCTGAGGAAGCGCAAAACACGCAGTGTCAATCCAGTGTTTTCTATTGGAACTTGCCAGCCGCTGTAAATTGGTAATGTGAGACAAAAAACTTCGATGGGACACAGAGACTTGCATTCCTCTGATAGTTAACGCGCCCACTGTGATTTTTTATTGTTCAACAGTTCTGAGGAAAAATTGGCAGATTCCACGTACTGCGGGAATGGATGATATGCGAAACACCAATTAGGAAGTTAATTTGTCAATTTTGAAATCCAAACAACGTTACGATGTCGACGTAAATGATGCGATACATGACTTCCATGTCATGATTATCACGTTAGGGCATATCATTTACCTTCGTCGTCCATTCACATCACGTAACACTAAATTTGGTATATATAAAGATAGCGAAATGGCCGCGGGCACGCTATGATTGCTCCATATAGTCATATTCTACATGACACGCATATTGTGATTATTGTGGTTGGACGTGTCATTTACCTTCGTCGTCTGTACACTTCACGTGATAACAAATTTGGTCTATATGGAGCTAGCGAAACGGCCGTGAGCTCGCTATGAGCGTAGCGTGTAGTCATGTTTTACATGACACGCATGTGATTATTATCATGTTTTCACTACTCAAATACCTTCGTAACCCATTGACGTCATTTAACACCAAATTTGGTATAAGTGAAGCTAGCGAAATTGCCCCTAGCGCATCATGAGCGTGGCTTGTAGTGATGTTATTACATGACACGCATCTCCTGATTACCATGTTTGCACCAGTCATATACCGAGTCATCCATTAACGTCCTGTAATACCAAAATCGGTATATGTTAAGCTAGCGAAACAGCCACGAGCGTCTCAGGAGCGTGGCATGTTATGTTCTCACATGACACACATCTGATGATTACCATGTTCACACCAGCCATATATACCTTCGTCATCCATTCACGTCCCGTAATACCAAATTCGGTATATGTGAAGCTAGGTAAACTACCATGAGTGCATCATGAGCGTAGCGCGTAGTCATGACTTACATGACATGCGTGTCATGATTTTCACGTTTGGGTCAGTCACTTATGTTCGCTATGCAGTCATGTAGTACCATAGCAGTTTTTCGATATGTTATGTGAAGGAAACCATTGCAAAGCAACAAGACCACAAAACGTAAATCATAACATTCATGACATACATGTCATGATTTTCATGTTATGAACAGCCAGGTAAGTGCGTCATACAGCCATGTTAGGTCATACCACTTTTGGTATTGATACCATTACCCAAACGACCAGGGGAGCTAAAAGTCGCAGGAGGATAGATAGATAGATAGATAGATAGATAGATAGATAGATAGATAGATAGATAGATAGATAGATAGATAGATAGATAGATAGATAGATAGATAGATAGATAGATGGATAGATAGATAGATAGATAGATAGATAGATAGATAGATAGATAGATAGATAGATAGATAGATAGATAGATAGATAGATAGATAGATAGATAGATAGATAGATAGATAGATAGATAGATAGATAGATAGATAGATAGATAGATAGATAGATAGATAGATAGATAGATACGGGCAAAGCCGCTAAAGTTGGCTAAGAAATGCTTCGCATTTCCCTCGTCAGCCTATTTGTAAGCGTTATGTTCGAATAATGTGTCACAGCTACTTGAAACTGGCGGATATCTATACCATGACTTACACGTCGAACGAATTGGTTTTGAAACTCAGTTGTGAATAATTCTTTTCTCATTCAGGGAGTTCTGTTTCGTCATCTGTTATCAAAGCGTAAGCCTTAGGCACCTCTTTCAGCGAAACATGGCAGATGAATGAAGGGGCACCAAACCTTCGTGATCTTCTGCGAACAAGTGGTTTGTGGATAGAAAACGAGTGGCGCACGCAAAGATTACAAATTACCTACGCAACCAGTTAGGACTGTTGGGGCGTCATCATTAGACGTCATTCACAAGAGGAGGAAGAGGAGCAAGACTGCAATACACTGCAAAGATTACAAATTACCTACGCAACCAGTAAGGACTGTTGGGGCGACGTCATTAGACGTCATTCACAACAGGAGTAAGAGGAGCAAGATTGCAATAGACATACGTCGTTCTCGTCGTGTAATGCGTGTCTATGACTCTACGACTCATTTTGCATTGCTGTAACTCGGTCAAGTGTTAGGAAGAGAGTAACATGCTGCCGACATTATCATTATGGGCATTCGACAACACTTTTAGGTGAATTAAAAAAAAACTCATCAAAACACTTTTCTAATGCATACGTCTTTAACGTTTGTTTGTCGTTATTACAAAAAAAACTTTCTATACACCATCCACATAGTTCTCCCTTAATCGGAGGCACATCAAGTGTGTCCATGGCTGCACCAGCGGTGTTTACCCCACTACAATTCCCCGAGTAATGATACCAAGGATGTTTGTTCTTCTTGAACACTGCCGAAACAGGTGGTGATCTAGATGTGCATCAATTTGCCCAACAAGTCAGAGAGTGATGAAGTCTGTCGCAACTGTTGCAAAATGTGTGCTGACAAGGGAAGGCTTTATTTACAATTTCGCAGTCAGGCTCTCTCTACCGAAATGTGAGAACAGAAGAGAGAGAGAAAAAAGCAAGAGCCCGTGTTCACAGATTAAATTCCATCCTTCTCCCGCCATTTTTGAATGCAAAAACAAATTTCGCATTGGTAGTCTGGCCACAGATACAGCACATAGATAACAATTTTTGCGGTCATCTAGCCATCATACCGCAATGATCGCCAGTACGATTGCAGCACTTTCCAGTTTGAATCGCTCCTCCTTTTATCTTATTTCGTGAATCATTCGATTTCGACACGTCCATCTTGAACGTCGAAGCAGAAATGGGAGCTCTCAGTCATGAAACACATAAGGACAATCTTAAAAGGCAGTCTCACGTTTGTGCTAGCGGCAACAGATGGAGTTTGGTACGCTGGGAAGGAAGGTGGTGTGGAGGGCTTCAAAACTGAAGACGATCACTGATTGAAGGCCGTGCCTGCTGTCCGTCGCGCGCACCGTCAGATCGCGTCGTAAGTCGCCGCCTCTTGATCCTAGATGTCGTCGGGCCCAACAAGAGTGCAATCACAGAAATGGCAGTGACGGTGGTGGCGTCGCCACCAAATGACCGCCAGCTGTTGCTCGTTTCTTCTCTAACGCTGCGCCACTACATACCGTACGGCAGATGACAGCCGATTGAGGCCGCCGCTGCCTTCTCAAGGAACTGTGACACGCTATGAACGTGCGCTGTGCCACAGCAAGAAGAGGTAGGGGCTCGCCAGCAGTTATCGATGCTAATGCATTTTTCGAGCGTCATACTGAGGGAGCTGGTACACGTCTGTGGTTCATCTCGTTGTAGGAAACGCTGTGTCCTCGAGTGTCCGGCGTCGTCCATCAAGCCGGCAAGATGGGAAGGCCATCACAAACAGAGCACCGATTGTCACTTTAGAAGCTGTCGCCTTCCGCTTCTTCTTCAAGTTGGGCCGCGGGATGCCTCTGCCGGCTGGAAGTTTTGAAATCTCGGGTGATTTGTGACAACTGGAAACAGTTCAGCGACAAGTGTTTTGTCATAACTATTCAATACTGTTCTGACGGTATAAATTATGTACAAGTTTGAATGAAACGTTGACGTCAAACGCATTGTTCATCGATACACCATAAAGAATTTTATTTTTGTCATGTTCACATTTGAACTATATCCTCTTTGTTCGGTAGCGGCAAGAGCTCGTACTGCAGACCTTCTGTCGTTGGCATTGGTGTTGCCATCGATGGCGGCGTTAATGGTTGTGAGCGAAGAATCGGCGTTGTGCGGTAGCAAAAATTTGAGACAATCGGAAATAAAGAAGTAAGCAAGACTCTTCCGTACGAGTGAAGACTGTGCGAGCATCCTGCGTGACAGGCAGGTGTTCTACCACAGAGCCACAACAGCGCTTGAAGTTGCTTCGTAAAAATAAAAAGCGATACAGGAATTCCATGCAGTGGACATGTCTTTTCATTGATTTATATGTGGGGTTTACCGTCCGAAACCCACCATATGATTATGAGATAAGCCGTAGTGGAGGGCTTCGGAAATTTCGCCCGCCTGGTGTCCTTTAACGTGCACGCAAATCTGAGCACATGGGCCTACAGCATTGTCGCCTCCATCGAAAGTGCAGTCGACGCAGCCGTGATTCGATCCCGTGACCTGTGTGTAGGTAGCCTTACCTACTAGACCTCAGTTACTAGACAACCGCGGCGAGGCGGGGGACATGTCTCCTGCACACACACAATATTGTGTGGCATGATCATTGAATCGCGCCTGGCGTCGAAACATGTGAAATGATCAAAGATTGGCTAGTTCAAAGCTTCCCACCAATTACAAAATGTGCAGTTGTGCAGACGTGCGTTGCGCATAAGGAACACGTATATAGTTGGTAATTCGCCAGCTTGCAAAAGGAAAGGTTGGACGTACAGTGTGCACTACAAAACTAGACTTGCAATAGGCATTCAAGAATGTGCCAGTGGATATGGATGCATGGTAGCAAGCAGGGCGAAAACAATAAGACAAGTTATCATAATCTCTTCCTGTGTGCTCGTATTGTTTTTTCGCACTGGTTGCTGCCATAACTCTAAAGTGGTTTGAAGCGGTCAGTGTTCCGTCGACAAGTGTTTATTTGTTTGTGGTACGGTTAAAGGTGTACACAGAGTGCGACAGAGCTATCGCATTCTACTCTTGAATGCAAAGTTCAAGTGTCCTCCAAGTTGAGTAACACGATTGCATAACAAAAACAAATGAGAAGCCATAACTTAAAAAAAATTGAATACATTAGACTGTGTGCCACTGCGCAGGGGTGCCTGGCACCTGGCGGACACGTAGCGGGTACTTCCCCAGTTTTCGAAACGAAGAACTATGGCTTAGTGTGCACTTCGAAACCATATTTTCTTGCAAGTCTCCTTCATGCAAGTTTTCTTTGCATGTAAAAATGTCCACTTGAATCACAAAAATATTTTCTCTTAGTTATAGTGGGCATCCGCACATGCAAAAAAAATGCTTGAGAATCGATTTTGTCCTCATCACTTATGCTCTTGGCACCTCTGATGCAGATTCCCTTAATGTTAGTGCCGTGCATAAACTTTTCTGATTTCCTATACATTTTTAAGTGTCTGAGGATTAACATAAACGGCATGCCTCTCGCTTAATAATAGCCTGCACTAATGGTACATCATTAAAACTGCACACTACTCTGCTGTGCAACTTTCACCATGACATGGCGTAAACATGGTGGCATGTTGTGCTTCATCTGGCTAAAAAAACTACGCAAAAATACATTGACAGGCTGTGGTTACAGGGTGTTCGTGAAGGATCGAAAACAACATTGAAAACAATCTCTTACAGAGCAATCGCGGATTTTGTTAATACAGTTTAGCGCTTTTGAGTTATTTGGCTGTCTTTAGAAGTTGATGAGCTATCTTGATTGTACTGCATTATAACCTTTACCAAAGTTATGGTGTGGCACATGTCTAACTTTTCTTCTTCTTCAACACGCTAGCTTTAGTGAAAACGATCGCAGCGCTGATTTTGAGTGTCATGGGAACAAAACAATAGGTAGCGCATCTATTTTAAAAATTCTATCCGGAAGGCTGAGAATCACAGACCTAAATACCTAGAAGAAAAAATCACAGGGTCCCTTATGAATGCCTTCAAGGCGACTTGAAGAAAATGCCATGTTATTTTTCCTATAAGCCCAAGTTTTGATGCTGCCCCATTACCCTTAGAAAGCCTTTTGCTCCTAACATGAGTTGGCGCTGTTCTTAAGTTTGAAGGCACCTCACCTAGTTTTGCATTACCTCCGTGATTGGAGCACAATTGACTCAGCTGCGCTAAAATTGGATGACGTCAACACTTGACGTTACGTCACGGGACCTATCACTTTCTAAAGATGTCATAACGATTTCTGATCAATGGTTGTCTGGGACTTCATCGTGACGTCATCTCAGAGTGATTTTTTTTCCTTTTAAATCACTATAGTCTCTGAGCCCGCTGTACACAAGATGTCACTGACATGGGACCTTGACGGTCAGGTGTGAGGTTTGGTGTGGCATCTAAAGATTTCGCTTTAACATTCGACAGTCCTCACAGGTAGCAGCCGAGTGGCAAACACAGTGGGACCTTAGGAAAGACCAGGAGGAATCCTAGAATGACACCATGGCTAAGGGAGAAATCAGATGTGCGCTCAAGATATTCCAGTGAATATGACAATGAAAAATTCTGAAACACGGGATGTGGCGGAAGCCGAGATTTCGTGAAGAAGTCTTGTCGTATTTAAGACACCTTGTCGACAAACAGCCTTGTATTATAGAAAAGACTATTTGTCGAAACGTAGGATCCAAGGGGAACGTGTTGGCTAGTTGGTTGAACATATAGGCAAACAGCGAGAAACACCGGTACAGGAAAGACGCACATACAATCACACGTAGCCCTACGTGTAGTTGTATGTGTGCCTTCTCTCTTCCCGAGTTTTGCGTATCCCCTATGAATCATTGAACCGCAACGCTCCCTTCGTTCGGAGACTTTTGATGTCTTCTATGGTGCGCACTACGATCATGCTCCACACAACAGATTCAGACACGTATGAAACTATATAATTTTCAAAGTTTTAGTCGCGCAGCAGCTACAAACCAGCCCATCCGCAATGAATAGTATGCCGACTATTCACCACAGTTCACTACGTTTGCGAATTATGCGTGTTGCATGTAGGCCAGATCGCAAGAATCACTTTTGGAGTCTGCAAACGACCATTCACTCGTCGTTGTTTGCATACAGCTAACTCACAGCTCTTGCTAGTTCATCGCCAGTTGCAGTCTTTCCGTGACGCCAGACATGCGTTGGCACGTCATCGGTGAGTGCAAACTTCCTATTCTTCCCATGGTACGTGCTCATGCATGCTGATTTGCTGCCGCAGCGCTGCTTCAACCGCCCGTGGCTGCCGGGTATATAATGTGTATATAAATCGCCGAAAAACATTTATTTTATGACGCCTTAATGAGGCTAGCCAGCAGAGGGAAACGACGCAAAACAAAGAGAGGGATGCGCTTTCGAGATGCTCTCCTTTCCCACTTCTCTTGCAAGCGCAATGTGTTCGTGCTCTCTTGCAAGTTAGCTGGCCCCTCGCGGAACACGGGCATTTACTAATATTTAGTTAGTGATGTTTAAAATATTGTCTTACAGGCATAATAATGCACGTTGTACCTAATTTATTCACGTCTGCAGTGATGGCGAACATACTTTGCTTACAGAATTTCAGTACCAAGCAACACAGAAGTTGAGGAGGAGATGGAGGCCTGAAGCGATGCCAAATCGTTTGACAGGGAATGCTGCTAAACCAAATGTTTCGACAAGGTGAATTGGCATTGTAAAAACAGTAGCAAGGCCTTAACACGGTGAAGTGCAAATGTCAAGGCGTTGACTTGACCGGAAATCTGCCCGCGTACCGCATGTATCCCACGCAGTAGAATCATGCAGCCTCCCGTACGTATAGTCAAGACCACCGCACGCCCCTCTGCTTCTCAGGTCTTGACTTAAGGCCGCACGTGTTTGTAATTGTAACCCGGTGATGTTCGACCTGAAAACAAACCTCATTTTTTATCTCATCTTTACGGTATTTCAGTTATATTCAGCGATCTTCATTCCTTTGTCTGCTAAGACCCCCCCCCCCTACTTCCCTCATTGTTCACGCTGCCCTAGCTCGCCGTGTTAGCTTCGTGAAACTCGGCCTCTTGTCCTAAAGGATTGCCGATCCTTGCACTACGCCATTATTTGTCTCTCTGTTGATGACTGTGGTAACCGGTACACATGTGTGAGGTACAGTGTGCACTTCGTTAATTCCCCATGTAGCTGATGACAATTAATTATGCCTGAGCACTTTCTAGTAGGTGAGAACAATTGAACCACATACTCATTGCGAACAGTGCAGTGGTAGTAGTAGTAGTAGTAGTAGTAGTAGTAGTAGTAGTAGTAGTAGTAGTAACCTAATGGTAGTAGTAGTTCGTGAATGGAAATAAAAAGGTACAGAGGCAAAAGGCATATTGTATACGTCTGATAAAGCTTCCGCACCTGTAGTTCGTCACAGATACACTTTTTTCGCAGATACAACGAGCAACACAAGTACCACATGTGCGCCAACAAAACAGCAAAGTAATTATAACAAGCAACACACAATACACTTAACATTGTGTATAAATGCGAGTCCTAAACATAAAAAAGATAAAGCAAGAAGTACATGAACAAAACTCGATGCATAGTATACCAAAATGAACCAAGAGACTTTCCGAACACTTATAAATATATATGCTGCGAGTGCATTTTCGCAAAGGTGAAAATGCTGTAGGCCCGTGTGCTCAGATTTGGGCGCACGTTAAAGAACCCCAGGTGATCGACATTTCCGGCACCCTCCACTACGACGTCTCTCTTAATTATATGATGGTTTTGAGACGTTACACCCCAGATATCAATCAAATCAACAGTAGTCACTATATGCGTCAGCCCAATTCTACCTAATCTATTGATATAATATAGATTAGTGATGAAAAGCCATTCATTTGTTGATCGAAATATGTTTCAATTGTTTCTTCAAATGTCCCTAGAAAGACTTTTAACGTGATTCCTTTGCGACATGACACCTGTATGGTGTATTTTTTTGCAAATGAGTGCCACTCGGTGATACAGTGGTCAACTACCACCCAGATTACCAGTGTATAAATCCCATTTGATCCTGGGAATCTTTTCGTCATATTTTTTCCCCAAGCCTCTCGGTTGCGCCACCAACGCAGAGGCGACGGTGACACTGTTCAACTCGGGAAGGGGTGCCAATAAGAGCTGTCTTCTAAAAAAAAAAACGACCACGTGGAGGGAGAAGCCATGAATTAAACACCACCCTTACGTGTTGACGTGACACGTCTGATCGCACCTCTGAAGCACGACTCGTCGAAAACGGGTCTTATCTATATCCGCGGCACCACCCATTCCGTGGCAAAAAGGTGTACTTGTGATCTCGAAAAGAAGGTCTAAATACCGCTCCTGCGAGCGGGAGCAACGCCCCTTTTCATTTAGTCGTTTTCTCACGCCCACCTCTTTTTTTTTCTGTGCTACAGCTTTCCACCGAGAGGACGCCGTAACAGCGACGAGTCACGCCATGGAAGCCTCCGATGCAGCATTAGGCAGAGGCAACAAAGAAACACAGCAAGGAAGGAGGCGGTGCCGAGGGTGGGCATCGCGCATCAGGGAGCGTGTTCGCGTCCGACCGTGCGTGCTTCACCGCACGCCCGACTGAAGCGGCCGTGCGCGTAGCCTGCGGCGACGCAGAACAACACGTTCAGCCAGATAAAAACAATGAAACAAGAGGAAGCAGGCATCTCGCATGAAGATCGATTTCATTTTCTTCGCACGCCGAACGCCATTGCCAAAGCACCTTGCATGCGTACAAGAGCGTAGCGTGTAAAGCGCCGCCAATTCGGCCAGATAAAAAAAAATAGACCGTTAAATAACTTTCTAAGTAATCCCCTGAAGCCATTAGCGGCGTGTTTTGGGGTGTTATTACGTCGACAGCGCTATGTTCGCATACTGACTGGAGAGAATTACATGGGCTTTGCGGTCAGCTGGAGAACAGGGAGAAAACGAGAGAGCAGGCAGTGGCGAGTGCCCTGACGCGTGTCATGTCCAGCAGGGTAACCTTTGTTTGGCGGTTGTGTGGTTTTCATAATTTGGTTATGGCGGTAGGCGCATTTTCTTCCTCGGGCGCAGCTGTGTTTAGAATAAATGTTTGACCATTTAGAGTAAGATGTACTCTACTATAAGAGGGCTTCAAGTTGTCCCGGTAGAATGGCGTAAACGCCATGGCAGAGTCTTGAAAATGGAAGTTTTATTCTACACTTACCTTGTACATGCACAAACTAAACATCGGAAACAAGTAAAGACAGTTTATTTGTATACAAATGAGCACTAACGTTCAATTTGTCTCTGTGTGTCTGAATGATACACGTTAAAAAAAAACTTAAACAGGATCGAGTGGTTCACTTGTAGAGAATGCCACGCATGCAAGCGTAAAAGAGTGGATGCATTGCTAGTACGCAACTGGAAGCTCCAGCCACCCCTTCCATACTCTGAAGAAACGTGTGTGCTATCGTCGAAGGAAAGACTGTTCATCATGTGTTTCCAGCTGCCCATCGAGCTAACTCCACACAATTAGTAGAATTTTCTGCAGTGCGGGGTAGGCACAACTATGAGGCTTGTGCCACACTTCCTCTTAACAGCGTTGTCTCCACACTACTTAGAAAGTCACTGCGAAGACAAGTCTCGCGAACAGACCACGTTCTGCTTCCATGCGCGCTGTGCGAAAGCCAAAGAGGTGTTGCACCATATGCCAGACGCCTTTCGCCATCGAGCACTCAAACACAGCATATTGTGTCATCTCTTTTGCCGCAGTTGGGACAGCGGTCATTTGGAACGATTCCCCCTAATGTGCTAACCCGCCAGGCGTAGGAAACGCCCTCCATCTTCTCAACCAGTCGAACTCGCGCACCTTGGCAGGTACGCGATCACAACGTCATCGTTTGTTTAGAAAAAGTGGGTAACGATTTAGAGCGTGTGTTTAGAAAAAGTGGGTAACGATTTAGAGCACGAGGTACTCTACTATGGTAGAGCACAAAGCCGCCCCTAAACAGGAGTTCCACGAAACGTGGAGCGGTAGTTTAACCGAACCGAACTAACGGCACAGCGATATCTGCATAAAAACTATCGTTTAGGCACTTCGTACAAATAGTTAACCAATGAAGCTGAAACATGCGAGCACAGGCGCTTGCAAACGAGGCTGCCGAAGTCAAAGTGCCTCTCAAGAAACAACCGCCGAAACCGGGTGTCGGCCCCGGCTAACACATTTCCGCCATTGCCATGTTGACGCTGCTCTGCCTGTAGCGCCACATCTTCGGCTCGCCGTTGTTACTTGTATTCAGCCTATTCGGCTCGGAAGGTTGCTGAATCCTCGGCGTGTAGTTGCTGCTTGCTCTACGCCACCCAGGCCAACTCTTGTGCTTGGAATGCTGCATCAGTCCGGCGAACATGAATTCTTTCATAGATCAGCAATCCGTGTAGTCGAAAACTTGTCTGCTGATCAAGTGTTCGCATATATCAAGCCCTCACCACGTAGAATTTGCAAGTTTAAAGTGGTGCGCGCGGACTCAATGGCGCGGCTATACGAAAGAAGGAGCGACATCACTGACGATGCTCCCAAAAGCGCGCGTGCTTGAAAAACTTTATATAATACTGAAATTTTATATAATACCTCGAGCCGGTCTAAGATATATCCAACCTCCCTGCCTTCCTATTAGTTTCTTTCTTCCTCCTTCTTTAATTAATATCAACATTTCATGCAAGTTTTTTGAGGCAAGACGTTGGTTAGCCATCTCACACTTTGCTAATTGATTATGTTCACATATGTCAACGCTTCGATACATGACGGGGTAACGTTACTTTCAGCGTAACGTGCAATGCGAAGCACCCACTTCACCGAAGCCCCAATTATGAAACTGGTCACCGGGTTACGAGCAATAGAATAACATGGGCCAGCACTTATGTGCCCCACCGTGGTGGTCAAGTGGCGAAAATATAATCGGCTGCTGACCCGCAGGTCGCGGGATAGAATCCCGGCTGCGGCGGCTGCATTTTCGATGTAGGCGAAAATGCTGTAGGCCCATGTGCTCAGATTTGGGTTCACGCTAAATAACCCCAGATGGTCGAAGTTTATGAAGCTTTTCGCTACGCATCTCTCATAAGCATAAGTGGTTTTGGGACGCTAAACCCCACATATCAATCAATCAGCTCATCTTCATTATCACAACAGCCCCTGTAAGTATAGCAAAAATTTTTATATCGTTCGTCACGCAGCATGGATGATCTGAATAGGTGGAAAAGACAAGGCAGAAAAATTTCCCTTATATGAAATGCTATAATTTAAGGAAATGTACAGCTTCGAACGACAAAAACGGTTTAAAACTCGTACATCAATGATTTTCTTGAAAAGGTATCTCAAAATATCGAGTCCTTTGCCGATGGTTGCTCTCAGAAGAGGCATCACGTGGATTACCCCTGGTATCATTGCTAGATATGTTATAAACCCCACCGAAGAAACATTAAGCGAATGAAACGCAGTGTTGCGGCATTGATACGATCTGAGTAACTCGCCTTCCTTATGTCACCGGTTTTCTTCAATCAGTTTTAACAGCGGTGCTTTTTATGCCGAGCATTGGTCCGTCCGTCGCGAACACGCAGCGATGAATCCACCACAAGTTGCTTAGCAACCGACGTCATAGTATTGCGTCTGCTTCGCCAATCAGAACTTGGCTCTGCCAAGCTCATGCCAGCTGCGCGAGACGGCGCGTGCGCCATTACGTCACCACCATGCACTTGTTGTCGGTTTCGCCCAACCGCCTCGACATTGCGCGCAAGCACTCTGTTTCGTCACTCGGGACGAGGTGATTAGCCGAATTTGCTGCGCCACCTTCGACGAGGTTAGGGAGACAACTATACACTGCTCTCGCTCAAAGTTAGGTTGCTCCAGAGCCTCGCCGCCGGCATTCACCATGACGAAGTGCTGCGGAGGGCCACGCTATATGTGCTTTTGATATGCTTTATTGAGACGTCAAAAAGCCGCATGCAGGTCGAGGATTCAATACTTCGGCATGATTAACCTCGAAAACGAAGGTACTGAAGTTTGTAGGTACAATATGTAGCGATTTTAGCCAGAACCAGCGTAGTGCTGATCAGTTCCGTTGGGTATCTATAGCCTTGCGCCACTATAGTGAAGCTTATGTCCCGCCTTTCTCCTCTGTTGCTTAAGATTTCACACAAGAAGCGTCCATGCTACATAGTGAAGATGACGTAATGACCCTCATGACTTTCATAATGAATAAAAGAAACATAGTTAAAGCAAATTCGTATTTTAATATAACACAGAAAATAAAATGGCGAATGATTCACAGATAAGAACAAGAAGGTGCATGCAGCGACAGGACACGACGCAGCAGATGAAAGAAAGTCAAGCTGCTCAGCGGGAAGCATTTCTCGTTTATTTTTTAATTTTTTGGTTATAACTTAAGGAGCGAGACGGGCCGAGCTACGGGACAAGAAGTCATAAAGAAGACTGCGTGCCCAATGACAATAGCTAACGAAAACCCTCAGAATCGATGGATTATACGGGGAAAGGCAGCCGTCAATGGTCCTCATAGAGCTAAGCCCTTTTGTTCCGACAGTGTCACTCAAACTGTCGCCAAAGTCAACGGCCGCCCATTCTTCATAACGAATAGACAGTGGCTTCCTGACAAGGAGCAGAGAGAAAAAAGCCCTTAGCTAAGCTTCTCACTCAGCGCCTCTGAACTGTGCTTGCACGCCACCGCTTCGTATCGAAAGCAAGTGCTTCCTAAGGCTCGCGTGACCATTGCTTCTAGGTTTCATCTGGCACGCCGAGAACAGCAATTCTTTATGCTACGTGTGCATAGACAGCTTCCGCCGGAGTCCACCGGTCCTACAAACTCGGCACAATCGCAAATGCATGAAGTGGTGCAGCTATACGGAAAGCTCATCGACCTGATTGGGGATAGAAGGTTCGTCGGTCCTTGTTCCTACGACCAGCATTTTTCTCGGGGCAACCTCATAGGATGTACGTCTGACGTGTAGTCGACCAATGAGCAGAGATTTAAGCCTCGTTTCTTTTGTTTATCATGTGCCTGGTTAACCTCCCTGCCTTCTCTCTTGTTGTTCATCCCCCTCCTCTGTTTCTTACTCTTGTAATCTTTGCCATCCAGCGTGCTTTGTGAGCGAAAAAAAAAAACAAAATATCACGTCAGTAGTTTTATTTGATGTACGTCTTGCGGAGTAATGGCTTTACTTAGCTAAAGTTCGAACTAATTCGGTAAAACAAAGCATTAATTTGTTTCAACAATTTATTGTTGAATGCTTTATAACTTGATCTAAAAGATAAAAGATGCATTCCAGTTTTTAAGACAAATTGTAAGAAAAAGTTTATTGAATGTATACCCGCTGTGTTTTGTTCATTTCCTTAGTTGCCTTGTTTGTATGCAATTCTCGAAGTGCTAATCTGAACAATTGCTAATGTCCTTGCTACTTGCAACACTTAAAAAACTTGCACTTTTGTTGTTTGTATTTTAGTTTGTACTATGTATTAACACAGGAGTTCATTCTCTCACCCGCAATTTGTGACACCGGGACATCCTCCTGCATATATTTATTTATTTATTTATTTATTTATTACGTGCTGCTGGCCTGTTTACCAGGTCTTAAGCAGGAATGGCCGTACAGAAATGTTTACTACAAAAAACATACTTGACATCACACAGCATACTGACAATGGTTACAATTCAACACTTTTGTATTAATTTACGAAAAACTAGAAAACATTGCAACAATCACATAGCTTTGCTGACTGAAACGTACTAAAAAAATGGAAGCATTGCGTAACTCTGGGCTGCGTGACTGTACAAAAGAAACTGTTAGTGGTTGTAAATGCTGTGTGAAACATTTCTGACGCCAATGAAAGACATATTGATTGAATTACTGATTGATTGAGAAGTGTCCACTATAAAAACTAAATAGGCATTTAAGACAAGAGAGAAGTCCACTACTTGGTATTAGTGAATTATCACACAGCACAAAAGCAACACCACTCGAAAACAAAGGTGCACCACGGGGAGTGCAGTCGTATTTTTTCTGCTATACTCATCACTTTTTATGCCCCTTCTACAAAAGAAGCTTCAAGGTTCATTTTACTCGTCGCTGCTAGTTTCAGTACCATTATCTGGCTATTTCAAACGTTCATATTTTTTTTCAAATGAATGAGCATTATGCGGAACTTCATGGCAGTAGTGAGAGTAGGACTCTCTTATTGTCTCTCAGTTATGTATGTGTCGCTTGAGCGTTCATAAAAAATATATGGTCAATGAAGCAATGATCCAATTCATACAATGCAACAAATTAGGTTTCAATTAAAGCATACCGTGCGTTTAAACGTTTAGTGTAGTTAGGCCATTACGCCTCAAAAAAATTGGGAGAAAACTTTCGCTTTTTTAACTCTTCTTCTGCAGTGCATTTTCCCAAAAATATGAGTGGAGTTTTATTGCTGGCAATAGCTAAATAGTTTTAATTAGAAATAAATATTTCATTACATTACGTAGGCTTGTTATTCAGTGTAACAGAAATTTAAACATGACAAAAATTCAATAACTGCTTTTCCGTGAACATTTGAAAGCTTCATGGCCATTTTCGAGCTATGTATCAAACATGCTACAGTGAGCAATGCAGTTCTAAACAATCACCAGCTCGCTTTGATAAGATATTTTTGAGCGTTGGAAGTGAGATTCGGGACGATGTATTGTTCTTCGCAGCCGCAATGTTACCTCTCGTTTTCCAGACCACCAGAGTGTTCATAGAACTCGCCCGTCTCTGAGACTGTGAAAACCGTGGACACTCTCGACGACAAGCCCCATGCCTTTTCTGCACACTTGAAATGCATAGCGAAGAACATTTAACGATGCGCGAAAATGTAGTTGGGTGCTTGGGCCGTTGTCCGCATCAAGCAACAGCGCAACTGTGCTTACAACCGTATTGAGAAAAAAAAAGGTGCGATCAACATGAATACAAAGTATCGTCTCGGTCGCCACTACCAGAAGTGTCGCATATGCAGCGTCCCCTACTATATGTTATTTCTTTCGTGGCGCTCAATCCCCCTGAGCCAGACAAGTAAACCGCCAGGCCTGTGCCGAACGTGCAGCACAGCCACAGCGAAAGCTGGAAGAGCCACCTTTCGAAATATTTTTTAAAACACTCCTTGGCTAACCGCTTAAGTACACTTGCAAGGTACCCAATACGTCATAAATTGTGATAATTTTTGTGTATTAGAGAAAGATCCACTACGCCAGTGTCACTTTTCGGAGAAGCGTGGTACCCTATCAACACTTGCAAGAAATTTTGTCCATTTTATGGATGCTGTGAAAAACAAGGCTGAATAGTTATGCCTCAGGCTTTGGTAATGGGTTGGGCCACTCGAGGATTCACTCTATACGAAATTCACATTGTGGCATGCCTGGTTGTACCTTTGCTGTTCTACAACGCTTCATTACACATATTAACGCCAATTTTTACGCGACGTAAAGCCTACCTAGAGTCAACTTGAAACGGAGTTTCAAGCAATGTCGTAGCTCAGTGGTAAATTACTGGGTTGGCACGCAGAGGGTCGCGGGTTCGAGTCCCAGTTTGTAATAGCTATATTTAATTTTGTTCGTTTTGATCTTGTTTCGTTCCACAGTGGTGACCGCCTACGGCGGCGGCACCGAAATCGACCCTTGTTGCAGCTTCCGCTGTAAAAAAAAAGAATAATATTAAATTTAAAAAAAACACCAGGTCTCCGCGGCACACGCAGCACTGTCAAAGCGAAATTGTGTAGTACGCAGGCATCCACTATGCCAGCCTTAGTCATTTTTCAGAAAAGCATGGTACCTGCTGCAAACATGCAAGAGACTTTATTCATTTTTTTGTGCTGTGCTTGACGAAGATGAAAAATTATGACAGAAGCTTTTGTAATTTCCACGATCCCCCACAGTGAGTACGCGCCACAGTTAATACATGAACAAGATTCTGAACAAACGGTTGGAGCATTCGACGACTCAATCTTTGCGCAAGTCGCAATATGTGGCACCTGATTGTTCCTTTGCTGTCCTCAACTGCTTTAGTACTCATGTTAACGCATTTTCTTTCCCGGCATCAAACCTTCCTAAAGCCAGTTCGCAAAGGCATTCCAAGCACCGGGCTAGCTCAGTCAATAAAAAAAAACGACGTGACTCAGTGGTAGAATACCAGGTTGATACGCAGGAGACCCACATTCGAATACCGGTGTCCTTCGTGTTTCTTGTTTAGTGAGTTTTTTTTTGTGTGTGACAGTGGTTATGGAGAGCGGTAGCGGTGACGGCGATGGGGGCAAACAACTACGACGTGCACGTTAACCGTGTTGTGAATTCATAGCCGCTTTCACTGTTAAAAACTCGTAAGAATATCACCGTAATAGCTAAGCCCACATAGCCTGTGAGATCTATCGAAGATAGGGTCTGTGCGCAAAAACAAAAGAAAACCAAAGCAAGCGCATGACCTTTCTCACAAGGGGAAGGCCTTATTGCTTCCAGCTGTTTTATTATACTGCACATCGTCTATTTAAACAACCTATCCCAGGTGTTCTCAAAGGTGAGTCTTGCTGCTTCTTCATAAGACACGATGGCGTCTACAAAATCGCAGAGATAAGCAGCGGTGGCGAGAAGGAGTACGGGGGAAGTCCCGATGGGGGAGATTCTGCTGCAAGCCGATCACGACGAACGGAGCGATGATGACACCAATATTTCTTTGTCGGCTTCCAAGCGCTCACCCCCCCCCCCCCCCATCACTCGACAAGAACGCAGCGTGAACTGCGCTTGTTTAAGCCTCCACTACACACTGAACGGAGCAGGCCGCTGAAACCAACCCGCTGTGCCAGTAAGGCGGAAGGCGTGGTGAGGCGGGGGTATAAAGCTGCGGGTTCAGTGTGGGGCGGTGTTCTTTTACGTATGGAAATGTATACCGTGACCTGAGAGAGTGTGTTCTGCGTCGACGTTCCGGAGAGTGGTGGGGGATCCGACCGTGCGACTTCCTCATATAATGGAGTTTTGTCTTTCTCTCTAGTCGTCACACTCAGGTCCCTCGTGAGACGACCGCAGATCGGGGATATGCGGGGAGGGAGTCGGGTTTCTTTGCATCTGAGTGGAGTCGCCGAAATGCACCACTCTCTGCATATACCGAGAACCCCTACGCAACCATTTTGGCGTGTTCGGTCTCCCACTTCGGTGTATACCTATGGCCAGGCCCAGACGTTGGCCGGTCTTTTGCTTTTTGGCTTCTCATGCTTTCCGGCTTTGGTTGAGTGAAAAATGAATGAATCGAAGAAGGTAAAATAGGAGGCAAAAGTGTATGACAGCAAGCGAAAAGAAACTTTCTGGAACAAACTAAAGAAGAAAGGAAGACAGAGAGACAGAGAGAAACTATGCATTGAAATAAACGAGAGAAGAACCTTGGAAAGAGCAATTTTGATAGAGCGAGACCGTTATCTGAAAAGCATGGGACTCCCGGAACATGGGGTACTTTTACTTCCGCCGAAAAAAAGCGCACACGTTCCAAGGCTGTCGCGGCATACGCCATTTTTGAGCGCTCCCTGGCCTACTCCTCCCGCTGGCTCTACACACCTAAAGGGTCCTTCAAGAAAACGGCCACTGGTCGGGAGAGTACGTTGGTTTCGCATTTACCGCCCGTATATTATGCGCGCCACAGTCACATTCAGAACGATAGAGCCTTCACCCCGTACATTCATTTTTCTCACTTTTCTGTCGAGTTCAAAGCGCCCGTTCACGCCGATTCCCCCACACCTGAACGCATTCGCCATGCATTTTCGCTCGCTCTAGAAACAAAACTATTCGCTCCCGTCCCCCTTCTTTTTGCATAGCTTCGACTCGGGAAATATTATGCGTTGAAGGACCTATGCAGTGGGGTGCTTTCTTTTAGGCTCCACCACTTTCCATCCACCTGGGAATTTTTTTCTTCGTATTGAACAGCACGTAAAATGAAGGTCGGTGCATTGCAGTCTTCATGCCAGCCTAACTTTAGTAGAGGCGAACAAGGTGATGCTGCATACAAGCAAACATCTCGCAACTGCATGCACAGTTTGAAATTTGGTGGCGTGTAAAGTATACCCGACGGCTGGTGCAAACCTTGTAATCTGGAATACGTTCACACCCAACTGGAAGGCATAGAAGTGCTAAATATTTAGGAAAAGGCGTTGACTTCTTCTGTTGCCGGGCCAGTGTTTATAGGTTAATGCATCATTAACGTTGATTTTCAAACACTGTTCTTTGAAGAGAAAAACTGAATGATTTATATAAATTTCTTTGAAATTGCGTGCTGATATTTGGTTAGTCATTTGCGTATATCTTCCAATCTTCGGTCCCATGGTCCAGATAAATCTGTGGAGTTCACTCTGAAAAAGCGCCGACTAAAAAATCACCGTGATCATTTTTAGGTGATTGGTGCCCGAACTTTACATAGAACTTTACCAGCATGACCTGTCTACTTGGGTTATTCTTGTTCTTATTTTTTGAAGGTAAAATAAAAATAGAAAAAAAAGAGAGCGGCGGGTTGGGCAGTTTTTTTTCCAAATTTAGCTAAATAAGCGTCTTCAGCAAAAATTTGCCTCATAGGTGAACATTTTCGAATAAAAGAAGAACATGTTTTTTACGTGCTAAGACACTGAAAGCTAAGATTATGGGGCACGCCATAAGGGTTGACATAGAATGAATTTTCACAACTAGAGATTCTTGAAAGTGAACCTATATGTACGAATGCAGGTGGGTTTTTTTTTCAATTCTCTGAAACTGAAATTAGGCTTTCATAGCCACAAACAGAACACGTATTCTCGACGTCAACATTACAATATCGCAGCTGCTGATGTACAGCGGCGAGTATGGATTAAATACTTGTCTGAGACCATGAGACGTTGACTTTGTGTGTAAGTCTGCTGCTTACGCAGTGGCTATTATTTTCTTTCTACTTAATAATTGCCTTGTTCCTCCCAAAATGATATCATTCTCATAGATAAGCTATAAGACTTCGAGAGCTCACTCCTGGTTGTTACATTGTTCCCTCTGTCGACACTCCTGCTCATACGTCGGTGTACGTGCATCTTCTATACTCTCAATGTTCACACGGGTGCATTGCTAAAGGGAACAGTTGCGTGCAGGGTATGGGCGAATTTCTCTTTCTTGCTAAGTCAGTGGGGGTTAATGAAGGAAATGAAACAAGGAGAGAGATGAAGGAAAGGGGAAATATTAATTATTTTGGCCTATATATAGACGGTATGCCACCTTGAACAAGAGAGAAGGATGGAGTTTAAAAAAAAGTAGAAAGAGAGAATGAGACAGGGAGCACACATGAACACGTCACAGAGCTGAGCGCAGAGCTGAGTCTACAGCCACTCGTGGGAGTCTGTTGTCGCGAGGAGTTTTAGCAATGGCTTGGCTGCTTGAATTCAAGAGGAATTCCCAGGATGGCATTTCATAATTGTTACTACCGACATCGGTCTGTTGTGAAAGCGAGCGAGAGTGATCGGGAATGATCGTCCGTGTTCAGCGAAACGAGAACAGTTGCAGAAGATATGCTGCAAAGTTTTCTTGGCACTGCAAGCATCCTAAAGAGTGTTTTCAGCCATCACTTTGCGAAACCAAGATTACTTTGTTAAAGCTACTTTTACCCATAATTCCCGTAGCTGATGAGCGTGTCTTCGGTGGAGCTTAGTTTGCATTGGAAACCGCAACGACACGTTCAGTTCGTGTTGCCGATCACTGTGGCTACTTGTTGTGAAGTGCAAAATATACCATTAGGCAGTGTGCAATATACTTCGTGATCATTTGAATCTTGGCGGTAGTATGAAACCTTCCAAGTGCCGTATCATCATCCTTGTCAACTTGCAAAGCTGACCCATCAGCCCTACCGGCATCTTCACTACCAATCATGCCGCAAATACCTGGCAGTCATTGAAATTTCGCTAGATGTCCTTTTTAGATGACGCATGAATGAGGCGTCTGATTTATTAAACAATTGTATCGGGCCAGTTGGTAAGGATCCATCTTGATAGGAAGCGCAGCCACTATTACACTATTACACTATTGCACAATTACACTATTACACTACTATGTTGAGTGTCCTTTGTAATAGTGGCTGCGCTTCCTAGCAAGATGGGTCTGTTTTAGAATACGATCTGTGCGCACAGGTCATGCCACAGGGGTGACAACAGAGATTTTCGGGCCGCTTTGGAGTCGGTGAAGATCGACCATCTCGACTGTTGTTCGCGATTGACAACGCAAAGTGCAGCGTGAAGAGCTGCCAGCACCGCAGCCATCAGTGCTGTGGAATGGTCTGTGCTAAATCCAGTGGTTACACCTTTCTTTGGAACTACCACTGCTCCTGACGACATTCGGGTGGCCATTGAGCCTTCGGTGTAAGTATGTACACGGCCAGTGTACTTTTTGAATAGTAAAAGAGAAGATACTTCGTTCAGGGTAGGCAATGACAACTCCGTTTTTTTCCCCTGATTCTACGCTGAAGCCGGCAATTCAAGTTGAACGCCAAGAGAAAATAGATAGTTTGAATGTGGAGCTGAAGCCTGACGGTAAGTTTGCGAAATAGCTTGGAAGTTCACAGTATCATGCTTGGGGTCTTCCTCAGAACAGTGTTAAAAAGGTGCCTATGAGTTCCAACAAATGCCTGATGGGAGCTTTCAAGGCTGCCACTGCCATGTATGTTTGTATTGGTTGGTCATTGGCGATGCCTCTGCTGGTGAGCATTCAGTAGACCGAGCTGAACTGTGGGTACCTGAGCTCGTGCAATTCGAACAGCTGAACAATTGCCGCCTGGCGCTTGTTTAGGTAGGTCACGTGCGGGCTCCAACAGAGGGTTTTGTCGACAACTAAGCAGAAACAATTTCTTGGTTCTGACATAATAAACCATCTACCCTCCGATAGAAATGGCATAAAACGTCTATGAACGCCACTTATGCACATTTTTCCGGGCATATTTTGAGGTCTTATTTGCTAAGGTAGCGCGAATTCAAACGAGCAGTCTTTTGAAGTCTTGCACATATTTGGGGTCATATACAGCTGAACACTATAGACATATGTTGTCTGCATTTATGTATAATATGATCGTACTTGGCCGGTATTCGACAAGTTGAATGAGGGTCAGATTGATTAGTACGGGGTTAGTACTGGTCTTGTGGAATGCCTCTACAAATATGGCATCGTGAAAAGAGGGGGGGGGGGGCGTCACTTGGGTTCGCATAAGAAAAGAGGGAGGCTATTGTTCTGACTCATTTAGACATTTTAGTGTTTGACACTGTGAACAATGTCCCACATTTACTAGCATTTAGTGACGAACAACGTGAAACACATCTGATTAAGCGTTCACTTTGAGGACATGAAGTACGGTAAATATTTTAAACCATATTTTGTTTTTTTTGCGTGTTTGAAATGATAAGGCCTTCAACTTAGTAATGGCTATATCTTGCACCCCATCTCTGATTGCGCGTTTTGATTCAGCCAAAACTACCATGTTTTTGAGACGAACTGACAAACAGCCAAGCCCCATTTTCTGAGACCGTGCACAACCTGAGCTGTCTGCCTCAAATGATAGCTTTTTATTTTCAAACTGGTTATTTCCTTATCCTAAGCAGGATATTAAAATATGTTTCGGCTACCAAAGGGCTCATTGTTCACTTAATTTGCACACGCAATACATTTACTGAGTCTATTTAGCTTGTGTGTCTGAGACGCGCATGGAGACTTGGTTCTCTATATTTTTTTCAGTTTATCGGAGCTTTCAATGAGTTCATTCTGGCAGCAAAACTTGTTCTAGTATTCATCAATTAAAAAACTGTTTGTAAAGGGCAGTACAATCTAAAATTCACCCGCTTTGGCTACTAACAGAGACGAAGTTCTGAGCACTCGCATGAACACTTTAGTAAGTTAGCTTCGTGCTAATCACGTGCCACCAAACATACAAAATATTACCTGTAGTGACAATGCCTATGCTTTGTTTTTAATGCAGCTTCTACATAACGAGATTATGACTAACTGTACCTGCCCAGAATACGGAGGGACCGTGGCTCTCGTCTAGAAAACAATTTATCGTGTTCCTTCAAATGCAAGCTCTCAGAACTGCCACCTGTAAAGCCATTCTGCTTTTTGAATAGACCTCAATGCTGTTTGTCATATCACTGAGGCGAATCTCTGTGACATGACTAGTGAGATGGACAGCCATCGACTGTATTCGATCAATATAGTGACAGAAGATATGAAAAAGCAAACTAAATACCAAGGAAACAAGCAAAGCAGCAAAAACCCCCTTCATGTGATCAGTAATATTTGACTGGTTGTAGGATTGTAGCTGTTCAGTAGGGAAAACCGAAGAGAAACAAAGGCAGCCTTGCTCTGCCCTTCCTTGATGCCTGGCACCCACATCAAGGCTGAAGCTGCCTTAGATTTTCACTACGTCCTTTCAAATCCACGTCCCTGTACGATTCTGCTTTGAGTTTCTGCTTTGAGTACACTTCATTTCTACGAGTGCAATCACTAATCTGGAGAACTGACGATCAATGGCACGCTTATCTCTACATAATTCGCATGCTTAGCGGTGATGTTCTCAAGCTGTCTGTGATAGGTGATAAATAAAGAAAGCATTTGAGACGTAGCGCATTGTCAGCTTGATGGTTCCAACCGGGTGCACAGTCCGTTAAGTTCCAAGCTGCTACATAGGCCATGAATTGGTTTGTCTCAAACGTCACGAAAACTTATCTTTTTTTGTATGATATATCTCGTATGGTAGCCTCGACTACCAAACTGGAACATTATCTGACCATGCTCAAAAACTTTTTCATAGCACCTTTAAGTCAGCTGTTTAGTTTTGATTTTTAAATATCACATAAAAAGGCACTCCTAGGAGTACAGTAGTCTCGTTCATCGTATCTTAAACACATATGACATTGAGAGTGATAGTAGGTTCTTGTGTTACTGAGCACAGTCTATGAAGTTACGTTATTTTGTCAGTGATAAATATTTCTATGCTAATATTTATGCTTGTGCACAAAAATATGAACTGTTTATACGCAGTTTGTACTATGTAAGCCTATGTATTTACTGTGTGTCCAAGCCAAACATGAAAGTTAAACTTAAATCACACAACAAACAATGTCCCGTTATATATATATATATATATATATATATATATATATGCTGGTGATGTTTAATGCACCAACTTATCTGTAGCGACACTAAACCATTGCTAAGAAAAACTGCAGTTTGCCGTAGTATTCAAGGGCATTTCTGTTGACTCTAAAGGTCGCGATGAATATTAGTCTTGGCTAATTTAATTTTGCGCTAGAATAGTTTAGACACATCATTGTATTGATTGATATGTGGGGTTTAACGTCTCAAAACCACTATATGATTATGAGAGACGCCGTAGTGGAGGGCTCCGGAAATTTAGACCACCTGGGGTTCTTTAACGTGCACCCAAATCTGAGCACACGGAGACACATCATTGTACAAATACACTAAACGCATAGCTTCAATAGTGATGGCATATCTGACCTGTGATGCGTGCGACGAATAACAAGGCAATGCAGCGCGCATACCTTTTTGACATATTGCCATATCATTTGCTTTTGTTTACATCGAAAAGGCTCGCATCGCATAGCGCTGAAACGTGAGATCGTGTCACCTAACCAGTGCAGGCTGTCGCGTATATTATTTGTGGTGTGCAATCTCGAAGCTGCATTACTCGCATAATTCACTAGGCAAAGGCGGCGGCTCGGGCAGCGTTCGCTTATACGGAGGAGGTTAGTCCGTAATTGCCGGTGGGAGAATGCCTTGGAGCCTTGCGTCATCTCGGCGGGGAGACGCGGATTCCGACAATTTCAGCACTAAGTGGCTACGTTATAATTCTAAATGGTAATGTTGGCTGCTGTAGTGACCCTGTACTACTGTACACGTCTACAGATCATCTGCGAAATATTGCGCTCCATGTACGCACACCACCCACGTAATCTTGTCCACCAGGCCCACATCGCTTACCATAAACCCAAGTCGGCAGGTTCTGCTTGCAGTCAACTGAGGTTAGTGTCATATCCGTTGGCTCGCCGGCTGCGTTTGCGCCGCCCTAACCACGCTTAGCAATTATTGCGGTTGTACTAACCGTAGTTGATGTAACCCGTTTTAAAGGCTGGTAATACTCGGAAGAAATTTTGTACAAAACGTTAGCGTCATGAAAGAGGATATAATGCAGGTTGCGTCAAATTATGTATTCCAGCCAGTGAAGGTAGCATGAGGTAATTAAACAAAGTAAATAGAAGCTTTCCTATAAAATCAATAGGGTTACCGTTAGTTCTATTTTTTATGCATCTCGTTTGGCCAGCAGCCGTTCAAGATCCTCAACATATGGGTAACTATTATTCGTTAAGTAGACGCACATAATTTAATTGACTTATTCTTTTCAAATCATTAGCATCATATCTTCTTTGCACTTGTGACGACAAACCAAGTGGACTCCGCAGAAGAGAAGCTACTCTTCTATGCCGGTTATGGATAAGAGAGGTTTTCACGTAGTCAATAATGGCCGATAATTCTTGTGCTAGCCAAGAGACTTTACAGCACATCTTTAGCAACTGCTGTCACTACGCTGTGCAGATACAATGACTCAGAAGTGTTCTTCCTTACCTTAATATTAATTTTCTGTGTTAACTTCCCAAAACCATGATACGAATATGGTCGGTGCTGCGGTGGAAGGCTCCAGAAGTTTGGACTACCTGTGTTCTTTAACGTGCTCCGAAATCAAAGTACAGAGACCTCAAGCCATAACGAAAAGCTACCGCCGCTACCGGGATTCACTCCCGCTGATTTCGGGTAAGCATTCGAGCTCCAGTTCAAGTTCATGTCAGGCTGATGTCTGTCGCAATTATACTATATTGTAATCCTAAAAAGTGATCGAGGACGAAGGCACAAAAGTAGTGAGTGAGTGAATGACTGTTACAGGTTTATTTTATCCACAATAGGCTTAAGTCAACTCGACATTACTTGGCTAGGCCTACTCGGAGACCGTCAGGGTAAACCTGACCGTCTTTGTGGTGGACTTCCAGATCGTCAGTATTTGAGGGGTGAGGTCCTGAGCCTTGTTGAAAGTTTCAAGGGCGGCAGACTTGCTCAAGCAGCTGTAAAAACTTATTGCTATATATAGGACATAAGAAGCACACAAGCCAAAACAATCAATAATAGCCTCATTTAGGAGACACTGAAACAGCTCACAAAGGCGAAACAAAAGCACCATGAAATAATGTTTCAGTGGATACTGGGACATTGCGACATGCCAGGCAACACAGCAGCTGATGAAGTGCAGCACGACAAGCACATCACAAATATGCTTTGGTTTTTATTGCAATATCAAAATGTGAATTTCACCACATTTCAGACACAATAATTCAATAAGTGTAAAAGTAAGTTGTTACACTAAAACTAAACGGTCCGATATAACAGTTTCACTAATTAAATGAGAAGTTTTGTTGTTTTTAGCCAAAAACGTGGGAACCCTCATTCACTAAATATATTAGGCACTACCTACCTCAAGCATTTTTTACAAAAAGTGAGCACACTGAAACATCTGAATGTAATTTCGGATTTGTAGATGAAGACATATGTCACCTCTTTCTTGAATGCCCACAACAGACGCCGACTTGGACCATCCTTAATGACTTCAGATGACATATCATTCAGTTCGAGTAAACTCTTAGGCTTGTCGCCAACGTAGGGTTCCCGGAAATGCGCAGTAAATGCACTGAAAGTTTTTCTTGAAGGCAGTGGCATATATAGTACATTTTGTTCTAGCTTCTTTAACACAAGGATGCATATTTATGTGACCGTTGACTATTATGTTGACAATTATGTGACTGTTGACTGAGTGCATCGGTTACTTTTCAGTTTGTTATTATCATGGTATATGCACAAATATGTGACTTTCTAATACGTTGTTTTGAAATATCATTTCCTAACTGTTATATGTTGCTTATTGCATTGTTATATTTGTATATTATATGTGCTGTGAACTTCTTCCCCTGGAGACTTGAACCTCACGTGCTGTATGTTAGATACCTCTAAAAGATAAGGAGTAGTCTAATTTCTGCGCCAATAAAAAAAAAGGTTTGTTTTATTCTCTTTACACTACCTACGTTTTTTTTTCTCTTTTTTTACTATTCAAGTTTTAAACTCACCATTCTTTTCTCGTGTGCACAGAATGACATCGCGTATTGTACGCCGAACAACATCTCTGCCTTTTCCTTTTTTCTTGCTTCCATTCCTTACTACTTTCTTTATGCCTCAATTAGGTTTCCGCAGCATGTCATAAAATCTAATTTGCTTTCACTTCTTTTGAAATGTCACAAATAAGGAGAGCTCAACTGCAGCGTGCGTGAGCATAAGCACTCCCCGTGGCTCGTATAATTCAATGCAACCATGAGTGTCAATACCTAAAGCACGAATTCTCTTTAATTGCTCGGTAAATACTTGGAGTACAGCAGTCTTCACTATTCATGAGTTATAGTCTGATAGTTAATCAAATAGGATTCCGCCGGTCTTCTCGCTTTTGTGCCCCTGTATGCCTTTCTCATTATGTTCAAAGTGTAAGCAAGAAGGAAGAGAAAACGAGAGATATACGCAGTGTGCGTATATGTGATTGTGCATATGAACATGAGAGTGTGAGTCAACACAAATCCACAATCGGAGGACATGATATATTTGCCTAGATTTGGTGTATTTGGCCAGTCGAATTTGCATGGTACTTTTGACCAATAGCAGAATAAAAGCTTTGCTCACATGGCAATATGACATCGGGATCCACGGGACTTTAATGAAGTTGTCTCGGTATAACAGTGAATCAATACAGATTTTGTACATAAAATTAGTAATGCAATTGTGGCCTTTTGGCAGCATTTCGTTGTTGCATTGCTTATATCATTTCAAGCTTGCATTCCACAATATAAACAATAATACCAAGCACTCTTTCCGCAGTACAACCATTCCACGTAACTAGTTCTCCGAAATTCCACATCGCAGTTCCCATCTCTTCCTTTTTCCAATTTCCCTCTCTCTCCGTTTCTCACTTCCTCTTAATTGCTTTCCATTTCTTCCAATTTCTCTGTCTCTGTCTCTTTTATTTCTTTATGTCGACAGCCCTGTTACTTCTTTTTGTGTCTCCTTCTTTTTGTCTTCGCCTCCCTCTTTTTTTTCTCTTTCTGTCCTTTTCTCTCCGTATCCGTCTATTTCCTTCTATCCTTTGTTAACTGCGAAGTATTTCATTGCGTACTGCAAGCGCTTTTGGCTATCTATCTATCTATCTATCTATCTATCTATCTATCTATCTATCTATCTATCTATCTATCTATCTATCTATCTATCTATCTATCTATCTATCTATCTATCTATCTATCTATCTGTCTGTCTGTCTGTCTGTCTGTCTGTCTGTCTGTCTGTCTGTCTGTCTGTCTGTCCATCTATTCATCTATACATCTATCTATCTATCCGTCTTGGTGCTCTCGTGGTCCCTTCACTTGGCGTGAACCAAAATCAAAATGAGAGGATAAGATAGTTGGACAAATTTGACACGCTGGTCAACCCATGAATAATGTCTAAATCCCGCCACGTACGTCGTTAAACACTCCCCGCCAGATAGTAGCACATACCCACAGGCGGGTATATGCCGCTCGTATAAACGTATGCGCCACATGTGAAACCTAGCGTCTACCCAGGAACGAGGAGAACACACATGAACAATCATGACGCGTGAGATTCATGATGAATGCAGAGAATAATGTCAGGTTCCCAGCAAATATAGAAGCCAAGCAGTCTGTGTGGCAATCAAAATTTCTACCACAGAGCCACGGCAGACCTCGGAACTGCTTTTCAAATATACCTTGATGCTCGTGAGGAGGAATAAATGAGGAAGGACAGGGAGGTTAGCCAGGGTTGCCATGTGATTTTACATAGCGAACATATGTACTCATTTCACACAGTCGTCACGTCGGGTGAACGTCAACTGTAGTTGGGCAACGTGCGCCGGAGTTGATTTATATAGCAGTGACCAAGGCTACCATCCTCGTGAACAACAGCCCTTCACATCAGCTTATTGCTTCTGGTGTTGCTAATGCTCATGTTCCTGTTGGCATTGTTGTGCAAGTGCAAACAACTGGTTATATAAAGATCAGTTATTTATCAACATATGTCTGTGCGTGTAACATTTATGCATTTATTTGGCGTCATTTTATGAGCGTTCGCTGAATAAACAAAAATTGCAACCCCCTCATCTTCCCTCCACATTGTTCGCACTACGTCGATTCCCAAGGTACGTGCGACATGTCGATTTTTTTTTCTCTTTCTCTGAACTTTTCCTCCAGCTCGTCCCAGTTGTTTTCTTCCACGCCGCCAGTTTTGTGGAACCCAAGCTGAATATTATGGGGAGGACGAATAGGAAGAAGTGCATGAAGAAGAGAGCTCATGTTGGTTCATGACGATTTCTTTCTGTTCTTTCTGTTCAAATTACCCGGCGCAACGAAAAGCTTACACAGCCTCATTGTTAAAAAATGTAGATTTCAAAGTTAATTGCTCTCACCACGCACTGCCAGTAAAAAGAAAGTGAGCCGCTGCTGAATTTCTATGCCAAGTATAATATGCAACGCCTTAATAATATGTTATTATCATTGCTGCTAACATGCAGTAAACACAGTGAGTTTACGATAAAGGAAATTAATGCATATCGTTACAACAGAAACGTATAATACATGCGCACATTCTGGTGATGAATTCCTATATGTCACCCTGGAAGGTAAGCAATGAAGAGTTTCTTCTTTCAAGTTTACTACTTTGGAGCCCTGCTTGTGGTAAACATCTAGTTAGTGTAAGCCATAAAGTGAGCTTTTATTTTGAATAGAAAGCAATGTGTTTACGGCAGTGTGACAAAAGGAAAGAAAAAATACTGGCCGCATCTGGCTGAAAAATTGTTAAACAACTATGGATGCCTTCTTTTCACAGGATAGTAGTTATGAAAAGTCAATATTTGACACGCTCCTGCTTGAGTATATCACGAATCTCACTGCACTACCTGCTATGTATTCACTGGCAGTTCTTCTCTGACCATTCCTCCTACCTCTTGTTTGTTTCTTGTCAGATATCTTCAGCGTACAAACAATTTCTGCCTTCGTATTTCATCATCGCTACTCTTCAGGTGCGCTGGGATTCATAGGTCAAAGCGTGCAGCGTTCGGGTCGACTCTACAGAAAACAGAATGCACGAACTTCGAGGCCTAAGTCAAGGCCAGGTGGCGTGCCTCTTTGATATTGCAATTGGTAAACACACTAAGAATCGGGTTCGACAACCCCCCTTCCTACCCCTATTTTCCCTCCACCCCTTGTTCTTCGAAAAGCCGGCAGTGACGTCGGTGAAGAAGGCTAGCCGGTGCTTCCCGTCGCCGCAGCCGCGGTGGCGCTGCCCAGCACACGCAGACCAACCAGCGTCCGCGCGGGTATCGGTAGTGAGGGGAGGCTGACGGGGAGCCAGGGTTCACGCCCGGACCGCCAGGCGGCCTCGCATCCTCACAGCGTGCGCTCACCGTGCTCATTTGGTGCCTCGCTGGGATACGGTGTGCGCGGCCGACGCTCGGATACCATGCGCCACCGAAGAGACTCGAGGATACATCCGCTGGGCTGGATTGCCCTCCTAGCGGGCGTCGTGTCGTCAGCCACGGCTTCACTCGGTTAGTGTTTTTGGTCGCACTCACCCCCCCCCCCCCCCTCAACGGGATATCCCAGGAACGGACTCCTTGGATGTTTAGTTTCTAGTTTCTTGTTTTTGATTCAATACTTGACGCAGAAACGATCCTGCACTCGTTAAAAGTGCGAGTACTTTTCAAACTGACGACTGTAGTGTTCTTACAATTCACACTTATCGCAAGTGCAAAAAAAAACAGACGCAGAAAATGCGCTCGATACATCGGTATGGTTTGTGAATGATAAAAGGAATGCGGATCTATATGTGCGAGTTGTGGATGCTTGGTTACTACGTATAAGCTTCTTACCTGTTGCAAGCTATTCTCCTCCTGAAACGTGCGGGCGATGCTATTTCACCTTCTTTCTTTTGTTTTGTTTTTCTTGTTTGTGATACGTGATTCACTGTTGCTGGGCTTACATTTGCACATGTATTCGATGAACCATTGCTTGACCAGCAATTATCAAATCCATAAAGTTTTTTTCTCGTATTTCGCCTTGAGCATTGTGTTGTTAAACTGTGGAACGGTAACAATTTGTTCTTGTAACATAACACATACTTTCCGTCATTTGAAAGTTTCACGGCTATTCCGAGTTCAGTGTTTTGCCCATATATGCATATGAAAAAACCTGCACTTTCTTTTCATATATAGGAATCATTGGCAGTAGACGATTGCGCGTTCCAAGGTGCGCTGATGCTGAATACTTCCGTGTTACTTCCCAGTTGTGCTTCAGTCTTCGATCAGCCTCACACTATAGATAGCACAAGACAAGATGAAAAACAGCATTGCAAATACTACAGTGACTTCAACAGCTTTCCGTTTTAGATGACTAGACTTAAACCAAGGCCTGACATAAGTTTGAACCTTTAAGATATTTCAGTAATAATTCTTGAATTAACAAGTAGTGTGTAGCGTTTGTGAGAGAGGGATATCCTGAACTGCGTCTACTGAAATTAATATACTTTGTGCATTTCTACTTATACAGACAGCAGGCCCGTAAGAATTATGCATGACAGTGGATTGTATTGTGCAGCGACAGTTTCAATAAAGAAAGGAGAAGAATGTTGTACACGCTATGCTAAATAGGAAAAAGATATCACTACAGACTATGGTAGCGCTTCTTCAGCTGTAGTTATTTTTGTTTTGTCGGCACCACTGTATATACGAGCACACTGTACGAACATGGCCGTCGAAAGCATTGAAATTCGATATTCTTGCCTAAGGTGTCAAACGGAGCATGTAGATGCGTTTACTTAATAAAAATGGGAAACTTCGATTTTGTAATCAGAAGCAAGGAGGATCCAAGGCATGCCGCGATGAGCGTAAAAAACCAGAGATTCGAAAAAACTTTACTCTCTGGTGTGTCAATGTAAGCTAAAACATGAGCGCAGCTTTTGTATGAAAGTACATTCCAAAATATTCTCCAAGGTATGGAGAACAAGGACATAACACGATTCTCATTACAAAAGCAAAGGATATTGTCATCTTCAATATAAAATTTTTTTCCCATCGTCAAACTGGAATGCCTATTACAAGAATTGCATTTTCTCTTGCTCCCACAACTTTTGTGAATAAGTGGTGTCCTTGCTTTCGACATTTAATTTAAAGCTACAAAACAACAAAAAACAAAAAGCTCGTTGTTTGTGAACCTTGTCCTGTAACTGTAAACCCGATGAGTGGTAACAGGGTTATTCTTTTGGAGCGGCAAGAATAATTGGATTTATAATTATGTCGCATTAAAGTCTGTGAATGACTCAGTTCGTTTTTCGATGCCACTCGTTGGCATTTAATAGGTCGTTTACTTAAACGATTGTTTTATCTTAGCTTTTATACGCTGCGTATTTTGTTATCAAAACTCTCTATTCACTGTACATCGTAATCTGACGCAGCTTATGTTTGTAAATCTAAAAGAAAAAAAAATCCTCTAGATGACATATTCCGGAACGCCGAAGCCTTTTTCTGCTACTCAGAATTGAGTTAGCGTACAGGACGACCAGGCTAATTTGCACAGGTTTATATTTCTTTAGTCTATAAAACAGAATATAGATCTAGTTGTTCATGTCATTATGTTACGCGGTGACATCGCTTACTGATGGTTGTAGTCTAGCGGGATTTGTAGAGGATTCATTACCGTACTTTACTAACATTTGGGCGATTTATTTACATAAACGGGAGAAACAACTATTGTTTTTCTTTTAGTGTCACCATAGTGCGGTAATTACAAATCTCTTTTTATTTTGAAGAGGGGAAAAACTGTGCGAATTGCGACAGCTTTATAGGTTAGTTATCTGTTCGTTTTTATGGGTGCTTTGTTCTCTCGCGAAATCATCTGCCTAAAGCACAGAAAGTTGAGGATTGTTCGAAGCTTCTTCTTTGCCATCTCGCTTTGTCTGCCATTCATTGTCTGTTTAAAATATTTGTTCATTATTTTGTATGGGTATGCATATTTTTAATGGTAAATATTTGAAAGAGTGAGTGAGGAAGGTAGGGAGAGAAGGAGGAAGGAAGTGAGGGAGAGTTTGTGTGGGCTTTCATACGCGGAAAGCGAAAATGGCACACCAGAAATCTTACTTCGAGTGGAGTCGCACAGTCAGCAGTAGCAATATGGTGTTCTCTACTTAATGTTATATGGTCCCAGAACCACCATATGAATATGAGAAACGCCGTAGGGGAGGACTCCAGATATCTTGACCACCTGGGGTTCTTTAGCTTGCACCCAAATGCGAGAACATGGACCTACTGCATTTTCCCCTTCATCAAAAATTCAGCCGGCGCGGCCGGGATTCAATCCTGTGACCTACGGGTCAGCTGTCGAGTATCTAGCCGCTAGACCACTGCGGCGGGGCGACTTGAAACAGATATCACTCGGCACTTCTCTACCAATAAACCAAGCTAAAAGACTATTGAAAATACCTTTTGAATGCGAAGCATTTCTTATTGAACTTCGGCGACTTTGAGCGTATCTATCTATCTATCTATCTATCTATCTATCTATCTATCTATCTATCTATCTATCTATCTATCTATCTATCTATCTATCTATCTGTCTGTCTATCTATCTATCTATCTATCTATCTATTTCCTCCTACGACTTTTAGCTCTCCTGGACGTTTCAATAATAGAATCTATACCAAAATCGATGTGGCATAACATGAGTGTATTGCGAGCATAAGGGACTAGAAGGTAGCATGAATATCACAACATGTATTCCATGAATGCGCAACTTGAAATTTCATGATCTTGCTGCCCTTATGGTGGTTTCGTTCTATGACATACTGCAAATGTGGTATGGTATGGTATCTTATGACTGCATGGCCAACAAAACTGACAGACCCTAACGTCGAAATCATAATATGCATGTCATGTAAGTCATGATGACAAGCCATACGCTCATGGTGCGCTCACGGTCGTTTGGCTAGCTTCACATATACCAAATTTGATATTATGTGACGTGATTGGATGACGAAGGTATATGACTAGTGCAAACACAATAATTATGACATGCGTGTTATGTAATAACATGACTTCATACCACGCTGCTGATGCGCTCGATGTCGTTTAGCTAGATTCACATATACCAAGCTTGGTATTAAGTGATGCGAACGGACGAGAAAGGTAAAAATTCTGCAGATCTCTCGTATCTGGGAATCGACGTTATGCGAAGCATGCGAAGGGAAGGTGAGCGTATAGCGATTTTTAGGAGCGAAGCTCCTTATGGCGTGGCTTGGGCGTCCCTCGTATGTAACCACCAGTGGAACATACCCGAAATAGGTATAACACTTGACCTCCAAGGTGGTGCCAGTGAGAGATTTCTTCTGTGCGTTGTTTAACAATAAAAAATAGTGCTCAATGTACATGCCAATGGCTGTTAATGGGGAATGAGAGACATGAGCATTCGGCTTTTAGTCAACGCGCACGCTGCGATCCCGATTAGCAGCCATTGGCAGGTACATTGAGCACTATCGGACAAGAAAGGGATGCTACATTATACTCGCTGGGTGTAACCTCCTTAGCTTTAGAAAGATTTAGCGAGCGTTGAGCCGCAGTGCCATGAATACAATGAACTTGTATATACCATGAATGAACTCAAGGTGGTTAAAAATGAGAAGTAGATACGAAGCGCAAGCCGTAAGAAAGTAAAAGCCGAATTCTCCTGTCTCTCATTTCTCATTAGCAGCCATTGGCATGTAAATTGAGCCCTATCTGACAGGGAAAGGTTGCTACGTTATACTCGCTGGGCGTAACCTCCTTGGTTTTCGAAAGTATTAGCGAGCGTTTGGTCGCAGTGCCATGAATACAGTGAACTAGAATATACCATGAACTCGAGGTGGTTAAAGGTGGGAAGTGGACCCAAAGCGCAGGCCGTAAGAAAGTGTGCGTGTGCCACCTCTCGTTTAGTCCTTGGAATGTCCGCTGGATGGCGGTGCTTCTATATGGGGAATATATGATAAAAAAATGCGAGATGGTGGGACTTGGAGTGTTGAATAGATGGACGAACGGACACACAAACAGATGCATGGATGGACGCATGAACGGACGCAGGGGCGGATGCACGAAAGAACGCAGGGACGGGCACACAAACAGACGCATGGACGGTCACACAGACGGACGCATGGACGGACGAATGCTTCGCCCCACTCCCCATCATTCACTCCGTGGATATGCTGCCATTTTTTTATTGAGCGACACGTTATGAAATGATGTGAAATATATGTACAAATGTTGAACGCACAGACATATTTTGAAAGGTTGTAGATGTTTATATATACATGTGTTTGCACTTGCGCAACTATGTCAACTGAAACATGCGTATTAGCAACATCAGAAACTCATATGAAGCGCTGATGCTCGCGAGAATGGTGGCCCTGGCACTGCTACATACATCAACTTCCGCGCATGGCAACTAACCACAATTTACATTAACCCAACGTGAGGGCTGCATAAACGGAGTACATATGTAGTGTTTATAAAATTGGGTAGGCAGCACTGCAATTACTATTTACGTTTCATGAAGATTAACGCCTATTTGAAAAGTAGTTCCGAGACCTGGCATAGCTCTGTGGTAAAATGCTTCAATGCCACGCAGAATGCTTGGGTTCGAGTCCTGCTGGGACCCTGGAATTTATTATTTGCATTAGTCTGGAGGGAGGGGGGAGTCAACGCTCCTTATGTCACGTTTTTCTTAACACTGACATTAATTATATGCCTTCATTGGGTCGACGCTACCGATGTCGGGTATTGCTTAACGCACACGCGTTAAAATTGCCCATGTGTGTTCTCGTTGTTCTTAGGTAGATACAAGGTGTCAATTACCTAGGTGGGTGAAAAGTGGGGGAAAAGATACGTTGCTGTGGGCAGGTTCAGATTCTGTCCACGGCAAGATGTCTTTTCACCGACTTTCTTTCTTGACATTCAAATTACAATTGGTCTAATAACTTTCCCTGTACATTCCTTGGCAATATTGTCTGTTAGATGTCATTATTATTGTGTCTAAACACGAAAAAACGAGCTCTTAAGTATACACTTGTTTCCCTTATTCATTAACGAAGGTCTCGTACTGGCAGACTTGGCGCCTTTAGGTTGTACACGAGAGACTATTGGTCAGCTACCAGCTTGTAATAAGTTCACGTGCTACGTGACGCCAAACAGGCTCATAAAGAGTGTGCCACACTTGCCGCCATGGCTACTGGTGGCGCTGTCTGACACTCCAACCTGTAAATTTACATAGATACCCAATAAAGGTGGCTGGCGGGATAGCTGTCCTGGTGGCTCATTAGTAGAGCATTGAACGCGTTATTCTAAGGTCACAGGATCATATGCTGCCCACGGCAAGTTACCTTTTCACCCACTTTCTTTCTTCTCATTTACATTACAATTAGCCTAATAACTTCCCCTGTACGTTCCTTGGCATTATTGTCTGTTATATGTCATTATTATTGTGTCTAAACACGAAAAAACGAGCTCTTAGGTACACTTATAAATATATATATATATATATATATTCTTCAAGTTCGCAGTATTGTCCCAGAAGGAACATGTATTAGGTGGCTGTATTTCGGGATAAGTTTTGTTCAATAGCGATAGCGTGAGATTAGGATACTCTCCGACCTGAAGAAGCTTGAGCGTCCGAGCCTGAGGTCTGCTCAGTTTTCTGTGTGGCGGAGTTTGCGTATAATATATATATATATAGGCAGGCATGGTGGTGGAGTGGCCGTGGCGTTGCAAGTAGTCAAGTAGATCCCCCGTGAGCAGTCACAATGTGGTTTATTTCGACGTTTCAGCCAGAGTGCGCTAAAACGTATATAACCCAGGCTTGATCTATTTCATTTTTTATTCATCTAGATCATTTGTCGTTCATAGTTATCCTATTGTTTAGATGTGGACAATAATGTTCTTTATGTGCACTTCTGACACTATAACCATGCATCACTATATGCTTCTGCGGACAGTGTTCAATCAACCGGCGTACGTGTCCTGTTTATCTTCAGGCGACTTTTTTTTAATTTAAATTCTACGCTCTGCAGTAAATGTAAGTAGTAACCATGTTTTGAATGTTAAATTATGTATACAGTTTTTTCATTATGGCCTAGCTAAAATTTTCACCAGTACTGCTAATCTACTGCACGTATGTCCAAAATGTTTATTCTCTGCTACCATTACCAGTGTTTTGGCCATTATTCTTATACATTCATTAAAATTCTCGAGTTAATATATGTCAATAAAATAAATAGTTTGACAGTCAGGACTTACTGGGAGAATTCATATTCTCTACAGTCAGTGCGACCACATTTAGGGTCATTGCTTCAAGCAAGTGCGCCTATTTCTGCTGAATTTTTTTTTACTTTTCAGCCTAAGTGTATCGCACTGAGAGCAATACTTAATTAAAATCAACTAGATGGCGCTTCATGTGGGGTATCACTGAAAAGCAGCGGGTTTCCTAAGAGCGTTTTTCAGCAAACGTTAACTCTTTTGTCTTAGAGGCCAGTAAGGGAATTTCGCTGTGGTTTATTTTTACCCAGTGTGTGTGACGAAACTGCTGAAGAGTCTAACGAAGTTTTTATCAATTTTGCGCATAATCTGTATTATACATTATAGTTCAAAGTTGCCTAAAATATTCAAACAAGTTACAAACAATGTAATTCAGTTGGTAAATAGAATTACCTTTTGAGAGTTTCAAGTTTTTTAATTGTTCATAAAAATGTTTTTCCATTTTCCTCTACGCTGAAGGGCAAAAGAAAGAAGTTTGAAGTAAATTGGCTTAGAATGTTCATATGAAAACTGAAAAGCCCTTGATACATATAACTTTAGAACTGGCATTTTCACACGTGTGCTTACAGTTCGGGGCACGAGAAGCTAAAAAAGAAACAAAATGGGGTCCCGTATACACGATTGTTCAGCTCACAGCTGTAAACACAGCTGCGTAGCGCTACTAGTCGATCGTGGTAGTTACCAATTGCTGACACTTTATTCTTACGATCATTATTAAAACTACTTTGTTATATTATATCGTATTTTATTTCATCTCTCAATAGACCCGGGTCCTAATGCTCGGAGAAGGTCATCATACGCAGTTTACGCATAAAGCACCAAAAAGAATGCAGAATAGAACATCCCGTGATGCCTTCCAACTAATGGAGTTTGGCGAAATGAAAACGCATAAGTTCTAGGTTTTATTCCGAAAGCAGCTCCCCACGTGTTTTTTTTTTTCACTCATAGGGTATGCTGTAATAAGATGCAAGCTTCGCGCCGACTTCCAAGAGCGGTACCACCGCAGCTCAATATATCTCAGTAAGCGCACAATGCAACTTTTACTCGACGTGCCTGCCTACAGTGGCATCGATCCAGCCGCTCGTATACAAGCTGGAGATCGCATTGTTAAGGTATAATAGCTGGGCTGACAGTGTTCACGGCTGTTTCGCTATAGCACAACTTCCCAAGAGAAAGATCGTTGGTGGTGGTTAGCTTGCTCGCGCAAACCTGTGACACATTGTGTATCGGTTAACTTTCGACACTTCTATTCCTAGCCTAATGACTCGAGTACGCATTCAGTGAGCTCGCTGTTGCTCGTATAAAAACTCCTTAACCCAAAAGTATTCGAAACAACGTCGACACATAACTTTCAACAAACGCTGAGTTCTGGAATACCGAGTACTTACCGGCGTAAATTGCGAAAAAAAGTCGCATGCATTCACCTGAAAGCGCCCGCAATATACATGGCACCTTTGGTTGTTTTTTAACAGGTGTGTTTAATTGAGCGCCGGGTGCATTCTCTGATCAATCGCAAAAAGTATCTTGCTTGCTATTTATGAAGAAACACTTTGCCCCACAATTTGTTTGGCTACTTAACTCAACTTGGTTTTAGTCGCGATGGCGAGCCACAGCGAAATTAATATATAGTTTTGTCAATGATTATTGCTAAAAAGGAGAGTTGTCAGCTGCATAACATTATTTATGTCAGTATCAACTGCTGGAAACGCTTTTTGTTTTGCGCCTTGTGTGTTATGGGGGCCGGATTCACAAGAATTTTGTTTTGTATTTTTTTAATTATTTTATTTTTGTGTGTGCCTGTTTTAGCCGTTTTTGCCTAGGTATTCACTCAGCATGACTTGTAAAAGGTGTTCAGATATTTGTTTTGCGATACTGAGATCAATTTCAGTATCTTACACGGTGAGTGAATCCTGACCGCTAATAGCAAGTACGCAAATAGCACAGTACCAGTAATCCAGCAGTAACTGAAAGTGAAATATCAAACAGGCTACAAAGAACATTATGCGAAGAGAGAATAAAGAAGACCAAAACTGAGCACATAATGTTTCGAAGGCCCTGGATTACGCTGTAAACAGAGTTAGCTGGCAGACGGTATAAGATGGGTAAGAAAAAAAAAGTTTAAATGTTCATGAAAGACAAAAACTTAAACCATCTCCCCAAAGGGAACCCTTATGGCATGCGACGTTGCAACGTTGCACACGGGTGGCGTCACGGGTTGAATGGTGCAAACGCGGGTGCTTCGGTGAGCGCTGGAAGATTCGTTTGTTGCGATGGCTGGCGTAGGTCTTGTAGGTGACACGTTATGACATTTTCTGCATGCGTTAGGCATGCGTTGGGTTTATTGCGCGTGAACAGCCGGCTCGGTGTTGTAGCAGACGGCGGTCATGGCAGGTGTTGCGGGCGAATGAACGAGGGGGCAGCTGCGAGCGCCGCGCAAGCGCGTGGCAGGAGAAGGAGAGTGTGACGTCAGCGTGCACTTCGAAGGAAGCGTGACGTCACCACTCAGATGCGGCATGACCTACAAGGCACCGCGTCAACACCTTCGGGGCGCGGTGACTTCGTATGGAGGGACAGCGTTACGCAGGCTAGTCGAATAGCTGCTTCGCATCTGAAATTTCACCGACAATTCCGACGCTTCCTAATTCAAATTCTGAGTGCAGTTTTCGTTCGGCGTACTACCAACTGAGTTTGAAGTTTTGGAGATCCAAAGCTGTAGCAATTAACCATGTTTTACATATTACTAAAGAAACTGCCAGTGCTCGAGTGCTGTACACACACCCCTCTGCGCATGGCAGACGTCAAGAACTAAGCGAAACGCCGACAACTTCGTTATGATAAGCGAAGCCAGTAGCGGTGCACGTGCCTTCTCCACATGCGTGCGAGCTCCAACTAAGGAGCCAGAGCCCATGACGGAAAAAATGGCAGCATATCCACGGAGTGAATGATAGAGAGTGGGGCGAAGCATCCGTCCGTCTATGCGTCCGTCTGTGTGGCCGTCCGTGCGTCCATTCGCCCGTCCGTGCGTGTGTCTGTTCGTGCGTCCGCACGTCCATCTGTGCGTCCGTCCCTGCGTTCGTCCATGCATCCGTCCCTGCGTCCGTCCTTGAGTCCATCCGTCGGTGCAGCCATCCGTGAGCCCGTCCATGCATCTGTCTGTGTGTCCATTCGTCCATCTATTGAACACTCCGAGCACCACCATCTCGCATCTTTTCATCATATATTCCCCATATAGAAGCACCGCCATCCAGCGGACATTCCAAGGACTAAACGAGAGGTGGCACACGCACACTTTCTTACGGCTTGCGCTTCGTCTCTACTTCCCATCTTTAAGCACCCCGAGTTTAACCACCTCGAGTTAACCACCACTAGTTCACTGTATTCATGGCACTGCGGCCCAACGCTCGCTAAACCTTCCTAAACCAAGGAGGTTATGTCCAGCGAGTATAACGTAGCAACCCTTTCTTCGCAGATACTGCTCAATGAACATGCAAATGGCTGCTATGGGGGAATGAGAGACATGAGAATTCGGCTTTTAGTTAAGGCGCATGCTGCAAATTTTTTTATTCTTCAACAACGCACAGAAGAAATCTCTCACCGGCACCACCTTAGAGGTCAAAATGTAAGACTGGTTACACACTACGAGGGACGAACGAGTGCCGCTATAAGGAGCTTCGCCCCTAAAAGAAATCGAGGTTAGACCCCAGCAGCTCGTGATATTAGCATTCGCTCTGTTTTGTCCTCGTTCACTCTATCGCTAAATGTTCATGCCATCCATCGAAGGCGACGCAACTCAACGTAAAAAAGGGTGCCCAAGAACTGAGCTCGAAATAAAGGCAGGAAAGTGACTGATACTTCCCGAGTTCTTACTGGTGTAAATAACGGTACATTTTATATAAAGAAAGTCGTATTAAAAAGCATAATAATACAGAAGAAATGCGGTATCTTGTTTCCGGTCATCAAGTAACGCATTCGATTCACAGCTGCAGAGAACTGACTCCAACGGAGGTGGAACGCCACAAAGCAATTCCTTCACATTACATAAATTTGTAATGGTACACGCTTTCTAGGTTGTGGGAGCTCGAGGTGCATTAAACGGTGTAATTCTCATACAGCAGATCACTTTCAACTTTTTGTTTGTGATATTGATTTGCCCCTTTCACTGTCACTATATAGGAGACCTACTTCATGGCAGGGAACCCGGTAACCTCGTAATTTAACGACTTTGCCCAACTCATCAGGTAAAATATGAACTTGATTCTAATCTTACCCGGTTCATAAAGGTCCCCTGAACTCAATCATTCGACCCTCATGGACGCTACAATTTGCACAAAATATGTTTCGCGTACACTGGTGTCTGTTTCCATTCCGTATACCAGCAGTTACCTGAATGTCGCATGCCACTTTGAGGCAGAGGGCGTAGAACACACATAATCATGAAACGTGTTACCCGTATGTGCCCGGGAACATATATAGACGATATGACAAGTATTCAAGTTCCAGCTTATTCAACCGGATATTCCGCTACCTTTCCGTAGCGTTCATCACAACGTAACGCGGGCGTTCGTCCATAAGACGGCCTTATTTAGAAAAGAATACTGGTTCACTGTACATAAAAATATGAGATAAAACTTCCCACTAAAAAAAAACTTGCGTAACAAATCAGAAACATTCCTCACGAAAAAAATTGGAAGCTTGAAGCACCGCTATCAAAAACAATACCCGACTCGTCTGAACTATCTATCTCATCTGAATTATCCTATCACAAACGTTTGGTGCATCTCTAAGGTATTGTTTTGTCACAAAGTCTGAGCCTTTATCGTATCAACCAGTTTCACCTCGATTAACAAGTGTACACAAAGTGCATGCACGGGGCGCGCACAAGAAGGCTCCCGTTTACACGTGAAGGTGTTTACACAGAAACTTCTGTACGATTTATTCTGACGCTGACCGCTACGAACTTTACACTACCATTGTCATACATGATTCACAATAATGAGATTTCACGCCATTATTATGAAAAATACAAAGCTCAATGGACGTTTTTAGACATGCCCATTGCGAAACCTTTACCCTCCATCCTCATTTTTCTTCACTGAAACCTTCAATGACGTTGAAGGGACTAAAACAATTTACAACTGTGTATATCCCATACTCTAGCATCATATATTGTAATAAAGCACATTTCCCCATAACACACACACACACACAAAAACACGCTGAGCAGTTGTTTGGTTCAGCGGGCTCATAGACACACACACACACACACACACACACACACACACACACACATATATATATATATATATATATATATATATATATATATATATATGCAACAAAAGGGAGAAGGCAGGGAGGTTAACCAGAAAGACATCCGGTTGGCTACCCTACACTGGGGGATTAGGAAAGGGGACAAGAAAGATGAGAAAGAGGGAAGATAGGGAAAAGAAACCAAAAGGTGGGGGAGAGACTGACAGTAATTTCACTGCAGCGAGTAGAACTCTACCGAATGTCAGAGGAATTCACATAAGTCTGTCTTTCTCAGGAAACACAGCAGGGGTTTCACTGCCTTGTGGGCTGTCGAGGCATGAGGACGTTGCTGTAATAGCACCTGCCCAGAGTGAGGCCGATCATCCAGTTGCCGCATTGCATTGGCAAGTACTTATCTATTTGAAGCAAATCGAGGACAATGGCACAGCAGTAACGTATATGTGAAGAAAGAAAAGCGGGTGAAAACAAAACTTGCAGTGAGCAGGAACTGAACCTGCAACCTTCGAATGACGGGTTCGATGCTTTACCACTGAGCTACCATGGCGGCTATCCCCCCATCGACTTTATTGAGTTTATATGTGAATGTTGTTGCGAACTCGTGAGACCCTACTTTGGCCGGCTATCATCTAAAAGAACCGCCACCCAAACACACTCAACGCAATGCTTCTACGAAAACAAACACTCACGCTTTGGCAATTTATCTGCTCTGTCATCTCTCCTCTTCTTATTTCCCTTCTCTGTGTCTTGCCGTTCATTCTTTTCCATTTTTTTGTACCAAGTAATATAAATGTGAAAGCGAACAACATTTAACCTCATTCCTGACGAAGGCCAGACTCGGACCGAAACTGTCGAACTACACGCTGCCGTTGTTACTTTGCTCACGGAGTGTCTACGCGTACTTTCGCGCATATAACCAACAACCACACGTTGCTGAACACTTCGCCCTACGCTTTTCTTGTTTATTTTGTGCGGTCTTCTTGAGATAAACTACATTATATACCTATATGAAAAACCAAGCACTTGTTTATGCCAGCTCTTCAAAACCCATCATGTTTAACCACGCGTTATGATTTTTTTTAAATTTTGAAAGCTTGTCTTCCGGCATATTGCTATAGAATGCACGAAGAAATTTCAGCTCATGCACCAAGTCTAAAAGCGTAAGGAGAAACGCCCGATAAACTGCCCTCATTTGCAAATTTACATGAGAAGTTTTTAATTAATTCAGCACCTTTCAAAGTAGCAGCTTCTCTTACGCAACCCCTGTACTGCTGAAGGCCCGTAGTGCGGACAATTATTAAGGGACTCTCGACATAGCTCTCCCCGCTACGTAGTATGTGTAGGCAGTCGACGGCTTCATTTATAACAATTTCATGTCTTGAGCAACAGGTCCAGCAAAAAGTATTCCGCGCGCACGTATAGAAACGCGCAGAATGCGTTGATCCTTCTTAGCGAGAAAAGAAACGTTTCTCAATATTTTGTTTTCTCTGCATCACATTTTCGGCGAATAGCCCGAATAAAAAAAAAACACAACCGACTTGTTTGGTCGTGCAGCCTCCGTCAGGTGACACTGCGAGCATACACCGCATAAGCTCGTTGTGCGGACGCATTTGTCTTCGTTGGCGTCGTTATCGAATTTGTATGCATGCAGAAAACGAGTGCGATTTTTTTCTTTCTTTCCACCATCGAGTGCTGCCTCGGGCATATACGGCCCCTTTGAACGGGAACGAATGCACACTTTGCTCACCGCAGTCTAACCGCGTCATTCGTATTCCACCCCGCCCGGTTCTGTCGCCGCTGTCGCCGTGGTGTATGTATATATGGTTTCACCCTGTTGTATGAGTGTCTTTATCACTGATACCTCGCGTCTTATTACTTGCACACAGGATGGTTTTGTGAAAGAGAGAACGTCGATCTTTGTAGTGTATGCTGCGGACAGTATTGTTGAAGCAAAAAGAATGTGTATATTTTTTACACTTTGGCTTTCAACTCCGTTTGATAGTTTTGGATTTTAGTTGCTATGGCATGCTGCGTAGCATATATTTCTTGAACACAACTTTAAACTCCAACAAGTTTACTTCATTTGAATAAGCACAAGCACTCTAAGTCCGGTGCTTTAATTAAAGAAACAGAAAAACAGACAGCGAAGAAGCATGTAATTGAATGAACGTGTATATTGCCTTAAGAAAAAGCAAAGAAGTAAATAAGTAACCTGCAGGCAGCACATCTATGGTTCACGCAGATCGACGTGGACATTATTCTACGATGCATACGCTGAATAAATAAAAAAGTTCCTTTGTGCTATTTCACAAACATAATGTATCACCTCTGTGCCTTGGGCTGAGCAGTTTTGTTGGCTATCCATCTACACAGAATAGAATGAGTCGGGTTTTTTTCCCCTTACGTGTTATTTCTTAAGGGCTAGAAGGTGTATAACTCGCCATTGCCAGTGTTTACCCTAAAACCCGCACAAAAAAATAATTATATGGGCCCGTGCGTGCAGGAGCGGTGTGATTACGTGACTTTGAAAGGCACCTCGCATATTGACTTGACAATGGCTCACACTGTCACTCACCCGCTCTATTGACTAATGCACTGGAGAAAGCTGCCATAACCCAGCGTATGGGCGCCATGGAATTCGGCAGTAGCTCATTAGCGAGGCGTGCCTCTATTGACGAGATTAGCGCGCGGCGTCGGGGATGCGATGCACAATGTGTCAGAGGAAGTTGCGCAGGTTCTCGTTATTGAGCGGTGCTCAAAAAAAAAACGCTCTAGACGCAAGGTAGAACCAACAACCACAAAAAAAGGATTGGGACCTTGTATCTCTGGATTAACAATAGTGCCCTCGTTTAACTCTGGCGGATTAAATAGGTTCGTATTTGTGAAAGGCTGAAGATATGAGTCCTTCTATACTTCGTTCATTTTGCTTGGTCAAAAAAGAGGCTGCCACCCAAGATAAAAAATACCAGATGGCAAGAACAAGACTGCAACGATAAGCAATCGTCTTTATAACATCTTCAGAGTCATAAATCAAGTGAATTAAAGCTCGCGGAGTCGATGGTTAGTTTTTTAGGCCATTATAAACATGACCTATAAGGTGACTTTCACAAACACTGAACCGTTTATGCGAAAACCACACGTGTATTTTTTCCACATATTATTTCTGGCTGAAGGAAATAAAATCAACGCCTGTATTTCAAATTTTTGTTTGTTCTTAGCAGTAACATTCTGCACCTTTTCGTTACAAAACAAGAATATGAAACTGCATTACCAAACTGGTTGATAAATGTCATCTCTATTTTTCACAGAACGGAGCAGCTGCTTGATGTCAGAAAAGAACAGCTCTATAGTAAACGCTGAACTGAATGTGGGCATATTCCGGTAATTCAGGAATACAAATTTCCTGCCTGCCATCCTTCGCGCAAGACAGGAAAATCGTTCCACCAACAGTTAAACGCATGCACAATGTTTACGGGCAGTCACACATTCTCGTCGGTGGGAAGTTTATGAACCATCTCCCGTCGCCCTATTTATGCTTTAGTGACTCGCATGGTCCTGGCGCTGTGTTATTCACTTACAAAACGCCATGATGCATCTTTGAGGCCGTATACTGGATTAGAAAGGCTTCACTGTTCAGCAGCCTCTATGATGCTGCAGGTCCTAGACGCCACACTTCCTGCGGCAGTTTCTGTGGAGGAGAAGATATTACAGGAACACGAATTCGTATAAACAAAAAAAAATATGTTATCGGCATCATGCTTTCTGTGTGGTAACCTCAAATTTGTGATCAGTTAAAGTAGTGATTTAATATATCAGGCTTATGTTCATAAGCGTATACTGCAAACAAGGGCGTTTTGCGGTGTTAGTTTAAATCAGAAAGATGAAAAGTCTAAGGTAATCTACCCTCGATTGGTTAAGATGCGTTTGAAAAAGAAACTGATATATGACTGCCATATCGTCTTTTCCAAAGCAGCACGTAAACAGACCGTACAAACACACCATACAAACAGACCGAATCGACAAAGTTATGAGTGCTGCTAACCAGCTTGTTAACAATACTTTTACGATTTTTCAGGCTCCTGCAAACTACTTGTGGCAGTAACCGCTATATAAACCTTGGGAGCACCTTCAAGTTTTCTACGCGCTTTATGGCAGTAAACGAAGCTACTGGAAATGCTCTCAGTGTCTTATTAGCAGCCGATCACTCAGCGCACAGTTCGAAGATATAAGCTTTCACGATGCAACGTTCCATCCCACCTATGTTAAAACAGAAAAAACAAACATTCCTCTTTGTGCTTGAACACATAACTACGTTTTGAAGACATCAGATTTTCTCTACCCCTCTATACTTATACTGACGGAACCCATTAAGGCTCCCCTTCATACATAGCGTTCGTTATGTTTCTGTTATATTTTCGCAAAATATAGTGCATCCCCAATAATGATGGGTAACCTATACTCTCTGAAACCGTCAAGTCTTGTTTATTACGCCAATGTTGTGAGGAGGCAATCTCTTTCGAATCACCTCATTTTCTTTTCAAGAGCCTTACTTTAGGTGGCCTCGATTTAAAAGGGGAATTTTTAAACTCTTGGAGTACACAATTTATCACCCATACAATATAGAGCTATGGTTTTGTATGTGAAAGTTAACTCACACTACACAGTATCATGTTATGATTGTTAAGCCTCCAAACTCTGGGGAGCCTTACCTGTTTTCACGAAGCAAAGAAAAAGACAGATAAAGCTGAAATAATCTTCGGTAGCCACTTCATATCCACTGTGAGGTAAGAAGAAAAAGACATTGTCGTAGGTGGCCATCTGAAGAACCTCCTTTTTTCGTAGCTTACGTTAGGCTGTCCGTTACCTGCATCCACGTTCGTTGACATTGCTTACTAGAAAAATTACACAGCAGCTATATGTCCAGCGTATTTGAAAATGCGCGCCTTCGTCGCCCATTGTGTACTTTATACGTTTCCCCCCCAAATATTCAACAGACGTAGATAACCTTAGTGTCTGGCGCGCAAACACAATACGGTGGTCAGCATATCACGCTGCACACGGATGCTCAAGCCTATAACTACTTTACATTTCATATTTTTTTAGTACGATGTAGTGTGAAAAAAAAATCAGATGAATTATTTGAACCACTGAAAGCCGCGACTTGCATTACACGGCATCGTTTGCCGCATTGTTATCTGAAGACCATGTTTGTGGACGCTCATTCACAATATTTGCGGATAAAATTTGCGTCACGACACTCTTTCTTTTTTTTGCTTGTGGAACCACAGAAAATAGGGTTTCGGAAACTGCATCTTTTTCTCAGACCTTTGTGAAAAAAAAATGATGACAATGTTTCTCTACATACCCCTGAAGGATGCTGCGTCTTAGCTCCCATTTCAGCCACTGCCGTATCTTCAGGGTACTCTACGCATTGTATTAACAAAATAAAGTAAAATAAATCAATGAAAAACAGCACAGCATTGTGTAGGGCCTCATATCAAGAAAACAATCTGAATAAAACCTTGTTTTCCGCATATAATTACTCTCGGTAGGAGCTTCCCTCTCGGCAACTGCGCGATAGTGGGCATGCATTCGAGGCAGTGAAGTAGGCAGCCAGGAAATTAAGCTCCACGCGCTACAGTGCACCCGCTGCGGCGCAAATGAAGACACTGAGCCGGATTCGCACAATGGACCCCCGGTGGTGACCTGGTTTCTTTCCCAGAGGAGCTGTGGATATGACGCCACGAAAGGCGAGCAATCGTGCCGATATATAAGTGAAAAAAAAAGCAGAAAGATGGCACGTCTAGTAAAGAAGAGGACGAAAGAGTATTCGGCAGCAGGATTCCCGGTAATATTCACGGAAAAGAAATGTCATATGTAAGGAGGCACCCTGCCCCCCGCCGTCTATCGACACTTTCTCGCATACAGCTTTGTTCGCTCGCAGCGACAATCTCCATTCCCGGGTTCTTCCTCTACTTCGCGGCGCCGTCCCTCTTTGCGAGGTGGAGCTTTTTCCTCTTCTTTTCCGGATGCTGCCCGTGTGTGTGCTTTCGAAGAAGAAATGGGGAAAAAGGGCTGGCCGTCCCCCGTGGTGGCGTTTTATTGCGTATCGATTTAACAGGAATCAATGATATATTTCCTCATTTTGTTCTTTTGTTTACTCATTTTGCTTTTTCTCGTGCGACTGTGCTTGCGTGTAGGTATGTGGCTGGAAGCCAAACGGTCGTAAGTGAGACGTAACGCAATATCGAAGTGCCTGGTTAGAGATAGGCAGACACACCGAGTAGCGAGGAGAAATTGTAACCTTGCGATGGTTGTCTTGAAAATGCTGACTTATTCATTTCGAACATGCAAAGAGCATACAACCGCGACGCACAAACAATGCAGACGGAATGAAAATGTGACCATATCTCGCATGAAGAGTGAAAGGCACGGAAACGAGATAAGTTTCCGGCGTGGAAGGCTTCAATCGAAGTTGTTGCGACAATTGGGGAGTGTCTTTGAGGAGCATGTGACTTAGCAACAAACAGGGATGCATGTTTACTGTTCACGCATTACAATGAACTGCAGAAAGATTAACAAGACTCATTCTTTATAAGTCTTCTCATAAGGTTTGCTGCGGAGAGTTACTATTGTCTCTAATCTTCAGTTACGTGCATTAGTGTAGGGGCCTCCTGCATTGTTTTTTTGTTTGCACTGACAAATAAACTATCATAACACGTCTATAAAGCCATATACTAGCTTTCCTAATATTTTTCAAGTGTCTCTTTCTTGTGCTGGTATATACACTTATAAACCAAATGAAACTTGGTGATAAAGTTCACTAAATGCCCCCGTACCACATTCACGCGGTCTTCGTGATCTGAGAAAAGATCATTGTTTACATAAGAACGTATGTTGTACATAAGCAGGAATAACATGGGACGGTTTTGCCTGATGCGATTATTAGACAGCGGATAGAATAAATGTACATAATTCACGCTGTACGCGCGAGAGACGTGCAAGCCAGCTGTAACTATGGAAAACCGTGTGAACGGCAACAACAAGTCTGGCATAATTGAACGACTACTTGTAGAGTTATCAAATGAATGTGACGTATTCAATCACCAGACATATCTTTCCACTTGAGCGTTTAACGTCACGAACACTCTTGCTCTTGTCAACGGCATTTACCCGATATTAATTTCAGTACTGCAGCTCGCATTACTTACGACTACACATAATATGGTTGGCTAAAGGTGCTACACCTTCACTCCGTGCGAAATTCTGCTTTTGATGACATTTGAAAATGGCACACCAAGATATACAGTGCTTATAGGACTACTCTAGTTCGACCTCGTCACCTGCCTTCAACGTAAGTTCACACTACGTAAAAACCATAAACTCGCGCCACCTCCGCAAAATTTCCTGCATAGGTGGCACGAGTCTATGGCAGCATCGCCGGCAAAAAGTGGGAAACGACGTGGGGCTTTCGCGGGAGCACAGCTTTCTCTACATTACCGTGAAGCGGCGCATTAACGTGCCTTAATTATGAGGCGAAACGCTAGTCGGGTCACGGATGGCAGTTATTGAGGGAAAAATTGCTTGTCACTAAACTGGTCACCTTCGTGCGTTGAGGTAATAACATTAGCGCGCCACACAAGAGTGATCGAGTGAATTACTCCATCCTGACTAATGGTAACAATTCATGCGCTGTTTTCTTCAGCGTAGCCAAGTATTCATCATGTAACAGTAAAAAAAAAAAGGTCTCAAAGCTCTGCATTTCGTAAGTGGGCAGCAATTTCTACGCAAGGTCAGTATCATTTTCATCACCGCCTGACGTACGTTCACGCAACAGCTGCGCATTTGCGCAGCAAGCAAGTTTACAACATATGCCTAAAATATTTTGGCCCCCGTGGAGAGAGTGGTTATCGGCCGCGCTTGAGATAATAACGAGTCAATTTTATATGGCTCCTGTAACGAGTGAGCGTAGAACCGCTATGGAAGTAATACCGAAAAAAAGAATTACAAGAAAAAATTATCATTCAATTAATAAAAGTTATAAGTGGTATACGTGCAAGCCCACACGATCTCACTTGTTTCCTTCTATAGCTTCGAAAGACGCTGTTCACCGCATTCGCACTTGTTCGCGCGATGCAAATACTCTTGGTAACATTACCTTTTGCCCAGAGAAAATTACTTTGTTGCCTAATGAAGCGAAATCGTTACTCATATATGCGTGGCGCCTTACATGGGGTAATTTGCGGTAGGCGGGGAGATTGACTAGATGTTGTCAAATAATAAAAGTAAGACTAGTGTAGACCTTGTGGCTCGGACGAGGCTGGTGTTTAGTTTGAGCGCGCAAACAGTTACAATTGTAGCTGCCCTGTTTTTCTCGGCACCATACTATCGAAGGGACCAAACCGAATTTTTACGGTGTCATTTCTTCAGCGGAACAGAAAGCTTTCCGTCCAGTGAGTTTAATCGTAGAATGACAAAGTAGAACACACGACGAAACATTTGTAATCAGAAATTTTCTAAGTGCAGCGAATATTAGGTCGTATACTCCCATGCTGCTGACAGTCAGCATGAGAGCGGTTCGTCTTGGAGCGTTGCGGTTTAATGTGCATGCACTGCTGCTTCACCGGAACGCTGCTTCTCACTGTGCGCAACTCATTTGTGTCTTAAGCAGCACAGAATTGAGTGGGGCTGGATAATAATATACATACTCTAATATGAGGACTGGCGCTCATGACAGCATTAGGCTTCGTGACTACGTACAGCAATGTGATCGACTCACTATTTAAAAATCCAGCTTCGATATAGATCCTACTCTACTCACAATGCCAAAATAATGCTGGACTCTGTGACTATATTTTATGGTATCTTAATTTGTACGAGAACCTGATTACACCTTTTGGTTAATTGTTGGTCTCTTTTAGGTACTTTCTAAGCGCTCCAACACAAATGTGTGCATTTTTTTCTGTAGTTGTAAATTGTTGCGGTTTAATTTTTTTTATTGTGACGCGCATAACTAAGTTAAGTCAAACTTTATTTGCAACTTGCATGATGTACCATGTCGAAGGTCAGCTCGGTATTAATATTGTAACCATACAGCCTGACATTGCCAGCAGGCCGCTACCACCTAAGATGTTTCAACCACGAAACAGCCCCAGTGCACCACTGTACACACATGGGCAATACTATAACAAAGCATTTCGTTGTGGCAGATTCATCAATAAAACAGATTATTCTTCGCGCATAAATATGTATGAACACATACGTGCGCACTGCAAACAGACTAAAATACGAGTGAATAACATATCAACTACGTAAGCATATACTTTGTGATGGTCGGAGTTAATATTCAGTAAAGCAGCAAGCACCATAGTGAATAACGTGCATGTGCAAGTTACCAAAAATCACTGTACTTGTGACGAATACAATGTACCCGGCATAACCAAGTTTCCAAGTTTCAGACCGGTAACTGAAACCTATCGAGGATAAAGACCACGTAACTGCGTGTGTGATAGTACGGCATCTTTATTTAGGCCCTTCTGCAGTCGATGAAACCGTGTGGGTAGCTGTAGCACAAGGTTTATATAAAGTAGTTTGTTCATTCGATGCATGAATATTGATACGTATTCAAACCCACATCAGTTATGCAAAAATATATAAAATAAAGAAAAACAAAGGCAAAAAAGCCCGAACAGAAGGCTACCCAGCAAAGCTGAAACATCTGACAACAGGTGGTTGCAGACATCTCAGACGATGGCGCTCACACAAACCGGTCGTCCTAAAAAAACACAAGAGGGCTGTCACTGCCTTGCTGGTTGTCGAGGAGCAGAATCATGGCCTCCGAAATTGCTGAAAATTGTCCGATAGCCATTGTTGCTACTGTGGTTCCCACTACTTTCTCTCCGCTGCTACTGGCGCTGGTGGCCACGCAGTAAAGGCAACGCTTGGCAGGGTAAGAGTGACGTCCGAAACACCGCTTTCCGGCGCGGATGATTAACGCGGAAGTGCGTTAAGGTTGTGTTCATTAATAAAACATCATTTTATTTCAAACTGAGCACTTTATTGGCATAAAACTGGCACTACGAGGTTTCAGGACCGCTATTTAAACCATCAACATCCACTCAAGGCTTGCCTTTAGTATTCCTTTAAATAGTAGAAGGCGATGCGTAATTGAGCCCCATGCTCATCGCTTTCTCAATTGCTTGCCTGGATTCGGTTCTCAGTGCATGCGTTAACTACGCCACAAGGAAATGAATGACCAAGCTCGTAACAACGGACGTTTCAAATTATACTATAACGCAAGTGCAGGTATCATGTGTCCGATACAACATTTTTTTTCCTTGGGCCGAATTCGCGTTCGTAATTCAGCACACAAACTTACGCAGCTGCTCGCCTTGCTGATATTTTTTGCAGAGGATGATTGATAAATATGTCCATACACTGCACTAGCTTGGCCTTTAGTACATCTGCTCTTAGCGCGATTCGCGTGTTTTGATGCCTGGTGAGACTTTACGCTTCCGAAAAGGGGAAGGAAGCCAAAAGGGACACGGTGGGGATGCTGACCAGATAGCAGTCTGATTGGCTGCCCATTGCTGGCGAAGAAGAGGAATGAGAGTAAAAAGATTAAATAGACGCAGAGAGAGAGAGAGAGAGAGTGAAGGGGAAAGAAAAAATATAAGCAAATGAGCAAGCACTTATGTGACGTTCACACTGCACAATTATCACTAACGTTCACAAGGACCCACGGTCCTTAAAAAAACACAATGACGCATTAATGGGTCTTGGCTGACGAGGGATGGGGATGGTGCTCCAACAGCATCTCACAGGCAATAACACGTTTGTTAAAATGACACTCCGCCCATGACAGGGTTTTCATGTAGTAATTTTTTGGGGGGGAGGGGGGGTAGCCGTTTGAAGCAATGTCACGGCTGAGTGGTATACTCCTACTTTCCTCACGGACGGTGTGGGTTCGATTCTCGCTCGAACCAGATGTTTTATTATTTATTTTCTTTGCAACTTCCTCAATTTTGCGGAAAGAGAGGAGTATTTTTCACTCACAACTAATGACGCCGACAGCAACACCGATGTCAACACCGGGCTTTCTGAGAAACGAGCTTGTTAATGCTATGCTGACAATAAATTTGCTGAAAGTAAGGCATGTGTTGGTGTATGTGAGCCTCTTTTCTTTTTGGTTCATGTTCTCTGTGCGCTTTTAGCCCTAATAAAACCGCTATAACGACTTCCTCGGTTGTCTTCAAATGTGCGTTCTGGCGTCACAAGTAGACATCGACCACTTTTGCAGAAAGCCTCACGGGGAAGCGTCCGATCAGTGAGGCTCTCTGAGGGCACATCCTGCGGATGCGAGCTGCCCACTCAGTCAAACTCCGCGGTTGCCCCCCTCTCACTGTCAGCGGCCCCTTTCCCACGACAATGTGGCTCGCCGCGCTGGCGCTGTCACCAATGGCAATGCAACAAGGGCTAAAGCTAGAGCTCTTTTACGATGCTCGACGGAAGTTGTAAAAGCAAGCGGGGAAAGCGCCAGAGGCTTGAAGCACCAGTGATTCTATCGGTCGTCCTTCTTATAGCTGATGAATACTTAGGGCAAATTTGCTTTGTGCTGTGCAGCGACTCACTCAAGAAGCCGGACTCACCATGCTTGTTTTGCTGCGCGTCTCCAAGTTCCTTTTTTTTTCACAGCCTTTTTGTTACCCTCTTGGCACTTTACACCGAATACGCCAAGTGCATAAAACGAAAGATTGCTCTGACTTGTCGTGCCAGCTATGCGCTACGAATATTGAATGACACTTTTTCTTCGCATTTCGTTAGTGTTGTATAGAAATATCAGTAGCAGCCCCCGCAACAGATATTTACTAAAACGTTCACGAAATCGCGCTGTAGAACAGCAGACTGAAATTGAGCGATGGAGCATTCTCGGTCCCACCGAAACCTGTATGCGATAAGTGCCAACTTACCCACTTTTTCATATTATATGCCGTAAGTGTAACGAAATGCTTGATAGGTTTACTCATTGTTGCACAATAGCTGACTTGGCTTCGTAAATATAATTCCACTCAGTTGTTCCGTGTTACTCATGCTATTATCAGGCCAAGATGAAACGTGGTCTTCTCCTAAAATCAACTCTTGTGCCCTAAAAACATTCAAAAATCATCTTTCGAATTCGTACGTAACTAAAATCACTGATAAAGTATATAAATAAAGTATGATCTCCATTGTCCGATCATTCGAATTATATTTTATGTTACGACATGCGGGAAAAACAACTGCAGCCTCATGGTTACCCTTTTACTGACGAAATGTCAACCACCCAAAGCGAAATGCGAACTTATTACGTTTCAACTTTTCACTCAGAATAACTGGCCCATGTCGTAATATGCTGCTCCAAAAAAACGAAAAATAAGGTGTGGAGGATTGATCGATTTGTGGGGTTTAACGTCCCAAAACCACCATATGATTATGAGAGACGCCGTAGTGGAGGGCTCCGGAAATTTTGACCACCTGGGGTTCTTTAACGTGCACCCAAATCTGAGTACACGGGCCTACAACATTTCCGCCTCCATCGGAAATGCAGCAGCCACAGCCGGGATTTGATCCCGCGACCTGCGGGTCAGCAGCCGAGTACCTTAGCCACTAGACCACCGTGGCGGGGCAAGGTGTGGAGGTACCAGCAATATATGATTTATGCCGGAATGTTTCTGTTTTCAGCTTAATTATTTTACCCAAAGGCCCACAGTTATTTCACCAACACAGTGCTCCGCGATACCCCCCATAATAGGCTTTGAACACGCTTTCACCACTTCCAGCGTGCCTAAACACACGAGTCTAGACGACCAGCACAAGATGCAGCAAAATAAAAATGACAGCCAGAATAAACATCGATCTGAATCTCGAGTGAAAACGCGTAGCACCGCTCAAACAACGATCGTAAGCCATCGCAGCCCTATACCTGCATGCACCGACCGAGACGCTAGTTGCGAGCGAGCGCAGAAACCCGCTTGATGCGATTTACGGCATAATGAAATCACCGCCCACCAGGGAAGCAGGGAAAAACAAAGAGGAGAAGGGGACGAAACGAGGAGGCTGCGTGCCTCCTTTCTCAGTGGTCGTTGCGGATATACGCGCATCCGCAGATGCGAGTCGTTCATCGCTGTATTCACGCAGCTTATCGCACTCTTGTTCGCAGTTTTTGGGGCAGCAAGTGCAGATGTATATTGAGCTCCTCTCCCCACCCCCCTACATCCCGCCTTTATTTTTTTTCTCGCGTGTGCACCTGTACCCCCTCTTGGGCATCACCGTTGGTTCTTGGTCGTTTCCGAGGGACATGAATATTCAAAGCACCATCTCGGACAGCATCCAGCTGACCGTCGGCGTCCTTGTAATAGAATTATACTACAGGCGTATAATTGTTACGATATACGAGCTCCAAAGGTGGCACTATGTTTGTTTGACGGCTTTGTTTTGGCTCCTGTTTTTTTTTTGCGTGTTCGTAAGCAAACAGTTTTTCCGTCCTTATCAAGGTAACAGAGCGTGCGCAGTATTATATAGATGGACTGGACCGCTAGTTTGCGGGAGCAGCGGGCGAGCCTTCGTTGAAAGTTTCCCGACTATAGAACGGATTGCGTTTCCAGAGTAACCGAAAAAACAAAATGCGGCAGCCCTCATGCTCATTTCTTAAGACATAATTCATATGTTTAGAGCATGTATATCCGTGATTTCTCGGGTGAACAGTAAAACCGAAATCCTATGTGGCGCTTGCGAAATGAAATATGCACACTGGCTTCAAAATTATTCATCCCTGAAAAAAGAAAACAAACGTTTGGTAAAGACTGTAATATTTTTTATTTTAATTTTACCTAGGGTGGTTGCTGCTGTTGTCGACTAACAACCATTGTTTGTGACTTATACACAAATTACCAGAAAAAGGAAGACTGATGAACGCATGCCAACGCTATAGTCTTTTGACAGATTGATCATCTATCGCATAAAACGATCTTAGCCTCGTTTTCTGTCTTCCATTAGTCTCTTTCCATAACAGAGTTTGAGTTTGAGTTAAGTTTATTTACCTCGTACAGTTGTACAGTAAGTGGCTGGGACAGAGGAAAAAAGCTGTATAAAACAGCTTGACAAGTCGTATACAATATAATACTATTATATATCATAAGCGAACTCCGTTATTTCATATGATTCCCAAAATCTATTCTTCACCTTGCTCTATCAAAGAAAGGTTATAATCAACTTTTTTGACGAACATAAACATTTGAGGTGTTGGATTCGGCCATTTCTCAATGTATGGTGTGCTTGAGATTTATTTTAGGCAAGCTTCAATTGCCAATTATATACAACAGACATTGATGTTTTAACGGGCGTTCTAAGGGAATTCCGTTTGTATACTTAGTAAAGCGAAACACATGCAGTCCAATGAAAAGACCACACGTTCCGAAAGAAAAAAAGACTTTCCCAGGCATAACAATAGCGTTTGACGTTGATTTCAGAACCTTATATTTAGTGCGTAGAATCGTCATTGCAGTGACGTGTCGTTATCGGTGTTGGGTTGTACTTTAGGAGCAGTTTACGTTGCAATTCATATTTCAGGCTTTCTCTAGTCGACTGACGCCGCACCGTTTTCAAATACCCATAATAATATCAAGAATGTACATGAGTTACGTAATTTGTAGAGTTATATATTTATTTCATTTGAATACGATATCCACATCAAGCAGTAGATATTCGGTCATAAGCAATGTCGCTGCGCCTTCGCGTTCATATATATTAATATATTACCAAAGCTTGCTCAAAAATATTATGCCTTCGTTGGGCTGCTGATTATCTTATTACACGTCATCGATTAGTAAGACATGGATCACAATTTTCGTGCTGAATTTAAAATACAACATGTAACGCAAGAAGGAATTATATCAACGCGGTTGAGTGAAAGAAATACGGCATCGCAAAACTTCAGTTGCGAAAGCTGCTTTATGAGCAATTGTGAATGATGGAGACATAACATAAATAACTAATTATTATTGTCCCCAAGTACCACACAAAATATTCGGTGTCTTGCTAAATATTTAGAGATATCACCTTTCCGTAAACCTCTCATCAATTCTAGCCAGTTAAGCAACAAATGATGAAGAGATAACCACATAATAAACTATACTCGACGCCGCGCAAAATAAAATAGTTTAGTTTCGAGGAAAAAAAAAACTTGGCAGATTCCACATACAGTGGAAATCGATGATATGCAAACCACGAATGAAAAAGGTTGATATGTCACTTTAAAATCAGCACAACGTGACGAGGTGGAAGTAAATGAGGCCGTACGTGACTTCCGTGTCATGATTATCATCTTTGGATGTGTCGTTTACCTTCTTCATCTATTCACGTCACGTGGTACCAGATATAGTATATTTGGAGCAAGTGAAACGGCCGCGAGCACGCTATGAGCATATTATCTTGTCATGTTCCTACATGACAAGTGCGTCAGCATTACCATGTTTGCACCAGTCATATATTTCGTCAACCATTGACATCGCGTAACACCGAATTTGGTAATGTGGAGCTAGCAAAACGGCCGCGAGCGCATCATGAAAGGCCAATACACTCCAATGCAGCGTTGACGCGCGCGCACGCTGAGCACAGAGACGCTGTGCCAGCAAAACGCGAGCACTCTATAGACTGACGCCAGGGGCGATCGGTGCGACCAGCGTCCGCCGGCGCGGCCTGACGGCAACCGGCGCGAAATGCGACATGCTGTATTTCGCGCCGATACGATACCCTGACAACCCTTCGTCTCCCTCTTTTCAGGGGCGAAGCTCTTTAAAGCGGCACCCCTTCGTCCCTCGTAGTACGTAACATGTCTTATGCTTTGACTTCCAAGGGGGTGATGGTGGGAGATTTCTCCCGTGCGTTGTTGAACAATAAAAAAATCGCAGCGTTTGCGTTAACTAAAAGCCAAATTCTTCTGTTTCTCATTCCCCATTAGCCGCAATTGGCATGTACATTAAGCAGTATCTGACAAGAAAAAGTTGCTACGTTATACTTGCTGGACGTAACCTCCTTTGTTTCAGAAAGGTTTAGCGAGCGTTGGGCCGCAGTGCCACGAATGCAGTGAATCAGTATATACCATGAACTCGAGGTGGTTAAAGGTGGGAAGTAGATACGAAGCGCCAGCCGTAAGAAAGTGTGCACGTGCCCCCTCTTGTTTAGTCCTTGGAATGTCCGCTGGATGGCGGGGCTTCTATATGCGGAATATATGATGAAAATATGCAAGATGGTGGCACTTGGAGTGTTGACTAGATGGACGAACGGACATACAGACAGATGCATGGACGGACGCACGGATGGCTGCACAAACGGATGGACGCATGGGCGGACGCAGGGTGGATGCATGGACGAGTGCATGGACGGACACATGGATGGACGTGCGGACGCACGTACAGACGCATGCACGGACGGCCGTATGGACGCATGGGTGGACGCATGGATGGACGCATGGGTGGACGGAAGCAATAACGAATACACGGATGGATGCTTCGCCCCACTCTCCATCATCCACCCCGTGGATATGCTGCCATTTTCTGTGACAGAAGGACGCCGGGCGCGCTCAATGACGCATGCGTCAAAGCATAGAGAAATAAAAAAAAGGTGAAGAGCGGACACTCCCGTAGACCCCAGCGGCCCAATCGACCCTAGCACACCTGGTGGTTGGTGAGAGCAAGTGGCGTGCGCTTCCTGTTTCGGTTTCACTGGCGCAAATTTTGAATTTTTATTTTTATTTTTTTATTTTGATTAAGTTATAATAAATAGAGATGCAGGTAGTGATAATTCACTACGATTTTATTCATCGCGCTTGTTCTTGTTCTTTTGTTCACTTGTTGATCCCTTGTTCTCTTGGAACAAGTGATCAACGAATATATCAGTCAAAGAGACAGAGTATCCGCAATGTTTTATTCAAAGGCAAGGTAGAGTCTGAGAATATAAAAAGCACAATATGACAAAGGTAGACAACAAATGCATCTCGGCTTACAAATAAATTGTAACAAATATTGTAAAAAATACAGAGAAAACACAGACAACGCACACATCGCTAGAGTTGGCAGAAGCCGAGAAGCTGGTGATGTATGACACACCGGGCCCGTGGGTAAGTAAGGATCTATGGCAAAAACACAGCGCACAATGCTGAAGAAGAAGGAAGAAGTGACATATACACCGCAATGAAGTCGCGAATCACGCCTGGGGTTAACCAAAATAGTGCATAGAAAAAAAAGAGTGCACAGAAACCACAGGACACAATATAGCAGAAAGGCAAAGCTGCAGTGTGCTGGCTGTGCTTAAGAACAGCTAGCCCAAAATGAAAAAAAAGCAGACTTGATGCCTGCTTGTCCTCAGAAAGGTAGGGCTTTGCAGCTTGCTCACTACGTGAAAGACAAACTTTATGCTACAACACTGGCAGGTCTTGTGGCTCTTCTTATTATCAAAAACTTAAGATCATAAGTGATTTGCGTCTGGGTGTTGCTGCGACGCTTGCGAGCTAAAATAAATTGTAGTCATCACTTATCCAGAATTGTGGACCTTAATTGGTGTTACGAGAGCGGTATTACAGGGCTAATAAATAGCAGAAGGAAACCACTTTGGCTCATTATTTTTCACAAAGGCTCTACATCGTACGTTATCACTCACAAGCTATATAAAAATAAAATGGCAGCGTCCGCAGCCCCATCAAACGCTACAAGTTTGGGTATCCTTTTGAAAATTTTGATGGGCGAGATGAGGAGGTTGATGAGAAGCTAAAATACGAAAAGCGTGACAACGTGAACTGTGCCCACTTCATACTGTGTTCCTTACCCGCTCGAAGACATTTCAACAAGCGGTTTTGTTATCGATATATTACTTGAGCTGGAGAGATAAAGCATACACAGTGACCAAGCGACCCACAGTAAAGTGTACAGTTCGCCCGCATTTGCTACAAAAATACAAACAGGATACCCAACATTCTTTTTAGGGTTATGCAAATCACTTCAAGCGAATACACAGTGTCCCTACTCCTCATAGCGGGTAACCAAAACAATGTATGCAACGAATGAGTGCTTAGTTTGGTGAGGCTGTCTCCGCAGTCTTTTGATAGTTTTCCGCTGTGCTGCTACGTTGGCTTGCAGATGTTTAATGGTTTGCTTGTACTTCATTGATGGAGACGTTGTCACTGGCACACAGGAACGCACTGCAATAAACAAAAAAATGGATGTAAAAGCGAAAAACAACTAATCCCATAGGAGCACTTTCCTCGCTCTTTCAGACCCAAGGTGCACAACTTTCTCTGGTGCAAAGTTTTCGATTCCACTACCTAAAAACAAACCATTCACAATGTTGACAATGCACAAAAAAATGAAAATCCCTGAGAGCCCACCCTTACATTTTGTAAGTGCACACGTAGTGTCCTTTTGAGGATAGTTTTCTCAGAATGTCCTAAACATAAAATAGCACATCAAAAACAGCTGCAATAAAAGCATAGTCACCATTTTCTCTAGGGCACTCAGACGTGGAGGTGTTGGCGGAGACATCTTCTGGAGGGTCTTGGGAAGCTTGTTCAGTGCCTCGGACAGTGCTGTCGGAACAATCTTGCGAGTGGCCTGCGGAAGTCTCTATATCAATCCACTCTGGTGTTGAAGTGAACATACAACTTACCGGTCACACAAGTTTCTTTTGTGACAGCTGAACGACTGGTTAAGGTTTTCTCCAGCAAGACGAAGTCAGCAGAAATTCTTTCACCAGCTACAAGGGAGCTGCCACCTGCAGAGGTTTGGTCAACAGTCAATTTGGGTAAAAAAAAAAAAAAAGAAATCGCGACACTGAACGCACCCTGCTCATCGGGGCACCTCAATGTGTGGGAGCCGCTTTTTGAAGCCTCTACCGCAGGTCCTGAAGAAATGAAATTACGACAATGTGTCAGTAAGAGGCTTAAAATAACACAAACTGAAGCTAATCCGCACCTTGCAGTGCAGCTTCTGCAGTCATGTCACAGTCACTATTTGAAGCGACGCTCGGAGAACCTGCATATATGTGCAGTTGGTACAAGTTACAAAGCTTGTAGCATGGGGAAACTTAAACAGCTCTTTCAAACGCATAAATTGGTCGAACGTGGAAGAAAAGAGAAGGCACCAACTAGGAAACAAGTAATTTGTGATTTTTGGAATTATCAACAGTGCCAGCTTTCACTGACGAAAGGTATACGTACATGTGCACTCAGGCTTGAAGATAACGTGAAATAGCCCTTGAAAGTCTTTCAAAGCAAGTTGCGCTGGTCAAGAGCATCAAAAAACGACAGAAATGTAAGGCTGCTGTTAGGAAGGTAATAGCCCACAATTCACAAAATTTAACACTTTCCAAGTGGTACTTCTATAGTGAGGTTTCTCTATCGGCTACAAAGATCTTCACGGTTAACTGTGGCCACTGATTCAATACAAGTGGCTGCTATTGCACATATTTGAGTTTCAGTCAATCACTTACGTGGTGCAGCTGGTTGCACACTGGGAACAGACATTCTTTTAAGCCTTGTGTGCCCAGGGTCCATGAAACATTGAGCAGTAAAATGGTCGCTACAAACCCTGTACGTTGCGTACAATAGGCAGGCCGGCTTACTCAGGAGATCATCGCGTCCAGCATACTGCATCCATGCTTTCATCCTGCATTGGCAATGAACTATCAGCTGAAAAGGGAAGTGCTTGAATAGTGATTTTTTTTATTGTTACCCTCACTGAGCAAGTACGATCAGTAAGCATAAAGACATGCAAACCATACAAAAGCTTTAACACACCTGCCGTCCCGTGGTATGCGGAAGAAACTCGTCCCAGGCTTCTTGTAGGTTCTGCCATTGTTGAAGCACCACGATACACAGCAGTAGCTGCCGTAGCTTGGACCGCCGGACGGCATGGCATCAGCGCGGTCTGAAAATGTTAGTAAGTGGATGCTTCGCTGTCAAATTACGAAAAAGATATGTGCACGTCATAAGTGTACCAACAAACCCCTTTGAATGATTAGCTAATCGATGCACAATACAAAACCAGTGATACATCTCTGACCCATAAAACTCTGACTTACAAGGATAGACTTACAAAGATCTTCAGAAGTTTCCAGGCCGCTATCCCTTGTAATGCAATGGTACCGCGGCCTTGGAACTTTAGAACACCTTCTTGCGTACGCAGTATCAGCAGTAAATTGGGAAGAAAAATCGTAGTTGAAATTTGTGCGGTAAAATTATATTGGAAACGTTAAAAAATTTGTGGGCAGCTTGCACTAGTGGCACAAGGCTAGCGAAGAAACGAAGATGATGGCCACTTGGCTAGTCCAGATTTGCCTCCGGCACACCAAGAATTATTCGTGTTGCGAGCCTTCGGGAAACGTGTCGTGAAGCATGCGAGGCCCAGCGAACGCTTCTCAATATTTTGCACCGAGCCACCGAGCCTATCACCTAGCTGCCCAGCTATGCTCAGCGCACAGACGCTCGCGTCCGTGGCAGACGCAGCACGCGTCGCCTCGGCTTGACGCCGTGCCGCCTTTGCTATACTGCATACGTTGCACAATGTTCCCGTCTAGCCGCCGCATAGAGCCACAAACTTTCTTTTTAGCGAACCTCCCAGTCCTTACAAGCTTCAGAAAAAGGTTACAACTGCGTGAATGAGACGCCACGTAAGAAACAAACTCACACACACGAAGCGCAACGTGTGTGTGTGTGCATCTTTCTATGATTGTTGCATGGTGTCTTATTCGCGCAGGTGTAACCGTTTTCTGAAAAAAAAATGACCGAACAAGACCAACAACATGTCATTCAACAAGCTTCGCTTGAAAACGTGCCTCACCTGTTATCTCACGCACGAAAACGCCGACGCAGCCGACGTTGACGAAAGCGACGAAAGCTTCTCACTGTCATTCATGCATGGGCTTGTCGCTGGGTAGATGGTGTTTATGACAGTACGGCTGAAGAAAAATAATCGCGTAAGGTGTGTTGAATAAATTGTTTTTATGTATAAAGAACATACCTAATTTGGGCGTATAATTATTATTTTGTAAAAACAATTCTCTTGCATTGATTATAACTGGTTTTTTTTGCGCTTGCGCCCTCTAACGTTTGATGAGAGCACTAGTTGGTTACGTAATCGTGATGCACTTCCTGAGGCCAGAATTCTCGGAGTGTCCTCTCTTGTCTTCTTCTTTCTCTATGGTCAAAGCAGCACAGCGTGGCGCGCGGCTGCGAGTACATGGCAGGACTGGCACCTGGCGCGGCAACGCCGGCGTGACACAACGAAATGAACGCCGGCGAGCACGCACACCGCGAATCGTCGAAATGTATTGGCGCCTTGACTGTGGCATGTAGCCATGTTCTCACATAACACGCATCTCATGGTTATCATATTTGCACCGCTTAGATACATTTGTCCACCATTGACGTCACGCAATACCAAATTTGGTATGTATGAAGCTAGCGAAACGGCCGCAAGCGCATCATGAGTGTGGCATGTAGTCATGTTGTTATATGACTCGCTCGTCGTAATTACCATGTTCGAATGTGTCATTTACCTATGTCGTTCGTTCGAGTCACGTAATACGGAATTTGATACATGTGAAGTTAGCGAAATGGCCGCGAACGCATCATGAGTGTAGTGTAGCATGTTGTCATGTTGTTACACGACACTCATCTCATATTTATCATGTTTTTTGCACCAGTATCATCACTTCGTCATCCTTTCACGTATCGTAATACCAAATTTGGTGTAAGTGACATTATCAAAACGGCCGCGAACGCATCATGAGCGTGACATGTAGTCATGTTACATGACACGCATGTCATAATTTACATGCTAAGGTCTCTCGCTTGTGTTCACCATGGAATCATGTCATACGATACAAGTTTTGCAACATGCCATGGGAAAGAATCCACCGCAGGAGCTGCAGGAGAATAAAATGTAAATCATGACATTCATGACATACATCTCGTGATTTTCATGTTATGACTGTCGAATATGTTCTTAATACAGTTATGTTATGCCATACCAAGTTCGGTATCGATACCATTATCAAACGGCCAGCAGAGCTAAAAGTCGTAGGCGGCAAGACAGACAGACAGACAGACAGACAGACAGACAGACAGACAGACAGACAGACAGACAGACAGACAGACAGACAGATAGACAGATAGATAGATAGATAGATAGATAGATAGATAGATAGATAGATAGATAGATAGATAGATAGATAGATAGATAGATAGATAGATAGATAGATAGATAGATAGATAGATAGATAGATAGATAGATAGATAGATAGATAGATAGATAGATACGCTCGAAGTCACCGATGTTCGCTAAGAAACTTCGCATTTAAAAACAGACAAATATGGCTCAGAAAAGAAGGGAATTCAACTGCGAAATAAATAAATATCCTGTTCGCAAGCAACCATGCACTCGAGAAGTCGAAAGAGAAAAGTGATAAAGATGAAGACGAAAAAAGTGCGGGTTGATTAGTGGCATCACTATCCCACACACGTATCACACAGACAAGAGTGTAATAATTGCCAAAAGAAAATCCAATTAAACGAGTTTAACAAGGAAAAGAAACTTCAGTGGGATACCCAACATGAATGACGCGCGCTCTTAATCTGACACTACCTGGTTATGCGCGTGCTTTCGTTTTCCCATAGCATTAAAAACGTGTTTGACAAGAATTGTTGTAAACCATCTCTTCGCCTGCCACAAATATTTCTATTTTCGCTTCAAAAATAAGCGTTAGTTGCTAGTCACCGCCTCTTTCTGCTCGTGTTTTTTTTAATTTTTGGCACTATCTTCTTATGCCACGATAACACGCAGAAATTGAGAGAAATAGGCAAAAAATAAATTGATAAGAGGTATGAGAAAAGCCGCCGTCCAGCCTATACACAGCCTACCTCTAAAAAGATTCTGCATCTGCCTGTAATGCCTACAGACGGTTCTTGTGTCTTGCACAATGAAAATCTTCTCAAGCACCCAAGGCAATGGAGTTTTGTTAGCGGCAGCTGGTGGGGCTTTGCATGCGGTAAGCCGCCTCGCTGACGCCCAAACAATGCACCCGATTTCTCTCTTCACGTACGCAGCCATGATTAAAAGTGCAGGCTTTGCGCCTAAAGTTCGCGCCTCTTAATTATTCATGTATGCGAGGAACTGGTTCCCAAAGAAAGCGAGTAAGCTTAGGAAAAAATGTCGCCCGGGACCCAGTACTTCAGCGCCTAATTTATTCCGGTGTTGCGCAAGGACAAAGATTTTTCATTGGCCACCCATGCCTCCCACACTGAATACCTGATCGAAAATACGAATTGTTTCAAAAACGTAAGTTAGGACAACTTGATAAACTCTACGACACTTCGAAACACCTGTACCTAACTAAACACGAAGTAAGTTAAGACGTGTACATGTATGCGTTTGCCCTGATCATTTCGAATCACTCTTTAGTTATGAGCTTGTATGCCGAAGTACCACGAATCACCCGCTAACCCACCCTGCCAGTTTGTCAAAAATACTTGATTGAAGCGCTCAGATTCGGGCGTGAAGGACTCTCTGAGATGTTCAGTCGCCCTTTCCCTGACATTCATAAGCGTTCATTTGACGCGTTTTGAGGAGTGTGAAGCCATCGTTTACGAGTGAGATTTTCGCACACTTCACCATAATTTGTTTAGAGCATGTAGTACACATCATGCAATGAATAGAGAAGGAAAAAAATATAGACATTTGATTACAGAACGAAAAGGCACGTAGGTTAAGCAGAAGAAAAATATCCGGTTTGCTACCCTTTACTGAGGAAAGGATGAGAAGGAACTCAGCAGTAACTAATGCGGATAGCTCAACTATTTGAATGGTACTGAATGAAGGTCATTTAATACTTAGGTAATAAATAGATTTTTCAGTTACTTTCAAAGAAATTTTGAAGTAATATGATGCTTATCTTTGTTTGCGTAATGCTTCCTACTCTCTACCATTTCGGTATGAATCATTAGACATTGTTACCCGTCACAAAATGTGTACGAAAATAAGTTACGTGCATTGCATGCAAAATACTCTGTGTGAAAAAGGAACTGAGAAAAAGTGAGAGCCCTTCCTACGGTTTTTGACGACCGATTCAAAATAGCGTTCCCGAACAACAAGTGAGGCAGTTTCCAGAAGTAGTTGAACGTCTAAACAACAACAACAACAACAACAACAACAACAACAACAACAACAACAACAACAACAACAACAACAACAACAACAACAACAACGACGACGACGACGACGACGACAACAACAACAACAACTACAACAACTACAACAACTACAACAACAAACGAAAAGCTCCTGAGAAGTATCTGGCATGTAACCGCTCTACAGATTGTGTGCCTGGTCTCTTAGTTTTGTTCCTGCATTAATATCATGAGGAGAAGATCCGGGTATTCTTCGAAAACCAAATGACAAACTTCACCGAGATTAATGATTCAAACCTACAACTTCAGGATTTTGCCCCTTTTCGCAACTGATTTTTTTTTCTTCTTTCTATAGCCACTCATGTGGGAGCGAGAATCTGTCGTGTTAGCGAACTCAAAACCATCCAGTTTTTTCAGGCATCCTGTTTCTTAGAAAAGTGTTTTAGCTTCCCTTTGAGGCTCCTATGCAGATACTGCTGTGCTTTTCAAACAGGGCAATATTATCAGCTCTATTTATTTCACCACGCTATAAGATACCTAAATTGTTTCTCCTTACTTTGACTTATTCACATACTATCCCGTCAGCCGCCATCAGCCTATCTTTTTGAACAATTAGGGCAAGATCAGTTTGGTATCGACGCATTTCTGAACCGTTTGTGCGTTTTACTGGCAACTGTAAATTTTGCGTAGCAAGCGACGTTTTATTTGTGTTTCAAGCAAGACTGTAGCCTGGTTTCGCCCTTCCAGCTTTCCAAGCTTTGTGTCTTGTTATCTCGCACCAGATTATCACGCACGCGCACACAATTTTGCTTTTTGGTTCACTTAAAGTGGGGCAAAATATGTTACAAGTAATGAAATTCTGTAAAAACTTGTTCTTGGCTACAAGAAGTTAATGTTCTGCAAAGCAAACCGCCCAAAAAGTTCGTGTACTACCGCATCAATGCTGCACACTCTCGCGTAAGAGATGACATCACTTTCCGTCTTGCGGGGCGGATGAAAAATGGCCTTGAGCCAGCTGAATCTGAAATTAGCGGTGACGTCGAGATAAAGACAAATGGCATGATCCATGCAATGCCGCTAAGGGGGCGGAAAGCCAGCTCGGAGAAAAATGTTGCGACTACAATTTTCTGTTATATCCCGGTCTGCTTTTTTTTAATCTTTATTTCGTTTATCGCCCCGCACAATTTCTCTTGTATCGAGACTTCAAAATTGAGCCACTTCGCAAGAGCACAGCAGCTGCTGCAGCTTCGGTCTTGGGAAGAGCGTTGCGGATAATGGTTATTTTCTTCCGTTCATCTTCTTCAATCAATGCCGACTACTGCGGGCTACCGAGTGCAATACTTGGACTGAATGGATGTCATCTGGATAATATTGCTGCTATTTCTGCGAGGAATCGTCTCACGGATGCCTAGCTGGTGTTAAGAATGACGTCAGAGACGTACGTCTCTTGCGTCGTATGGGTGTTCTTAAGAGAGATCGTGTTTTATTTCTTTCATTTATTCTCAATGTTTTAGACTTGACAGTATCGAAAGACGTGAAGAAAGAGTTAGCGTCGGCAATACAAAGAATTAGATAACGGGCGTTCAGAAGATATTGAGAAATGCAAGGCGATATTGAAACCGTGTTCAAGCAAGCGTGGCTGTACGAAGTAAAAAATGAAGACAAGAAAGTTATGCTTGTAATGCCATTTCAATATCATGTGTATTACACTGTTGCTTAGAAGATTTATACAGATCGTTGGTTGCGCAAGCGTCGGGGTGGCATAATATTAGCGTGAGCAACCTAACGTAAATTTTACGGATATCACAACCAATTTAAAACAGAAAAAAAAGTCGGTTGCGACACATTCTCGAACAGAAAAAAATCAGGATATGTGGAGTCGAGTTATTTGCATCTGACGTCGCTCTCAGGTTGTTCTCATGAAAGAACCGAGGTGCATGTACACAGTGCCGTATATGTTTCCACAGTTCTTGCGAGTGTAAATTTCTGAAATAAAAAAATTCACAGGTTCTCTTATTGATCTTCTTTTAACAAGGTCTGTCCACCACGATGGTCTAGTGGTTGATGTGGTTGATTCCTGACTGCGCGACCAAATCCCGGCCCCACCAGTCACATTTCAATAGAGGCGAATCGGCAGAGGTTGGTGTGCTTTGACTTAAGTTACACCCTCAGCTATGGCGTCTATCATAACCATATTGCATGTAGTTTTGTAACGTAAAACCCCGAAAATTGTTAAATAAAAAGTTTAAGCTTAAGAGTGTTCAGTCATTGGCTGAGTGCTAACAGACCTCATTCTACCCGTGTACTGCGTTTAAACACATAGGCATTTAATGAGGCAATATTTCCTGGCAGACTACTTGCGTCATCACTTGGAAACTCGACCTGCTGCACATGCTAAAGGAAAAATGAGAGAGGAGACAAGAAAGAGCGTCGACTATCGAGTGTTTATTCTCAGGAACACATGCTTCTATGTTGTAGTGACATCGAACACACCACCGCGATGAGAATCGTGGCTTGTGAAGGTATAACTTTCCTGGCAGCGTTGATTGTCGTAAGCTCCTCCATTTAAACAGCTTATATAGCGAGCGATGGAATCCTGCAGCACACAAACATAATAAAGCGCTCTTCAGAAACACTGCAAATATTTTTTTAAAGAATACACGGTGTCTTTTATACGTTCGCCTAAGTCGAGTGCAAGGCGAGTGCCTTCTCATGAAGCTGCTTCATCATTTTCTTCAGGTGCAGCACTATCGTCATCGCTTACAATTAGAGGTAATATTAGTATCTGCACACATTGCTGAAGCTGTTCCACATCATGAATACGACGATGAATTACAGCTTAGCTTCCTTATGTAACGAATTGGCAGCTTTCAGCCACTCACGTAATTGTTATTCATGAGAACTAACAGGCAATGATGCCGAAGAAAGTATATGCAGAAGAAAGTAATGATGACGGCAATGATGCAGAAGTAACGCCAATGATGCAGAAGAAAGTATATAGAGAATGTTATAAAAAGTAATTGTCGTGTAAATGTGGACAATGAAAACTGGACGAAAAGATAACTTACTACCAGAAGGAAGCGAACCTGCAACCTTCGAATAAAACGTTCCATGTTTCCATGGCGGCGGTCACACCTCCTTCCGCTTTACGGGGTATAAACGTGGAGCGTCGTCAGCCTTGCTACAACATCATTATTACAAACACCGTCATCAACAAGCTCTGATAGCTCTGTAAACAAATTCAACTTTGCTTTTCGTGCGTGCTCTAAAGACAACCTGACGAGTGCGCTCGTTTCCCGAGTCTTCACCGCCTTCTCCCGCAGCAGGTGTTCCGCATCATGAAAGTCGTCTACATTCATCTACCGCTCCTCATCACTGCAAGTCCTCTCTGGCAGCCTTCTACATCTCTCCGACGTTCGCGACAGCGCGGGATCCCACGAGATTCCTTAATGCAAGCTTCGACACACCCAATGATTGAGTGAAAAATGATGAAACGTGCTGTCATCGACGTTCCGGGCATACGCTATGAAGTCCGCGTCTTCCATCCTGTTATCAAGTCTAGGTGGCTTCTAGAGCGCATACCTTTTGTGGTTTGTTTTTATTCTACTCACCTCACTCAAGAAGGGAAGATCAAAAAGCGCTTTTAAATCATCACTTGATTTTTAAATTTTTAGTGTGTGTGCCATTTCATGGCAGGATTATGAATGCTATCGTGTTGACATTGCTTTCCAGGTATGCTGAAACCACTTAGTGGTGCGTGTTCATCGACACTATAAGAGAAAGGCTGTGTATCGTTGCGTTCTAAAACACAGTTTCAAAACAATTTCAAGAATTATAGCAATCCTTAGCCTATTTATCAAAAGATATCTATAGGTTGACGAATAGTGTTTTGTGAAATATCAGTGTTTTCTTTGACTTCGATCTTCGATTCATCAGTGTTGTCTTCAGGAATATTTCACCATTTTCGCTTAACTCTTTCATATACCGGCTGCCAAGGCATATCAACTTAATCCTTAACGTGACAAGCAAAGTCATTTACTGTGTACTTAACGTCGAATTATTCCTGACATAACAGAATCCGCTAAAATTTGTGAATCTAAAAGAGAATTTTTCTTCAATATTTACTTTTTCGGTATCGCAGAATTCCAATTCGTGAACAAAAAAAATATTTTTTTTTAATTTTGCGTCTTTTAATGCCGTATATTAGCCCTCGTTACGTGGTAGGCCGTCCCTTTAGTTACGTAATAATTCAGCCTTGACATCCGCAATCAAGCTTATTGCAGCACCGAGACGGCACTCGATCGGCAGGTAGCGTTCTCCCACGGTCCCCGACAAAGGAATCTGGATTCAGGCGCTGGAAATTGAGCGCATAGCATGGCGCGCTAATTAGGCCGCGCACAGATTCGAACTACGCGAGCAACGCAAGCTCCGCTACAGTGCACTCAGGCATTCCAGCGCTATAGCTGCCGCCAACGACTTTGAAGAAAAAGGGCGTTCGTAGAACCGCAATTTTTTTGTTGTTGTTGTCTGATGTTTTTCTTACATTCCTCTCCTTCGACAAAGGAAGCAGAAAAGAAATGAAGAAAAATGATTTCTCTCCTTAGCCGTCATCCGTGCTCTCTCTCAGGTCTCTCCATCCAACGATATCGTCGTGCTACCAGCTGGCGAAGCACTCGCTGTCCGCAACAATCGGGCCACGTCACCCCGTTCCGGCTTCAGTTCGCCCTCACCAGAGCCCCTCCCGTAAAGACCGAACGCGAAGCCCACAGCGCTGAGGCCCGAGACAAATGGTTTCGAGTGAGGTCTTCCACACCCTATCTACCACTTTCCGTCGGCACACACCGTCGGGCCCTTTCTCCTCTTTCCCACTTGGTAGCTCGCTTCATCCGAGCAGCGTGCTGGACACATCGGAGCCCTCGGAGCGTTTGTTGTGTTGTTTTAACACGGACCATTACCATCCGTGGGACATGGAGAGAGTCTCGGTCCTTTCGACAGGAAGAAGTGGTGGCTTACTGATCGCGAAAGGAAACGGCAACCAGGAAGTCCGCAATTCCACTCATTCCTTTCGGTCAGAATCTTTTTCCTCATTTTTGTGTTTCTTTACCTTTTCTCTCCATTCACCTGACAACCCCTTCCCATCAACTCAACCCCTCCCCCTCAGTGGTCACTGCTGACTATATCTGATAAATCGTGTCTAGGAGGCCCTAGCCGTCATTTCTCTTTCTCTCTCCTCTCCAGGCTGCTATCTATCGCACGCAATAAAAGAGACCCAGTAATGATCTCCAATGTCGTGGCTTCCAATTAGACGCGGAAACGAGCCAGCCGTGCACCCCTTTTTCTAGTCAGGCTCGGCCGGAGTACTAGCCTTCTTATCTTTGTTTCGTTTTTCCCCCTGCTGATCGATAAATTCCGGCACGTATAATAGAGCCAGCCTTTCCAAGCCTCCTATGTTTGTCTGTTAGGACTCGTATTTTTCTTTATTCTGTCCCCTCATTCCTCGCAGGACCTGTCCACCGCTGTCGCGCATTTCTCCTCGTCCTTCTCGTAGCCCAACCGTGTCCGCGCAAGTACGCGAGCTTCGTTGTCCCCACACAATTGATTTACGCAGACACAAGGACAGTCGCCTTCTTCTAGCAAGTGCACAACGATGTAGAGAAGAGAACGTGGTGACGTATTGATGAGATTAATGCCCCGCGTCACATGACGCTCTCACTTACGTGTTCGATTGCCCAAGTGCAAATACTGATACAAAAATATAAATATGGTTACGCATCAGTGCACGATTGCCTGTATGTATATGCCGCACTTGAATACATCATTGCTTATTTATTCTTAAACGGCTGCCTAACTTTTTACCATGAAGCTTTAAGGGGCGAACCTTCTTTGTGCGGCGTCGGGCATCAATCTCCGTACAAAAAAAAAACTCACGTGACCTCCTGCTAGTGAGCGATGGCGTCGCGTGTTACACAGTAACGTAATCATATGACGTCACTATATGAGATCACAGGTCACAGTAGAGTGAGCTGTCATCGTGACATGTGACAATGGGGCTATACATGACATCATATGGTGACACTTATCAAATGTCATTTGCGATCTGCTAAACGTGTGCTTATTTCCCAGGCTCTGCAGCAACATGTTATCTGAGGAAATCTTCAGTGCAATGGCACGCCTTTCGTGTGCATTTCGCCGCGTCAGTCGAATCTAGGACTTCCGGTGGTGCAGTCACAAGCCGCAAGTAGGCAAAATGCTGACACTGAGAATGTCTAAGGAAAGAGGCGCTTTTTAAAGAACGGAGACGACTGCAGAAGAGGTAATGCGCCCTTCAGCTACACTGGTTATCAACCTCGACCGTGTATAGAACGGCTTGAGCTGTCGTTTCTTGGAAAGCCTTAGAATATTTTCAGCTAACTTCAAGCGAACGGGTGTTCTTCGATTTTGTTCCTCATAAAAAAAAACAGCCGCTGTCACTTCGCATCTTATCTGCATCCTGAACTTCGACGAGGGGCAAAATTACCATAATAATACGTATATTTAGGTGGAAAGCTTGTAAAATTATACCCACAAATTATGCGCTTGGGCGATCGCTGTTGGTTTATCGCAAAATATGTTGGTCGTACCAAATAATACCGTAATCAGGCAATTTAAGACGTTAGTTATTTATCTTTGTTGGCATTATTGTAAGTCTTTTAAATAAACTATGCATATCTACTGGTGTGGTCTAGTCAGGGACTGAGCCTCTGTGTAGCGCACACGTACGTAATTACTTTGGGCAGACTGTCACAGTGTCACAGAAATTTGTGGGACGAAAAATTATGCGTAAAAAGGTAAAGTAAACGAGACACATGATACCGCTGTGTACACCTAGAAAAGATTTCACTTTTTGTAGTCGACCGTATCAAACGACACTATTGTCTCCACAATTTATGGCCCGTCTTAATTCCTTTCATTGCTTTATGTAGTGGTTTTGGGTCATCATACCGCTTAAGACATTTAATCAAGCTCATCGTGTCTTACAGAAACTTTCATGGAGAGGAATGTTAAGAACGACATTGTTGAAAATGAGCTCAAAACACGATGGATGAAAGAAGAATCGAGGTGGGCTTTAAAACTCCTTCGAAAAAATTGTAATGATGAGTGCGTGCTACGCAAATATTGCACACGCTTATTTATTCTCATAACTGTGGTGGTTGAGCGACAAGTTCATTAGTGGCGGTTCCGCACAAACTGAGCGCCAACCATGGCACGGGGATGAGGCCACGCATTGAAAAAAGGCAATGGTTTCCATCGAGCAGCGTGCGCGTTGCCCGCACGCTTTCGAATGGCCTATCTCTGGTCTTTTGTTTCTTACTACCCGTGCTAGTCGAGCGAGGATCCGTAATGACCACTGCAATCAATGCGAACTTCGGTCACCCACAGAATCCACCCTTCGTGCTCTGCAGCTTCCACCACTTCCAAAAAGCAGATTTCTTCTTATTTCCTGGCCGTCATTTTCGCGAAATTTGTCACAAGTACTTTTTTAATTCTTTCCATATCCCTGGCCTTAATGTTGCTTTTCTATAGTTAAGCAATTTATGATTCCCTTTTCATGGCTCCGTAAATTCGCATCTTTGTTTTCTTCGTTTTTTTCTCCTGTTCCAGAAAGGGTGTTCGATCCATAGTTCAGAAAAAGAGGCACATATAATGCTTCCAATCCGTATCAAATGAACCATAGCATAATTAACGGCGGCTTTTCAGTTCTACCATTCTTTTTCTAGTAAACGCTATCTTAACTCACTTGAAAGCATTGTTTTTATCTTTCTGGAAAGTCACGTTAGTGGGAATCAATAACTCAGCTCCAAACTGTAATCACGCCATTAGACAAGACCATGCAGTTAAGAGACGCGTGAAGAAAGTCGGTTAGTAGCGCAAGTATTTAGCTCGGAAGAGTTCCAACTTCAGTAACTTCAAATCGTGGCACGATATAGTTGTCATAACGTCGACTCATTAAGAAATAGACATACGATCACGAAACCTCGCAGGTGTATTAGGAAAAAAAAATCACCATATCCACGGAATGAATGATGATGCGTGGGGCGTATAGCGCTGGAGTGTTTCATCGCTAAACCGTAAACCCTCCGCGAATATTGCCCACTACATCATCGAAGACGTCACAAACACTGTGTATATTTGTACAAAACATTTGACTATTCGTAAATAGTAGCTATACGCCGATTCTGTTCGCCTCTCATTATATTGACTTTATGGTCGACGAAGCGGAGGATCGCCGATGGGGCGTAGTGGGATGTTTGCAAAGACGAAGTAGTGGGCAGTTGGCAAAGGTGTACATATAGGCGGTCACGTACTTACATACAAGGGATGGACAGGCCCACGCCTTTAGGAGCTTCACCTCTAAAAATTAAAACAAGAGATCGACTTTGACAATACATCCTTTCTCATGCAGCGAGATTGTTTTGAGGCTCGTGTATTTAGGTTTAGGTGTACGTTAAGAAACCCCAAGTGGTCGATTTGCCGGAGCCCTCTACGACGGTCTCTTTCATAACCGTGTCGTAGTTTTGTGATTTTAAATCCTTATTATTATTATTATTATTATTATTATTATATTCAAGGTTCAATCAAACCACTTTTACTTCTATGGGAAGAGGCTGAGTTGGTAATGTGCAATAAACTGAATGAATCCATCAAAATACTGTGGTGAAAAGAACGCCTCTTCTTCATGTGCTCTTAATACAGTCTGATGCTGATGCTGATGGCTTGAGATGTATGGCACTCACCCACAGAGGGGGATGGGCCAAGAACCAGGTGGCAGGATACTTAAATTAAACTATAATGAAATAAAGCCAATCTGAGAAATCAGTTTAGAGATAAAACTGCCCATAAACAAAAACGGTTGCTGAGCAAGCGGTCAAGCCATCTCTTGTTCCTGACAGACATAGCTACGAATTTTAAGCTAAATATCTAAAAAGGTGAGGGTTCACTAGCACGATAGTCTTTTAGTTGATTTCGATGCGGACAAAATCGACGCCTTTTCTTTCTCTATCATTGGTAATTTGAATGCTCTTTAATGACGAAACATTGGTTTAGCACATTGCTTGCGTTAACTTGCATAAGGTGCCAGTGTCAAATCACATGGCTGATCAAGCACTGAAAAATGCCGTATATATTAAAATATTTCACGTTGTCGTATTCATCACAACATATGAATACTTCGCTGTCAAACACAAACTAGTACTTTAGAAGATTTGCCCACCGTCGCTGCATGTATATTCTGCAGAAAATTGTCTTACATGTTACTTTACTAGGAGGCTGCATGTGTTTTTAGATAGATGAGTCGCGAATAGCACTGAAGTGTGGATTCGCCTTGGTTGCAGACATCGTTGAAAGGCGACGTTGTCGAGTTGCATGTGGGCGCCTGTTGTGAAACCCATACGGAGATGAGACTCGGAGAAACCTGCGAACGAATGCGTTAGCCTAAAAAGTACCGCTCTTCAAGCCAGCGTTGAACGTTCTGTGAACAAAAACGCACCTTGAAGTTCGTAAAAGTAAGGTAGCAGGGCGAGAACCTGAACGCTTCAGTCCCGCTTGAATTTTTCTACAAGCCACCATCTCGCCCGTACTGTACCAGTCACAAAACTAATTCGCACGTGTACTTCCGAAGGTGACACCCACCTTCAGAATATACTGCGACATTAAGACAGACAAAAAAAATGAAATGAGCTGTCATTTGAGTTTAAACTCAATAACGGCTTCAATTAAGCATGACACAGATGTTAAAACATGTAAACTCTTAAGGGCTCCTTTTTTGTTTTTTTTATAGCGCGGGTCACGTTCTGGTAGACTTCAAGTGCTATGCGATAGTTTATTGTTCAGCTGCCAGCTCGTGAAACGATCACGTGCTTCATGATGCCAAGAAGTATAATAATGTGTTACACACTCGCAATCTGACGCTCCCCCGTTTAAATGCACATAAACGCCCTATAACTTAGACGGGGGGGGGGATGACCGCTATTGTTCGATTGTTAGAGCATCGGACGCATTATCGAAGGTCGCAGGTTCGGTCCATGCCAGCGGCCAGTTATCTCTTCCTGCACTTTACTTTCATATTGTTAGCATTGTAATTATTACAAAATACCATTTTCTATACTTCCCTTTGCTTTCTTGTGTGTTAGTCATAATTAAGTTGAAAAGCATTCAGTGCTATATTACAGAGTAATATAGGCGAAGAGAGAGGGAGTTGCAAGAGGGAAAGACAGGAGGGAAATTCGGTGTTACATCTCGTTTGTAACCCCTCTTTAAGGAAAAGGAGAGGAAGGAGAAAGAAGAGGAAAGAGAGAGAAGTAGCGGCTATAAACATACAATCAAAATAATATAAATAACGGAGCATCAGGAACGGAGGGGCGGAAGGGCATTACAATCTTTCTAACAAGCTACTTCACAAAAAGACGCATTAAATTTTGACAAATTTTCGTTAACATGACCGTTTGGTCAAAAGAGAGAGAGACAGCAAAGAGAGGAAAGGCAGACAGCTTTACGAGGTGAGGGTCAAATTTGCTACCCTGCATTGTGAATAAGAAAATGGTGATCACAAAGAGAAAAAAAAGTGCACGTGCAAAGAAGTACACAGTCAGTCAGTCACTGAGGCGGGAACTTCTCTGACCAACATGGCTTCAGCGTTCAGACATGCCATCGGACAACTGCGGCCTGTGAGAGGGTCGTGGGTGATTCGCGGTGACTACTGAAGCACTGAAAACACTCGATTGAAAAGGTCCAGCAGCTTCGAGGCAGTTTACGCTGTTGGAGTATTTAGCTTATTCAAAACCGAAATTAGATGTTCAGGAAAGACCATAGCGTCACAATGGTGTCCTGGTTATCTTCGGGCAAAGCATGGGGAACCAGCACTGTCGTTTACTCGGTCAGTATTTACTCGATCTGCTGCGACCCTTCGATTCGCTGTGAATGGCCTGGTGTCTTTGACTGTGGGCGTGCTTATGGTTGTGACTCTGGTTGCAGCTTTGGTGATGCCGGCCATACTTCAGCGTCCATGTGCACTGGTGCGGTCCCGTGCTTAGATTTTGACTGGTGACGAGTTTAGTCTAGGAAGCAAAAAAACACATAACACCTGTGAACTGCTTGTTACAAAGTCCCTTGAACCACTACGCGTCGGAAGCGCCGTATTCAAACGACATCAGCAACTTTCCGACGATATGAACGGTCTCGCACCATCTAAGGATGTCCTTTTCCTTTTGTATCTTTCGGAAGTCATTTGACGTAGTATCATGGAACCCTAGAAAATTACGGCACTTGATTACCGTTGCAGCGCAGGAGTCTCTGTAACGCGTGGTTCGGCGCAGCGCCAGCAAATTATCGTGCTCTGTTAGACGACACTCACGTGTCTGAAACTCAAACACTTGCGGCCTGAAGGGGCATTGGGATTAACGGTCAGACAGTCTGCTGAAAGGGGCTTACCTTGTCATGCGAGGGAAGAGATTGACCCTTTAATATTATAATATACAGTGGATCATGCCTAGGCGATCCATACGTAATTTAATGATGGCCTCAACCATTGGCTTTAGAAGACTGGTCAAGTACGAGCTTGAAACAGAGATGTGGACATCGTAGATGACACGAGTAGTGGTACCACTGCCATATCGGATGTACGAGTGAACTTATGTAATCACATTCGGTAATTTTACTGAGCATACTCAGTGCCTTCTGGTGTGCGACGTCGATAGCTATAACTTAATTTAGTAAGTTGATTTTCACGTCCCTTATTTCTTTTGATCCCGCTGCTTCGAGAAGCAATGAGATGGTCTCTCTGTTGAGTCGCCTGAAGTTATTGGCTGGAAGCTCTGGTTCAAAAATAATCGTATGCTGACTGTGGTTTGTTTAGCAGATTTCATAGTGGACTTGCCTGAAGTCAGGGAGGACCGGCAGTTTCTACGCTTCACCTTACGACTCATCGCTGAAGGAGTAAACACTGATGTCGCCGCTGACCGCAGCTTTATTTAGCCTAATACGGTTCCTAAAAACTGCTGAAGCGGATGCCACCATTCCCGTTTAGGACACATTGACGTCTTTATACTTGCATCGATGCCAGAACTAGACAGAGATCCAGCGGTGCACGCAGAAATAGTAAGAAACTAGCAGATTGGTAGTCGCACGTGTTCTGCCTATTTGTTTGTAGCCTGTAGCACATATTCACTCTGGGGAATCAGCCAAGAAAGCTTGTTGTAGTCCATGTATAATAACTATTCGACAATTGCCATGTTATTATTAAAATCTATAATGAAAGAAGAAAAAGAAATTACAGATTACCCTTTAAAGTAAAATGAGTATAATGAAAACTCAATAAAAGCAAAGATTTGTACTATCATAACGATCCAATAAAAGGAAAAAGCGTCATTATCAAACTTCTCGACTGGCTGCGCCATCAATGACCTCACTGAGCGCCATGTCCGGCGTATGCTACAGGCGGCAGCAGTGCTCACAGAGCAAGAGTTTCCCGCTTCGGCCGTCATGTCTCGAATGACATTTCCGGCTCAGTAGGTATTAACACACTGCTTAAAACTGAGACCTTTCTTCTGAATTTAGCTGGTAAACATCTGTACTGAGTGCTTGAGCAGTCAATTTTTTTAGTATCATCCCCCGTAAAAAACTCGAGGCAACCGTAGTCCATGATTTAGAAAATTTGGTAGATTCATTCGTTTTTAGGTGTTTGCGTGCTCTGGACTCCTCGAGTAAAATTTATGTTTCGTCGCACCAACCTCAGAGGCTACGTAAAAAAAAACGCTTGGTTGAGATATACTCTGCCAGGTGCCACAACACTCTCAGCTGCTCAAAAATAAACAATTTTTTGTCCATAACTTCATTTGATTATTTGTTATTAATTGCTACTAACTCCTGTGAAAATTATTTATTGGCTACTTGAAGTGAACCTACACAAGTTTATGTTCCCTCTGTAGCACTTAAAACGAAAAAAAAACAGCAATTTTATACCAGTTACACATCTTTACAACACTTTTTTTACTATTATTCGTGAAACAAGAACTATGTCCCTGAACCTTACCATATTTGACTCTGTAAACCACGTAACTGCACGCGCCTTTTGAACACCACAAATTGATATTTATAAGAGCAGCCTTTCCAAACAAATGAAAAAAGTACCCGACCAGGAGTTTCTGGTAGAGAAACAAAATTTCTGTTCTCTGATTGACAGGCTAAAAAATCGTAGCAGCCTTTCATCGCTTGCGCTATCTTCGTACCCGCACTTGTCATTATTTTCAGAACTCTGTGATGATCGCTGTCGTCGTCTGCCTCTTTAGCGAGGCTGTTTAATAGAAGGCGACTGCATCCTCCACATTGGATCCCACCCTCTGTTTCGGGTGCACTCTCTAGGCACGGTAGTCATGGACGAGGGATCGATACAGTTTTTCGACACTTACAGAGACGTCAGCTCCCCTCACTCATATCCAGCAGCTATCCCCTCCGGCGACAGCGCATAGCACACCTGGCACTCCCGCTGGTTGCCTGTGTACACACTGTGTCACCTTACGAGCGGCTCAGGTGCGCATCGATCGAAGGGACGCTGTTAATGAGGGCCTTCATGCCTTTGCGCAGCGCTACGCCAAGTGGCACTGACGCTATTTTATTTATATATGTGAATGTTTTTATTTGGGAGCTTCCTCAGCAAGCTTCTTATGCTCCCGTCTTGTGCGGCAGTGGCGTGTAGACGTCTCCGGTGATTTCAGAAATGCTCTCGGTACGTGTGCTTTTTTTCTCTTCACCGGGAGCTCACTCAGTTAAAATATGCGTTACCAGTCAGCCACATGAACACCGCAGAAGCCAAGGCAGCAGCGTGGTAGGCACTCAACGAAGCCACAACTGGCGCCGTGTGTTGACAGCGTTGGAGGCGCAAGCAAAGAAGGCTTGCCGTCAAGCAAACTTTGGTCTGCATGCGGACCAGTGAAGCCGTGCGAAACGGCTATGATGTAGAGCCGTCCTGGACGCCAATTGAACCTCGCGTGGTCACGCTTACCCTCAGCCTCAAGACAGATGCTTCCTGCAGACGCAAGCAGTTTCCCTCATGCAAGCCAAGGGCATGTGGTACACAAGTCTCACGGGGAAACGTACACTTCGGTAGTACAGAAGTACAGCAAGACGCACCAGCAGACACTTTCTTACGTGGCAATCAGTCGATGTACCAATGTCAACCACTTGTACCTGACCAGCGCAAAGGAGGACCGCCACTCCTACCACAAGACCGACAAACTCAAGGGCATGCTCGGTGAGTTTCGGTGCCTCGGGCAGTTCAGGTTGCCCGCGCTCACGCAACGGTACACTCGTGCCGTGCGGAAACACGTAGACCACTCAAACGAGTTCACCTAGCTCTTTTCTTTGTGTGGTCTCTCAACGCACACGTTGATGACATCGAACATGATCCTGTACGGACCCCAGCCGAGGTGCTCTGGATCACGGAGACTTGGAACGCTGGAAACATGCACTTCACTGGATTCATTCAAATTGACTGCATCAATAAAGCGGAGTGTCCTGCGGGTGATGCACTTTCTAACGGTGTCAATGTCACAGAACGAGCGCTAAAAAAAAGAGCGCGCCGCCAAATCCTTGCGGCAACGGGCGGTAGAAACGCCGCGAGGTGAAAAGAAAAAAAAAAGAAAGCAAACATCCAAGGCTCCCGGGCGCGCGCTCTCCCCGCAGAAGCACGGCTTCGCAGACGAACCTCCTCACCCCACAGCGGCGGCCGGGCAAGCGCTAGAAATTTCCAGAACGAAGGAGGCGTGGCTACGCCGAGCTGAGTCACCCGACGCGGAGGGCTGACAAACCGTCTCGCCTCTCTCCAGCCTTCGCTGCGTATCGCGCCGACGAAAGGACGAGAAATTTCTGGAAGGTGGCGCGGAAGGTATTTAATCGAGCGGCCGAGACGAGAAAGCAGGAGGTGACGGAAGTTAACGCCAGAGCGCGTAGGAATTCCGCCGTGGAGTCGGCGAAGGTTCTGCCCGTAGTGACAGAACAGGAGGAGACGGAAGTTAACGCCAGAGCGCGTAGGAATTCCGCCGTGGAGTCGGCGAAGGTTCTGCCCGTAGTGACAGAACAGGAGAAGACGGAAAGTTAGCGCCGGAGCGCGTAGGAATTCCGCCGTGTAGTCGGCGAAGTTTTGGTCCGTAGGGACGGCTCGAACTACAGGCAAGAGCGTGGGTTTACCGCTATCGAGCGAGGACGCGTGGCAACAGCTGCGTGTGTGAAGTCGACGGATTTCCGGCGAAGAAGTTTGAAGCTTGGAGAGTGGCCTATTGAAGACGGGAGTTTTCCTGGAAGAGAAACTCCGGCGAGGTTTCCTGGAAGAGAAACTTCAGAGAGCTACGGAACGACAACAACGCTGGACTTTGAGTGAGTGATTCTCGGAAGAGTATCATTCAGACTTTTGTTCCAAGGACTTTGGACTGAATAGGTTTTCTATCTCTTTAGTCTTTAAGTGTCTTGGTTGTTCAATGCATGCGACTGCATTGTAGTGCGTATTGTTGTCCGGGTCCGTTGTATTAAGTGTGGCTGATGGTGTTGTGTAGTACGTTGATTGATTGGTTTGATTGGTGTCATATTGTATGCAACTATTGTGGAGTGTGCATTCCTATGTATTGTTTTCGATCTGCCATTATTGAGAATATAATTTGTTTGTTTATCAACTCTCGGCTCTGACTTGTTCTTTGGGCCACGACCGGCGTCCGCTGGCGCACCAAAAAGGACCACTTGAAAATTGTCCACGCTTTCGTGGTGCGGTTCGGGGGGCCGATACTTCGGCTCTTGGAATTAGCCCGGCGATCGCCTCCCTAATAAACGGGACAGGTGTGACAATTAATCTGGCGTCCGCGATTCAGGACCTTTTGGTGCACAGTGTGTCCAAAGTAGTAGGAAAGAGCCTCGAGTTGGTGATACTGCTATCGGAACTATTTTGTGTGTTGTTCAGTGTTCTCGTTAACGAGTGCAGGGGATTGTTCCGATAGACCGATTTAGGCAGATACTTTTTGCACGCGGCAAGGTTTTAGTTGCGAGTTGCGAGACACAATGGATCTCGAAAAGTTAGTTGCTCTTGGTGAAAAGATGGGTCTTTCTGGCGCCGAACTACGGAAGTGGGTCACCCAGAAGGAAAAAGAAGAAAAAGAGAGAGCCAAAGAAGAAAAAGCAGCCGAGCTGGAAAAAGAGAGGTTGGCGGTCGAAAGAGCCAAAGCTGAAAAAGAAGCTGAGTTGGAGAGAGAGAGGTTGGCGGCAGAGAGGGCCAAGGAAGAAAAGGCAGCTGAGTTGGAGAGAGAAAAGTTGGCAGCTGAAAGGGCGAGAGAAGAAAGAGAGGCAAAAGAGCGACAGCTGAAAGAAGAAAGAGAGCTGCAATTGAAGTTGGAGCTGGAGAAAGACTGGCAGCTGAGAGGGCGAAAGAAGAAAGAGAGGAAAGGGAACGGCAGCGACAGCACGAGATGGAACTCGAGCGGCTCCGTTTGCAACAGCGAAGTGAAACTCCCGTCCAAGCTAGAGTTGAAAGCAGCGAACGGGAGGATCACGGCTTCCGCTTGAACCCAAGCAAGCTGCTTGTAGCGTTTGATGAAAGGAAGGACGACCTAGACGCGTACCTCCACAGATTTGAGACGATTGCGAGGAGCCAGAATTGGCCGGAACAGCAATGGGCAACTGCTTTGAGTACTTGCTTGAGTGGTGAAGCGCTCAGTGTGTACGGTAGGCTGACGCCGACCGATGCAGCCAACTATGCAAAGGTGAAAGCTGCTTTGTTGAAGCGATTTAGATTCACTGTGGAAGGATTCCGGGACAGATTTCGGACAGGAAAGCCAGCTGACGGTGAGACAGCTACGCAGTATTCTGCCCGACTTTGCCACTATTTCGACAGATGGATTGAACTTTCAGGGACAGCACAGGAGTACGATGAGCTTAGAGAGCTGCTAATTAAAGAACAATTTCTTACTAGTTGCCACCCAAGCCTGTCGCTGTATTTGAAAGAGAGGAAGGCTGACTCACTTGAAGATATGCTTGAATTGGCTGATCAATTCTTGGAAGCGCAGGGTGGCACTAATTTGGCCAAGGTCAAGAAGGAGTGTCCCGATGATTCGAAGAAATTGGTTCCCGAAGAAAAGAAGCGTGCACCAGAGAGCATTCCGCGATGTTTTCTGTGTAACCGAGTGGGTCATCGCGCGAAAAACTGTCGAACGATCTTTACGAGCCCTACGGTAGTGAAATGTTTTAAGTGTGGTCAGACTGGGCACAAAGCAGATGCTTGTCGGAACGGAGTGAGTCAAACTCACCAGGTATCCTGTGTGCAAGCAGCTCCGAAATCTGATAATAATGCCGTTACCGATGGATTCGTAGAATTGAAAAATGGGGAGAAAATTCCTATTGTTGGTGCTGTAATGTCAAAACAGCCAACCGGTGTTACGAAAGGAATGCCAACGCTACCTGGAAAAGTTGCGGACAAAAAGATTACGGTGTTAAGAGATACCGGCAGTTCCACTGTTATCGTGCGGAGAAATTTGGTACGGGAAAGCGAGTTAACAGGCAAAACGAAACCGGTTTGCTTAATTGACCGTACAGTTCGGATGCTTCCCGAAGCAGAAATTGAAGTTGAAACCCCGTACTTCAGCGGGAAGGTTACTGCTTTATGCATGACGACCCCCCTTTAAGACCTTGTCATCGGAAACATCGACGGGGCGCGAGGGCCAAGTGATCCAGAATGTTTGGGAGAAGACCCGAAGATAGAGCCCTCGCCAACACAGCGGCCGCGAGATACAGTGGAGGAGCATCCCGTGACGGATCTCACTAGAGCCCAAGGTGAAGCTGCGGCGCAAGAGACAGCGAAGAAGAAGACGATCGGGTCGAATAAGTTCACGGGCCGAGCAACCGGACTTACGTCGGCACGACCTCAACCGACTGACAGTGTAAAAGAGACGGAGTTGGCCAGCCGGGCAAAATGTAGAGGCATGATCAAGCGGGTAATTAAACAGACAAGATCCGTCGAATGTAATGACGCGTTAACGGTGTCGGAAGGGACAGCGATGGCTGGGGCGACGCCTCAGATATCGTCGTTGGAGGGGGCTCGCCGAAAAAGAACGTGGAAGCACAAGAAAAGATCGAGCGAGCACCGCAAAAAGGGGCGCAAGCGCTGCTCGAAGCACTCAGGATAAGTGCTTAGGTCGAATCAGAATGTGTTTGGCAGTGCTGAGTGACATATGTTGTGTTAATGTTGTGTTATCCTGTGTCTCAAGTGTATGTCGAGCGAGTCAGTGTTCGGTGCGATGATGTGATGTATAGTGTTGTATAAATGTTGTATAGACAGAACTTTGTACGTTTGTATTGTTTGAAATATGTGATGAAGTGTTGTAGGCCTGTACCTGTGGCTATATTTCATGTGTTGTGGAATTGAACTACAATGTACGATTGTATTAAGTGATCTATTGTGAATGTGAAGTGTCATGAGTGACTGATGGTGTTACAGTATGTGAGAGTGTGTGGTGACTTTTCGCGCTCGTTTGTGTGGTTTTGAATATTATGAGATAATATTCTTAAAGTGGGGGGGCAGTGTCACAGAACGAGCGCTAAAAAAAAGAGCGCGCCGCCAAATCCTTGCGACAACGGGCGGTAGAAACGCCGCGAGGTGAAAAGAAAAAAAAAAGAAAGCAAACATCCAAGGCTCCCGGGCGCGCGCTCTCCCCGCAGAAGCACGGCTTCGCAGACGAACCTCCTCACCCCACAGCGGCGGCCGGGCAAGCGCTAGAAATTTCCAGAACGAAGGAGGCGTGGCTACGCCGAGCTGAGTCACCCGACGCGGAGGGCTGACAAACCGTCTCGCCTCTTTCCAGCCTTCGCTGCGTATCGCGCCGACGAAAGGACGAGAAATTTCTGGAAGGTGGCGCGGAAGGTATTTAATCGAGCGGCCGAGACGAGAAAGCAGGAGGTGACGGAAGTTAACGCCAGAGCGCGTAGGAATTCCGCCGTGGAGTCGGCGAAGGTTCTGCCCGTAGTGACAGAACAGGAGGAGACGGAAGTTAACGCCAGAGCGCGTAGGAATTCCGCCGTGGAGTCGGCGAAGGTTCTGCCCGTAGTGACAGAACAGGAGAAGACGGAAAGTTAGCGCCGGAGCGCGTAGGAATTCCGCCGTGTAGTCGGCGAAGTTTTGGTCCGTAGGGACGGCTCGAACTACAGGCAAGAGCGTGGGTTTACCGCTATCGAGCGAGGACGCGTGGCAACAGCTGCGTGTGTGAAGTCGACGGATTTCCGGCGAAGAAGTTTGAAGCTTGGAGAGTGGCCTATTGAAGACGGGAGTTTTCCTGGAAGAGGAACTCCGGCGAGGTTTCCTGGAAGAGAAACTTCAGAGAGCTACGGAACGACAACAACGCTGGACTTTGAGTGAGTGATTCTCGGAAGAGTATCATTCAGACTTTTGTTCCAAGGACTTTGGACTGAATAGGTTTTCTATCTCTTTAGTCTTTAAGTGTCTTGGTTGTTCAATGCATGCGACTGCATTGTAGTGCGTATTGTTGTCCGGGTCCGTTGTATTAAGTGTGGCTGATGGTGTTGTGTAGTACGTCGATTGATTGGTTTGATTGGTGTCATATTGTATGCAACTATTGTGGAGTGTGCATTCCTATGTATTGTTTTCGATCTGCCATTATTGAGAATATAATTTGTTTGTTTATCAACTCTCGGCTCTGACTTGTTCTTTGGGCCACGACCGGCGTCCGCTGGCGCACCAAAAAGGACCACTTGAAAATTGTCCACGCTTTCGTGGTGCGGTTCGGGGGGCCGATACTTCGGCTCTTGGAATTAGCCCGGCGATCGCCTCCCTAATAAACGGGACAGGTGTGACAGTCAACCATTGGCGGATTTGGAGCGCTTACGGTAATACTTTTTAGGGACGAAGCTCCTTAAAGCGGCACCCAATCGTCCCTCATAGTAGTGCATGTTACGCTTTGACCTGCAAGGCGGTGCCGGTGGGAGATTTCTCATGCGCGTTGTTGAACTATAAAAAATTCACAGCGTGCGCGTTGCCTAAAAGCCGAATTCTCCTGTCTCTCATTCCCCATTAGCAGCCATTAGCATGTATATTGAGCACTATCTGACAAAAAGGGTTGCTACGTTATACTCGCTGGGCGTAACCTCCTAGGTTTTAAAAAGGTTCAGCAAGCGTTGGGCCACAGTGCCATGAATACAGTGAACTAGTATATACCATGAACTCGAGGTGGTTAAAGGTGGGAAGTAGACACGAAGCGCAAGCCGTAAGAAAGTGTGCGTGTGCCACCTCTGGTTTGGCCCTTGAAATTTCCGCTGGATGGCGGTGCTTCTTTATGCGGAATATATGATGAAAAGATGCGAGATGGTGGTACTTGAAGTGCTGAATAGATGGACCAACGGACACACAGACAGATGCATGGACGGACGTATGGATGGCTGTACGGACGGATGGGCGCATGGATGGACGCAGGGGTGGCCGCATGGACAAACACAGGGATGGACGCGCGGATGGACGTGCGGACGCACGAACAGACCCACGCATGGACGGGCGGATGGACGCGTGGATGGTCACACAGACGGACGCACGGATGGACGGAAGCAAGATGGAATGGACGGACGGAAGCTTCGCCCCACTATCCATCATTCGCCCTGTGAATATGCTGCCTTTTTTTTTTTTGCTCCTTGCGGAGCAACTCCGTTCCATTCGCAGATTGAAAGTGCTCCTTGTATATTCAGATTAGGAGCAGCTGCATCGCAAGATACACACCACGGAGAAACTTGTTCTACTCCGCGAAAATCGGCGGATTCAACCGGATGTCGCAAACGCACCGTGCTTTGAAACGGTGCCGACACTGGACGTGCTAACGGGCGCTGGTCGCGTCGGTTGAGCCTCGCGTCGGAGCTCACGCTCTGTTAGCGTAGAGTCGCTGTGTGCCGCGTGCCCACTCATGCAAGAAAAGTGACACGCATATCGCGTTCCATTGTGACCCTGCCATTTCCTCCAGAGGGAGCCCGTAGGTTCCTTTAGTAAATTCTTTCCTGTTGCTTTCTGCCAGAGTTCGTCAGGCACTCCGAATCGGCCAATCGATGACAGCAATAAATAACATCTCAATTGTATACGGGGTACGTCTGTTATCACCCATCATGATTTAAAGAAAAGAGGAATGGCATAACGCGAACGACAAATAATTCATATTCTTCCCAGTATAATGTAGTAAATATTCACTAATATTTTTTTGTAAACGGCAACTATTTATTTAGTCGTAAATATACTTGTATCTCCTAAAGTACTTACCTAATTTCCAAACGGTTCATTAGGAACATGTGCGCATGTTCAAACGACATCTGCCTGTGGGAATTCCAAGACGAATGATAATTGTGTGCTCATTTTTTCTTGTTAATAAGAAGGCCCACGAAATATGAATTGAGATATGATTCATCACTGCATCACAGGAAATCAAAAACACGAAAGTAAGATGTGCCCTTATGGAAGCAGTTTAATTTTTTCTCTACATTGACATACAAGGGATTGCGAAATGTCCATTGTTGTTTGACAGCTATAGAAGAGCTTAATGTGGAAGCATCCACGTTGCTGCTTATTTCCCTGTGACACAAGTAAGTTTAATGTCATTTCAGTCTAACGACATTCTACACATTAAATTACATTAAGAGACGTGTGCTCCTACACGGAAAGATATAATGTCATTTGTAAATGATGGCAATCGCTATGTCGCTAAGACAGAATTGAACAAAAAACAGTCGCAGCATGTGTTAATACCTATGGTCATAAAAAATCTTTCAACATGTACGAAATTGAAAATAAAAGGTTAATATGCAGTTTTTTAAATATCCAAAGAAAAGCTAGTAGCTCATGCAAAGTCGAGGTGAGACTGGACCACTGTCGCATGGCTGACATAGCTAACATGGCCGACGAGGCTTTTGAGAACGTCGCCGTGAACGAGAATACTCAATTTTTTTTCCTAACGGCTTAGCTTGAATTGTGTGCAAGTAAACTAAACAACACCTAAATATAAAGCCATACTGATACTTGTGATGATTTATTAACCCTTTGATTTATAAACTGTTCACGGCCCTTTCTGGCGAGAGTACATCTTCACGACGAAAACTCATACGAATGAGTTCACGTAGCTCACTCGTTATCTGAAGTCATTTTAATGACATTAGACGTCCCCATGTGACAGCCATCTGATGTCAATAAATATAAATATCGTTTAGCGTAAGTTACATGAAACTTTCTGTTGTGACAAGGGTATTAGTCATACATTTTCATCCCGACTACTAACGTCTATCATGAATGATTAAACAACCCCTTGTAGTAATACGTGCTTCGAGTACCTCTAATAGTTAGGAACCAGATGAAACCAGAAAAAAACAAAGTGAAAGTTAGAAGAGTTTGTCTGATTGAATGCCAAACTTGGGCTAAGGTTGCCTACATCTATGTTCAAGTTCAACACCACTACCCGACGAAAAGAAAACGCTACGCACGTCGCGTCATGTCTTTCGACGGCCGCGATCACCCGCGGAGAACGCGGAGTTGAAGCCAGACGAAGCCAGCGGGAGTCACAATGGTGTTTGGTATGAACGGATGCTATGAGTCATAGATTTTTCTAAAACTAACTAGAGGGGACTCTGGCGCTGATATCATTCAGAGACAATGAGAATGATGGGTAGCACACGGATTTACCTAGTCTTCGTACTCGCGGGTGGCGAATCATATTTGCGGCTTCATTTAAGGCTGGTTTCGGTTTGAAAGAAAAAAACAAACCGTTTTGAACTTCGTGACCCAATTCAAAATGGTAGGAGCTGAAATAATAAGGTGGTGAAGCGCAACCGCTGAACATTTGCTGATTTTGGTTTTTCGAGAAAACAGCTCCAAGTTTAACGAACACACATGGAGCCAGAAGCAGGCCAGAAGTACGAACATTAGACAGATATGTGTACTACGCGTGATTGGCTGTGTTCCAATTCTTAGACAGCACGTAGACAATCTACGTATACTGCTTGAAGACAGCACCGAGCCTATGCTGTCCGAGAATTGGAACACGTCAAGACGGCTTTTACGGGACAATGCATCACCTCGCTTCGAGAAGAAAAAGCTGCAATAAACAAACATAACAGTTGTAATTTCTGGCTTATTTCGTGTTGAAATCGAAAACAAATAAACGTTAGTCCCATTGGGCGTCTGAAGAAGCGTCTGGTTGTGTGCAGACGACCATTCCAGCGAGATCCGATCTGTATGAGCAATTCGCTGAGCCGCCATCTTGTTTAGACAGCAAAGTAACCTGTATAGTATTTGTCTACGATGCGGTCTTTTCGGAGCTGTCTATTTTGCCGGCTACTTGAGAATTGGAATAGGATTTCAGATGTCCGCCATCCACTTAGCTGTCTATATAGCCGTCTACGGTGAGTATTGGAACACACCCAATCCCGTGCTCTCTGAAGCACCGTGCGTTGCCGCTCCCATAGACACTAGCGGTAGAGTTACCTGTAGTGTATATTAGGTAAATCTATGCTATAAGCGACGCCCACGCCTTATGGAGTCATGTAGACTCCCTATACGCCTGGTGTAAGGTTGCCAACCGGGGATGTTTTAAGGCGTTGACAAATTGGCACTTTTTCTGCTGTAAACGCGCCGAAAGTAAAGGAAGATTCATAATGAGGCGTTGACGGAATTGATGATGGATATGACGGTGATTATGTATTACTGCACTTCCCCAAGAACGCTGTGAAAGGACAGTGATACATAGAAAAAGAATATTTTTAAAGCAAACAAAGCATAATGACGTGGCCCAGTGGATAGCGCGCCCGGCCTATAGTTGTCACGCACCCAGCGTTTATGGGATCGAATCCCAGTGAAGGAACCACCTTTGTCTTCTGATCGCGCGAATTTCTTCGGCATTGTTTCCATGACCGAAATACATACCTGAAATCTTGGTAGAACCAGGCCATAAAAAAATTTCCCTTTGAAATAACAGGTGATTGCGCTCCCACCCGCCAAAGGCAGCAGCGCCCTCAAACAAGCTTTCTACAAGGAACCGCTTTGCACCTGTTCCGTTGCGAGAAATTAATTGATATGTGTGGTTCAATGTCCCAAAACCATGATATGATTATGAGAGACGCCATAGTGGAGGGCTTTGGTGCCATGAATACAGTGAACTAGAATATACCGTGAACTCGAGGTGGTTAAAGGTGGGAAGTGGACCCAAAGCGCAGGCCGTAAGAAAGTGTGCGTGTGCCACCTCTCGTTTAGTCCTTGGAATGTCCGCTGGATGGCGGTGCTTCTACATGGGGAATATATGATAAAAAGATGCGAGATGGTGGGACTTGGAGTGTTGAATAGATGAACAAACGGACACACAAACAGATGCATGGATGGACGCATGAACGGACGCAGGGGCAGATGCATGAAAGAACGCAGGGACGGGTGCACAAACAGACGCATGGACGGTCACACAGACGGACGCATGGACGGACGAATGCTTCGCCCCACTCTCCATCATTCATTCCGTGGATATGCTGCCATTTTTTTAGGGGTGAAGCTTCTTAAGCCTTCGGTCCTGCGTCCACGATTTATGCAGTAGTAGTAGTAGTAGTAGTAGTTAGTAGTTAGTAGTTAGTAGTAGTAGTAGTTAGTAGTAGTAGTTAGTAGTAGTAGTTAGTAAAAGTAGTTAGTAAAAGTAGTTAGTAAAAGTAGTTAGTAGTAGTAGTTAGTAAATGTAGTAGTACTAGTAGTACTAGTAGTACTAGTAGTAGTAGTAATAGTAGTAGTAGTAGTAGTAGTAGTAGTAGTAGTAGTAGTAGTAGTAGTAGTAGTAGGTAGCCACTTCCACGGCCGGACTAGAGGAGTGGCACGCACGCACTCTTTTGAATTTAGGACGAAACCTGCGCACGTTAATCATAAATAAAATGACAGTTGTTTCTGATTAACTAACCTAAAGAGATGAGTAATGGCGACCTAATCTTCAATAAAGTTTGCCCGAAGTTTGATGCTTACTAAAAAAAACTAGTAACAGAAGAATGCACTTTGAGCCCTATCTGACTAGTAAAGTTTGCCATGTTCAACTCACTGGGCGTTAACTCTTTGGGTTTCGCAAGGTTTAGCGAGGCTGGGACACAGTGCCATGAACTAGCAGCGGTGAAAGATGGGAACTAGACACGAAGTGCAGGCCACAAAAGCGTGCGCGCGTGCCGCTTCTCTAGTACGGCCGTGCTACTTCCGGTTTAGTCCTCCAAATGTTAGCTTGGTTGCGGTACTTTTACATGATGAATATACGGTGAAAAGATGTGAGATGGCGGTACTTGGAGTGTTCACTAGATGGATATACAAATAGACAGCAGCACAGACTGACAGACAGACAAACATACAGGTGCATGGACGCGCGGTTAGATGGATGGGCGGACGAACGCGTGGAAGGACGGATGGATGCACGGATGGTCGCACAGAGGGACGCACGGATGGACGGAAGCAAGAACGAACGGGTGAACGGAGGCACGTACGGACTGACGGACGCTTCGCCCCACGCATCATGATGCACTTCATGGATATGCTGTGATTTTTTCTTTCTACATTTTTTTCCATTGATACTCGATACTTTAATGTGAGCCTGTTCGAAAGAGCGCTACTTTCTTGCATGCGCTAATGCGCGCAGTCGTCTAGTCACGTGTCACAATTCCGAATTTGATATATTGTGCGTGTGTGGGAGGGGGTGTTTTTGTATGCGTGTGTGTACGTGCGCACACATACGACATATCAACGTATAGTGACAAGTGCAATCGCACTTCTACTTAACATCACCTTAAAATCCAAACTTGCACACGGTGAAAGCTTTCGGTACGACTGAGTGGTACAGCTGTCAATGCACCGCAACGTTTATGCTGTTGTTGCAATTGGCGGTGCATCTGTCAGCCAAAGCACTAGAAAATCGACAATTTCTCGCTATAATATAATGTCCGAATGTGCCATTGAGAAACCGCAACTCCACGTCTCACGGCCTCTTTGAGCTTCTACAAACCTACACAATGTGGTGTAAGATAGTGTTAGTCTAATGCGTTGTGTATGTTAACACAGTGCCCTTAGTTACTTTCACGTACATACTCTCCTACATACTCTTTCTTGTGTATGCTATAGATGTGTATAGATCTATAGCGTACGAAAAAAAAAAACCAGGTCTGCGCAGAATATGCAGCACAGTGATGTAGCGTGTCCTGTGCATGGATGTTTTTCTTTTACCTCCGGTGGTTGCTCAACACTGCTCACTCAATAACTGGGACAGTATATATTAAGAGCTGCATAGCTTAACGAAATCATTTATATTTCTTGATCCTGCTGTAGCACACTCGTAGTATGTGTGTATTCTCTCTTAGTGTTATTCTCTACGTGTGAATGTTGACCCGCTCTAGGCAGCTATATATAGAGTACCAGGTCAACACGAGCCTCATTAGCTTGCTTAAACATGATCTCAACTTTTTTTTCAAACAACGCGTTCATATATACAAAGTGCATGCGGGATCTGTGCGTTCTCGATTTTGTTCCGTCGTCCCATTGCCTCCTCTTTGTGAATGAAGGTCATGGAAAAGAAAACAGAACGTGCACCGGGATAAGCAAACGTTAGCTCATTAGCCAGTGGAACAGGCGCGACTTCGCACCGTTCTATCATATAACACAAACGTACCCGCTAGCGCAATCAACTACTCGTAGCAAGTAGCGCAGAGGCCTGACCGATATTGCACAATGATACATGACTATAGAGACCATAACTTTAGGCACGAAAAATGAATGTTTTAGCACGTATAGTATGCCCTAAAACTGCCATTTAGGTATAAATAGGCGTTAAAACGATCGTTTAGGCATATACAGGCAGAATTCATAATTACTTCAGTATCGGGCTCAGCACAATTATTCAACTTCTAACAAACACGGCAGACGAATTCTGTGCTTTGGAAAAGCTAAATTTATTTTTCTATGAAAGGAGTTAACAAGAAGCGCATTCATTTGTATATATTTAGGTGAAAGCTGAGGTAATTTGACATTGTCGGCAAGGTTATGAAAACACTGACGAACCAGCAACATCTCAAGGTCTTCGGGCTTGAATTGTGCTTGCTTTCAGTCAGTATTTACTTTTACGCGAAAAAGAACACTCTACGTTCAATGAAGTTAGTGAAGCGTGCTTGTGACCTAGCACTTTCAATGCTTTCATTGCTTTCAGAATATTTGAATCAGCACCACTCAAAACTTCAGACACTTGTTTTAGCACATACAATCTGGGATTCTTTCCAAGGCAGATTTAAGCTTTGATGCAACCCTGTCAGCGACCGCTCTATATATAGGTAGGACAGCCTCAAGTTGGTGCAGCGCCATTCAAGAGGACCAAGCTCCGGTAACTCGGACGGGCCGCGCTTGCTGGGTTTTCCCATTGCGCGCAAGGAAAACGTGTTCCTTGGAGCGCTTATCTCGCATTTGCACTCTATGGACAGCGCTCCTTCGTCAATCTGGTAAGCAGGCACTCATTACTGCTGCTTTGTGAGCTGCTACAAAAGTTTGAACATGACGAAGACATGAAAACTCACCGTCCAGTTTTACCGTTTTCAATGCGAGCAGTGCGAGAAGTAAAAGCGTCAACACTGTATGGCGGCAGTTTGCTCATACTCCACGGTCTCGTTACTTCGAAATTTTTTGTCGTGCACAGTACTGCAAACTATTAATAAACTCAAAGAAACGCGATGGCCGGACTCATACTGAAAGAAAGCGCGTTTGTCAATTGAAACTACAGCAAATAGGCAGCCACTGTACATTACGCGATTGGGCTCTAGCTTTCCGGGACAACCATTGGTAGTGCGAAATCGGTGGAGCTTGCTAGCTTAATACACCTAAAATACCGTACAGTGGGGCCAGAAAGTGTTTTATTCAGTGGATGGCTGTAGACTTCACGTCACCACTCAGTGTAAACAGATTTGTGCTGCGGGTTCGCGGTGAGCGTTTATACGTATACTGGTCTTGCAAGCTACACCCACCGATAAGTTAGCATGATGAGGTGTTGTGATGCTAGGATAGAAGTCATACCCACATACTTCAGCTGCATTTACACGGGAGCGAAACGCAGTAACAGTGAGCTAAGATTTTGGTGCAAGAAATATAGACAGGGCGTGTTGGTGCTGCATATTTCAAGCGTGTGGTGGTATGATGCTCAATGTAAACAGAAGTGACGCTCGGTGTCTGTTGCACCCTCTGTCAGTTGTCGTCCCGCCATATACACTTCAAATAAATTTATATGTGCACTTAAAAAAACTCAGGTGGCCGGAATCAATCTTGAGTCTAAAACGATGGGGTGACTTTTAATGGTACGATGGCTTTGGCACGTAAAATATTATGTGCTTGCATGTGCCCGAGCCGCGGGCAATATACAGTTGCCGCTATGGAAACTAGTTGAAAAAAGAACTGAGGCAGACACAAAACATGAAACTTTCGATGGTTTCGCGAAATTTGACGTGGTTATCAGGGGCAAATCTCGGCGTAACTAACAACATACTCGCTGATAGTGGGTATCGTGTAATATGACCACCACCAAGAGAGTTATCAAAACAACCTAATCGACATTCGAATCAGTAAACACGCTGCGTGATCAGGTGTGGATATCATCGGAAGTGAAACATGCGCTGCAAGAAACATGCATGGTCGAAATGAACACAAAAAAAAAAACTTTTTGTGTGCAATAATAAAATTTCAAAAGAGCTGCAAAATATCGAAGGTGGCTTTGAACTTACGATAAGACCTTGTTAACAACGGGTGAAAACCTCGGAGAAAGTGAAACTTCTATTAAACTGAACACACCGCAATGAAATGGTGCCAGGGACTGAAGCGGGCAAACGTAAGTTGTCTCTTCACAATGACCTCTTATTAAATATAAAGCCGCGTGACGAACTTGGCATTCAAGCAATATAAATCCGAACGCTACATACAAATTCACGCAAAAGCGTGGCGGTAGTTTGCCGACAGCTCCGAGAAGACAGGAATGCCGCAGCAAATGCGTATTTTATAGGTAACATAAAGCTCGCGCCGTTCACTCACTTTTAATTTCAGAGAAAGGCAGCTGTTCACCATCGTCAATCACATAGCACTCGCTCAAAGGCATTGTTTGACTTGCTTGGTCCCGCGAAGGTTGTCAATGAATCGCTCTTGATTCAGATAAGATTCACAGCGTGAAAAAGTTTTTATAATCCTTTTAAACATATTGCGCAGTGCTTACATTGCACTTCACACATGCAGCACGGCCGCCGTTACCATTGTAGTGCCTACACCCACTCAAAGCCTTGCTTACGATTCCTGGCATCCAAAATAAGAAAATGTCGTCGCATCTACCCCTGAAACAGGCCACATTACTCTTCCTGCAAGAGAAGCACAACGGACGCCTTCACACTTACACGGATGGCTCTGTGTCTTCAGTAAGCTCAGCAGGGGCGGTGGTTACATCACAATTAAATTCATGACATCGCATTTGACGTCGTCGACAGCTGCAGAACTTGCCGCCATTCGTGCATCTCTAGAGTTTATAGTTGAAGAACCTTCAAGAACTTCGTCTATCTTCTCAGACTCGAAGGTAGCTCTTCAATATCTTATATCACCCTTTCACCATGGACCTAATGTACAGTTAGAAACTGAAATAAGGCTTCTTCATCACCAAGCAATCAAGAAACAGCCCAGCATAATGTATCAGTGGACACCAGGTCATTGCAATATATATGGCGATGACCACGCAGATGAGGTTGCTAGATCTGAACACGACGGCACCCAATACACAGCCATCCCGTTCTCAAGAGCCGACGCAGCTACAATGATTCGTTTGTTTGCACGTGATCTCACACTGGTACAGTGTAACTCATTAGAATTCACAAACGCGCGCCTGCATAACTTGAATCCCGATCTGCAGCTTCGTCTTCCCTCAGGGATATCTCGAGCTGCGGAGACTCTTCTGTGCCGCCTGTGGCTTGGAGTGGCCTTCACGAACGCATACACTTATCTCATTGGAATGGCCAGCTCTTCTACATGCACGAACTGCAGCTGCGAAGAAACCATCGCGCACCTTCTCTGTGAGTGCACCCATTTTAACGTGCCAAGACAACAACTGTCTGCAGCTCTGGATAGACTGGATGATCGGCCTTTGTTGGAACAAAGGATTCGGGGTCATTGGCCGAGCCCATCCTCAGCCCAGAAGGCTTTGAAAGCTCTGCTACGCTTTTTGCGGACAACTGGCCTCAGAGACAGACTTGAGTGTCTTATACTCTTTGATGTTGCCTTTTATCTGTCGCTATTTTTTTAATATATCTCTTTCTCTCTCTTCGCAACATTTCTTTTTATTATCTTTTATTCCCTTCACCCTTCTCCTTAGCACAAGCTGGCCAGCCGGTCTAAGAAGTGGCTAGCCTCCTTGTCCGTCCGCTTAAACTTTCCTCCTTTTTAAACCTACGTAGCAAGTCACAACGCTGAACGGGGAGGCCGACCATATAACAGCGCGTGCAGAGCGCGTGAACGTGCTGAGATAGCGCAGGCAGAAGGCAGGAGCGGGGAGCGACCGGCTTTTGCTAGAAAGGCGCGCTGTGCCCCCTGGCCGAAGTTGAGAGGCCCATTAGGTACGGGGAAAATCTTTCCTGCACGTCCGAAGAAACTGGGTATCCTTAAGCTTTGCGTTGAACGCGGGAGTGATATTTTGTCCCTGGTGCGTACTTCAACCACTCGGGGCATATTTTTTTATTGTATTATGTTACTCGAGAAGTTTAAATTCTGGATTACTATACAGTTTAAGCGATAAAGTGGAAAGTGACTTGTGTCAGTGAAGCTTTCGAATATGGCTGAGTTCTGTGGATGCATGCGAGTTCACAGATGTGGATTTAAAAATAACAAAATGAATCTGTGTCCCCGTGGATTGACCGCAAAATACATGCTATTTTCGCAGATTCAGGGGTTATTTTAATAATTTCGCAGTAGCGTAAGCAATCTTGGAAGCTTTATATCTATACTTGCTTCAGAGTGGACGTCAAACTTAAAATATTGTTGACCTTTCCAATGTCCTCCCCCCTGCTTTTTACATAGATTATTTCTAGATCAACGGAGTAGCGCTGTAATCTACTGGTCCATTGCCCGACAAGTACACTTCGAGGCTTCCTTTTTATTCCGCATTGCTAGGCAGACTTCCGACAGCTGCAATTATGAAGAACATAAATGCCAACGAAGCATACGCGTAGGCTGTAGGCGGCAGTGCGAGCCTAGCTTAGTTTCGACATAGTCATTCACTGTACTCTACCTATTCTGAAGGCCACTTTGAATTGAGCTGCTTACTCTGGGACACGGCTATGGAGCCGCGTAACTAACTGATTATAAGCGGCCTATATTTTATTTGATTTTCTGCCTACTGGCGTGTTTTCTAGCCACGGTTTGACTAAGAGTGTGCAATCTTAGTTTTAAAAAAAAGGTCACCATTTCCATGTTCGTGTTCCATGTTTCCATATTTTCCAATGTCAGGCTGTGTAACAAGTCACACAGCCTGACATTGGGTCTACTGCACGATCGCCGATTTGGGACTTGAGCAATATTTTCATTAGAATCGTTGCGTACTTTCCAACAAAGCGAAACAAATATGTAGCGGAACTACGCCGTGAAGGCGATTACATTGGGCCTCCTTATCACCGTTAGCGTTAGCATCTCTCACCGTTCGTTTTCCCTTATTGCTTCCAACGCATTGCACACCCGGTGCGCACGGCTCACAGACATCTCGGTCACACGCTAGCGAATTGAAATTTCCGTTTCGTCTCTTTGTGCTCGGCCTTATTCCGCTCTCCCTGAACATTTTCTTGCGATGCGAACACCCGAATCTGCACGAGTGCAAGTCAAACAAAGTAGCGCTGCCTTGAGCGGTTCGGTGATTGGCAAAACCTGGTGCACACAATGTCGCAATATAGAAACACTCAAATCATGAAAAATAGAACGTGAAAAAGAAGTGCAAAAAAGTGGTGGCTCTCCAAGTTGGCATTTCATTACGGTATAAAGCCTAGACTACGAGACTTGCTTGATGAGAAGACACCCAGATAAAAAAAGATAGAATAGAAAAAGAAAGTCTGGGCGACCACAAGTATCAGAGATGGGAGGATTTTCATAGCGATTTTTCCAAAATGTGTCATTCAATTATTGAAGAATGAGACGGTGAGAATTGACAAAAAGAATTAAAAAATACTTTCAAGGCGAACGGAAAACGAAGGAAAAAAAGGTAGAAAAAACTACAGTATTCTTGGTTGAAAGAACAAGATTGGAGGAGACAAATTACTGGATGAAATAAAAGAAAAATACGCCGAACAAGAACACTTATGGACGAAGATTTGCCGCAAGTTCTCAAATTAGCATTAATTTGCATACCAGAAAGGTTAGAAAGAATAAAAATAACGCTAGGCCGAATACGGAGGGCGCAAGCCATCTTTCGTTGCTTCGGATTTCTTACTGTCATTCCGTTTCAGTGTTTTTTTCTTTCTATCTCGATCTGGCGCGTGTCTTATTGCTGCCCTACCTTCTCCTTCGTTATCCTCCTTGTCGTCGTTTTCTCATATATGAGCAAATACCCCCACTGTTTTCATCTGAACGACCCCATTTTATTGTTTGCCAGCTTGTTTCACGAAACTTCGCTGTGTTACTTTTGCTTAGTTTCAGCTCGGATTTTCAAAGTGCGTATTCTGAGGACGAATTTCAGTTGTATCGTCCTTGCTTTTCTTTTTTTTCCTATTTGCCTCTAGTTCTTGTGGGTGCTGATTCATGGGCATGCTGCAAAAACCTTCGTAAAAAATTGTTTCGAACAATTTCTTTTTTTATCAGAATACAGTAAATAAGCGAGAGCGGAAAATGGGGGGGGGGGGCATCCACGTCTAATATAATATTACGACAAAAAATATCTGCGATGCAGTAAAATAATTGATTTTGCCGCTGACATATTGAAAATTAATTTCGCTTCACTCCTCGCAGCGTCGTCGGTGTCATAATGTACAGGGCGTGTTGCTTTTGTTGGCTAAATTGTATGACTTCTTGGCAGAAAAACGAATATTTCACAGGGAGCGTTATTTGGCATTCACTTTTCGCAACAAAGGGCACTATTGTTAGGGTTATTTCATCTATATTCAAAAAAATAATAATAAACGACAGGTTTGCGTGAACCGCGCAGCACAGTCACAGCTATAACTAGATTATGATTAATCAACCTTTATTGGGCCAAACATTGTTCGCAGTGTGCGCAGGCACAAGACGGGGTGGTTCCCTAGTTGCGGAATCTGTATGTATCCAGCAGCTCCTGGTCTTTTTTGCAAAAGAAAAAATGGCCCTCTGCCACACATCTTGGTGGAGTGCACAGAATTGCCCCTCCCCCTACTTTTCTTACCCCCGACACCCTCAATACCCCACCACGTGAGCAATGAAAGACATTGTTATCCAGTCCCGCCTTTCTAACTCAGTTTGCACTGCTGAAAATTAGAAGAGTGGCCTTTCAGACCGTTTTCTAACACTCTTTTGGTAACTGCTCTAAGCACACTGATGGGTACCCACTATGCCATAAATAATGATAATATTAGTGTAGTAGGCCAACATTACTCGCCCGCACTCGCTCACAGTCAGGCTGACGGCTTGATTGGAGTCTGACTGATTCCGAGTGAGTCGACTTATGAGTCAACGTTGCCTAGGATTACTTCTAAATTGGTGTCCGTTTGACATATAATTTTAGAAAACAAGTTGCGAGTGCTTGCAAACCAGTGAGGTCATTTTTAGGGGGAGGAGATGAGAGTAATGCTGAAAATGACAAGATAGGACCTTCGCAAGTGGGTCTGCGTAAATCCACGAGGTGGCGAAGGGTTAAGAAAGATAAAGAAGACAACCACCCATTCGTAGCACGAAGCCGCAAGGAAATCCATACAGATTTTTCGGAAAGACAATTTAGGTCCTTAGGTCCTTTCTGAGAACGAAACCTTAGGTCGGCAAAAGAAAGTGGAACTCACTTAGAATTATTCAAGAAATATACATTGATTTGAACTCGCTCGGACTCGCACTCACAAAAATATTACTTAGCCGTACTCACTCAAACTCAGACTCGCTGCTTCATCTGAGACTGAGTCCGAGTGAATCGACTCATGGGTGAGTTAACCGACCAATGGTAGCCGATGAGATAACATTTGTCTCCTATGCGGGACACAGAGTTTATGGGAGGGAGTCTCCCGAGTGGCTGAGGTATCAGCGCAAATATGACAGTGCTGAATATAGTTTTTATTGACATGTGGGATTTAACATCCTAAAACCATCATGTGAGCATGAGAGACGCCGTAGTGGAGGGCTTCGAAAAATATCGCCACCTGGGGTTCTTTAACGTGCAACAAAATCTGAGCATACAAACCTACAGAATTTCCGCCTTCATTGAAAATGCAGCCGCCACAGCCGGAATTTGACCCCTCAACCTCCGTGTCAGCAGCAGAGTACCTTAGCCGCTAGACCACTGCGGTGGAGCTGCTGAGTATGGTGCTCGCTTTAGTAGAAGAAAGTAGTCTGCAACGATGTGGCCTTTGACATGCGTCTCTTTGCTTTATTGATGTCATAGTACAAATTCTAAGCCGTCACTTACCATAGCAACACTGAACATCTTTATTGTGATAGTGACAAAAAAGTAGAGTTAAGTAAACTAGAAATAAATTTGAAGCTGTCACATAAACGCAAGAAAACTGGAAGCGAGGTGCCGACATGCACTTTGAATTTCGAGCGAATGCTTCCCAATGATTCTGGCTGCGACAAGGAGAGAGCCATGTACAGACTCGGCAGACAAGCTCATGTCACGGTCTCTTTGTCAGGCTCTCCTACACACCAGGCTTTCGAAAGCACACGGGCTCCTGAAAGCATTTCGCAAGAGGGCCCACGTTTCTATAGCAATGACATGTGAAGCCTCTCTTGTTCTTCCTATAGTGTGAAAGCTGTGGACGTTCTTCCGCGAAACTGGCACTTTATAGCACAGAAGCTTTCTCGGTTAACATTCTCTTAACGCAAGAATATTCATTTCAAAGTCCAAGGCATCGCATTTTCAAGTAATGCCTGCCCTGTTAGAGCACCCAGTAAAAAAATAGTGATTGATGGCACATTATGTGTAAATGCCCAGAATACTGCTAGCAGAGACAGTCACTCTGCAATGCATTAGACGAACTGGACAACCAATCTCTTTCGGAAGAAAGAATCCTGTGCTACCGACAGTACTTTATGGCGCAGAAGAAGCCTGCGAAGGGACTCCTGCGCTTCTTGCGTTCGACCGGCCTGTTCAAACGACTGTGATCGGAACGCCCTGCATGTGTGTGCGTGTGATTTTTTTATAATTTTATTTTATATCTTTCTATCTCTATCTTCTTTCCGACCCTTATTCTCTCATTCCTGTACAGGGTAGCAAACCCGTTCCAGGTTAGCCTCCCTGTCCCTTCATTTTATTTATTTTTCTCTCTCTTGAGCCTGTGGATTACATGTGCTTAGAAAGGAAACATTTATTAAATTTTCATTCAATATTTCTCTGAGGTTCAAACAGTGGATGTCATTACAAAGCGCGGAAAATAGATTACTGAAGTTAGGCAAACTCGAGTCGCTTATTATAGACACTCGGCAGACGAGTCACTTTCCGTATAACTGGTGACGCAGACAAAGGGGACCTTGTCCATCCTTGAGGTACAGACACTTGCGAAATCAGGGGCACGCGCTGCATTCGAGTGTTGAGTAATATTCCACGCCCCGCTGCCAGCCGGATACAAAAAAAAATTGATTTGCGTGGGAGCACGTCATTCGCTTCGCGGAACTGGTTTCACCAGCGTCGCCATAACGTAATCCGACGACAGCGCCCAGTTTAATCTAACTCTGGCAGATAATGCCCTAGAACTGAAACTGTTGAGAGCTCCAGAGTTATTTCCAGCATTTCCACGAGCTTCATTGGATGACGTCTACGGAGCGAGCCATTCGAAACTTTCAAGTTACCCTAAGTCACACATACGATAATAATATCTCAGATATTGTTTATTTTAATCACTGTAACCATTCTCCACTTGTGATCATCTTGAATGTAGCGCTCATCTCTCTATATGTTCTTATGCTGGTTTAAAATTGTGTAAATGCCTTACCTGTTTTATATTTTTTTGTTTGCCGATTTGTAAATTTATCAAATGTATATTCACCCTGCCGAAACCCTATGTTAGGGTTGCAATATTCATAAATAAATAAATAAATAAAGTAATATTACCTTTAAGAGCATCTCGATCGAAATTGCGACCTCCTGGTGGCATTTAATGCGCACTGACGATGCACACTACACGAGCATCTAGCATTTCGCCTACATCAAAACGGGACCGCCACAACCAGGATCGAACCATCGGGTATCTGCATCACTTTATATACTGGGGAGCTTTGAATGGGAATGACGTTTTTTTAAGAACGTACACTCTCGGAGTGTCGGAATGCCAGATGTACCCCGTCTGTAGCCGCTGCAGCCGTAAACAGACGACGCAACAGGTATTGCAGTTTTGTGGTTGTTTTATTTTCACACGAGATAGTTTTCAGATTCTATTGAACGAATCGAATCGAAGCCTACCATTTTGAAAACGTTTAATGGAGCTACGTGATCGTTACAACTGTTCCTCAAATGACCTGTTTCGAGCGGTGAAATGCAGACTTAGTGGGAAGGCTAACGCGTTGCGAAAAGACAGTACCTTGCTCTTCCTAACGCAGGGTAGCGAATAAAACATGCATATAGTAACCCTTCCCCACCCCCATGACCTATTTTATTTGCCTTTGCAGTTATCTTGCTTTATTAGGACAAAAAAAACAGAGACCGTGCTACAATTATCCTTTATTACAAATGTAGTAATTGTATGATATAGGGAGAACAAATGCAACAGGATGAGAAACTATAGTCGCCGCCGATGTGTTCCCAACAGCGACGAGTAATTTTGCCTGTACGCTAACCTAATTTCTTGTTTGTTGTAAAACAAAATTTCATTCTCTCGCTTACCCATTTATTTCTATACTATTGGAGCAAATAGTTCAAACCACACCCAATCTTCTTTCCTTGCCATTATTACATGTTAGCCACGAAAACTACCGGTTACGACCCGACTTATTGTATTCCACTCATTTGGAAGATAAAATAATGAAGTCAATGTATTCATCACGGCTACTGTGAACAAATTTTCAGCGACGTTTAGGGCTAGCTGGGGGGGGGAGGTAGAGGAGAGGTCTGTTTTGCAATGGTCTTCAAGCATAACGTGAAAAATGCACAGAATCGAGAGGCGGCCAGCACCTTTGTTCCCGGCAGTATTCATTTCCTTACCGTGGATGTTTACTTACCAGCTTTATTTCTCAATGAGACTGGAACGTCGGTCCTTGAAGAGATTCTCGGAATATAATTCACCAATATGTGCGTCTGGAGTATAGTATGTAAAAAGAAAAATAACAGTCATGCATTCCAATAACGAATTATGATTTGTTCAGTTCCTATCAAGAGATGGTTATCGTGCCTTTCCCATCGGCAGAAATCGAAGAACCCTTCCTGAATATTTGGAATTTCAACAATGTTTGGCCAGGTGTACTGCCACCATATATGCAACATCTACCAAAAAAAAGCTACAAAAATAAGTGTTTTCGCATTGTTTTTTAACGAAAAAACAGTGTTTATTTTCATTAAACCAATCTTAAGTCTGCTTTGTTGTTTGAGCTTACTTTGGCGAAGATGGCTGCAGAACAGTTAACGGCGCACATGTGGGAAAGATCTCTGCGGGTTCAGGCGAGAGAAAAAGATTAAATGAAATCAGAAGGTCACAAACTTTTGTTGTTGATACATTTTTTTCTCGCCCACTGATATTTCGGAAAAGAACTTAGAAAGACTTCTGGTTTACACCTAAATCGGATGTGAGCATTGGCCTCAGCGACTTAAGTATATACCGAAATAACGAGGAAATTCGCGTCCCCAAAAACGAACACTCTCAATGAAGCATGTGGGCCGAGGCAAGCGGTGACCTGTCCGTGTATCCACGAACGTGACGAACCTCAATGATTGCCGGTATTTCGACGGCACAGCACTCTTCGACGACAACTACCGGACGCCATTTGCTTCCCGACGCCAGTCTCGGGACTTATACGACGGTGATTCGGGAAATTGGAAGCTCGGAAAAGGCAATTTCTATTCGCCACGCATGTCACGCGAATTATTGCTGTTTCGCTCCGCGAGCGCACAAACGTCCTGGCAATACTGGCCTCTGAACAGCGGCAGTTCGCGGCTGTGTCATTTGCTGTTGCTTTTTCGTTCACCGCCAGATATTCCTTCACTATTTGTACAATTCTGAATCCACGACGTTTCATGTAGTTTAGATGCATTAGAAACAAACGCCTAAAGCCAGATTATCAAGCTTCAACAACAAAGAAAAATCACCTAGAAATGAAAACTGTATACATAAAATCACCTCACAAGCGCCCGATGTTAAGAACGGGGAAAGTTTCGATTGAACAGGAAGTCAGTACGGAAGTCAATTCAGCTGATTGCCACACATTTCACGCCAGATCGTCAAAACAGCCGCTACACCCGTATTTTGACGAGCTAATCTATTACTCTTGATTTATAAAATTTAGGCCTTCAACAACAACAACAACAAATTTAATCAAGCTTTTCGATTGGATACACAACTCAAAGACGTATGCGTGTTGCACTCTGTTAGGAAATTAGGTCATCCAGTGCCATGAAACAATGTACAAACAGCGAGAGCGTCAGAGAAAAGCTTTGCTTGAACAAGCCCTCTTTTTCTTGTGTGAAAGGAACTACTCTCTAAACGCCGCTGAGAAAATCAGCTCATAACTACTCTCTAAACGCCGCTGAGGAAATCAGCTCACAATGGTCATGATAATCATGAACACCGATGTCGACATTCTCAATCCTTGTTTATGTCCAATGCATGACGAAGGCCTCTCCCGATGAATTCTAGTCCGTCTTCTTTTGCGGGAGCAGAATACATTTTATCTATGATTACTTTTTTATTTCGTCGCTTTACTTAGAGCTGTGATGAGTGTGGTGCGAGTTTGAAGTGGAAAGGGAGGAGAGGGGCATAAAAAAACAAAACTAGGATGCCAGGTGCGTCGTTGACAAAATAAATGTGACCTATGACAAGTCAGCATGGAATTACAGAGTACAGTCGGATATGTCGCTGAAAACTGCAAGCCCCCAATCAGGCAAGGAGAAGCAGGCTGGAGTTCACCAAAAAACCCAGGTTGCTGGAGAGAGAAGTTCCGAGAGTTCCAAGACAACGAGAAAGGCGGGAGGTAGTCATCGGTGCGGGCTGTTGTACTCAAGACGCCCGAGCCACCAACGCTTCAGTCAGCCAGAGCTTCCTGCATTGTCTTGCTCAAGCGCGAGAAGGCCATAGACATGGCGTGCCAACTATATCTCAAGGCCTGCGGACTCCCCTGCCGGAATCCAACGTAGCAGCAGCTGTTGGGCTATGGGTTTGAGCTGTGCATGCACTTGCCCGTCGTTCTTTCTCCTGCCTTCTCAGCACGTCGCCCTGCAGATATCGTTCTCTCGTCACGGCCAGCCAGCCCGAGTGAACTCCACAAGTCGAAAGCTTCGCGTTTCAGTAGCGCATGCGTCCACCAACTCATCGACCTTCTGGTGAAAGTAAGCTCGCATCTGCCACCACTCCACCCCGAAGCCGCGCCAGAGTCGCATCTTACATCGCCTAGCCTATTTATTACTCTTGTGTTTTATATGTTACGTGGAGCCTACTATCGTGTGTGGTGAAATTTTATTGCGAGAGCGTTAAACAGCTCGTTTCGCAGAAATTCCGGCGTCGGCATCAGTGTCGGCGTCGTTGGTTGTGAGCTAAGATTATCCTTGCGTGACAGAAAAATGGAGAAGAATGCACATAAACATAATTATTAAAAATTCTGGGTGTGAGTGGGGATCAAAGCCGAGTAGTCTGGGTGGCAAAGTGGGTGTTCTACCAAACATCGACGCCTCTGCTAGAAAAGTACGAGCAAATAACTTCTTGTGCTTGCAAATATAGTGAAGGTAACTTTCATGCTTTACAAACACACGCGTCTTGTACACATGCTTCTTAATACATGAAGTATTACCGTAATAATGCGTGGTACAAACGTACAATACAACTGGGCGTCAAACTTGACATTATCATAATGACAATACTTCAAAGCCATTCACTCACTACGAAAGCCACATGCGTTACTGCGCCATTAAAGGGCCCGTACACCACCTAGAGGTCGAAATTCAGTTGTGGTAGAGAAATTGTGCACGTGTGTCTGACGAGCACGGAGCCGAGATATTTTTTTTCGAAACGGTGTCGTAATAGCGGAGTTTGACGCAGTTGATTTTCGAAACCACGACGATCTCTTCTTCGCTTTCTCTTGCGCTACCTTCCATGGTATCTTCTCCCAAAGCTGTTTCGCCCTCACGCTGAGCTCCCTTCCCATGCCCTCCAAATCTCGCATGGCATACATCATCGCTGACGCGCTGCTTGAAACACTGTCTATTTCCGGTTGCCGCGACTACGTCCCCCCGGCGACTCCGTCAACTGTGCGTTTGTTGGGGAACCGCGGCTGCCGTGCCGGTCCGTGTTTGCACGAATTGTGCTTGATTGTACCCTGGTTTGCACGCACGCATTCAAAGGGTCGCCAACACGTTAAACTGGCACGCGCGCCCACGGGCAACACGACGAACAAGAACAAGCAGTGCGGAATGCTGATTGCAGACTAACCGGAAGTCGTAGGCTGTTTCCCGACCAAGCTTAGCATATTTCTGGCTAGTGTGGATATTTGAAAGCTGCGTCAGAGATTTTCGTATCGTGCGTCACGCGGAGGCCCGAAAAACCCCGAAAAAAGGAGGGACTGTGTCTTGTAATTTGTGGCGCCTTGGCTAGTCGTAAACGCTGCCTCGTGTAGAATCGTTGATCGATGTTTGAAAACATATTGGAGGTGGTTCACGGTCCCTTTAAGGCCATGTTGAGGGTGCATAGCAAGGTCGAAAAGGTTTCATAGACAAAGTGCGTGAAGAACGCACCAGGAACAAAATATCGCTGTCATGTTCAGCTTTTAAAGGTGAAGTCTAACTTTCGCCCAATTTTCGTTGAGTGTTTCGGTTATGTAGATTGTCTTTGGCGTTAATTGTATTTGAAAATCTGCGTGGTTAATTGAACGAATGATTTTGTCCCTTAAGACTCTCAGAGGCTCATACCCAGTGAGCTAATAAAAGGTAAAAAAACGAACAAAATCTTTATCAGAGGTATCTAATCCGTTAATTTAGCTAAACACCAGTTGTTTCTACTGCGCATTACATGGCTGGCCCAAATCCATTTTCTACACTTCATGTCAACTAGAATGTCACCTATACTTCCTTGTGCTTTCACTGATTCTGGTTTTTCCCGATCTGTTAATGTTACGCTGATCAGGGTACCCTGCGAAACACAAAACATTTCGGGTAATGGCTGACTTGTGCAGAATCCAGAAGCACCAGCGGCACCATCCTCCAGCTAGTGGGATAATGTTTGACATAAGTAAAAGCTATGAGAAAATTAATCAAATAGGCTTGTAAATCTGATAGAACAATATTATTGGGCAAATGATAGGGAAATGATGCAATGACTCACGCCCTTTTGTTTCAAGTTTCTGCAGCAGTACGTGCGCTGCAGCCGAAACTGAAGCATTGACGTCTAGAGTTCTCTGTACAAATGTTTTAGGAAGGGCTTAAAAGCGACTAATGAAGTAAAGCCGAAGAGTTAGACAGAACATTTTCTTTAATCCCTGAAGTCGTGCGCTCTTGTAGCTGTGAACGTGCCCCTTGAATGTTGCGCACTTTATTTTTCACCGCCCTACTTCACATACTCTTCATTAAATATAACAATTTCGTTTGCATTGTCGTTCAGGAGTAGTAAACCAGCAGCAGTTAAGACAGAAAAGCAAAAAAAAAGTCATTGGTGTAACATAACCAGACCACTAAAGTGGAATCGACAAATGTGATCAAAAACAGGAAAGAAAATCGAGAAACTGGTATAGAAGGGATGTTACATTGCGTGAGCACCCGTTGTGCTTCGGGATTTCCGCTTCCTCTTCCGTTTTGTAGCTTGTCTTATTTCTTCCACCCAGAGATTCTGGAATATCCTGCTTTCAGCGTGACCCGCGTACGATGCGTCTTTTGCTGCGTTCAAAACGCGATCTTTATACTCCCCCAGGCAGAGCCTATAAGTGAAGCCTCGCTTGAGACACAGCAATTTTCAAGGCGTGCCCGCGGGTAACCACCGTCGCAATTTCATTTTTTTCTTTTCTTGCCCGCGTTGCAGCAGCCCATGTGGGCGTCGTCATTAGTTATTTTGTGGCCACCCGAATCCCTTGTCGTTTTCTACGCCATTCGCTTTTTTCATTACGCTCTCCTCGTCATCTTTTTTCTTTTGCTTTTGATTCCTCGAAGCGTTTCTCCGTCGGCCATTTGAGTCTCCTTTCCGATCGGAACTTTTCTGACTCTTTTTCTCCTTCTGTCAGCCACATCTTCTTATTTCGGGCGTACACACTCTTCTCTCTGCAAAATTGGATTTGTTTAAGATCTTGTCTTGTACTCCTTTGACAGAGTGCTTTTATGTACCGCCAGCCAGTTTGAAGGGTACTTGTGAGAAAGCCTTTCCTTGGCTATCTTCGCAATACTCAGTATACGATGTTCGTCTTCTCACCTATTTCCTCTTAGTTCGCTTTTTTTCTTTTTTTCTCGTTATTCAGCCAAGCCTCTCCTTAATGCCCTCTGTTTCGTTCGAGTACATTCGACCAAATGCTTCAACCTCGTAAACGCTAGCAACGGACAAATGAATGAATGTATGGTACAGCGACATTCAGTTGGCTGCATGAAATTATGGCACACGTAGTTTTTTTGATAGCAGTGGCAGTAAAAAGAAGAAGAGCTGAAAAGCTCCATAGCGGTGCTGAGGTTCACGCTATGCTCAACAGACTCGATGAATAAACTGCGTAGTCTGTGTGTGCACATGAAGCAGCATTTAAATTGCTTGGTAGGCCCCAGTTCGCTCAAACTTTACAGCGTAAAGTAAGCTATGAATGACACATCCACTTAAAGTGTGAATACCAGGCAGTGCGCATGTAGTTACGACGCGAGAACAAGGAAAAAACCACAAAAAGCACAACTAATATATGTTTTCTAGCGATCAGTATACCCAAAAGTTAAACGTGCCCTCGCAGAGATATACAGCGGAGCGTTATTGTGCCTTGTTTCACAATAACGCTCCACTATCTCTACTAACGCTACGATGTAGAAGATAAGAATGCAATGGCAATAAACTCGAATGTCACGCTAAGACCGGCAAGCAGCTCGAAGCTTCCAGCGGGCTCCTGAACCAGAAAAAAAACGCACGAGAAAAACGTAAAAGAAAAAGCAACGACCACCAACATATTTTACAGCTGCAGTGGACACTTGAGGCGTGCGGCTCACACACAAAGAAGGAGGCACGAAATAAACGCACAGGCATACACAGAGTGACCGCCAACTGACAACTGTTACCTTTGTTACTTCTTTGTGTGTCAGTCAACCACTCCTTTGGCAAACGCGGCAGCTGCCACGAATGAAGAGACCTTCATGCTTTCTGTGATTCTAACGCAAACATGCGGTAAAACACAAAACGTACAAACCACTCTCTTCACGAAATAGGCGCGGGCGCACGAGGGACCAAGCCAGAAAACACGTACCACCTACTGAGCTATGTAGAGGGACGCGCGCCTCGCAACGCTAGGGCGGCAATATTTGTGTAATGCACTGAGTAATGCACGTTGCCTCGCTGGTGTTAGCGCAAAAACGTAGACACCGCCGAGCTCTGAGTACAACCAATGCCAATATGCTGTGCATGAACAGCTCGCCGTTAGTAAGCTGAGAAACGTCTACTCTGTGGGCGAATTTCTTCACGGCAGGCGTGGTAGATCGAGGGGTCGAAGGATCTACATTCTATGATGAAGCTTTTACTTCTAGTTTTTTTTCTATTAGTTAGCGTAAATTTTACGGCCTAATATCCGTGATGGCCAGTAGAGCCATAGTAGATATCGGCATGTACAATATTTAAATTATAAAGCACCTACTATGTAGCAAATCTATGATCGGAACCTGCCCTTTTCCTTATTTGGTCCTTGCCACTTGACATTTTTACGCTCAGTAATTATAGTAGTCTACCAAGCTAACTGAAGTTAAAAGTGGTTAATTTGCGGTGTGTGAGGAAAGTCAAGTGAGAAACAAGAACATCCGCGCGCTAAAGGTGTTCAATGGTTTTTTGATGTCATCGAGACAGTATAAATATCAGTGAATGCGTGAAAATATGTGACATGTCAAGGAAACTCGGCTAGTGATAATTAATCTCTAGTCTTTAGTATGAAACAGCATCTCTCATACACCACTGAGTGACAATAAATCACCTAATCAATAATATTCTTCTTGCTTTGTAGGCTTGAGGTTCTATTTAGAATATAAATAATCAAATGACTTAAGCTGAAAAAAATTCTATTTTTCCGAACAAGAGCCACAGTCTTGGGCTAAACTGACAACTGTTTATTTTCTCTTCGGTCGTTAGTTTCAATCATACATTCATCTAGTAACCCAATTTACGTACGTGCATACTTCAACCAAAGCTAGTAGCGATGTCGCGGTGGAGTTCTTTGTGCACCGAAAGTCATCATAAATAAGTTGGCCCCATATCTGCATATTTCTGCAAATGTCGTCGAAAGACGATAGTCTTGCGTGTGGAGAGAGTAAACAAGACATTTATTTGATGTTATGCGCAAGAAAATTGGTGAGTGGTATTCTGGAGGCGCTGCGTTAGAGTGCCTCGAGCGTGCAGCATAGGTAAACGAGCGCATCAAGTCACGCCACGTGTGAGACGTGAGCGTCATCTGGCAGTTTTTTTTAGAAAACAAAGCGCGTGGCTCTGAGAAGGGTGTGCGCGCCCGTCTCAGAGGTGCTAAGGTGTAGAACGCAAGGTGACGGTAGGTGCCACCACTGTTTCGTTTTAGTAAAGCGATAGAAACACTCCCCGTTCCGTGCAAGCGTTGCATGGTCAGCGCAGCGTGATAAGCGCTACGGTATTTAACATTACTTATGTATGCCTTTTCTAGTAAAAGACGCACATGCACAATATATACGTGTTGTCATGGTGCCCCAGACATGCGCATTAATTGCTTTTTAATTGACAATTGCACAAGCATGAACGCTCAATCTAGAGCAACATTGGTGGGTGCTGCGATGGGGTCGGCCGTTTAAAGTACCCAATGCCGTTAAGAGTGGACAAACAGGCAAATGTACAGACAGACAGACAGACAGACAGACAGACAGACAGACAGACAGACAGACAGACAGACAGACAGACAGACAGACAGACAGACCAAAATTTTCGGTCGAAGGTCCCCAAGAAAGACTATCGTCTTTAAAACGTGTGTCTTCCCTCAAAGCCACACGCACAATTTGAAACGACTAGTCATAGTTATAGATAATGCGTAATCAAGGTTTCTTTTGGGTGCCCGTGTCTCTCTCTATTTTTATAGCTCCAATTTATTATTAAGGTGGAATATTTGTAGCCTAATTATTTTGTTAAAATGTATCGAGGTTGATTTGAGTGTAATTAGAAGTGAAAGTGGATAAATAAAGCAATTAGGAGTGCTAAGGGATTATTGATTGTAACTGAACACAACTAATGGTAAATAGAGAACTAAAATTAATGAAACGTTACTAAGTAAGAGTGGTGAATGGCTCAGCAATAGTAGAAGTAAGTGAAGATGACAAAGCAAGAAAAGCGAGGAATGGCAAATCAAAAATAAGGCTAAAAAATTGGATGACGAAACCAGAAGTGATCGAAGACTAAGCCGTAATGTTTTCGCTGTTGAGTCGGCTTAGCTTGCGATGAGAAAAACCATGAAAAGCTTCTTTTTGTTGTTATTGGGGGCTTGCAAAGCAAGTTGGTGTTTTGCATAACCGTAAAAGGAAGCCCATGGAAACGTACCGTTTCAACTGTACTATTCCGTATGGCCTGACTCAGTGTGGCGGCAACGACGGTGCGAGAATTGCGAAATACCGGATATCTGTTCCACTGAGCCTGGCGAACTTCGCGCGAGAGCTCAATTCCCTTTTCTCCAACTTCCAGTGTGCATCCTCTTGGAGCTTCGTTTCCTGGAGTGATCGCTAATTGCCCGAAAGTCGACGCCAGAAGGCTCTCCTATTGATTACCGCGCCTCGCTCGCACCGCAAAGGAGCGGGTCATGTTCAGATAATGGCCGAGCGCCGTGCACCACGATAGCGGAGAAAAGCTCTAATTGGCCGCGAAAGACCACACAGACCATGACCTCTTGATTTATGTATGCCTTTTCAGCGGATTGTGTGAAGGTTCAGGTATTGCTAATTGTGCTTTCAATGAAGCAAACAAAATCTAAAGGCGCGCTGTACTTCGATGATATGTTAAGGGGACGTATTCGTATTTTATGTTTTAAAGCGACGTCCAAACCTTCGCATCACTTTTCTTGAACGTCACTTCTCGATTCAATTTTCGATTGCCATTTTCTTTGCTACTATATAATAGACATGCTTCTGCAACATGCTATGCTATATATGCTTATGAAACAATCACCAGCGCAATATTGTTAAGGTACTGGCCAAGTTTTTTAAAGGAATAAAACTCTAAAACAGTCTGCAATTTGATCCAAGGTTTTTCTTCATCGCCACCTTCCTCGTTATTATCAACATGGTCTCTCTATATACTCTTTTCCACCCTCTCCCCTTTCCAAGCGCTGAGTAGCAGGCCAGAAAATAGATTCATGCTGAGCTCAACATCAACAAAAGGCTCATAATGCCTTAGATACGTGTCGTGGATGCCTCGCTTCCCCTTACATTGACGAATAATAACATTCTGGGTGCTTTCCCACTTCGTAGAAATTATGACTTATTGCGTAATTGGTAACATGCAAGTGTACTTGTATTACCTGCTCCAAAAGAGCTGACAACGGACCCTCCAAAGAGCGGTCTTCGAGCTTTCACTGTGACGGGAAGGCGTGGTCCGTGCAGGTCCGGTGCTTTTTCTAATAATATTGAGAGATCATCGATCCTTGGAAACGGTTGCGCGAAAAGTAGTGCGATTTCCTGCATTACGCGCAAGCGTATAGGAAACGCGCTCGGGCTCTTTCCCGGTCTGCTATAGTAAACGCTTGTTGCTTAGTGATGCATGTACAGTGGTGGTCGAAATATTGCGGATCACGGGAACGCGTGTTAAACAGCACCGATGCGCCTTCTGACGGCTGCCCGGAAAGCTCGAGAGTGCGCACTGCGCATGCGTGCCTTTATTTACCTGCCAGCCCACTCGTTCGCTCTTTTCCACTGCGAGCGCACCGGAAAGCCATAAGAAGCGCAAGGTGTCACATCTGCTGTCGCCGCGAAAACACTGATAGATAATATCTTCACCAAAATACGTAATTTGTATTGGCAGTGCTCAGTGCGTGCCGCATTCTGCGCCTTAATCACAGACCTTCGCTCGGTCGACAATGTGTATACAGTGTGAGTTTATCGAAAATCGACCTTTGTGATAAGGTTCGCGCACTGACAGCTGGAGGGACATCTGGATCTTCTTCTAGCGTTCCGTTGCTCACACTGTTGAAAAGAGTGAACGAGCAGGCTGGTAGGTAAAAAAGAGTGTGCGTGCGCAGTGCGCGCTTTCAAGCTTCGCAGGCAGCCGTCAGAGGGCGCAGCGGTGCTGTTTGACACGCGCTCCCGAGGTACGCAGTTTTTACCGCCGCTGTACATTATCAGTGTAACCTATGAAATTATGTGCTCAGAAAGGTGCTGTGATGAAGATTATTTCTTCGATCTCCTCGGTTTTCAGAGATATTAGAAACGAGCGCATCCTCGCTTGAACGCTCGCGTTATAATAGTTAAATTGCAAGGCAGATTCTTCAAAACACCAAAACACGAAAATGCTAATAGATAATATAGTAGCTTAGTTGCTGTACGTGTAGCAGTTTTTTTTATACGTACACGGCAAACTCAGGTAGCTTTGAGCGTACTACTTTGCTTTTATGAATGGACACAGGAAGGAAAGCAACAAGGTAGCAGGCAGTTACTCAGTTATTTATCAGCGCTTGCACTACTAGTGTTTTTCATATACTAATGATCACCGGGCCCTCGCATTTATTTTTTAGGCACGTTGGCTACGTGTTCCTGCGAAAGACTGCAACAATCACCCCCGTAGAGTAAGCCTACTTGTAGTCATTCCATGCATACTCCCTGTGGGCACGGGCGACAGCCTCGTTGCTCGTCCACGACGCAACATAACGCGCTCAGCTGGTCTAGCACCGAAATGCACGTAGTGTCATTCTACGTGAAAGTCACGTACGCAAAAAGCAGCGAGCCGTGCATGTGTGTATACACGGCACCACCCCGAGGGCATTGATTTATGCCTGTTTACCGATTAGCTTGCTCCCCTAAGAACCCCGTACTTCTATGGGCACAAGCACGTGTGCTGTATATTTTCTTCGCTGATTATGGCGCTGCCTAAGATTAGCATGCACATTGTACATGTTCTTGGGCACTCAGTTCAAATGCGGCACCGCTCCCCTTCCATAATTCATTTTTTTTTCATGTTACGGCATCGAGCAAAATGCTAGCTCGCCAGTATGTTAATTATCGCGGAGAATGTATCTGTCTCGGCTTGACCTGCATAGTGTTGCGTTGTATTCATAGGACGTAAGTGGGAGGCGTAGTCCAAACATGGTGGTGATGCGACGATAAACTATATGCGGTTGTTAGGTTGATTAAGAGAACTCGCTTTTTTGACGCAGGTACCGCATTACCACAACAATTTCTGGCTGGATTCAGCTAACTTGCGAGCCATTGTGGCAAACTTTTTATAAATGCTGCACTCGCAAGGTGTCCCTTATGCTAGTTTGTTGTTGCAACCGCAGAAGTACATCGAAAGTACTGGAGATTGTCAAACGGCCTATTGATAACCTTTGTAGCAACGGCTGCGCAAGAATAAAAGAACTGTCTAGCCGTGATTAAGTCAGTACAACATAAATATTGGAGTTAATATTCTTACAATAATCTGAACTCAATTGTCGGAGCGTAGTGCAAAATAGAGATGATGCGCACTTACCGGTACGAACCGTAGTGCCTCGCTGTTTCGATACTAGGAATGCTCGGATGCCCAGGGACTTTGTGCCGAACATGTGTGAGATTCGTGGTTCTTTCACTGATAAAACACCGCGTTGTCACGTTTGAAAAAGAGAGTATCGAATGCGCAAACGCCACATTCCATTACGATCTGCGAAGACCGACCTGGCCGCACAGGACTGAAACTTCTATCGCTGGTCCACAATGTCCCACTTAGAACGCACACGATGACAACGCGATGATCGCACAGCTATAGCATCGAGGCACAGGTATCCCTAAGCGTCCACCGTAAAACATGAACTCTGAACAGGCCCTGAGAAAAAGCCTAAACGCGGGACAGGCGGCCGCTCGCTGGCGGAGCGCGCGAGTAGCACAATTGTGCCACTGTCTGCGCGTGCGTCGTCTAAAGCTGTATTCACACGATGGACATGATCGCAGACGAATAAGTCATGTGACATGTGACGTAAATCGGGTCTCTCTGCATCTAGCCAGCATTCACACGGCACGGGAGAATACACGCCACAAGCGATGATTTCGGCATTGCTCCCAAAGGATCCCAACTGTGATTTGGGCCTCACTCGTTGCATAAATCACCTTTGACGAATGGCTTGACGTATGGTGACGCATTTCGGATTCCGCAAGCCCGAATGGAAACTTTATTCGTTGCATGAATACAGCTTGACCAGCAAGAAGGCTCCCTAGTTGCCTTGGGTCAAAACGCTAGCGTTACTTAGCGCTGTGACGCGGGGGCGGTGTGGATTGTATCTATTATGCGATGTGTGTGTGGATGTGGCATCGTAAGCACTCGTGTGAGTGCGTACATTTGCTTAGACTCGCTTATCTTTTATTGCGTTGGGCGTCTAGATGTCTTCGACATTGTTTCTTTTTGGTTACGGCGCTCATTCAATCAGGCAGCTGCTGCTGAAAAATATTTATTTACAGATGTTATTTACAGGGAGGGTGGGAACGGTCCTTAAGGGGCCGCCCCGTACAAACACTAGGTGGGCTCCCTCTTACGGGAGCCCATTGGCGTTGGCCGCGGCCCGGGCACGCTCGACCAGGGCCCGTTGGGCCGTCAGGTCAGAGCAGCCGAGCAGGGCTGCCTCCCAGTCCTTCTGCGAAGGGTTGGGTAGTGGGGTAAGGGTTGGGGTTTTTGGCATGCCCACACCATGTGGAAAATGTCAGAGGAAGTTTCCTCACAATGCGGGCACTTTCCCGTGCAAGCGGGGTCACATTTTTTTATGATTACCGGGCACAATACAGTTTTGGTATAAAGGCGAAAGAGGATTCGCTCCTCCGCCTTCGTGAGGCCCTTACATGGTTTCGGATAGACGTTATGGCGAGATTGATAAAATTGTGTGAGCTCCTTAAAGGTGTAGGCGGGATTGGGTTCGAGTTCCGGATCGGTAGGGGACGAGGATGGTGCCCAGAGAGTGAGCGCGCGGGCGGCGGCATCGGCCGACTCATTATACCATCGAGGCCCGTGTGAGCCGGAGCCCATATGATCGTTCGGGGCGCGGGGCACCTAGGTAGCTGCTGTTCTGCAAAACTTTATAAGCAAGGTAAGGAATGTATTCCTGTTCAATATTGTGACAGGCACCCCTTGAGTCGGTGATGATGACCCTCGAGTCCTGATCTGCGGCGGCTAGTGCGATGGCGATCTCCTCCGCGTGCGTAATGTTATGTGCACGGAATGTGAGTCCGTTTACAACGGTGTTTTGGTGGACGACCGCAGCCTTGCACCAACCACCTTGGTGCGGGCAGGGGGCGTCCACGTAGAATACTCCGAAATTGTGGCCGTAGTGTCGAGCCAAGGCTTCCGCCCACGCGAGGCGTCGGCCACTGTAGTCGTCTCGGGTCATGTTGGCCGGAAGAGGGCGCACGTGCAAGGAGTGTCGCCAAACTTCTGGAATCTTTACGCGCTCTTCCGTGTGTATTGAATGGTTGATGTGTAGCCGGGCAAGGAGGCGGCGACCCGACGGTGTTTTAGAGAGTCTAGCATATTGGTTTGTCAAGTGCGCCTCTCTCAGCTCCTTGAAGGTGTTCACCATTCCCAAGCCCAAAAGGCGCTGATTAGAGGTGCTGACAGGAAGGTCGAGGGCGCGCTTGTAGATCAGGCAGCCCGTTAACAAAATGCACACTAATGGGAAGGACTCTAGTGCACTGCGAACCCAATGACAGTAAGTAAAATGATTCTGATAATTATAGGGCAGGGGTGTCACGGCATAGAGTTTCCTATATATAGAGAAAACTCTGGCGCTAGTGTCTATGAGAGCTGCAACGCACGGAAATTCAGCGAGCGTGGAATGATATGTAGTATACACGGATTTGTCTAATATTGGTACTACTTGCTCCGTGTGTGTTCGGGTCGCTTGGAGCAGTTTTCTCACGAAATGAAAATAAGCAAATGTTTAGTGGTTGGCTATTCACCACCTTATTATTTTAGGTTTACCTTCCCATATCAGGTCACGAAGTTCAAGTTCAAAAGGGTTCGTTCTTTCCTTCGAAACAAGGCCGAAACGCAACGATAAACAAAGCTACAAGTGCGATTCGCCGCCCGCAAGTACGAAGACTAAGCAAATCCATGTACTAGCCATCATTCTCATAGTCGTTGAACGATCGCAGTGCCAAGAGTCCCCTCTAATTAATTTTAGAAAACTCTATGTGTCACGGCTCCTCTAAAAAGTAGTTGTAAGCCTAAACGAGGCTTGAAAATGCACTTTTAGCAGGGCTGAGCTAAATGGGAAGTTGTACGAGCAGGCAGGGATCGCTCTTGTTCTTAAGGGTGTTCATCTACACAGCAGCCTCCTTGACCCTCATACTCTTTGCCACAAGAGTGTATTAGTGCTTTGCCACACGAGTGCTCAGTGTATTACTGCGCATTCCATAGCAATTCTTACCACTAAATTTTATTTTTTGCATGTTCTATGATGTCTGCGCTCGAGTGACTAAGTTGTGGTGGTTTTGCGCATGGTGTGCGTGACGCCACTAAGAGTGGAGTTGTCACTCTTAGTGGCTCTTAGTGGCGTCGGCATGGTGTGCTGGTTGTCACCAAGAGTGGAGTGACGTGTTAAATCATGTTAGTGGAGAGTAGCGCTGTGTTCTTTCCTCTTTCTTGGGGGTTTTGCGCTAAGAAAAGAACACTACGGCTGCTGCTTTTAATTTAAACAATAATATGGTGAAAAAAATATTCTTCATGTCACTTCAATTTCCTTGAACGCTTCCACCTATAGTTTTGCGATGTTTCGTCTCCCCTAATGATTAAAGCTTTCCACGCGTACCACTATCAAGATAAAGAAGCATGAAATGACTTTAGCATGCGTTCTTGCCGCCAGCATAGAACTGTTTGATGATTCCGTGAGCTTTATATTCTAGCTTTTTTGTAAAGCCTTCAACGTTTCAGATTTCAAGGCGCATGCTTCTGAATACCAACTGTGTTGAGCCCACGTACGACAGATATTTTTGACAGGTTCACCATCGCTTCCTACGTTCGCAAGGAATTAAGCAATAAATGCTCTAAAGAATACAGAGGAAGCCGTGGTGAAGCGGTAAAGGTTGTGCGCGAGGTGCATGGTCAAGTTGGCGAACAAAGTCGCAGCTGTAGCGGACATTTTCCTCGTTTGGCGTTCAGCCTACGTCAAGTCCTGGAGTTTGGCAAAAGAAACTGAAATGTATAACTTTAAAAATTGCCTCTGCATACGCACACACTAGAAAAGAATTTGAGCGATCAAAAAAATTCGTGCAGCAGCCGTCTCCGCACGCCTGGCCAACGCAATCTCACTTTCTTACAAGAGCATACGAAGGGGGGGTCGGCGAAGTGCGCTATATACGAATAAAGTCGCGCTATGCGTGGCCGTAGTAAAAAAATTAAATGTCCCGCTAGTAAGAATACAGAAAACAAAAATACAGGGTGGAAGGCTGGACCTCCGGGGCTTCGCGAAAGCCCGGTTTACAGCGTTTTCTTGTGAATGAAGCAGTTGACAGTGAGCCGCTGAGAACCCAGTCGTGAAAGAAAAGCTACATAGAGCGACGGAGAAAGGTCAGAGCTCGGTGCTCAAAACCTTTCAAGAAGCACTGAGGCCGGCAGGAGCCGGATCTTCAGCCGCTCGCTGTAGCCTTAGACGAATGGAACAACACTGCTGTCTTATGTGCGAATTGGAAGACAAACAACATCTAATTATGCCAAAAAAAAAACTGCGTAATCAGTTCCATCTGATCTCATGGATCAGATCTGATGGATCAGATCCATCTGATGGATCAGATCCATCTCAAATCATTCAGCGTTTTTTCAACCATCACGAATATGACTAAAAAATTTCCACGTGTTTCTCAAACCTCAAAACGTGTCCTGGTCTTTTTATTTCCGTTGCATAAAATTTTCCTCCGCATTTATGATAGTCTGTAGCTTGACGCCAACTGAACTGGTGGGTAGCCAACAAGAATTTTTAAAGACATTTCTGGAATGCACTTCATAAAATGGTATTCGCGGCAAGGTAATGAAGTGATCTAACTGTAAATGTAATCACTTATGTATAGATATGTCCGAGTGCTTTTTGCACGAGTTATAGTAAATAATGTTGCCAAAATTTGAATTTTTTTCAGAAAACAATGCAACCGCAAAGTACAGAATTAAAGTATGTGCTGGTTGCCTTTTTGACATGTTACAAATTAAAATTAACTTAGACCCTGAAGGTATAGCATAGTCTAACAAATTGCGAAATAAATTTGGGGAAGGGGAAGAGCTCAACGTTGAGCGTCCAAAAAGTTGCTTTGGTAGTCGGACTAAAAATATTCACACTGTCTCATATCAAAGCCCGATGTATTAGCTAAAAACTGGTGAAGTTACTGGAGGGTGTTATTTATTTAACGTGAAAGATATATTTTTTTATTATGCATGTGCACCGGTTTTCCGCCTTCGTAACTAAAGCGTCAAGGCGCACTCGCAAGGGCTATATACAGCAGAATTCCGCAGACCTAAGGTACAGACAGTTAGCCTGCTGATATTTATATAGGGCAGTGGAAATGGGACTAGGGTTATCATCAGTGTGCAGCCCACGCTGATGTGCGTTAAAATGCGCGTTAAATAACCCCAGGTAGTCAAAAATTCCGGTGCGCTACACTATGGCGTCTCCCATATTCATACGGGGGTTTTGGGGCATTAAACCTCACAAATCAATAAACTTGCAGCGAATTTCAAGTCCCATAAACTTTGGCTGCCGGGTACGTGTAAAAAAACGAAACCCCTCTAATTTGCCTCGCAAAGAAAAGAAAATCATGGCTAGCTGCACTGCAAGTTGCTGTTCGATTTTTCATTATATACATTGTGCTATATCACAATCACCCATTATCATGCCCTCCTCATTCTCTTTTTTTTTCTTTTCCCTTTACCCCGTGAAAAGCAGCAGGCAAGAAACTTGCTTTTCAGGCCGACCTGTCCTCTTTCTTCTCAATAACCACCTACTTCTTCATTCATTACCCTCACTTAACAGTGACAATCCTCCTCTCGTAATTGGAAATAGGATATGGCTTATACTTAGGTCAATAAAAAAAGCATTCCGATTCAGTCAGACGTATAAGGCAGTATTCACTGCTGCTAGCGTCTGATATTTCATCAAAGCAACGCGCTTCGACCATCTCTGTTATGGAAAGAGGCTAAAATAGTGGATGGAAACTGTTTACTGAAGAACTCTTCATTTTGTGAACTACACACGTGCATTTTGTGCCCTGCTGATGATTCCACCTTATTTGGAAGCTATATATGTATATCATGTCTACCTTCTTACTGCAAGCAGGGACTTGCTTCTTAAAAAAAAAACGAAACGACTTTTCGTGCTTTTCATAGATACGCCTTTGTCTCACTTACTTGTGATCAGCCTTGGGCAGCTGAAGCTGCAAAGAGCTGGATCAGACCATTGTTACGCTCTTTCTATTCGTTCGAGAAAGCGGGTGGCTTAAACTGCGAGCGCCCGTAAGTTTTCGCTTAATCTTTGCACGCTTAAAGAAAATCCCCGGGCACTAAATAAAGGCTCCGGGATTCTGACATCGGGGCCGCGTTTTCGAAAACAGTTCTTGCGCTGGATTCTTCTCTGTCCAGTGAGCGGTGCGGTCTAAGCGGCTTAGGCCCAGCTTTTTCAGATACCGCGACTCACGGTATTGGTTCGCGCAACTCATGTTTTATTTAATTGATATTTTTTTAATTTTCTTGAAGCCGTGTTGAAACGGGAGTTTGCTGCGTAAGTCGATGCTGTCGGCTAATGACTGATTGATGGATTGATTGATTGATTTGATTGAGGATTAACGTCCCAAAACCGCCCTATGATTACGAGAGATGCCGTAGTGGAGGGCTCCGGAAATTTCGACCACCTGGGGTTCTTTAACGTGCACCCAAATCTGAGCACACGGGCCTACAACATTTCCGCCTCCATCGAAAATGCAGCCGCCGCAGCCGGGGTGATGCTGTGGGCTAAGAAGGCGTCTATTTTCAGATGTCGTGAGTTATTTTTCACTTGAGACACTGCACCGTGGTGATGCTGGACTTTACCAACGCGTGTCGGGTTGAGCAGTGCCAAGAGTTGATATACTCGCGCTGTGTTACTAGATTACCAATTACTAGATGACTCAAGCTTATTCTTTGCGTTTGACTGATTGTGTCAGTTCGACTATCGGAACGCCCGACTATCGCAAAATTTGTCACGTTGAGCACTATAGCGTGTATTTATTGTCTAATACCTTCATGGCAACCGACCAATTATTTAGCATAGCTAATGCTTGTGTTCGTATTCACTCGTCTGTGATACACACCTATAAACAATCCTGCCTTTTTTCTGTTTATTTTATAGTGCAGGGTTGCCAACTAGCGAAGGCGTGTTTAACATCTTCCTCCATTATGCATCTCTATTTCGCTTGTGGATATAAATAGCGCAGGTTAAAAAGAGAACGTTTCTATCATTCTCCATTCCATCGAACTACAGATTTCATGTTGTCTTGCGGTACACCCGTGGTTTACGTCACAGCAATATACTCATTGTTCGCTTTTTTTTTTACATGTATAGGCTGCCACAACTCAGTGGCCTTATTTCATACAACATATGTATGCTCGTTGTAAGTCTGGATGCAACCATGACTTCCCGATATAGGCGAAAAAAAAAAAGTTGCTTAGGGTGCCAATAAAGACACCGTTGTTGCCACAATTCTTCCGATATCTTGTACAAGTCATTGCTTAACGCATCAACTGAGAGCAAAGGGAAGAGGATCGTGACCTCATCAATTAGGGAAAACGTTCACTGTGATGTTTCGCTTTTGCCCAGATATGAATAATGCACTGGGCTTGCTGGCAAGTTTTATAAATCACTATGTTTGATAGATACGGATGTTTCCTCGAAGTTTGCAAAATGCATAAATCAGCGTAAATAAGTATGTTAACCAACAAAGTGAATGTAGTGCGCGAAATAAGTGCATAGAAATTAATTTCGTTTCACATTATTCGTTAGAGTAGTAAAACATTCGATGTTAAACATCCCTACCTACGACTGCATGCGTAGATTGTTCTCAAACCTATTGAACTTAGATTCTTTTTTACCTATTTAACAGAAGTAGAATCCGAAATCATATTCAGTAGAAGCGCAACGTATTCTTACGGGACGACACACAGCTCACATTTTCGGAAGAACCGAAGGAGACAAATTGCGAAGAACGCTGTCTCCGCGAAGAATAAAACTCTCAAGTGCGGCCGCCAAAGTGAAAGCGGCAGCAGAGTGAGAGAGTGGAGCAAGCAGTGGCTTCTCTTTGTTGCGAGATTTTCCTTTCGGTTGAATGGAACGTCATCTTGTGGCGAATGCGTCGCCTCGGCTATAGTCTGTCGGGCCCAGCGATGCACTTTATTCGATCGATGGTGCCACAGTACTCAGTCCTTTCCGCTACACTAGATGGGGGCTGCCCATTCACGCGCCTCTTTACGTATGGTTCATGCTGCGTCGGTCCGCAAAAGAGCGGTGGACGTATCAGTGGCTCGTATTTACGGGTTGATGCGCTGCCTATGTAGGTGTGTCACTAGTCGCATGGCTGCTGATGCATTCTGCACGCATCGATTGGCTTTTTTCGGCAAGCCGAGACGCATCTATTCAGACGCAGATGATGCGCATGGTGTCTTGCCTGAAAGGGGTCGCATTCCACGGAACACTTTCATCTTTGCATGGGCCCCAAACCTAACTCAACGATCATTGAGACGTCAAAGGAGGAAAACGCTGACCACTGTCGTGCTGTAACGAACGGCTGTTTAGCATGTCCAACAATTTGTGAATGTTTAGGTCCATTGCTAGAAAAGTATACAACTTTTTCTGAATACTTAATGTGTTGAAACACAAATGCCGAGCCATTGGACCATGCAGATGAGTGTTTTTGAACCTCTATTTTTTCAGTGAAAGAAATATCGTGTAGTATACGTTTGTATTCTGACGTGTTAGGCGATAGATATGCCTATTTGAAAGCAGAGAGTGCAGAGTTACACCTGTTCAGCTCTGCTCCTCTTGTGCGAAGGGAATGAAAAAAAGGAATGAAAGTAAAGAAGGGTGACAAAATGTCGACGGCTGTAGCCGTATTCACTATTACGAACAATTATCACGCACCGGCAGATGTGATGAAACGGCAAAATAGCAAGTACCGGTTAAGGACAGCTCATTCCAGCTGCTGATAATGACAATATTCTGCCGACGGCGCATGACAAAACAAAAGAATCACAATTGTACTGTAAAAAAAAACATGCGAGTGATTGTAACTTGAGTTAGGGCAATGCAATTTCGGTGCCTGACAAAAAAGGCTTGCATATATAGGCCACATGCCGATCCCTGTAGCGAAACCCGACTACACAACGCACTAAATCATCGCCATAGATAGAACAGAGCTCTCGACGTATCCATTAGGAAAACTCTGTAAACATTTAGTGGCCACTTAAACGAAGCTGTATCTAGAATCAACTCGCAATATTCATCGCAATGAAAAGAAACAAGCAGCAGAAAGCATGGCATTCGACACAATAAAATTCTGACGTGCATTGGCTGTCGCTATAGGCCAATGTGTGCTTTCAGTCGGCGTGACCCTATCGCGCTAGAACTTCGCTCCTAATGCTGCTGTTTTACTGCGTCTGCTTATCATCTGTCAGTCATGCCTGTAAATTCGAACGCATACGTGGTGCGATAGCACCAGCCGAAGTGAGGTCCTAGCGCTAGGGTCACACCGCGGCTGAAAGCACACATCGGCCTGAAGCGACAGCCAAGGCACGTCGGCGTTAGAGTGTGCCACAAAGTCATGTTTTCCGCTGTTTGTTTGTTGTATTCGTGAGAGTATGCTTCCACTCTCTAACTTGTTTGGGACTTTGAGCAATGTGCTGGAACAACACAAAAATTTAGAAGCTGATATATAATAAAAGGTCTCATAGTGAAAAAAAAAAGATTGGCCCCGTATCTGCATGTTTCACTGCAAATGTCGTCGAAAGACGATAGTCTTGAGTGTGCAGAGAGTGAGCAAAACGCTTATTTGATGTTCTGCGCGATAAAACCGGCGAGTTGTGTTCTGGAAGCGCTGTGCCACAGAGCCTGACTGCGTGCAGCGAAGGCGAACGAGCCCATCGAGGCACGTTAGACACAAGCACTATCTGGCAGTTATCTTCGAAAAGGAAGAAAGGCGTGCGCGGCCACGAAGAAAGATGCGCGCCTTTCTCGTAGGCGAGAAGGTGTAGAACGCAAAGCGACGGGCAGGTGCCACCACCGTGTCGTTTTAGCAAAGCGTTGGAAACACTTGCCTTTTTGAGTTTCGCGTTGCACTGTCAGCGCAGAGTGACAAACGCTATGGTCCTTGAACTTACTTGTGTGCCCTGTCTCATATAAAGACAAACAAACGAAATATTGACGTGTTGTTATGGTACCTCAGATATGCGCAAGAACGAATGCTGAACCTTGAGCAATATTAGTGGGCACTGCGGATGTGGTTGGCCATTTGGGGTATCGTTTAGTGCCGTTCAGAGTACCGTTAAGCACGGACAAACAGACAAACGTACAGACAGACAGACAGACAGACAGACAGACAGACAGACAGACAGACAGACAGACAGACAGACAGACAGACAGACAGACCAAAATTTCTGTGCCGAAGTACCCCAAGAAAGACTGTCGTCTTTAAAAAAGGTTGTTCCCATCGTCAGAAGTGACGGTGATGGTAACAGTTGACACAGCATTGTCCTTTGAGCAAGCACTAAAGCCGTCCCACAGATATTTAAATTTTGGCATGTTAACACCAATCTAACACGGTACAGTTCTATGCATATTGTAAGATAACATTTCAGAATGAAATCTTGACATGCAGGTATACCCAGGAAGAATATTTTAAGGTTTATTTATTTATTTGTTTATTTTATTTATTTAACCTCAAGGTCAAATGATAACAGAACGAATTTCTTCTTTGCAGCACGGGTACGTTGGTTGAAATTGCCCCAACCTGCCCAAATGGACATGTTTGTTCGAGGCAATGTGTTAAACAGAGTCCACTCTGTGAACCAGAGTTAGAATATGATTATTTTGCTAACGCTACGATAACGAAAGTTCGTTCACAACCATGAAGTTCTTATTAAAAATACACCAGAGGAGACTCTGGCGCTAATGTCTATGGGATCTGCCACGCACGACGCTTCGGCCAGCGTGGAAATGATTGGTAGTACACAAATGTGTTTAATCATCGCACTTACAGATCTTTCTGGCTTCCCGACGCCTGGTGCTGCTTTGTCACGAAACGAAAATCAGCATGTGTCCAGCGATTGCACTTCCTCATCTTAACCTTTTAGGCTTACTATTCAAAATAGGGTCACATAGGTCACAATGGTCCTTTCTTTTATTCTAAACAAAACCAAAACACCAAAACAAGAAGTGCCACAAGTTAGAAGCCCACAAGCACGAAGACTAGACAAATTAGTGTACCATGCATCGTTCTCATCATGGCCGAGTGATCACAGCTCCACAGTTCCCTACATTTGATTTTAGCAAACTCTATGCTCGCGACTGCTGAATTCTACACTGAACGGCTGAATGTTCGTTATAGAAGCGTAAAATACGTCGTAACGTCTTGCTCGCGTTCAAACTTGTTTTAGAAGACCTCGCGATGCCCACATATAATTCTGTTGGATGGGCGAAAGGGGAGAGGGGGGAGTGTTTAGAAGGTTTTACGTCATCCCACCCCGCACCTGAAGTGTTTGCCTCACGTATGCACGTGCGTACATGGACAAACAAGCGTGAACATACATACATATTTTTGTGGTTGTATTTGTGGGAACCTTCGAATGTACATGTCTTTTTAACGTCATCTCATATCTATGTTCACTAAATGACGTCTGTTTTGTAATCATCGTTAGTGTATGTCCAAGAAGAAAATGTTCTGTTGAGTGTTATTAACTTTTGTGACCATAAATCTTTCTGAACACAAGCAAACATGGGGGCTGAACTTCGCCCAACGCAAATTGTGTCTTGTCTACTTGTGCGCATTGCAAATGAATATTGTTACGATTTCTCTCATCAAGTTGGAAGAACTCAAAAGGAAAACAAAAAGAACGCCAAGTAAGTCACTCGCATGAAAACTAACGCGAGCTTACGTATACGTTGTTCATGAGCAGGACAACCACATAATGTATTAGTTGCCAGTATCGATTTTTGAGGATCGGACACAGGTGTATATAGACTTTTTGTATTGGTTATGACGTTGCTGACAATGTCATCTTCAACTCCTGTGCGTACCCTTTGTGGCCCTGAAGCGAAGAACGTCGCTGGTCCGGCAGTATAAAGTTTACGACTAGATCACTATAGCGTAGGCCTAGTGACCAACCCTAGGTGATTCGAGTAATAAATTTTCCGCCAAGTCACCGGGTAACGTGTTCTCGGAAACTGCAAATAAAAAAAAACTATAGAGAAAACAGGCAGCACTAGTTTAGCGCTTTCGCACTGACACACGGTAATTTCTTATCAGCATATCGCTTACCAAAAAAGACAATAATAAGTTAATCTAACTTTCGTAATTTTGAAAGTATCTGGCAAAAACAAAAAAAAAAACTGCCGCAACTCTCAAAATCAGGATCAATTTACGTCTCGAGGACTGCGAAGTTCTTCCGATGCAGGCATGCCAAACACCAAACTAACAAATTGTTTTTATGAAAGCTTGACTTATGGTGCGCCCATGCTTGGGGCGCGAGGGATACGCAAAGCAGAACTCCAGGCGCCTCTCTGTAGCTCGAGCAGAGCTGTTCTAGCCAAGAAACGCTTTAGCCGCGGTGCGGCGAAGCGGATCGCAGGCGCATTTAATGGAAAACGCCGGTAATGAGTTCCTCAGCCTGGCGAGCAACTTACAGCGGTGAACCTCAAATATGTGCCCGAGAATTTGGAAGGGTTCTCCTCCTGCCTCTTTCCTTTTTTTTCTCTGTGCACCAGGTGCCATTTCGTCTGCGCCAGCACCGCTTGGGAACATGCGCCGCCGCAGCGTTTATAATGAGCTTAAAAGAAATCCCTTTGCACGAACGTCTGGGCGTGGAGTTAAATGAGAAGGACCAGATTATGAAATGCCTCCTCCTGTTTATAGTAGGTGCAGCTCTCTGAAGCTTGCCCAAGCGGGCAGGTATTTTGCGTAAGGCGAAATACGCGGATAAACTGCGTGTGTGTGTGTGTTCGGACATTCTTCGTGAACGTGTTCCTTCTCCGTTATTTCCTGTGAAGGGTACCTCATGACTTACTCATTACACGCGGCACCTGCAGTTATGCACCCTTTTAGAGCACCGGATCAACAGTACAAGTTGAATAGGCCTCTGATATGATCAACAGTGGCAGAAAGAAAAAGTGAAACTATGTCAACACGAACCTTTCAACGCGCAAGGCAAGTTCATTGTCAAAAAAACGCTAGTATTTCTGGCTGTATAGCGCTGGCGGACTGCTACCAGGACTGGCACTTCAACACACGGACTTGCGCGCATTCAAAACGCGCCATTTCTATTGCACCATCACAGTCACGAAACTGAATTGTCAGTGTTTGTTGGGAAAATTAAACTGAAAAAGAAATTCACTGATGCTTGCTCATGAAAGGTTTCCCTACTTTCGCAATGTAACTACGGATGCTTCGTATACCGATGTCGTAATCTGGCCCTGAGAGCATCCAGCAGCTCCAACAATACCCTTTCTTTTAGTGCATTCGCAGTTCCGCTGAGATATGTCCATGAGAACACAGTTCACGAACATTTCCATGCTACTCTCCTAAAAAAGGCATTTCTGCGGCGACACACTTCAAATTTCAAATGCAGTCACTTAGGGCTTTTAGTTTGATTCGTCCATGGCTATCCTTTTGTTGGCTCTTTCAGTGCTTCAAAAAGACCTGTTGAAATACATTTTCAGTATGCGTAATTTTTTCTCCTATTTAGCATATACATGAATCGCTTCATCGTGAAGCAACGTTAACCCTTGAAAATGTATACAATACAGAAAGTCTCACTTAACGTTTGTTTTTCTTTTTCAGGCTCAGGAAACGCAAGGAGAATTCTGCAGCCTGGAGCGCAAGACTCTACCCCGAATGGTATAATATTTATGCTGCGTTATTTTTTTCGGGTTTCTTCGAAGATATAAACAGTACAAACAATGCTGACGAAGCTATGCCTCCCATTCTGATGTCAAATGACTTTCTAAGGCTAGGTTTAGATTTTAAAAATATATCTGTCAGTTCTATGCCATGAAAGTTGTAGATTCTGTAAGCGTGCGAGTATAAATGAGGGTAGATGAAGGCCACTTAGCCTCATTCCGATCATCCTAATCATCATCATGATTTAACACTATGATGAAGATGATCGTCATAATTTCAATGGCCATCTTTATCACGTGGCCTACTTCACAACTGCCTGTTCAGCATGACACTGTAAATGAAAAAAGTACTTTTTGTCACGCATATGTTTTAAGAGAAAGAAAGCGGGAGAGAGAATTTTGTTATAACGCAGAGACGTCGGCCCAAGCTGGTGAGCTCTAGCCTAATACTATATACAGAGGATAAGGCAAAGAAGAGAAACAGAGGAATGAATGGCGAGTATTTGTACAGGAAGAGGCGGTGCGTATGAACAGTAATCGCTAAAGTGCAGTGATTACCCTACAGCGTAGTGAGCGCTGTTTAAAAGACACTCAATGTAGCAAAAACTAGAGGAAACATTGGAGGGAACACACCCCAGAGGAACATACTACTGGGAGACGCACACACAGTGCTGAGTTAAAACACTTCACTCACAGGAAGGGAATGGTGAAGTTTTATACATATGCCACTAACACACAACCACTAACAGGGACCAAAAAATTTTACTGGATGTTATACATAGTACAAACTCCACGCAGCACTAAAGTGTGCCTTTCATGGCCTGCTGAAACACGACATTTAGCGAGATGAATGTGCGGTTGAAGGAACACTGACGCACGTGCTGTTGAAGTTTTTGATTATGCTTGCCTCAATGAGTTCACATATGAACTGCAAATTACGCTTAGCCAGCATCTCACTTTTTTTAAAAAGGGCATACAACCACTGTTACGACCGACGATGGCCAAGTGGAACCTGGCAGTGTTGTACACATTCTAATGCTGCTCTCTTAGACGGCCTTTTAACCACGCACCTGCCAGTATAGCTAACATTTTTCCCCACCAGGTAGTGAAATTGCGTATACCACGCCAGTGCTAGAGGGCACAAACTGACATCGGTGTTTCGCAGAACCGCTATTACGGCTACCACTTGAAGCAAACTTGCCTAGCTTCGGCAAATTTTTCGTTGTGGAAAACACATTTGTAACGCCTAAACATTGCCCTACCTTTTTCAATTTGTGGGATAGATTATGTATATATACCAAAGTTCCTCAAGCCTTTTTTTTTTCTTTTCAACCGGTGCTCCGGGTACATGTCCATTTTCACCAAGCTTGATTTGCTTTAAAAGCTTTTCCGCAACAAACGAAACTCGTGCCTTTGTATACCTGGCAGATCACAAGCGGCTACTTCGAGCGTCAATTTTTTTTTGCTTAAAATGCGAATGCGGCTTATTAAAGTCTTGAAGAGGCACGCCTTAACTGTTTCCTTTGAGTAATTTTTAGTGTGCAGAATGGAAATAAAGGAGCGGTTTTTCATTCACTTGTTGTACGTATACGTGATTCCTTTGTCTTGTGGGAAGAAATACGTTGGACAGGCTGCAAGTCTGTTCCATATATGACTGTCCAAAAGACGTTTGATTGTCTTGATGATTGTTTAATAAAGCACCATAACTATGTGCAGAGCACGCTCCAAAGCCACTTGGGCATCCATTGTCACGAGTGCGGTTGTGCTCCCTCCATTGAAAAAGTGAGGTGCTGGCTGAGCATAAGGTACAGCTCACAAGTAAAATCAATGAAGCACACTTTATCGAAAAGTTCAATAGCTTATTCGTCAGGAACCCTTCAACAGGACTATATCTAAACAGGTTTTTATATCTAAACAGGTTAAGAATCACGCATGTTTGTGTGCAGTAGTGTTTGTAGTATAAATCACCTTCAGTACCTATACATTATTCATTTTCTCTGGTTGAGGTGCATATGTCTAAAAGTCCACCATTTCCGTTCGTAAAGCGTGTTGTAAGTCAAATCTGCGTGTGCGTCGCTATTTCTTGTCCCCGTCTTCTTCTGCGTTCTGTTCTATCTAATGTTAGAATCTGCCCAACACGCACAAGCTTCGACACAAAATATAATGACAATAAATTTTGCGTATTTCATGCTTGCTTTAGTATAATGAGTAACAAGGGCGTCCAAGGCCGCAAGATGGTGCTACCATGGTAGCACATATGCAAAGGTGCCGCCAAAGAATCGTTTTGCCCAAACGTGGGAAACGCAGTCAGACGAGATGTGCTTTAACGCCACGCAGTAAAACAGCTTCCGGAAGGAGACAGCAATATTGTCAGCGGGACCGGTAACCACTTCGGACGTTTCCTCTCACACAACATTGTCGTATACTGTTTACTTTCCTTGACTAGTTCCCTCCTTCTTTACCCTATCGCATGGCCAGTAATGGGAGGAAAAACAAAACAAAACAAGGAGCAGTGTAGCTGATAGGCGGTAATTAGCTTAGTCCCGTTTTCTTGCGACCCTCCTGAGACTAATCGTCCCACTTTGCGGCTCCACAGACCATTACAAACGCGAAGGGTACAAAACTTGGCGTGCACTACGAGCTCGAGTGTCTTCTAATAGCCTACCATTCTGATATTACCAGCAGCCATGTGCGTTCTGTCCACCCCGGACACGTGGGAATTTTTCTTCGCTTCATTTTTGCCGCCATTTCTCTTTTGTAGGCATCACTCGTAACAAGATGTTCAAATCAGTAGTATTTCTGAATTCGTTTAGGCTTTTAGCAATGCGATGGTTTTTCCAGAGTTACGGTATTTTGCTGTTACGGCAGTACCATTGTGATTTGGGGATTGCTTTGGCCGAGAGACCTTACTTAAGAGAGGGCTGATGGCGGTTGGTTGCACATGGTGAAAGTTTTCGACGCACTGCCAGAAAACGAAATACATCGTAAATAGAGCCACAGTGACATCACAAGCGAGCTTGTGTTGCTCCCTGTCGTCCTTTATATGTCGTTTCTCATTCTCAAGAAGCGCACTCAAAATGTTGAAAAACCATGTGTGGTAGAACACTCGGCCCTCATGTTTAACTTGCTTGTTTAGTACTGTGCTGTACTCGGTTATTTGTTCCTATAATGATCATTCGTCATTCTACAGGGCTGCTCGTATAGTTAACCAGACACGTAAGATGGGTAGTTAATCAGTGGTTTGATTGGGTGATGATTTCATGTATAGACTAAGGCTGTCTCATTGCACAAACAGTAGCAAGAATAGTGACAGAAGGCGTGCGAAATGGTTTTCTGTCTGCGAAGAATTAAGTCACTCGCCGTACTGTCAGTATTGCTAGTCAGTAATTAAGTATGTATGTTCGTGACGCTAAAAGTAACAGACTGGAAAGGTCACTTGTCTCGAATAGAGGTAGTCCAAATGAAATTGGACGATGGAGTTAGGGGTACAGGCAATGCCAATGGCTATACGTAGAAAAACTACTCGTGCTCCACATCCACGGTACTACATTGCGTGAAAGCAAAAACATTTTCCTGCTGCGTATGTTCGTCAGATTTTCGCCGCGTTACGTTTGTAATTATCGCAGTAAAATATATCGATGCATGCCCCTATTTACTCGTATTCTCCCCGTTACATAACATACATTCATATTATAATTGTGCATAACAGTCAATGCATTAACTTTGTTTTTTTGCCGGGAGCCCAGACACGAAAAGAACGTGCGCTTTCACCCTCATTATTTGTTCTTGATGTGAGGAAGCCCAGTTTTTTTTCTCACCCTTCTCTGGCATAACAAAGGGGCAGAAATTCTATCTTTTATACCATTGAACTCGAGTAATGTCCGTGTCGTGCAGTATTTTTTAGTCTTCTTTGAAGACCATCGCGATCACGACTTAATAGTCACCGCCTGAATATCCAAGCTCATTTGTGCCATCGCGTTGCCTTCTTTTCAATGTTTTATATTTCCTGTTGCTCTTTTTTGTCTTCGGTTTCTTCAATTTCCGCAATGACAGGAAAATAGAGGGGAATGAACCACGTGTCGATTCTATCCTGTTAAGTAACGAGTCATGCTTACCGGACCACATTCTTTACACGGGTTAATGAACAGCATCTCAGAAAAAAAGTGAGATGGAAAGGGGGCCGTAAGAAGCAGGCCAAGTGAAGGCGTACGCGCAGTCACCCTTGGCGAAGGCCGGTGTGGCAGATTGGACGCCAATAGGACGAAACGACCGGAACGGGGACGCAACAAAAGACCAGCTTCAACGCATGATTGGCCGCTCCTGGCTTTCTTCGGCGCTCTTAACATTGTTCCAACCGAGGAACACACCCGGAGTGTACTCGTGGCAATAGCTGTGGAGGAGGTGCCTTTTATCTTTCTCTTGCTCCCGTCAGGGCGTGAAACGGTGGTTCGGCCACTCGTCTCAGCCCTCGGCCACGTTTGTGTCGTTCAGAAAGCTATATTATTGGGCTTTCTACGCCAATGTGTGTTAGCTTCTGTAGGGCTTCTCTAGTAGCCAGCTGCGAATAATGTGCCTCCTTCTGGTGAGAATAGAGGCCGGCAACCACGTGTTCCTTATCGGGTTTCTGCACGCTCGTGTTGCAAGCACAGACACTCTATCATCCCATTCTTCTCTACACTCTGAGCATCCTTCTTTTTATGCTTGTGTGGTTACTAACGAGCACAACTCTGGCTTATGTAATGTGCATGTTGTCTACAATCCTGCCTTGTTCTTTTTTTAACCCCCCCCCCTCACGTATTTGCCGCAAGACGGCCGCCTACGAATTACCTTTACTTCTTTCACAGTCATCTCCATCTAGTGAATTGCTTGACAAAAGCGCAGTTTAGTAAAAGACAACAGAAAGACTTCAAAAAGCGTGGCGAGAAAAATGGTAATACTGTTAGTAATTAGTCTGCTCTTGTCTAACAACGTCGTTAGCGAAGGATCTAACAAGGACGCTGCAATTTCTTTTATAGGACTACGCTACGTTCTCGAGGCACTCTCTAAGTCACCTTGTTGGAGAGCCTTCTGACTGCCTTTCCCTTCTTCATTCGTACTCTTTTTTTTCCGAGCTCAAAGCAGCATTACTTTGAAAGAACACGTAACTTGCTTGGCTAGGCTTATCCAAGTCTTGGCGTTCGCGTCGTTCGTTAAATAGAGAGCCGCCGGAAAACTGGCGGGTAATGCACAGGTAAAAGAAAGACCGGCTGAATAAGCCTTTGATGAGGCTCATGACTGACGCCATCAATGTTTGTCTTGCAACCACCGCCTGGAAGATCGTCAGGTATATTTGTGTTCCTTCTGCAGGATTGACAATAATGAAGTTCAAAACGCATGCTCGAGTGCATACAGTGACCCTCATTTTGTGGCATTATTCAGATTGTATTTATTTCAATATGCGGATACCTCGCGTAAAGCATTTGAAAAGGCAAATGAAATTGATTTTTTTTTGTAAAATACTCTGCATTTATTTATACCGGTGTTAATGTAATCACGAGTGGGGATCTCAAAACAAAAAGAGCATGAATGATCTGTTCTTTGTTCAATATTTCAAAAAGCGCATAAATTGATCTTTCTCTGGCTGTTGAAAAGCCTCCATTCAAAGGTTTTAATGAATTATTCATCTTTCGGGATTGTGGCAGGACAAATAAAGGCAAAAAAAAACTAGCACCGTATTTGCGTGTTTCACTGCAAATATCGTCGAAAAACAATAGTCTTCTGATTGGACGCGCTGCGTGAGATAGAGACGCCATCTGGCAGTAATCTTTGGAAGTAGAAGCTTAGGTATAACGCGGAACCACGGGTAGATGGCAGCACCGTATCGCCTTAGGGAAGTGTCGCAAACGCTCGCTTATTCGTGCGTAGCGTTGGATTGTCAACGCAGTGTGGGAAACATTAGGGCCTTCAGAATGGCGTATGTATGAATTTTATATAATGAATTACACCACCTAATATTTACGTGTTGATGTCGTGCCTAAGACCACCGCGGCGGGGCACTTTAGAAAGAAGACATATATGAAAAATGGTATACTTCAGGGCATGTAAACGTTTCCCATGTCTAGCCAAAAATACGACTGGAGGCTATTTAACTAATTAATTGTACAGTTGCACATATTTAGAGCACTGTGACAGCTTGCCTTCGCTTCACCATGCACACTCAAGCGCACGATGCGCTTTCAACGTACAAAATTTTTCAGGCAAACCACTCAAGCTTAACTTTTGCACGCTGATTATACACATGCATAATGCATGAAGACTTCGTCATCTGTGAGCAAAAGTTATTCATGGGGGGAGGGGGAGATGCTATAACTTAATCTTGCCAATGTGAGAGAATGAACCCGAGATTTAAAGTATGATGTGATGCATATCGAAACAGGGTAAAAATAACCTGGACGTGCCGTTGAGAAGATTGCGTTCTTCGGTTATTTTTAGTATCTTTCGCAAAAGCAATTGAAAACAAGACGGCAGAGCAAAAACGTATTGCTCTTCCCACACCTGAGCAAACGAAGTGGTGGAAACAAACAATACCAACATGATGGAAATGAGGCGCAGAGTGCTTGTCGGCAACGCGTCTCCCACGTGTTCTGCAATGCAAATGAGCACAGCGCGTCGCTATGCCGCCACACGTGACACGTTTGTTTTTCGACTGGTAGTCGGGGGAAGTTGTTTATCTAAAACGTGGCCGTCTTCGCGTCAACGTAGACACCGTCCTTTCGGTGGCGCTGCTTACGGGATACCTGTGCCGGGCTAGATAGTTATTACTGCTCCATCTCCTTCACATTATTGAAGCTTCGGGCCTAATCCGCTTTGACTTGACTAAAGAAAATGCTAAAGCAGGGAGCATTTCTTAAATTGTATTTTCCTTTATTTCTGTCTAGCATTACTACGTAACAAGATCGGTCCACGTTCGCAATTTGTGAGTTATATGTATATTCATAGAATATTGCTGTCTGTGATCAAATGTGAAATATGCATCCTCCGCTCACACTTCTTTATATCACTCTCCCTATAGCCCAATCTGATGGGTCTACTATGTCCTCGTATTGCGGCGCAAAGGTGTACGCTATTGCCCAGCTTGTACATAGGTGAAACTCGCCTATATAACTACAGATGAATAACTACTTAAAGAACTTTCTTAGCGGTACGTGTTGTGAAACCATGACTTGAGATATAGAACAAATTGGAACGAAGATCACATGATATTTTTATTAGAAAGCATGAAGACCACCTTGGACATAAAGTAAGAGAAGCACTGTGTTGTCTCGAATGTACCCCGTTTTTCTGTTGTTTCCATCTTTAGTCTTTTCTATAGTCACGTAGAAGTGAATGAAACCAATCCTGAATTGCCACCGTCAGCCTAAAAGGAAGAGTCTTTTTTTTTACATAACAACTTATTATTTACCATTTTCTGCAGAAACGTCTGCGGCCTTTTAAAAAAATGTACAGCAGTGGTTCAAAAGCCACCGCGGCTTATAAAAAAGGCACCCTGACTAGCGCTGCTTTTAAAAGCATGAAAATATTTCCGTTTCAGCGTTCTTACTTTTAATGAAGATTGGTTCAATTACAGCTTACTGAACATTTCCGCACCCATAAGGTATATCTAACACGTGTATGTATAATATTTATTTATTGTCTTTATTATCTACTGCGTTCCGTAAATAGTTTTGTAGTTTAAAAATTTGCCTCCACAGTTTTTCTCAGTATGATAGTAAATCAGCAGTATATGTCAAAAATATTACTTATTAGTTCGACTCTACATGTGCACCACGATTACTTAGGTAATAAATAATTTCGTCTTCTGCAAAGTTTCATTTTCTTCGCTGCGTTAGACCTGTTATTAGGTTATGAAAGATTTTCTCATAATGAGCTGAACCTATCGACTGGAATTAGGACAAAGACTGTGCTTCCAGTATTTGTTTTAATTAAAAGAATACTTTCTTTCTGAATACCAAATATTGGGCAGGAGTTGGTAGTAGAATTAAGATAACAACATACAGGAAGCTCAATAAAAATACTGAGCAGGTTATACAGCTGTGTACATAGCCTTTAGCAAAAACAAGTTGACTCACATGAACAAAAGCGTGAAATGCAATCCACAATCTCAACCATTGCCGTGCCATACAAAGCAACACAACAGCCGTCCCGAACGTAGTGAGCAGCATGTTTTTTTGTGTGGGAAAAAAGAAAAAAAATGTTTCAGCCACAGAAATCACTTGTAGCACAAATAAGGCCAGCGACAATGTAAAAAGTACTCCGGGCCTGTTAATATACAAACGCGGCTAACTGAACGTCAGATGGTCCTGCGTAGTGGTCTAGTGGCTAAGGTACTCGGCTGCCGACCCGCAGGTCGCGGGATCGAATCCTGGCTGCGGCGGCTGCATTTCTGATGAAGGTGGGAATGTAGTAGGCCCATGTGCTCAGATTTGGGTGCACGTTAAAGAATCCCAGGTGGTCGGAATTCCCGCAGCCCTCCACTACGGCGTCTCTCATAATCATATTGTGGTTTTGGGACGTTAAACCCCACATATCAATCAATCAATCAACGTCAGATAACCTGTTACACTAGGATGGGCACAAAAAAAAACGAAAAACGCACTGTAAACTGTATGGCAGTGCAGCTAGGAGGGTACGCGCAAAAAAATGATTTCCGATTGACGCTTTCATGGTGGCAAGACGTTATTTGACGGCGATAATTGGTTTGATGTGATTGGTTTTCTGTATTACTAAAGCTTGTCATTGTATTTCTGGTAGAATAACTTTATTTTCTCGTGGTAACATCTACATTTCGAAGTTTCTAGTGTAGCGCTTTCCAAAAGAGCTGACGAAGATGTCTCTTGTAGGTAGGCTCTACAATACTAACCGTGCAGCTTTTCTGTGTATAGATTCAAGTTTACCAATGTTAGCTTCTGTGTGCGGGTCTCACACAGCCAACGCATATTCCAGTATTGGTAATACGTACATTTTATATGCGAAAAACCTGGAGGCTTACAAAAAGGGTTCAGGTTAAATCGAGGGCGACGCAGTAAGCGATGGAAAGTAAATGGTAGGTGTAACCTAAAGAGACAAGAAGAGAGCAGAGTGGGTCAGGAAACAAAGCGGGGTTAAATATATCATAGTTGAAATCGAGAAAAGGAAATGGACAAAGGCCTGGCACGTAGCACGTAGGCAGGATAACAGCTGGTCGGTAATGGTAACTGATTGGATACCCAGAGAAGGCAAACGCACGAAGGGGAGACAGAAAGTTGGGTGAGCCAGTGATATTAAAAAAGTTCGAAGCTATAACGTGGCAGCAGAAGCACAAGACGGGTTAATTGGCGGATCATGGGAGAGGTCTTTACCCTGCGGCGGGTTTAGTCAGGCTGATGATGATGATTACTTCATGAACACAGTTTAGTTGCATACTTAGGCATACAATTTTACAGTCCGATACACCCTCTAAAACTTCTATGGTATGAATTTACTGTAATACTTTGTGGTTGACAAAGATTAGATGTAAGAGCGATTGTTGAGTACCTTGGACACGAGTAGAGGCATGAACAAGTTGTGTTAATGCATCAAGCAACACATGACCAAGAAGATGTTCAACAGCACTTGAAAGAGCATAGGGAAAGTCATTCTCCCAGACAACATGATGAACGCTGAAATCTACGAAGAGTATCAAGTTACTGAAGTTATTTCTAACAGACAATAAAAAAGGTATGTGGGAACTCGGGGGCCTATAGAAATCGCCAATAATCAATCAGAAATATATCAATACAAATATATCAATACAACCTTGACAACAACAGATCAATTCCTACAATGTCAGGCAATCGAGAACTATTCCTTGAACATATATACAAGACCACTATACGAAGCATTTTTTTCACAATTAAGTTTTTCAGCTCGTGGTGAGTGCATTGAGCACAAGACTTAGCACAGACGCGACTGAATCCTAGATATATAAGTCATGAGCGAAAACGCCTCGCTTAAACGAATAATAGTTCTTACGCCACACGCCACTCCACAGCGGTAACGCTTTTGCGCCATGGCGGAAACGCTTCGCAAGGCGCGTCATTTTCTGGAAGCTAATCTGGCTTGTACACGTAGAGCCCGCGTAAATTTGCTCGGAAACGCCAACTTCCGCGCGCGGCGCCGGCATTCGTCTTTCGCGCGTGTGTGCTTAGGAATCCTGTGAAATGACTGCGCGGGCATGGCGCCACCGTCACAAAGTGAAATGCTGGGCAATTTCTAACCGCCGTAACAACGCGTGCTCGCATTCGTCCTCCAGGTCTCGGTGTCCAGCCTGTGCAAAACATGACCACGGTACGCTCTCTGTGAAGATAAATTCACGTGAAGTACGCGTATATTGCGTTCGCTTGCTTCCCAGAGGCCCTGGATTCTTTCCTGGCATCCAACAGCACACGTTCTCGGCGTAGGCATGCATCGCGAAATGAGCGGCGATTATCTCTGCGCTTGCCGTGGCGCGCTTCTCCCTGCTAACACGTGCCTCCTCCACTGTGTGTCTAGGATCGGTTGGAAACGCGTCGCCATTTGGAGGATTCTTCGCTGTTCCGCTCTACGGGTAGACGTCGTTTGTTCCGCTTGGTCACTTGTCTTATAAATGCGGTGAGCTTGAAGTATGGGAAGCGCTCGTAGATAGAGACTGCGGAGAGAGAGGAAATATATGGGACCGGGGCATTCGGGTGGTTTGGCTTACGTTCATTTTTCATTTCATTTCATTTATTGCATCCTTAAAGGCCCGAGGGCAATACATAAAGGGGGGCAAAGAATACGCTGTGAATGTGTATAATTGAAGCTGAACAAATTATTATAAACAGTACAGTTCTAGTATGGTAGTTTGGTCAAAAATGACAACAAAAATGAATCAAATAACACACAAAAGAAACGCTTTGGCTGGGAATCAGAGTACAAACAACTAGGCACAAGCAAATTATACATTCAGTACGTTGGTAGAATATTTGATTGATATGTGGGGTTTAACGTCCCAAAACCACTATATGATTATGAGAGACGCCGTAGTGGAGGGCTCCGGAAATTTAGACCACCTGGGGTTCTTTAACGTGCACCCAAATCTGAGCACACGGGCCTACAACATTTCCGCCTCCATCGGAAATGCAGCCGCCGCAGCCGGGATTCGAACCCGCGCCCTGCGGGTCCGTTGGTAGAATATATTTACAGCCACGGGTTAATGGGTGGAATCAAAGTGGGATTCCAATTTTGCGCGGAATGATGTGCGGTCAGATGTGGCAACAATGGTGTCGGGAAGGCGATTCCAAAGTGTTATTGCTTGGGGGAAAAAGGAGTCGTTCATTGCGGATGTACGGTGGTTGATTCGTGCAATGGGGTTGGAATGGTTAATGCGGGAAGAAGTTCTGTTTGGGGGCTGTAAAAGTTCGTGTCTTAATTTGGGTCGGAAAAAGAAACTGTGGAGGAGGCATAGGCGCGAGATGAGGTGGCGCGACGCGAGTGATGGCAGTTCAATTGATTGTTTTAGGGCGGTGACGCTGATTTCTCTGGAGTACTGTGAGGTTATAAAGCGGGCAGCGCAATTTTGAACTGCTTCTAGTTCGCTAACGAGGTATACCTGGGATGAATTCCAAATGGACGATGCGTATTCGAGCATTGGCCGTACGTATGTTAAGTATGCTAGTTTTTTAACGTCAGGAGATGCTGATTTGAGGTTACGGCGCAGAAAACCAAGCGTACGCAGAGCGTCTGAGCAGATGGACTGCACGTGCGGTGCAAATGAAAGAAATGGGTACAGGTGCACTCCGAGATACTTGTATGACGAAGCCGAATTGAGAGGAAGCGAATTGATAAAGTAGGTATGATGAACAGTGGTGCGTTTACGGGAAAATGACATCGATTTGCATTTGGTTAGATTTAACGGCATTGATGAGTCTTGGCACCATAGCGCAACTGTGTCGAGGTCTTGCTGTAGTTTAGTACTGTTTCCAAAGTTGTGAATGGGGGACTATATGACACAGTCATCTGCAAATAGTCGAAGTTTTGTTTGAATGTTTGTTGGCAGGTCGTTTATGAATATTAAAAATAGAAGAGGTGATAAGCCCGCACCCTGAGGGACGCCTGATGATACGTGAGTTTTAGAGGAGTTATGATTATTAGCAGAGGTGAATTGTTTACGGTTGGAGAGGAAGTGTTTAACCCAGGAGACAATATTCTATGCAATGCCAAGGGAATTAATCTTGCTAAATAATAAGTTGTGTGGTACGCGATCAAAAGCATTTTGCTTGCTATTAGGAAGGGACCCAAGTAAACAGAAGGATTGCGCGTGACAGTGCTTGTAGCTGACACGGGGGCTGGAGGGTCACGTTGCTACTCTTTACTGTCTAGGACAACGTCGGGATTTCGTTAACGTGTCACTGTAGGGGGTTATCAGCGTAATAGTAAATTCAACCTATTCAATGTTGAGTGAAGAGTGCACATTGTGCCGGGGCTTTTCTTATTTTTTCGTAAACTACTTTCGCTCGGATCATAGTCGTAGTTCTAGAAGGCTGCAAGCAGCTTGAATTTTGTATGTTTCGGTTAACTTATCTATAATGCCGAGTTGAATAACATTCGTGGTTCAACAGCGGACGAGAGGGTGGGCAACAGGAGACACCAGACCTGCTCTTTGTTTTCTTTGACTTGAAGCGCTGTTGAACCACAAAAGTGAGAGATTGTGAGAAAAATAGGAGCACCTACAGGCTATGTCAACAAACTCACAATATTTACGACGTTCCACTGACCGTGCTCTTCTACCAAATTAAGGCCAAAACCTTAAATGCTTCAGCAAACTCTCAGATTTGACGTTGCACGCCGACTTATCAAGCCGTCAGGGACAAGAGGCGCAAAAAAAATTGTCGTAGAGGAACGACGTCACCACATTATGTCTTCACGATGTCACAGATTTGTGACATCATGTGATTACGTCATACTCGACATAATATCTTGAACAAAGAATCAATGAGACAATTCGAAACCTTATGGGTTGCCTCCAATTGTGAAGGCAGTGCAAAACCACGTTAGATGCACGAAGCTTTCGAAAGGTGGCGGGGCAGCATGAGTACAATGGCGGTGAAAAAAAAAGACGGCTCTTCCCATCCAGTTGTCTTAAGCGAATGTATAAAGGACCTGGACAGTTCCCTTTCTTTTTCATCTTGCGTAGTGCGGAAATTGCATCAAAAAAGTCTCACGGAGTATGGCCAGCCTCGGCAAAGCCGAGAGGTGACGGTGAGGAACGTTCCACCTACACCAAATATTACGTGGGAGAAGAGACGCCGGATCGACGAGGGTGTAGGTAAAATATATTGTAAAAAGCAGTTGCGGTGGGACCGGTTGATCTGTGACCAGGCGGAGACAGACCTTCGTCTTCTTCGTCAGACACACAGGCGCATAGTCACCGGAAGTTGTACTATGCATGCATATAACAACACCTTTCAGCGCGACTATACTTTCTATTGTACTACTGTCATTCATTTCTGTCTTACTAACAAATCAAGGGTTGTGAACCTGACATTTCTAGCAGCCGCCGCATACACAACTAAGAGCTCCCGAAGTTGGATTCTCAGAACAAAATAGTATTCACTATGAACGCATATTTTCTTGTCAAGCCGACACTACGCCGTGTCCCCTTGAAGCGAGACAGCTCCTTAGAGACCTTGTGTGCCCACGCGGCCTCGTAGGAACACCAGGACAATATATATATATATATATATATATATATATATATATATATATATATATATATATATATATATATATATATATAATGATACAAAGTATCAAAGTCGGTGCGGCCAGTGGGGGTGAAGCGCCGCAAGATCACAGGTGCTATCTACAGATATACCCCCGTCAGCGTTTATGTTGAAGAACAAAGTTCGTGTAGTTGTCGATGGAGTGGCTACTATGGCACTTGTGGATACAGGCGCGACAATTTCGGTGATGAGTGTAAATTTTAAGAACCTGCTAGGACCAAAAGTGATGTTTTGCCTGAACCGTGGGGTGACATTTCGTGGTGTAAGTGGTGACGTGTTGTGTCCGGTGGGATATTGTACTGTGGACGTGTCGCTGTGTGGCAAGGTGTTTTGCACAGAGTTCGCGGTTATTCCGCGGTCTACACATGACCTTATCTTGGGTATTGACTTCTTGTGTGAGTGTGGGGCAACTGTAGACTGCAGAAGTGGGCATCTTTCTATACACGGTACTTTCCCAACGGCGCTCTTGGAAAATTCTTGTCCGGAGGAATGCATCTTTTTCGTCTCCGTGGATACAGTCGTTCCTGCATTTTCTGCTGTGTGTGTTCCTGTGACATGTTCCAGTAACAACTGTGGCACGTTTGACGCCACGCTCGAACCGATTCCCTCGGCATGCCTGAAAAAGAACATTCTCATTCCCCATTGTATAGTGTCAGTCGTTGATGGACGGACAGGTGTATGGACAATGAACAGTTTCATGGAGCCTGCAATTCTGCCAGGCGGCATGAAACTTGCAGTATTTAGACCCGAGTCATGTACGACGCTGGTTGCGCTTGTTGATGCTACAAGCCAAAATGAACATCTAGGCTTAGAAGGTTCAGAAGATGCCCAATTGCTACAAATGGTCAGCAAGTCACTTGACCAAAGCAAACGTCATACCCTGCTCGACGTTCTGTCTAAGCACTCGAAAGTGTTCGATTTTTCTAAATACAGCCAAAGGCCCTTAATCCCAGCGTCCCGGATACGTCATCAGATCCACACCGAATCGGCGCATCCCATTAGGCAGAAACCTTACCGAGTGGCACCATGGGAGCGCAAGATCATCAACGAACAAGTTCAAGAGATGCTAGAAAAGGGAATAATACAGGAATCGGCGAGTCCGTGGGCTGCTCCCGTCATTCTAGTGAGGAAGAAAGATGGTACGTGGAGATTTTGCGTTGACTACCGCCGACTGAATTCTGTTACCAAGAAAGACGTCTATCCACTGCCGCGCATCGATGACGCTCTAGACTGCCTGCATTCCGCGTCCTACTTTTCATCTGTTGACCTGAGATCAGGTTACTGGCAAATTCCGATGCACGCAGCTGACAAAGAAAAGACGGCATTTGTTACGACCGACGGACTTTACGAGTTCAACGTTATGCCATTCGGATTATGTAATGCTCCTGCGACATTCGAAAGATTTATGGACTCTATATTGCATGGTTTAAAATGGCATATATGTATGTGTTACCTTGATGATGTCGTAATTTTTGGCCGTACGTTTGAGGAGCACAACACTCGCCTAGACCTCGTGCTCAGCTGCATTGAAAAAGCTGGCCTTGTATTGAAATAAAAAAAGTGCCACTTTGGCGAGCGACAGACATTGGTGTTAGGACATCTCGTCGATAAAGATGGCATTAGACCTGACCCACAAAAGACCGCGGCCGTTGAATCGTTCGAGCGTCCTAAATCTGGGAAACAACTGCGTAGCTTCATCGGGCTCTGCTCGTATTTCCGCCGGTTCGTACCCAAGTTTGCGGATGTGGTTCACCCCCTGACGAGCCTTATAGGCAAGAACAGCCTGTTTCAGTGGACCTCCGAGTGTGATGCCGCTTTTCACAAGCTGAAGTGTTTGTTAACTTCGCAGCCAATACTTCGGCACTTCAATCCTTCGTCGCCCACGGAAATTCACACAGATGCGAGTGGCATCGGTATCGGTGCCGTTCTCGTTCAGCGTTCTGGCAAGAAGGAACACGTTGTGGCGTACGCAAGTCGTTCTTTAAGCAAGCCTGAACGCAACTACACAGTGACCGAACGGGAATGCCTAGCGGTAGTCTTTGCCGTGCAACGGTTTCGCTCATACATCTATGGTCGCCCGTTCACTATCGTCACAGATCACCATTCCCTGTGTTGGCTGATCAACCTTCGTGACCCATCCGGCCACCTCGCACGATGGGCCATTCGTTTGCAAGAACATGTCTTCACCATCTCATACAAGACTGGCCGTCTACACGCTGATGCGGATTGCCTCTCCAGAATGCCACTACCATCGACAGATTGTGAAGGCGATAACTTTGACCACCTTATCGCTTCGCTGTCGTCTGGCTTTCCCGATGCCGTGACTTTCGCCGCAGAGCAGCGTAATGACCCAAGCTTGAAAGCTTTCTTCCCTGGAGCGAGAAATTCATTAAGCGAAGGCCGATTCTGCGTCCGAAATGGTCTTCTTTACCAGAGAAACTTGTCCACGATGGGCGCCCGCTTTCTGCTGGTTGTTCCTGCGTCCCTCCAAACGTCTGTCCTGCGTCTCACGCATGATGACCCCACCTCTGGCCATCTAGGCACCGCACGAACACTTAGTCGCACGAAAGAGCGGTTCTATTGGCCGAAAATGAGCAAAACAATTCAGAACTACGTGGCCAGCTGTATGCAGTGCCAGAGCCACAAGCGGCCTTCCTCGGGTCCAGTTGGTCACCTGCAACCTGTAAAGCCTCCCGGTTCCCCTTTTGAAAAGGTCGGCATTGATCTGATGGGACCATTTCCACGCTCCTCAAAAGGTAACCGGTGGATAATTGTATGCGCCGACTACCTGACGCGGTACTGCGAGACGGCTGCCTTATGCTCCGCCACGGCAGTCCAGGTTTCGGAGTTCCTGTTGAACTCAGTCATCCTCCGACACGGACCTCCTCGCGTGATAATAAGTGACCGTGGTCGACAATTTACCGCTGATATTGTCGAATCATTACTTCGTTTGTGTGCCTCCAAGTTCCGACACTCAACTGCGTATCATCCGCAAACTAACGGTCTCACCGAGCGCACGAACCGAACGTTGATCAACATGTTGTCAATGTACGTCGCATCTGACCACAAAAACTGGGATGAAGTATTACCGTTCGTCACGTACGCCTTCAACACGTCGAAACACGAAACGACAGGCTATAGCCCTTTCTATCTGCTCTACGCTCGCTCGCCTCGACATACGCTGGACACTATCTTTCCTTTTGTCATCCATGACGATTTAACAATTGCTGAAACCTTGTGTCGTGCGGAAGAGACCCGTCGACTTGCCTGCTTACGTACACTGGCAGCGCAAGAGTCATCCAAAACTCGCTACGACAGTCAACACAAGCAGGTAACCTATGCCCCCGGTGATCTAGTGTGGGTGTGGACCCCAATACGCAGACGTGGCTTGAGCAAAAAGCTACTGGCACACTATGCTGGTCCTTTTGTGATACTCCGTCGTGTCAGCGAGGTCAACTATGAAATTGCACGTGTCACCACTAGTGGCCGACGTTCATGCAAGACGGAGGTGACGCATGTTGCCCGCCTGAAGCCGTTTACACGAAGGATGCAAGAATGACTCGCCCAGAGGGCTTCGTCTGAGAGAGGAGGAATGATACAAAGTATCACTACCAGGAAAAACAATGGAAGCGTGGGCAGAGAAGGAAGACGACGTTGCCTCCACTGCGATCCCCCTGAGTGGGTATGAGCCATGGCGGTGATCATCATCATTGGACGGTGATCGCGGACTCAGGGCCGATTAAAAACCCCCATTAATTTACCTCGCCTTGTGTAACATTAATTTATCTCGCCTTGTGTAACAATATATATATATATATATATATATATATATATATATATATATATATATATATATATATATATATATATCTGTGTGCGCGCGTGTGTGTGTGTATGTGTGTGTGTGCGTGTGTGTGTGTGTGTGTGTGTGTGTGCATGTGTGTGTGTTTTCCATTCACCAATACTAACTAATATCAATTTGACTTGAACACGGATGGAATGCTTTCAGCTATGCAATGGAGATAGGCGCATGTACACGACGGTGCTTTCTATTTTCTTCTTTCGTTCCTTTAATGTCATCACCCCTGCGCCCCAGTGCAGGGTAGCAAACCGGATGCGCATTTGGTTGATTTCCCTGCCTTGTATTCCTCGTCTTCCTAGGTCTCAATAATCAACCTAGTCATTTTCTATTGCCGACATATTTGGCATGAATAGGTCCATCGTCTATTCCTATTTTTTGGATAAAACGGGAACTTTATTTGTTTTGTCTAGGCTGATATTCTACTTAAAATATCATTTATTACTCTGTTATTTCAGATACACACCAAATTTGTTCACCTGTTTTAGAGTTGGTCACAAGAAGCTGTTCGTATAACTGTATCTTGGCTTTTTCTGTTACGAAGAGATAATCATTACAAGTCAATGAAATCTTGCGATCAAATGGACGTTCAGCAAGGTAGTAGGAAATAGAATTGGCAGCCTAACGCTCAGCATTCCTGAATTTATTGCTTTCATTTAAACAACCCCTAAACAAATGCTGAAAACCAAAGTGCCATCATAATTCACTTGAGAAGTAAGGAATTATCTCATTTGCGTCACGAGTACACCATGAAGTACTTAATCTTTCCCCAGCAGTTTCCACAATCTCTTGTCACTACGTTCTGGCTGGAAAACCGCCGGCAAGTTCTAAGCTGTGGGTTATTTATCGTGAACAAAATTGCTGCAAGAATGGGAATGACCGTTGACACTTGCTATTTCTACGAAACACATTCTTTTGCATCATAAGCCCGGGTAATTTATCAATGTTCGTCGACGCCTTCGCTGCGCGCTGTTTGGTGATATTTTTTCTTGCTCTTTATCGGTGCACTCATCTTTATTAGGCGCGTGCACTGTGCTTGCTTCTAGCTAATGAATTCTCTCACGGACATGGCATCTGCCGGACGCCGAGGCAAGTCTTCTTCATGCTCTTTGTTTGCTGGGTGAAATCATATCGATAGTAGCTTGCTTCAATATTCGGATTTGGAAGGTGGTGCCGGCAAGCGGTACGTTGAGTAGTAAATGAGTTTATTTTGTTTTTACGTTGGTTCTTACGTGCTGTAACTGACAAAAAAAGAAGGAAGAGGAGCACATTAGCGGCATGCAAATCGATCGTTGCAACCTGTTTTGGACTTCGCTGATAACGACGGTCATTTTTCGCCAGCGTTTCGGGGCAATATTTCTTGCATTAGGGGGGTTGGTCTGGGGCTCTTGTCAAACGCAGCTAGCGTCGGTGGACCGTTTACAGCAGAATACACGGCAAAAAACAGCAAGTGGCACAGAGGCATGCCAAGTATTGTAGGTCCCCGCGAGCATCATCAAACAAGTGATAGTAAAGTCTACACGGAAAACTTATATTGAGAACTGTGAAGTAACGCGTTGGTAAGACAGTAGAAGTGGGCGTGGGCTGAAAATGGTGATAATGATAAATTGCTAAGCCACAATCACATTCACTTACTCAGTTCAAAGTTACGGGTCGTCACGTTTAATAACTTGCTCACATTGGCAGTGACAAGCTGGCCACTTCCGACATACCGAGCTCATTGGACAGTAAAAAGAAAGCACAAATAATTGAAAGTTATCAGTAGTGCATCAGGCCGAGACAACAGCTCACAGGCGTCTACACGTGACTTCGAAAACTGTCCACACGTATTACGTGGCCTCGTTCATCTTCTAACAAGATAAATCATAACTAGTTGAGTTACGCTACGGGCTGCATAAAGCACCTTCCTCGGAAAGCTAACTTCCGTGTTTGCTCTTCGACTATGGACGTCTTCCGTATAGTGCGCTCCATCTACGCGATTTTCGCGACCGTTCTTATCAGGTGCTGGCAAGACGCAGAGCGAGGCAGCGGCGTTGTTTGATCGATGTTCGCCCAAGGCAGTCGGCGTGTAGCCTCCAAGGCGCTAACTATAATTTGTACTTATTCCCGCATTCCTTAACATATCACAACATCCTCGCACTGGCCTTGGCGAAATACATTTTCCCCCGGAAAAAGTCCTTCTTACTACTTTTAAAACAAACACTTTCTTCCTTTTTTTTTGTCCCGTTTCTTAAATAGCTTGCCTGCGGGCGCACAGTAAGCTTCTCCTCGTTTCGTCATCCACCCCACCCTTCCTCACGACGTGGTTTCTTCTTTTCTTTTTTTGCATTCCATTTTTTACTTTATTTGGCTCTTCCTAACCATCACGTCATTTCTGGCTGGCTGTAGTGATCGCAGCTCTTCAGGATGTGGTTCGGTTTTTCTGCAGTAACTGTTGTTTCCTTCTTTTTTGTTCTCTTTCTGCCTCTGAACGCTTATTTCCCGTCATTGGGCCGCTCTTTTGAGCTCTCCCGATGCGCCGCGCAATATTAATCTCCCGCACGTATACCCTCCCAGACCTCATCCAGGCGAGCGGCGTGAGATGAGCGCATATCTTTCTGCTAAGGCTCCCGCCCAAACCCCGATCGTGCGTACCAATATCTCGTTAACGCACTCCCTGTCCTCGTTTTCTTGTTACCATCTCGAGGCGCATGACTGGCAATGTTTCAATTTCACGCATTAATCTTGCTCTTTTCCTCTTCTCTCCCGTCATGTATTATGCCTCATTATTTTTTTTATTGTTTTAGTTTTAGATAGGACACATAAGATTAAATTAGGTCCTGCTGGCACCCCGTGTAGCAGACAGGCATGTGTGTTTCAAACTGCACAGGTTTAAAGAAAAGAAAAAGAGCGGGGTGTTCTAATGCATAATTAGCGGTGTTAGGTTAACGGCGGAAACATCACGTTTGAGAGCGACGTCTGGCTAACTGTGCATCTTCTTTTCCTAGAGCCTACATTTCTTTCCCTCCACTTGACAATTGTTTCACAGACGTTTCTCTTTCCACCATTTTTTTACGCTCACTGATGTTGAAGAATTTAACCTATTTTACAATTGCTCAAACAGATTATGTTCGATGGAGTTGAACAGTCTGCATGAGTTGTGGCAGCATGTGCTCATTTGTGGTAAGGGTGTGCGTATTAAGTAGGCTGCGTGTAGTTTTCTTCGAGCACCCAAAAATCTGTAGCAGTGGCCTTCAAAACCACTGTACGTCAACCGATTCGTTCTTTTGTGAAGGTAATTTACAGACATGCTCATAAGTCGTTTGTGCACACTAAGCTTTACAACCATTCGCGTTAGATAGGACAAGGACTTCTTACAGTTTTGACAGCCGCTATGTCACCATAAGACTTGTTATACTGATTGCTGTTGGTCCAAATATTTATAAGAGCGTGCATCATCTATTTCTTTATATAATACTGGCATCGAGCACATGAAAGAAAAGAGAGCTGACTGTTTATATATCTGAAGTACACGGAATGCCTAAACTGAGAAAATAAAATCATTAGTGAAGTCGTTTGTTACGCACTTAATCCTCTCTCGTATATGATTCTCATCAATATGATACGTCTGACTACGCGTCCTTCTTATCATTCTGGTGTCTATTTGCACTTTACCTGTTCGCTGACGGGCCCTCTGGTCTAGTAAACGTCACCTGAACTGAACGTGAGACAATAAAAACGACGCAAGAATATAGTTGCAATAAAATTAGAGTCAAAAGAACTAAATACAGCAGTGATATCTCACCATCAATGGAGACTGAAGCGTGGAACCACAGTTATCAATTTTATGACTACAAACCTGGACAACACAGCATTCTGATAAAATAAACGCAATAAAGCTTAAGGTTCATCTATTTCCTCTGTTCAATTCATTATGTTTGTGAGATAATATATATAAGTTGAATTTCGGCGTCTTTCCTTCATTCATAACGAGAGTCTTGTTGCGGCCGACTTGACGTTTTTTGGTTACATACGAGTGATGGTCAGCTGCCAGCCTGTAATGAGATCGCGTCTGCCAACTGCAAGTTATCTTTTCATCCACTTTTCTTTCTTCACTTTTTCATTACAATTACTTCTAAGAACATCCCGCATATTTTCCTTGGCATAATTGTCAGTAGGTTGACATATCTACAATTTCTAACGAAAAAAAAGAGTCCTTATTTTTCTACACACACTTAACTTTTCACTTACTTCTTTTTACTCTCTGTGGGATTTACAAGTGGAATGAGAAAAAATTGAATTGCCGTACTCGTGTGTCCTACATAGATTAAGAAGGGTACGCGAGTGCGAACATGGACATCACAGACGAAAAGAGAAAGTATAGGCACCTTTTTTTAATGATGAATAGTTGCCAACAACCGCAACAATTACATATTCAAAGTATCATAGTGTACTTTTTCGGAAACAAGTATGGTCACATGTGCGTGTACATGAGGCTCATGAAATAACTAGACGAGCATGAGACGGCTTTCACACGACTGACACGGGCATAGTTAGTGGTTGCTTCTCTACAATGCAATGCTGAGCACTGGAATGCCAGTGATGACAGGGAATGTGTTTTATTGTGTTATATGGTTTTGGTGCAATGCCTCTGTCGGTACCATTACGATTGCCAATTTTTCTTATCCAATACACGTCAACAAGCTCTTGAATATTATACCCTAACTGTTCTGAAACAAGAATACTGCCACGTTTATTTACGCATAACTAATAGGGGCATCTTTTATACAATATCAGGCTCCATTCTTCATACCTACATACTTTTCGGCACTACAAGGGATTTAAACACTACAATAATAAATAAACATAGGTTACTGCAGTGATATGTATTCACTGTCGTAACTACAGGTGAGACAACGTCGAAAAGTAATATTGCGACATTATTATAGCATGTTCATTTTCTGCGTTACATAGATGGATGCTGCAGAGTCGTCTTTTAAGTTTACTTTATTATGGATAGCAGCAGCGTGGGTTTCTATAACTGTAGGATGGAAGTGTGATTTCCTGACTTGTCATCATTCACGCTTTACAGACGTAAATGAACATTGACTGTGATTATGAAGTGGGCTTGTAGAAATTAGTTTCTTTGTACCACTGCGAAACACGCTCAGACTCTCTGACAGCAAGTTTTTTTTTTTGCTTACTTCGCATTTTTAAGTTATTTGAATGCTTGTGAACTACAAGTAAAGCATTCGTTCTTTAAAAATTTATGTGACACTTGCCTAACACCATAATACGCGAAGAGCGCCTGCTGCTTTTTGTTCCTTTTAAATATCACCCTGTGCAGAAACAATAAAAAAATAAAGATATATATGTTGACGTTCTCAAACCGTTTCGCACTCATTTTATAGTTTACTCCTTCAAAATTAATTCACTTTTATCAAATCAAATACAAAAATAGAGCGTGAACTTGCTCGACCTTGTGGAGAAGAGATAAATGAGTAGTGCTGAAAAGGGAGATGATAAACTCCCCGTGCTGTTTCTGAGCGTGCAGTAGATTTGTGGAAATCAGCGAGCGGTGAAAAGTGAACTCAGCTGTCACCTTCAGGGACGTGGCGCAGTCGTCGTATCCGAGTTTCGTGGAACGAGTCAGGGCTGCATGACTGATAGACTCACAGAATGCACCTACAGCGAAGGAATGGGAATAGGGTTTTGTTCGCCATTCACGTACATGACGAAAAGGGGCATAGTCATAGTCGAGTAAGAAAGCCACTGCAAGCCCAGAGGCCTGCGAGGCAACGACAGCGACTTTGATCAATGGCCACGTCGCTAACTCCCTTTGGCCTCGCCCTTTTCGCGTGAGCAAATTACGCACCCGCTGAAGGGTCAGAAGCTGAGAACAAGCGCGTTACTGTGATCTCCTGATAGCGTGTTAACAGTATATCCTGTGAGTAAGTGACTTCTTGTAGCTTTTTCTTTAGTTTGTGTGTGTTTGCTTTTAGTACTGACATCGCCTGTACTAGGCAAGCAAACAATACAGTGGCCACGCAGTAGCTGCTCGGGGAGTAATATATGCGAGCTCACTATTTGCGAAATTGGCTACAATTGAACAAACACCTTGAAAAGCACGACTGCTTTCTGCCGATGAAACATCCGAAATTTGCTCCTTGATATACCGGTCACTCACAATATATAAAAACAGTTTCACCAATGTACAGTTGCTGACTATGTAGAATTCTTATGACCTGTCGAAAAAGCAAACTTCGACAGAGAGATGCATTTGAAATCTCCCATCGAGTTAGCACACAATCAATAGTAACTAGAGTGTGGACCGTTCGGATAGCGACATAGCAAGATGTCAAATGAATTCTCAGCTGTGGAAGAAGTAAAAAAAAAATTCATTTCATATTTGCGCAACAACTCATTCCTTGAGTCCGTTAAGATGTTTGAATATTTTGCCCCATTTTGAAAGAACTCTCAGTTAGATGGTCTAAGACTAGCATCTGCGGAAGTGTGGCAAGACATATATACGCCAGCAACAATATGACCAGTTAAGAAGCACGCTTTATGAAAACGCAGGAAGCTCACCACGCAGAAAAGCAACAGGCCCTCTCTTTTGCTTCCTAATGAGTAAACTACTAAAAAATGAAATAGAAAGAACTTAGCCTACGCGTATAATAAATTTAGAGAGGGAAATGAAACAACCTAAGACATACAAATGTACAGCAAAGTCGCTAACCAGTACGTACTTAGATATACCGTGCGAAGCGTGGATGCGGAATTTTGTGCTGTGTATATCAAGTTCGCTGCCTCTGATGCCTGCATTACATTATTTTGATGTTTCACTGAACTAGTACTCCTCGTTCCGCACATCAATTTAAAGCAAAATGTGCCACTTATCATACACTTGTTATGTAGAGTAGCGTGTGCAGCGTGATCAAATGCAACGGCCATTTTCGTCACCCGTTGGAGTCATATCTTTCAGCTATTGCAAGTCGGGGAGATGGCTGGAAAAGGATACAATATTCCGAGCACCACAATGACACAACCTAAAGTTACAGAGGTCACGAAATGATGTGAACGACTGTCCACATTTGGGCAAAACTTATAATGGTGTCACATGGTACACTGTGGATCGTGATCGAGACCGATCAGGACGAAAATTTTCAACGGCGATTGGATCCCTTCTGCAGTTTTCGTGAGCAAACGAATCACGATTGCGAAATTCGATCACCATTAGGTGCGATCGTGATCAAAAGTAGCCGTGGGATTAGTCAATATTCGTAGAGACACGCATGTGCCGAATTGGTTGTCTCGCAAAGCGGTGCCTCTGATTATATGGCACAAGTCTCGCTGCCGACGACCCGCCACTGAACGCTAAACACGCAAATGGGTAAAAGAGACTGAGATTGTGTGAGTGCTTTGGTTTCCTGAAATCCTAGCAGAGTGAATGTTTGTGTATAATTAAGTACTTGCACTAAGTGGAGTAGTGTTCGTCCATGTGCCCATTAGTATAGTTTTGAGAATGTCCACTTTTTCGTGACTACTATTACGTAAGAGGGGTAGACTTCGCCGAGCCATACACAGCTACAAACTTGGTTAGAAGAGTTGAAATATAACACTAGAATGTTTGTTATTCTAATTTCAGCATCGGCGTCGGTGGTTGTCAACGAAAAATCATCAACTTATGCGTGACCGAAAAATGCGGGGTCATAGTGGGGTCCGTAGCTGGGTCCATTAAGTTCTAGTTGGGTGCGAACCCGGGTCGTTTGCGTGGGAAGTGGATATTCTACCAGACGGTAACGCTTCTGCTTGTGAATACAGTGAAAATATTTCTTCTTATTTTCTAATTTCTAAGGTTGTAATACAAACAAACGAAGGTGTATTGTATTCAAGTATTTGCTCGTGAATATATACATGTTTTGCGTTAATGACATTCAATGTACCTCTAGTCTGTTCACATGTTTCTGGGATGATATAAGATTTCATTCAGCATTTCAGAGCATTGAAAATAGTAATAGTAATAAGACGCCGTTATTTTTTTTTCATCAAGGCAAGTCGAGAGTCCGGAAGAAAAATCTCAAAACTAGCTTGACTAGCTCCTGCCCTTCTCGCCCCATAACTATACTTTGGTGAATTCATAGCAGTGCAAATCAAAGGCCTCAGTATAGCAGCGCAAATAAACATGAAGTAAAAAATTAAAAGACAAAACACAATTACTATCAGCTATGCCACTTGTTTTCAGAGGCAATAAAATTGCAAAAATAATAAAATTTCAAAAACAGTAAAGTTGCAATAAAATTGCAAACAGATTGATAAAATTCTCATTTCAAAATCTACATTGAATTTCAGAGTATTTTACAGTAGCGACAAATGAACTCTGATAAGCGCCGAATATCCTCAAAAAATAGTTAGCTCCAAAAAATGGCCCCAAACTTCAAGAAACATAAGCTCTCAAAACACAGAGCCCTAATTATATTGTATGTTTGAAGCATAATGCTGATTGAAACTCACAAGAGGTTTTTATGAAAACAAATAAGGTTGTTTAGCATCAGCACACCTAATATTGACAGCCGAGATTCGACTCGTGCACTCAATGAAAATGTTTATATTATAAATGAACCATTGCGTTTTGTTTGAACTAATCCACGAAAAAAATAAAACGACAATCGGTAAAGCTTAGATATGCATTATACATTCAGAAATGAAGGGTAACCTATTTAGCTAGCGTATTAGCCATATAAATTTATTGTAAACTGTGAATGAAAATAAAAATTAAAAACGACGAATAAATAAATATAAAATTAATTTGTTACTAGGCCATAAATTAAGGTTCGCGAAGAAACACACACCCATACAGTAAGCGTTCTGACACACACATAGGCGACCTAATTATAATTCGCGTTTTTGAGGCTTAGCTGCCACTGTAAAGTCATATCATCTGCCAGCACCTGCTCTCATAAATAATGCCGCTTTATTCTTCGTCAAATCAGTGATCGCTGATAGATTATGCATAACGATTGGCTAAGACCACTGAGGCCCCCGACTACAGAATACAAGGTGATATCTCTACATAAATGCTCTACAAACGAGCCAACTTATATCAAATGTGATCCATTACATTCTGACCTAAATAGCTGAGAACCTAATTAATCATTGTGGTTAAGGTATAGTTACAGGAAACATACGGACATGCGGTGACCTCACTTGCTTGATGCTTTCCCTCACATCTCGAAAATCTGTACAAGATCAGCTCTATGTGCTAGTGCCTCAACACACACACACACACACACAAACACACACCCTTCACCATCCCCCAAAAACCTCGAAACCTGTGCGTATGCGCGGTTTCCTAGCACCACTTTCTACGCTGCCGTAATTGCATGCACCAAACTAGCGTGCCTTAATTATTCATGGTCCCTGCGCCACCCCCTCTTCTTCAATCTCCACTCGTACGGTCTCGCTTCTTTGCTGTTCCCTAACAGCACACGGGAGGGCCACGCGTCTACGTGTGACTGCATCTGGCGCCCGTGTAACGACGCCAGCTATACAAGGCCCGGGTCCTCCGCACGCGCCACCATTGTTGCAAGAGTGGCCTAGTGATTTATCTTTTTCCTAGTTATTTTCTTTCTTAGCATACAGTAGATGCCAAAATCTGCGTCGCTCCTGGCAGGTTCATTGAATACAACGCACTTGTATCTTCAGAAGTAGCATGCATTAATGAGTGCGCACGGCATCCTTTTCGAAAACCATGGTCTGCTCCGAGCACTCAGTCACCCTTGTTACCAGTTTTACCCATTAATCGTTGCCTTCTTTTTTCGTGCGTCTATCATCTTTCGCTTCATCCATGTCGTGACGTGGCGTGCGACGTCCCTCACTAGATACAAAAGCCAGCGTCGGGCACGTTTTTTTCTGAGAAAGATAATACAGAGCGTAGTCGTAGGATCGTCCAGAATACAAAATATTGTTAAGAGACACAGCGTATGGTCACGTGTAAAAAGAGTGGATGAAACAAAAATAATGGCAAATAATGGGACTCATCAACTCCATGCTCTACACAGCTTCTCGAGTGTGAACCGTTCTTTCCGCTGAGAAAACAGCCAGTGTTTCCCTTTCTATTCAAACGTTCATTTCACCTATGCACAGACTGCAAGAGCAAATATCGACATCGGCTTTTTTGTGGCTATTCGTCATGAGGGGCACTGATAATTGAGGTTTGTCTTGTACAAAAAATTATGTGTTTATATGGTGTATAGCTGTTCAGTTCCCGCATTCATATCATAAAAGCAGATCAAGGTGTGAATGTTAGTGTGGTCACTCTATAACAAATGTTGCAGTAGATGGAACTGAGAGACGTTTTCTAACCTAAACACAACATAAAAATAGAGGTGACTGTCTTCTCTCTGCTACTTGATATATATATATATATATATATATATATATATATATATATATATATATATATATATATGTGTGTGTGTGTGTGTGTGTGTGTGTGTGTGTGAAGAGTATATGGGAACAATAAAATATCAAAGAAATCAAAATTTGAACCGTAGAGCTAGAGAGCCAAGAGGCTTGCACAGCTGACTTAGTTCTTTAAAAACAATGTTTACCAGGATCATTGAGGGTGCATCGTATACATGCATCTGGTCATAAACAAAAAATCACCCACAATGACCCACATAATTTGTCAAGTTTTGAACAATTGCACTCTCATGGGCATTATATGCTATCTTCGAGGTAAGTTTTTAAGATAATCTAATCCGTTGCTATTCGACCAATCTTTTTTTTTCATGCTTATTGTCTGGTTACTCCTTAGGTTTCTTCGGGCTTATTCCGTTCGCTGCAACTTGCCTATTATAACCATACATGAAGTTTTATAATCAGTCAGTCCTACAAATGCTGGTCGATTACCTTACTATGACTAGGAATGCCATAACCACGTCAGGGGGCGGGATATTTTTTAGTATGGGTGTTATGCTTACCAGTAGTAGACCAAAGAAGTGCTTACACACAGCAAGCCCCGCCGCGCTGGTCTAGTGGCTAAGGTACTCGGCTGCTGACCCGCAGGTTGCGGGTTCAAATCCCGGCTGCGGCGGCTGCAGTTCCGAGGGAGGCGGAAATGTCGTAGGCCCGTGTGCTCAGATTTGGGTGCACGTTAAAGAACCCCAGGTGGTCAAAATTTCTGGAGCCCTCCACTACGGCGTCTCTCATAATCATATGGTGGTTTTGGGACGTTAAACCCCACAAATCAATCAATCAATCTTACACACAGCAAATAATCGTACGCATGTATATATGCTTCGTGGAGTAGCCAATCACGACATCCTCACCAGGATGTAGTGCATAACGTATCACTTTGAAGGGTAATATGGACGCTGCAACAAGAACAATCGTCACCAATCCTTATGGAGATCCCTTTACGTGTACAATGAAGTGCCACCCTCAATGTGCGGTATACCCTCCAGTGTCCACCTCTACGTTTCACTGTGAAGGAAAAAACACCGCCCAAACTTTTCGTGCAGATGGTTAACCAGAACAGCTACAACGCGCGTACACAGGTGGTTGCAGATATCGCAGCCGAAGCCAAAGTGGCGCTCAAGAAACTCCCCCCAAAGGCGGGCGTTGGCTCCGGTGACCACGTTTACGCCATCGCCACGCTGCCTCTGCTCGGCCCGCTACACGACTTCTTGAGCTAGCCGTTGTCACTTCATTCGGCTCGAAGGCCGCCGTATTTTTGGTGCGCACTTGCTGCTTGCGCTTCGGCACCCAGGCCTGTTCTTGCACCCGCACCGGCCTAGCGAACATAAATTCTGTCATGAAGCTGTCGGCGCAGTTTTTGGAGAGTTGTCTGTTGGTCGGCCCTTCGTAGGATCCGGCTCCTTCCCATGTGGAAGTTGCAGGTGGAAACAGCTGCATGCGAGCTCGGTGGCATAGCTGTCAATAGATGAACCATGCCTTGCGCCAATGGCGCGTGGCCTTGGGTGCAACGTAGACAATGACGCAACTGACGGCTCAGCAAATGCAGACCATCATCATTACTCTTGGTGAACGAATTTTCATGTCACAGTGCGCTATGAAGCTTTTGCTGTAAGACTGCCGTTACTGTAGCGGGCAGGATGCGAATCGTTGCGTTATTCAATGACAACCAGCGGCTTTGGTGCGGCAGCCACTGAGTGGGATTCTTGCCACAAAAGTGGCTGTGCATAGCTCGTGCACTCTAAGCTCCACTCGGAGGCTCCAGTCGCCTTGGAGAGCATCTAGTTGGACAAGACGCAACTAATAAATAAAGGCAGACGAAGAGAAGATGGGGAATGTCATGAGTATGCGGAGCTCGTCTTCTGAACGATGAGAGGGAAAACTAGGGAACCTTCAAGTGGAAAGTGCAAGGGAAACACGCACCATATCGTGGTTCTTCTCGTTCTCTGTCACTTTCTCTCGGTCTCTCCAATTCAACACTTTTCCTGCACAGGGGTGCTGATCCTCGCAACTCAAGTCCCTTTCAGGTCTTCGCGTCTTACCGTTGTACGTGACTTGAATTTCACTACAAAGAGAGCGGCATGCGAAGGGAAAGTTGCCCTGGGCATCTAGGGGAGTTTCAGGTTGTTATGCTGAGCAGAAGTCGTGACGAGAAGGCTGCAGTGCACTCGCTGAGAAATGTTCAGCTGGTGGCTTGGCGGTCGTTCAGATGTGTTACGATGTATGTGTCGTGAAACGTGCATTACTAGGTAACAAAAGAGACAGAGAAAGCTCTAGGTAGTTTGCATGTGAGGCGGCTGACAGAGCCGGCAGAACGCTAGTTTCAAAAACCCAATGTCGAAAACGGCTAGAGTTCATGCACGTATGCACAGACATGAATGCATTACTCGTTGGTATTTTCTGCGAACAATAACGACTTTTTATCACCGTCGCATATGCAGCGAAAAAAGCGTGAAGGAGCCTTGTCGTATAAGGGCAAAAAATATTACTGTTTGAGTGTTAAAAAAAAGTAGAACAAGGCCTCATAAAGCAGATCATTTGCAGACATGGTGTGAACCAAAGCGCAAATCAGACACGAAGGAACACAACGCAGACATAGTTTATGCATTCAACGTGGGTCACTCTCAACTTTTTAGTCTGCTCAGTTTCCTGATATACCGTGCTGACGAATTGATATCACTTATTCAACTCGCATCACTTATACATTCATGAGAACGTTTTCAGCTCTCGCGTAAGAGGGGAAACTTGATTTGGTATTGAGCCCAGCTGTTCCCTGTCCCACTGCCAAATAACGGAAAGGTGGGCTAGTTGGTTAGGGTTCATACTGAATGGTATGAGGCAGCGTTAGGACGCATACAAGTACGTTCTAACGCTCTCTTTTCTCGTTCTTGTATTCGCCCTAAGGCTGCCTCATACAATTCACTGTGAACCCTTTTCCCACTGTTCATTTTAGTGCGAGCATCATTTTGCTTGACCTCAGCTAAACTCAGGCAAAACATTTTGCTAGAGTTTTATCATGCTCTCAAGAGTGAAATCTTTGATGCAATGTGGCTTCAAGTTTTCTATTTTTGTTTATTGTTTATGGTATTGAAGTTACTCAGTGACAGCGTGGCCTTTTGGCAAGGCATTTTGGTTGAAGAAAGGAGAAATTTACGTTGCTAGAATTTGCGCGTTAAAATGAAAGTAGAATGCACAAGGAGGCTGATATATATATATATATATATATGTATATATATATATATATATATATATATATATATATATATATATATATATATATATATATATATATATGATAGAGAGAGAGAGTGGCGAAAATAACCAAAGCGTGGCAGCGTTCGTCTCAACATTTTCAGCCAGAGTCTGGCCTTCGTCAGAAATCGTTCCTGAAGAAGGCCAGACCCTGGCCGTAAATGTCGAAATAAACGATTTCATTGTTACCGTTCTCATGGAGGATCTACTTGGCTATATATTTGTGTTGTCACGACCAAGACGCTGGGGCTCGGGCGTGCGTGCAGCTAGAGGGAAGTAGAGCAATACGGGATACAGAATAAAACAGCTGACGACAGTTTTGAACACGTTAAACTAATAAATTCGTTTACGTGCGTAGGTTTACGAAACTACTTCGTTACATGGGTTCACTTCCTCGTAAACTAAAGGGAATTTTATTGCTCTCAATCTTGTGCGTCTTAGAGCTCTTCCTGGAGGTTCAGTATTGTCACGATTATCACTTAATGTCTTACTGTAAACGGTTCATGCAAAACATGACGTACTGGTGTATGCATACACTGACGACATCAGATGTTTTGCTAAAGCAGCAGATATACATACAGCGTATCAGAAAGTACAGTTTTATATGAATGCTCTGAACTCGTAGTTGGGTGACTGCAATCTGTCCATAAACATCAGGAAAAGCGCATTCGTAACGTTCCAGCTGATGGTTCCTGTGCAGATCTCGGAACTTTACAGACAGGACGTGATCCCGCAGGTGGAATTCGTTAAGTACTTGGGAGTGACGTATACTTAAAACCTAAATTCTAGTCCGCATATAGAAAGTATGGCAGTTAAATGAGCACGGATGTTATGAATGCTTTATAGGCTCAACGGTAAACAATCCGGTTTACGTCGTGATGTGCTTGTTCTGTTATGTTGCATGTATGTTAGCCTAATACTACAGTGTGGATGCGTCTTGTTTTCTGGTGCCCCACCTATAAATTTCGACCGCTGGTACTTCCAGAACAAGAAGAATTACGATTATGTCATGGGATCCCTAGGTTTGTCGCAAGTAATATTTGATATAAAGATGCGTGCCTGCCTTCTCTTCTTACAATGTTCCAAATACCAACAGTTCATACCTTCCTAAAAATATATGCACCCCCACAGTGGAGGTCACAGTGTGTTTTTAATAATGAGCTGATGACCTTTTTGAACCGACAGTGGTTTAGATTAAGGTGCTTACAAGTCATTGTCATAGAGGAGCTTTTAGAAACCTTACAAGTAAACATTTGTGAAGTAATAGTTGGTATAAACGGACCTATTCAAATAAATAAAATAGAATTCAGCAATATATTTGATAAAAATTGGGAAGATCTTACCAGTAGATACCTTAATGCCATTTTGAAAGACCATCTGGCAAGATTAAAGTTAAAGATTGTAATCGCAACTGATGCATCAGTTCATGGAGGAAAGTCAGGGGTGCGATTAGAATTGTCAGTGGTGCATTGGTCTTTTTCAATTCATTTACCTAATTTTACACTCATTTATTAAGCGGAATTACTTCCAATTATCTTAGCATTATCGGAGTTTTCTCTATCCATAGCCAATGCTGTCATTCTTACTCACTTCCTACCTCTCTTTTGTTCGTTAACTGCCCCGAATATATCGAATGCTTTAGAAGTTTTTTATGTCCTTGCCCCAAGACAGTTACGTCTAATTCGTTTCGTATGGGTACCAGGTCATAAATGTTTAACCCTCAATAAAGACGCAGATGCACTTGACGTGGTCTCACATAATGGTCCAATAATTTCTATATTGCCGACGCTATAATTTATTGCCGTGGCATGATTTGAAATATTTGCCACATTGGATAACTTTCAAAAGTCTCGTTAGGCAACATCTGAGTTTTCTCATCTACATTAACCTTGGAAAAATTGAGGTGCTTACCTAGAAGGGCCGAAATATTGATTACGAGGCTACGAAGCCGAGTCCCCTCACTGAATTTTTACTTACACAGGTCTGGTCAGGTACCATAAAACTTATGCCTCCACTGCAACGAGGGTGAATCTCTGTATCATTTCCAGTTAAGATGGAGGCTATTTTGAAATCGTAGGAAAAGACTGTTGGAACAACTTCTATGTTGGTTCGCTTTAAATTTCTCCTTTTCGGTAATTCTTTCGCTTGAATCAATTAAAAAGGGCTTTAGCCATAAAAACGTTTGTGAAGCTATATGCAATTTCCTAAGAGGAAAAAAAAACGAATAAAATGTTAAACCTGAGCATAAATTCACTCTATTTTCAACCCATTTTGATAATCATGTGATAATCGCTGAGGACTCGAATTTAAATTGATGCACAGAAGCCATAAACTAGAGGGTAAGAGGTGACAAGAGGGTTGTAGTAGGGGCGTTCCCAGGACGCAAGCTGGAAGCAGTCATGAGGCAAGCGAGCGCAAAACTCAAAACTACAGCTGATAGACGAAACCTCGTGATACTTTCAGGTGGTTTAAACGATGTCTTACAGCAGGACTAGCAACCACACTGGCGAAAGGCGTCGATGACATGCGCGCCACTTCTCCTCAGGTACAGGTAGCGATGTGCACAATACCGGAGGTACCGGTGCGTGATAGCAGCCTGCAAAGAGCGGTTGTCAACGCAAACCAAGATATATGGCGGATGAGTCGAGAAAAAGGCTTTGAGGTGGTGGAAATAAACAGAGAGGTGCATAGGTGGGGTGGTTTTCAACGAGACAGAATTCACTTCGATGGGCGGCTAGGTCATGAGATGGGTTGGCGACTTGCAGGACGCGCAGTAGCTTTTTTGGGAGGCAAGCGGGCCCTTCGGGATGCAGGATAGCTAGTAACGAGGAAAACAACAAGGGAGACTCTTTGACAGGTGGTATGGACAGATACGATTCCAAAGTGGCACCAGTATCTAAGATAGGTAGAGTCCGGGGCAGAAATAGACGTAGCCATGAGGGCCGAGCCAATTCAGACGTAGGGTATATTAACATGCAGGGTGGCAGGAACAGGCCGAAGTGGGAAGAGATGGAAGAGCAGCTAAGGGAGGAGAGGCCGATGGTATACGGTTTTGTAGAAACACATCTTAGGGACATGGAACAACCTCCTAAAAATCCGGACTACGCGTGGGAATATTTTAGTAGAACAGAAGGCAGCAGAAAGGGGGGTGGTATTGGGGCATTCATTCATAAAAGTACAGACTGGCAAAGGGTCAAGCAGGAGTGCAAGGAACATTTATGGCTGAAAGAGAAAGTGCCAGGGCAAATGACACTCCTTCGTTTCGTGTATTTGTGGACGGGAGCATAGGCCAGAGAGGAAAGCCAGGCAATGGTAGAGTGTATATCAAATAACATTCAGGAGTTAGGAGGAGAGTGCGAGATAATTTTACTAGGAGATATGAATGCGCACATAGAAGATATAGATGGGTATAGCTACCCGACAGGCCAAATGATCATGGATATGTATGAAAGGCTTGATTTGATCATTTGCAACAGTACCGAGAATTGTGAAGGGCAAATAACATGGAAGGTAGGAAGGCTGCACTTGACGATAGATTACGCACTGATGTCACATAGGATGTATAATAAGCTCAAAGGAATGCACATAGATGAAGGTGGCTCTAGAAGTCTGGGTTGTGATCACAAACGTATCAAGCTAAGTTTTAGAAGAGCAGTGAAAGTAAGAAGGAGACAAGATGAGCAACTACAGGAAAATTTTTATTCAGAAAGGCAAATTGAAATAGCCACTAAACAAATTGAAAAAGTAATCACTGATGGTAATAAAACAGTGTGGACATACACAAATCTCATTAGATTGTTTGAGCTAGAGCTTGATAAGGCACGTGACAAGTCACCCCGGAAAAGAAGACACAAACCCAAAAGTTGGTGGGATGAGGAAGTTAAGAGAGCCATAGCAAAACGTCAGGAAGCCTCTAGGGAACACAGGCATGCTAAGCAACGGGATGAACCGGCAGATGATGTTGAAAGAAAATGGGAAATCTTTCTAAGCTGTAGAAGGGTTGCATCCTTTCTGATCAATGAAAATATTAGAAGAAAGGGAGCTCAGTGGCTGGCAGAAGTACATAAAAAAGATAGAAAGGCAACTGCGAAATTTTGGAACCATCTAAACTCCCAAAGAAAGGAGACGAGCCTAGAGCAGACGTTTATGACTACAGCTCAAGGTGCTAGGCTAGAAGGAGACGAAGCTATTGAATATATAAGAACAAGGGTGACAGAAAAGTTTCAACAAAGAAGTGCTTTATGCACCACAATAGACAAGGATGAATCAAGTGGCGCAATGGCTCCATTTTCACAACGAGAGTGGGAAAGGGCTGAGAAAATGGTTCCTAGTAGTACATCAACAGGCCCAGATGGCATTCCAATTATGCTGATAAAGACATTAGGTCCGAAGTCTAAGCAGGCTTTGAGAGAGGCAGTGAACAAAATAATAATCGATGGAGAAGTTCCCGATGGATGGAAACTTAGCAGGATGAGCATGATCTATAAAGGAAAGGGGGACAAAGCTGACATAAACAACTACCGTCCTATAACAGTGACATCAGTGGTCTACAGGCTGGTGATGCAGATTATAAAGGAAAGACTGCAGGCATGAATAGAGAATGAGGGGGTGCTGGGGAACTGCAGAATGGGTTTCGGAAACACAGGAGGTTGGAAGTCAATCTGTTCTCACTGACGCAGTGCATCGAAATAGCAGAAAAGGAACACAGGCCCCAGTGGCTAGCATTTTGGGATATCAAGGGAGCGTACGATAGTGTGGTTCAAGAGGAATTGATGGGAATACTGGACACATTAGGCGTGGAAGATGTAGTCACTAATCTTTTAAAGGATATCTATAAAGGTAACAAGGTAGTTATAAAGTGGGAAAAACAGGTATCCAAGTCTGTAGAGATAAAACGGGGGCTTAGGCTGGGGTATCTTCTGTTACCCTTATTATTCATGATGTACCTACAAGGATTAAAGGCCAAAATAGAGAAAAGTGGACTGGGCTTGAACCTTTCTTTCATCAAACAAGGAAAACTCATTGAACAGGCACTACCAGCATTGATGTACGCAGATGATATAGTGCTAATGGCCGACACCAAGGAAGATTTGCAGAGATTGGTTGACATCTGCGGTAAGAGGGAGATAGGTTAGAATTCAGATTCAGTAACAAAAAATCAGCCGTCAAGATTTTTATTGACAATGAAGGTAGTGAGCTTAGAATAAAGGAGGTCACGCTAGAGATAACAGATAAATACAAATATATGGGCGTATGGATAAGCAATGGGGCCGAGTACCTAAGGGAACACGAAACATACGTGATGACTAAAATTAACAGGAATGCAGCGGTGATGAAAAACAAGGCACTGTGGAATTACAATTGGTATGATGTTGTGAGAGGAATATGGAAAGGGGTGATGATTCCTGGCCTGACGTTTGGCAATGCAGTCTTGTGCATGAGATCAGAAGTTCAAGCAAGATTAGAAATTAAGCAACGTGGAATAGGTAGGCTTGCCTTAGGAGCTCACGGGAATACACCACATCAGGGAGTACAAAGTGATATGGGATGCACATCGTTTAAGGGCAGGGAAGCTAGCAGCAAGATAAAATTTGAGAAGCGATTGAGAGAAATGGGGGAAGAGCGTTTGGCAAGAAAGATTTTCAGCTACTTGTACATGAAGATTGTCGATACAAAATGTAAAAAGCGAACCAGAAAATTGACGGGTAAATACTTAGGAAACAGCAGGGGGGACAAACCAAAAAAAAAATTATCGGTTAAGAAGAAGGTAAAGGAAGCCGAGACCGACATGTGGAGAATTGGCATGATTAAGAAGTCCGCACTAGAGATCTATCGAACTTTTAAGCAGGAAATTGCCTAGGAAAGGATCTATGATAATACTCTGAGTAGTTTTCTACTGTTTGAGGGGAGGTTGAGAGTATTGCAAACCAAGACATATCGAGACAAATACGAAGGGGTAGACACGGTATGCAGTGCTTGTGGAGAGGAATAAGAAACTGCCGAACACTTGATAATGTTCTGTAAAGGGCTTCACCCTATAGTTCAGGATGATGGCGCAGAGTTCTTCATAGCACTGGGGTTTAGGGACAGGAAAGGCAAAATAGACTTTAAGTGGGTAGAATTAACTAATAAAAGGTCATCTGATTGGTGGCTAAAGTCAAGGCATGAATGAAAATTTAACCCTTCAGTGCAAAGTACGAATCCTCAACCTTACTATTTAAAGGAGGAAAAAAATAAATCTAGTTTTTGGTTCATTAGTAATACGGCTTGTTGGCACTAGCCACCGCCCGATCTAAAGGGTATAGCCATATCCATCCATCCATCCATCCGACGGTCGCTTCATTCTGCGCACGTGCTCGAGGTTGATAGGAGACCACTACGTGGCCACGCCTATATATAGCACTTGCTCTAAGCACTTCTTTTCTTTTTCACTGGACATCACTCAGTGCTCATCGATACCGCTACCTACTATGAACATCGCAGAAGACAAGTTGGCGGCTCGGAGGGCTCGCAATGGGGCTGAAGCGTGAGCTCACCGTCAGGACCCTTCTCGAACTTTCCGATACATCCTATAATTCAAGAATTTCTGGCTTTCTACTTTCCGAATCACAAAGATATTATACTAAAATAAAAGCGCTCATCCGAGCTTATGTGATCCGTAATAAGCTCTTGAACAAAATGTATAAACTGCATCGATATGAATACATCTGTATATTGTACAATGATAGTTAAAAAGTAAACATTGTGTATATAACGTCTATATACAATCACACCCCAACAACTCTCGTGTCACGTCTCTATATGATGATTATTGAGCATATGTACTCGAGATTCACGGTTTAGCTAATTTAACCTCTGGAGCAAGCTCCTTCATCATCCTTCACTATGTGGAAAGGTGAAAATTTTTTTATGGGTGTGATTTAAGTAGCAGCTGGATATCGGGCCCCCATACGCCTTTCCGTATTCAAAAAAACAAGCTGACCGAAAAAAAAGCTCATGGGCTGGTTTGCTCCATACCACGTGCTGATTGTGAAGCATCATACAACAGGGAAGCAAAGAACTTCTTCGACAGGCAGAACCCTGACACATTGAATAAAAAATTATGATTGTGTAGTAACACTGGAGGTCACGTCCGTTACCTTTTGTCGGTAACGATAACAATAACTCCTTACATTTATTTCGAGGTAACGTAGGGCAGTAACGAATTTGATTTCTGTTGGAATGGCGAGTAACGTATACAGGTAACTTATTTCTGTAAATCATACAACACTAGACTCATGATCAAGAAAGACACTGGGGCTGGGGCACGTGGTTTGTCTAGAGGGAAGGAGAAATAAATGAGGGACAGAACGAAACAGCTTGCATACTAAATGACGACTTTGACAGAAAGAAGCCTGAGCTTTTTCCTAGCATCTCGGCTGCAAAGATACACTGTTTAGAGGGCTAAAGTGCTCCGTTGCTTTTGACGACATACAAAAGTAAAAAAAAAACTCAACTTCTGCATCCGCGGACTCACGTCATAAAACATTCAAGCAAACCACGTAAATCAGCTACATTCTAAATCTCGTTCCAGGTAAGTCACAAGAGGTGGACACTGATACCACTATTTTTGGCAGTTTAGAGACATATAAATCAATCGGAGACAAATAAACACTGCTTCAGAGGCCTGAAAAGTCATACTCTTGTTTATTATTCTTGGTATTGGTTCCTATGTTGCCCACCATATACAACGAAGATCAGATTCGCTCAACTGCGCGTTCACCGATGCGACCATTAATCACGCATGATCTCATTCCTGCTCCCTAGTAAAAAGGATGTGGTCAATATGGGTCATTGAGTTCATTGGCTTGAGTATTTAATACGCCAATGACATAGACGACATAGTAGCATCGAACTCGCTCCTATGCAATCAATATCAGCGTGTGTGTTGAGCCCTGTTGCATATATATATATATATATATATATATATATATATATATATATATATATATATATCTGATGGCGTGAGCGTCTTTTTTGTGTGTGCGTGCGTAAACGGTGATGCTCCTTCGATAGCCTTATGCCTTATGAGGGGTTTCTCATGCTTGATAATTTTTGAGCTCAATTGCTTTGCGATACATTGCTCTCGCTTCATGCTATGCCTACTCACAGCTCTAATGTCATTTTTAACTCTGGCACATATAAATTCGATCGCGAGCCTAATGAACGTTCGTATTATAATAAGCGCCCACTAAAAGAAAGCCATTCACCATTCTCTATCTCCGCGCAATTCAACAAGACCATTTCGTTTGTACCTTCGCACAGCAGCCACTGACAGGCACCGCATTGAAAACCCACATTAAAACAATATACCCAAATCGACTTCGTGTGAATTAAGCTCGCGTAATTAAATATGCACCGAGAGCCTCCACAACATATTTCCATCTTTTCACTAATTAAATCAGAATAATTTCTTTGCGTACTGTAAGCACTTTGAGCATCTATCTATCTATCTATCTATCTATCTATCTATCTATCTATCTATCTATCTATCTATCTATCTATCTATCTATCTATCTATCTATCTATCTATCTATCTATCATTCGCTTCCGCCTCAGTGCTCTCATAATCACCCCGTTAACTTGAGGCAAACCATAATTATATGGGGGATGGTAAATTGTTAGGCGAATACGACTCAATAGTCTTGACATGAATATCACAATCCCGTCGCGTACGCCGTCAAACACTTTCCAAAAAACAGTGGCACATACCCGTGGGCAGGTATGTGTCACTGGTAAGCAGTTACCTTCCACAAGTGTTTAACAGTTTATTTCTATACCCAGGAACGACGAGGACACAGATGAGTAATTTTAACGCTTGATCGAAAAAAAACAGACATTGGCAGGGTTGACCAGGCAATTGTGAAGAATAAATCTCATTGTACCAGCAGAAATCGAACCCTAGCATTCTGCGTGCCAATCAAGCATTCTACACAGAGCCACGCTCCGTGACTACCTTTCAAACAAACCCCAATGTTCATGAAACGCCAATTCTGGTTGCAGTGCTGGCTTTACAATTTGATACACATTACATATGTAAACCTACAATACACCAGTCATGTCTGGTTAACATCAATTGTAGTCTGGTGTCATCCGTTTTAGTTTATTTATGTATCATTGTGCAGGACTACGATCATCGCGAGCATCAGCGCTTAGTATCAGCTTACCGCTTGTTGTGCTGTTAATATCCATGTTGCTGTTGACATCGTGACGCAACTATAAACAACTGGTGATATCAAGTATATTCGGATGTTTAATGTATGTCTGTGTGTGTATTTCTACATATCTTTAGCATAAATGTCTAACGTTTCGCTGAATAAAACTATTACAACACAGTCAGCTTGCATGCTCATGCTTCGCGTACCAAGGAACACAAATGTAGGTGGAATCTGCCAGTTTTTTTTGTGTATCAAGTTTTGAATATTCAATGTGAGGAATGCTAAATTCAGAGACGGGCATGTTGCGTGGCTTTCCGTTTGTTGTATTGCTTTCTGTGTACTTCCTGGCTTTTCAGCTTTAGTCAATCACGAATTCATGCCCTGCAAGCTCGACGTAGCAAAAAATGTGCAAGAAAAGAGAATATTAATCCATCAGAAAAAAAGACAAATGGCATGAACATGATAAAGCGTTGAGCAACAGCTGGCCTCTTAGATTATGGTCTGGTTACAGAGACATTTAGTTTTTTTCCCTGACCGCAAAAGTTGAAAGAAAAAAAAACTTTTTATTAAAGCCAAACGTTCAATGCGTAAATGCCTGTGTAAGAACACAAAATAGCCTCCAGAGAAAAAGTACGCCACCTTCCTGCGGATGTTCAATTAACAGCATGAAAGATGACATTCCGCATCGTTGCTGCAATATTCTGCATGGTTCCGAGAGCAGTCAAGCCGTCGAAGCTGTCACGCCTGAATGGGCTGTTTTTCGTTATGTATTGAGTTTTTTTTTTTGAAAAACACCCATTTGTTACAGCGGCTTCTTCAGGCGCCGAAGCGTACTAAGGAGAGAAACTTCTTGCTCGCTAATGAAACGCCGGAACAGTGATTTGCGCAGCACCCGAGATTGATGGTGCTCTTGCGTGGCGCAGTGGTTGGGAATGGGAGCTACAAAGGACCGTGACCGAGATATTTTGCTCGCCGTGTTTTGCAACGTATCGTAGCTATTTCGACAGAGATTCAAGGTTGATAAAGCTTAGGAGAATACACGTGACTGAGTCTCCAGAATTCTATCATGTAGAGACGGTTGGGTCTGTTGCGTGTCCGTTCGATTGTCAAAGATTGCACTAACAGCCCTGAGTCTGTTCATCAGTGCCTATCGGCTCTCTGGTGTGTTTCAGCATGACGGCTTCATAAGCCGGCGTACTTCAGTAGAGCTTGACTTGGATCTGAGGACAAATAAAAAGGGTGGCGGAGCTCGGGATTTCATGTATATGGTTAGGTTGAGATCAGTTTCTTCTGAGAAAGTAGATGCTGCGTGAATTTGCCACAATAAATTGTTGGGACATTGGTTCCAAAGCGTGAGCATTTCTTACGCAAATGGACGTTTTCTGTGTGCGTTGGTATACTTTTATTGTAAACTTCAAGAGTCAAACTTTAGTATAGGAGGAGAGGAGTAGCCTATTTCTAAGCACCATTCTCAAATTACACACATTTACTTAAAACAAATATTCATTGCATTCACGTTTCACCAAATGAAAGCAAGACCAAACATCACAGAATTCTTCACGCTTGACATACCTTGTGGCGTAGCCAAACAGACGTCTGGATGTGCTCTGGTTTACATGCGCCAAATCGCCAATTGAAAATGGGCTCAAGGGTCATCAGCATAATCATCATTATTATTATAATTACTAACCCTTAAAACCATACATAGAGCATTAGATAAAGAGGTGGGTACAAAACTGAAGTGGTACATTACTGTGTAATTTCTTATATATATATATATATATATATATATATATATATATATATATATATATATATATATATATAACCCAGTACTACCCTAAGTAAGCCAGATATACCGCCGTGAGGTGTGATAAGCATCTTGCGGAAGGAGGAAATTGACGAAGGAGCAGAAAAAAGGAGGATTATCGATTCTTCGACCATAATAAATTTAAATACTAGATAAATTGTGTAGATACAAAGTCTGTGAAAGTACACAGGTTCGACTTAAGGCCGAGGCATGTTACGTAATGTCAGCCACGGTTCAACTCTTTTACGCTGATCACTGAGAAACCTGATAGTAGGGCTTCTGTGTTGCTCAAGAGTCTTCAACCCAACTTTGATTTGTACGAGCTGTTAGTTTTAGTTTTGTTAGGTGTTGGGTAACCTTCATAGTGGGTTCTAAGCGCAAACGGACCCACCACAATTGTTCATTGAGGGACAAAGAGCAATCTTAAATGCTTCTTACCGTGCTTCAAACAGACGTTTCGCGTGAATATTGTCACATTGAGAAAGTACAGGCTTCAACGCTGTCGTTTTATTTTGACACATTCACTGTGGTTGTGTCACAGCCTCTACAAATATTAGATGCGTAAATTAGTCTATTTACTTAAGCTGTGAAATGATCTTCAATATTATGGTTTGAATTCGAGCTTTCTTCTTCCTTTACGGGGATACATCCTGTGAATAAGATCCCCGGCGCGCACAAATGATTATTATCTATTTAAAGAGCTCCTTGTTGAGATTACGGAAGTAAACTTAAAATCCTTCACCTGTGCCTAAAAAAACTGTCCAGTGTAAAAACATATGAGAGGGGAATTTTTCACCCAATCATGCTGTGAAAAATAACATTGCTAAGCCCTGCTAAAAATGTGAAAACAAATTTAAGAAGAAGTTTTCACAGTTAAGGCCTCCGGTGTGCACTAGAGTTCGTTAACTTGAAAACTGTTTGCAATTGCGAAGCCATCCAGCCTATAATTTCCGTTTTCCGAGAAAACAGCTACTCCAGCAAAGTGCTCCACGTGGAGATTCAAACAAGCAACACGGTCATGATACCGTTTCCCACTCAACAAAGTTTTCTTCAGGCTCTCAACTTGCTCCTATCTGCTCCTATTTTTCTTTATTGCACTCTCGCTTTTATGTCTCTGCGTCTTTATTCTTAAGCGTTGGCTTACAATGTGTAAAGCAGACTTTATTACTTGCCTCCTTCTGGCACTTATTCTCTTAAGTCCCTGCCTCAGTGAAAGGTATGTTGAAGCAAGCAAGCAGATGAACAAAATGCACGCGGTAAGTATTATGCTGAGTGCCGAGACGAAAGTTCTGTTTAGTTTCCTGCAGCATGAATAAACTACGTAACAGCATAGCTGTAACTATGTGCGCCAGCTGTCCTTGCCTTATAATCACCGTGTTTCGCGCATGCCGCTGTATATGTCCTAATGTTAAATGCTAATTTTGAGGCTTTCCATTAGCAAGGCATGCTTTTTGTGAAGCGCTATACGATATGCATCACATCGCAATAAAAGGTGCACGGCTTCGGGGTGAACAACGCCTCCCACAAAAGCAATCTTACCTCTATTTATTCCGACTTCCTGCTTATTTAGAGGGCAGCTGAGCAATGCAGCATAGGTTGCCACGAGGAAGAATTTTTTACGTCTTTTTTTTTCTCTCCGAAATACGGAAGCAGCTATGCGCATTACCAGGGTCGGTCCACCTCACTCGCTCGTGGCAGAGTTTTCTATGTGGGTGGCATTTTAGCGTATCGACTTCTTTTTTTTTCTTGTTTTTGTGTCTTCAGATAGTTTTCCTTAGCTTTTCCCGCTAAGATCTTCTTCACCGTTAATGGTAACAGGAAGAGCATTTCTTGCTGCGTGTGGAGAGCCTCTTCTCTGCAATATGTTCAGTGGCTGCGATGTTTATGATGTTGCAGCCACATCGCAGAAACGTTTATTGTTTTTACTCTGAGGACTAATTTACACGGTGATACTGTTTCTAACAAAAAATAACCTTTGGGTGTATTCTGTTAATTATGAACTCTTAGAAGTCGCTCGTTTCTCCTCAACTTTCACCTATGAAAAGCTCATCAATGAAGTAAGTTAGACGGAAAGTAGTAGCGTTAACGTTATAACGGATGCTAGTATGTGTTGCGCTGGAGCAGCTGTCTTGTCGTTATGTACACTTTCATACTCTTTCACGAACGGTTTTTTATCAGATGTACGCTCGGTGCAGTAAAAAAAAAGAGAGATATTCACGTTGTTCATTGGAGTTTCAATCACGTGGTGTACGTCGCGTCTGCGTAAAAGATTCCGAAAAAGAAATAGGACAAATTGAAAGTCACTCATTATTACCACGATTGTGTGGCCTTTAGGCAGACACAAGTACGCGTCTGGCTGGTCAAACGCTAAGAGGAAAAGGAGGGGGGTAGGAAAGAGGACGTGTTATAACCACACCGTGTGCGTTCCTCTCTAGGTGAATGAGATCGGGAGGCATTTTTTGCATTATACTGCATTACTGTCACCAACATTTCTCGTTTTAACCTGGCAAGCACATACCGTGAAGCACAACATCCGGGAATAAAAGATTGCATTATGTGACGCTTTAGCTGCAGATGGGCTTGCGACATTCTTTTAAAAACATGCACACACATGAGTCACATTGTTCCAGCGCAAAAAATTGATGCAGTCACATAACACCGCTTTTTTTTCCGAGCCATGTAACATGATCCAGTAACGCTTGCGTTTCAAAACAAGCATGCGTTATATACGCTGCCGCTATGCCGAACCAGCTGATCGCGACTAGGTGTGCCCATGGGTCCCGACCCCAGCCGTGTAACAGATATATCTGTGGAAAGCGGCAACAAAACCGTTCCCAGTGATGCGTGATGAGCGCATTTGGGGCGCTTGGCCGTTCAGATGATTCGGGGGGAATCACGCACTCTGATCCCTGGCTTACGTCTCTCGAGGCATAAACTGGGTCTTCAACTTTAGTACTAGCGTATGGACTTTTCCTGTCACCTTTCGTCACCGACAGGCCACTTTCATGTCCTGGCGGAAAGAATCACTGCAGGGTTCGCTCTAAACTAGTGTTAAGGAAGGAAAGCAAGCACTTTTATTTAACGCATAGGGAAATGGATGGGGTGAAACGGAAGTGTTATCCTGCCACTCTGGCACCCTTAGGTTCCTGACCGAGAACTTGCTCATTTATTCCAATCTTTCGAATCAGTCCTCTATCCCCTCTGTCTCCTCTCGCCCATTTTCTTTAAACACTTCCCGTCTCTTCGCTGTCGGCACTGAACCAATGGGATGAAAGCTCCGCTATTCTTTTCTGTCTATATATCTCTTTTATGATTTCTGTCAAATTCAAATACGCCTCACAGCGTCGACCCTCCATCAACTTGGTTCATCGGTCCTCGCGTTTTCTCTTCGCGCTACCGATAGACAGCCCCTCATATGGCACTCGAGCTGAAAAGCAGTGGGGCGTTCGCGCGATCAGTTTTGAGCGCCAAACCTCCGTCCCTTTACCCTTAGCCCCCCTCCCTACCTTTGCTTGGCTCTAACAATTTCGCCGCTTAGTGTCAGCGCTCAAAGTGAAGCACGAAACAATGATAAGTGCCCTGATCAGAGTAACTTGTTATTGGGGGTAATCTGGAGTACGGATACACACTGTTTGATGTTATTGTCAATTGCCTCGAGAAATCTGAGATTTTGATTAAAACACACTTTAGTGATGTTATTCGGGCCGCTTTATTTGTTCTTGGGGCAGCAAAGTATTTTTCCTAAAATAATGTTGAAACGATTGCACTTCAAAGAGCAACGTTCTAAACGCAAAAGGAATCTAGAAAGCTTCATCGGAGAAGCCCCTTCCGGTAAACGGATGTCGCGCTACATACACCATGCCAAGCGTGGTCACACCTGAAATAATGGTGTGTAAGCAGACTTCGAAGTTATCTTGTTTTCATAGTTATATAATAATAATAATAATAATAATAATAATAATAATAATAATAATAATAATAATAATAATAATAATAATAATAATAATAATAATAATAATAATAATAATAATAATAATAATAATAATAATAATAATAAAACACAATTGCAGCATGTGACAAATCTTTCTAACTTAGTCGTAGTGGACGGCTTCTGAAAAATTTTGAAGCGATGATTTCGTTAGGCAATAAGCTCCTTAAATAAATCCATCTGATGGATACTTAGAAAATGTGCTGCAGGGCCACTTTCAGTTCTCTATATGCTAATTGTCTCAACCAAAAAAAATGAACATGTCATCATTGGCGCTCAGTCACGCTTCCGGAAGAAATTCAGAACATAGTGCCATATTTTGTGTTTATAAATATAGAACCACTTTTCTCTAAGCTATCGTAATCGGGTGGTATTCGACGTTCGCCATGTGCAGTCTTACTCCTATTCACATGGCTGCAATAACAGCATCACGCGATCGACTTGAGAAGAGAGAAATGTTTATTGATACTGAAAAGCTGAGATGTCGGCCTGAATTTATGTTCTTGCCTGCTACCCAGCGGTAGGAAAGTGGAGGGGGTGAAAAGTAAAGGAGAGAGAGAATACGTTGTTGATGATAAGGAGGGTGGCGATCAAGCAAGACCTTAGACAAATTTGCCGTTTCGTGTCGAGTTCTGTCTCTCCCGAAAACTTGCTCGGAGCTTTGTACCCACTTCGGCTTGTCTAGATGTGTTAATACCGCTGCCTCACAGGGATTCGCATCACAAGCAAGCTATTGACTCTCGAATATAGATAGGTGCCTTGTACCACAATAAAAATGCCTCTAAATAGTTTTATGTATTACATTTATGCTCTCGCAGCGACTATACATTGTTCTTGTTTTAGATGCGGAGCATCTTATACTCGCGCCTTGTAGTGCGCCGTCCGCGCCGTCCACACCGCTTCTCGAACATTCGACAGCTGACGCGCGCGCATGCGCCGTCGCGCCGTCGCCCACTCTTTCACCATCTGTGCATCCCTTCCTCCTCTACACACCGCGCGCGCTTCACTCCTCCACCATCTGTGCACCCTTCCTCCTCTACACACCGCGTTCGACATCTACAATTCTCCTGATTCTCCAGTGGACGCGCATGTGGCGTCGCGCTTCGAGAACATTCAACAGCTGACAGTGCATGCGCCGTCGTGCTGTATATATACTCAAGGTCGGCGCTCGCTCGCTCAGTTGCCGCTCGTCGGTTGGTTTGTACGGCGCGTCGACGTCCAAGGTCGCGGTGAAATGAATTCCAACGAATCCACAAACACAATGATCGACGTCCCTTCGACCAGCGCCGCCCTTTCGCATACGTGTGTACGTGTTCACTCATTTAACACCCCCTCCTACAACCACGTTAACCAATTTAGCCATCGACCCAAGTAAGTCGCAATTTAACACCCCATTTCACAACCACGTTAACCAATTTAGCCATCGACCCAAGTAAGTCGCACTTTAACACCCCGTTAACCAATTATATGCTCCGCATCCTCCTCAGTGTTCCCCCGAGGGAAGCTGCGGGCAATTTTTTTTTAGAGCAAATCTCTTCAGTAAAAAGCGCCTTGTTTGGCGAACCAAAAAACTCGCTCGGGTATTCATCACACGAATTTGAAAGCCCGTCTACCGACTGAAAAAAAAATAATACTTCTTTTCCAGAAAAAACTCTGTCAAATGTGTAAAAAACTGTCATCACGATTTGCTTAAAAACTAGGTCAGTCCACGCTCTCTTCGTACTCTTCTTGATTTTCCGCTTGGCTTTTAGAAACGAGTGCAACGGTTTGCCTAGCGTGGGTTGCAATTACTCGGATGGGGAAGAGAACGAGCACAGAGAAAAAAAAATGAGAAACACAGAGATATCATGAAGAGAAAAATTGAAAATATAGAGAATGAAAGAAAATAAGCACATAAGTTGTATATGGAAAGAAACAGAAAAATAAAGAGTAGAAAGAAAGAGACAGGGAAACCAAATACAAAATACAGATCAAAAAGAAAAAAAAATATAGAATAACAAACAAAAGATGAGAAAGAAACAAAGAGAGAGAAAAGCTCGAAAGAAAGAGCAAGCAATACATAAAGGGAAATAAAGTAAAGAGATAGAAAGAGCGAGGAAGAGAAATAAATATAGGTGGAAACAAATACTCATGTTGTATTTCGCATACTCGTTTTTGTACACGTCTGAATCCGTCTGATATTTTATGAAAGGCTTGTGAAAATAAGGCATATCAATAATTGCAAATGATTGGTGTTTAAGTTTCATATAAATAGTGGTTCTGCTGTCCAACTGTGGACAGGCGCAGTAGTTTATTTGTTTCTTTGAGGGGTTACAACAGAGTTGCAAATATGCTCAATGGTGTTGTAGTTCTCAAGATGGTTGTGCAGTTCATATAAGTGTCTCTCTGTAAACTAGAAAAAGCCCAATGACTGCCATAGAATACCTGTGATGCAACTAGAAAAAAAAACACTCTAGAAAATTTTACTCCGGAGACATGGGTGACCAGTGTCTCAAATGCACTCATAGCATTCACGAGCCCATAATATAAAACCGAGAAACGTAATAAGGTTTATTGCCAGCTACAGCAAAAGCGGCTCGATTTCCTGCCTAGTTCTGCCTGTGCTACCCACATATTATCTGCAGATTCTGGGACTCCACAGCTATACAATACGAATGATCTAGAACTTAGGGCAACATCACATATTCAAGATGATGTCCGGAGTTGCTTTTTCTAACATTTAAAACACCTTGGTCTTCTGCCTAATTGCCACAGCCTCTGCACCCCGAATTTAATTTTTGCTCGTTAGAGAATCCACGATATATTGTTTGCTGTTTGGCCAATATATGTGTATTTTGAACAATTTGATTTGTGCAGTAAATATTCTATGGCATGGTGAATGCGTTATTCCCACTGTGGTATTTGCGTGAAAAGAAGTTGCGTTATGCATTTTAATGTATGCCGTATCGCAAAAAAATGTGCGAAGAGTTATGTTTACTTTCTCAATTTACCTTTATTTGTCCAGACTAAACAAGCAGCAACACATACAGCTAGTGTGTGTGCGTGTATGTGCATCTTAGTGTGTTAAGCCTCTTTGTCCTCGTCTTTTGTGCGTCAACCCTGCGTTCGCATTGCGTGGTTTTCATACTTTGCATGAGTGTCTGTACGTCATACTTTCATTTGTGACGAAGTAGTTGCGGCTAGATATTCATTATTTTATACGCGTATTCTATATGAGTTCACAGATGACGTATGCTGGTGGCTTGTATGTTTGAGCCGTCTGTTAGCAGCACACTTCCGATGTGAAAGGCAGACGAATACTTCTGTGTACATTGTTAATTATGCATGAAATACAAATTGTCGTAACCCTATTCGTGCGCATAACTAATCATTGATTTTTTTCTTTGTTCTGTTTCTCTTTCATGGCACATCACATCGATGATGCAGACAAAGGTGAGCCTCCAACACAATTTTTCTCGATGATTCTGACTCCTGGCTAATATATTCATAATATCACTGTCCCCAGAGCCATGCTGCATCTCCAGCACGAATAAACAAGCAGTATTCTCATTACTCTTCAGAGTCACAGAGCAGTGCTACGGCTGTCGTAAGCCCTGATACCAAAGGCCTCGAGTCAAAGGAGGATTCAATGAGTAAACTTGTAGATAACATTACTTTGGCATATATGCACAGAAAGCGTCCAGCCTTACAGGTACCTACAAGTTGAGGAGTTTCAAACGTGCATCGCGCAGAGGCTCGTCACCGACGTCCCCTTGTTGGCAAGTGCATGCTCTTGGTACATAAGGCACTGATCTCACATGCTACGCTTCATGTACGCTTTCATGTTGTACGCTTTCATGTCAATTAGAACCCGCGTTCACCGAAACACAAGGCTGTTCAGAAGTTGAAAGGAAACAAGTCGAAGGATAGTTAAGGCGTATCCCATGAGCATACATTCGGCCACGTTTGTCAGCCAGACACAAATCTCACCGCCCCAGAAAAAGTTTCAAATGGCCTGGTCCGTCAGCCCTGTTTTTTGGCACGCACCGAAAGGCTTTACTGTGGTTTTGATTGCGATAAACTCTGATTTGTCAGTCAGAAGTCGTAATGAACATTCATTGTTTATTGTTCGGGCCCCGTTGCAGGTTTAGCGATGTGTTCCTGCAGTTGGCCCAGAGCGTATAATTAATCTGCCTATTTAACTGCACCCTCTCCTTTCTACTACATCGAACCCTTTTGATACCGAGACGAAGGCTCGCAATCTGTTTTCGCTCTTCTCAAAAACCGCATGACTTACTGACAGACTTTTCAAAGAATTCACGCGTTACATAGCACTCGCAGACAGCTTTATCTTTGGTCTCGAGTGTCTATCACTTATTTTACTTTCTCCACCATGCACGTTATCAAGCCACATTGTTTACTTACTAAACTCCCTCTTCACTCCCCTTTTACCCCTTTCCCCAGTACAGGGTAGCCAGCCGGTCTGTGAACTGGCTAACCTCCCTGTCCTTCCTCTTTGATTCCTCCTCCTCCTCCTCCTCCTCCCTCTTCACAGTCGGCTCCTTTCTGTTTCTTACGCCAGGATACTATATGAAGCGGTATTCATCTAGTTACTGGCTGATCGAGTTATAGTTCTTTGCACTCATGCTGGCTTTATACTCAAGTCTCCCGAGCCAAACAAGAGACAAGTAGTATCTGTTTCGAAGCGTGGTAACTTGGGTAAGCTCGGAGGACATAACTGAATATACAAAGAGCGCAGCCTAGACGCAATCGGCGCAAACCTGGGAATGCGGAAAACTACGTAACTAGCGCAGTTACGCTTTAACTATTTCAAGGTTGCGCTGTTCGTATATTGAATCTCTGTTTCGAATTTATTCAAGAAGGCTGCCACCACTGAGTGTTTCAATAATTTCTAAAGTGTATTTGTATGATAAGCCACTGTCGGCGCGCATGTACTCTGTATCAGTATTGCCCACCTAGAGCCCAGGACACTTCCTTCTCTTAAGTGCGTACAAAGACGGCCGTGCTGCCTTGTTCCCCGCCTCGTATATTGCAGCTACACGCAATCTAGGAAAAACATAAGGAGAGATTTTTATCTTTGCTCCAAGCGAAAGCCAGACTCTCACAAGGACTTTTCGCCACTTGCTGTCCTTCAAGCGTAACTTGATTTCCGCTGTCAAAACTCGATTAGTGTCTCTAGGAACGGTGCGGTCATCTGTCAAGTGAGTCTCGTCTTTCTGATGTTGCCAGAAAAACTTGGCCGTTAGTCTGAATGTTATTTTGCGCACTTTCCACTCACATAATTGCTGTCTTCCATAACTGGGCTTCTGTTTACGTGCACGGAAAGCACTGTAAAGAAAACCAGAGGTCGTTAACCTTTGCTGAGACAAGCACGCCCATCAGTATAGGTATGCGAGTATTTTAAATGTAAACTTCACAGAAAATCAGTGAAGGCCTTACTGAACTTTTTGCGTGGCAGTGGCCTATTGTATAGACTGTAGCACCCCAGCCCTTCCCCCCTTTTTTGCGCGCGTATATTTCCCTCTTCGCTTTCATTTCCATCTTTCTTTCCCATTCCCCCTTCCCCTAGTGCAGGGTAGCAAACCGGATGCTCCATTTTCTGGTTAACCTCCCTGCCTTTCCCTTATTTTATTCTCTCTCACACTCTAAATATAAACTGTTATTTGTGTACTGCTGGCACTTTGAGTATCTATCTATCTATCTATCTATCTATCTATCTATCTATCTATCTATCTATCTATCTATCTATCTATCTATCTATCTATCTATCTATCTATCTATCTATCTATCTATCTATCTATCTATCTATCTATCTATCTATCTATCTATCTATCTATCTATCTATCTATCTATCTATCTATCTATCTATCTATCTATCTATCTATCTATCTATCTATCTATCTATCTATCTCGCCAACTGCATCTTGGTACTCTTGTGCTCACACCCTTAACATTAGGTGAACCAAAATTAGTGTGGGAGAGTAGGATGGTTTGACGAACACGACTTGCTCGTCACAATCCGACTTGCTCGTCACAATCCTGTCACGTACGTCATCAAACTTTTTTTCCAAAAGTGTGGCACATACCTGCAGGCAGGTATGTGTCACAAGTATGTCGGTATGAGTAACAGGTGGTAGACAATTTTTATCTACCCAGGAGTGGTGAGAACAGATACGGGTATTTTATTGCATCAGCATTTAAAAAAAACTGGCGTTGGCAGTGTTGCTCCCACGAATTCAATCCAGCATTGTGCGTGGCTATCAAAGATTCTACCACAGAGCCATGCCAGGTCTCTAAACTGGTTTTTAAGTACACCCTAAGGTACGTCTACTACATATTGTAGTTTGACTGCAGGCTACCCGATTTATAAACATTACAAAAGCACTCCTACAATACAGCCGTCCTGTCGGGTAATGTGAATTGTAGTTTGGCGCCATCCGCTGAAGCATTTGTGTAGCAGTATCCAGGGCTACCAACCTCGCGAGCACCACTGCTTCATATCAGCATAGTGCTTCTGTTGTTGCTAATATCCATGCTGCTGTGGGCATTCTTACGCAAGTGTACACAAGTGGTTAATAAAAGATTATGTGGCTGTTTACCACATGCTGGTGCATAATTTCAGCACCACATAGTAACGTTTCATTCAATAAAAAAATTACAATACAGTCACCTTCTATCCGCAAGCTTCGCATAACATCGATTCCCAAAGTACGTAGGATCTGCCTTTTCCATTTGTTTTCTTATACTCGGAGTTGGTGTTGCCAGAATTAGTTATTTTTATTATTCGGAAGTTGTGAAAGAAGTCTGCCTACTTACAACAAGTGGTAACCACGAAGCCGAACAATGAAGGTGAAATAACTAGAATAACAACGATGGAGTAGATCACATTCGGCAAGCATTCTCAAATGATGAATGGTAATCTACCAGTATAACCGTGTACAGAAAGGTATATGTAAAAGCTGCATCCTGCCGGTACTTACCTATTGAGCACAAACCATGAGGCTTATTATGGGGGTTCAGCTTAAATTCAGGACGACGCAGCGACCGATGGAAAGGAAAATGATAGGTGTCACTTAAAAAAACACGCGGAGAGCTGAGTGAGTCCGGGGACCAACCGGGGTTAAGAATATAATATTTAAAATAAAGAAAAAAATGTTCATGGGCCGGGCGTAGGACACGTAGGCAGGATAACCACTGGTAATTAAGGATAGTTAACTGAATTCTCAGAGAAGGCAAACGCACGAGGCGGAGACAGAAAATTAGGTTGGCCGATGAGGATAAACTGTTCGCAATTATAACGTGGAAACAGAAAACACAAAACCGGGTTGGTAGACAGGTCATGAAACAAGCATTTGTCCAGCAGTGTGCGTAGTCAGGTTGATGATGATGATAAGGATAATGATGCTGATGTTGGTGGCAATGATGGTGATGACCAAATACAAAAGAAAAAAAGAGCTGCAAAAGAGTGTTTTAAAGGAATCGGGACAAAACACCTGCTTGTTTAAATTTAAATCTTTATGTCATTGGCATAATGAAAGGGTTGATCATGTAGTGGAGAAAGTGCCAGAGCAGTTTGCATAATATTCACGCTCCTGCTTCACCCCGAAATAATTCCGCACATTTTAAGGCATGTTGAGTCGTACGCTGAAGCCAACACACCAAACACCAGTATTCTCTAGATACCAAAACATCCTTCTGGGAGTGCTAACTTGCAGTCCCAGAGTGATAACTGCAATCAGCTGGTCGCAACATGGTTTCGTTCCTATGCGAGGGACCACCACAGGGGAATCCAGATTTCTGACATGAACGCGCAGAAAAAAAAAGCCTGAAAACTTGGGTGCCAATGTATTTCCTCCAAATCAAGTCAGCCACTTTTTCTCCTTGAGCTTCTGTTGCTGTTGAATTCTTGATTATGCCACCCAAGTTTCGGCGAAACTACTACTTTGCCTAACAGCAAACACAAAATCAGAAGAAAACTAATCATAGCTTATCCTATGATGTCTGAGAACGTTGGCGCATGTGCGAGCGTACCTTCAATAGCACTCACATATAGACAAGTGGCATGTTTAGATAGACAAATAATAAATTTTCGGAACACTCGCGTTATCTTTGACACACGTATGAAGCAAATAAAACATTATTGTTAAGTTTGACAAAAGCACGTGTTTTACAATTGTAGGGTCGCGCTCGGCGTGACATCTTTCGCCTGCTTCCTTCTTGGTAACACGTCTTCCTGAGAAACCGAACCAGCTAAGCGTCGCAACCCCTTCCTCGCTTGCCTGACGCGTTCCCGATAAGTGGCTCTCTGCTGCTTCCTCTGCCTATCCTGCTCCTTCCATGAAACTGCCTGTCTGGTGTCGACGAGGGCCATGGGCAACGAGGACAGGGACATAAAAGGAGCACCCGGGAAACGACGAGGGTCTTTCGCTACTAAGAGAGCTTGCCGACTAGACAGCGGCACGACCACCTTAGGGCCGTTTCACGTGCTTCCCGCACAGCCGCAACGCACGTACTGGGACCCCTACCGCACGCAAGCGGGGGACAAATAAGCCAATTGGCGACGCTCTTTCATCCTCTGCAGCCTCGCCAATTGGCATATTCGCCCCCCCCCCTTGCGTGCGGTAGGGTTCCCGGCACGTGCGTTGCGGTGGTGCGGGAAGCGCGTTGAACGGTCCTTAAGCCCCACTGCGGGTCATACTTTTGCTGACATCTCTGCATTGTAAATAGGCACGGCGCCATGCTTACTGCCGGGCTGCGCAAATTAGGTGCCTTTTCCCTCTTCTAACCACTACCACCACCCCCCATTGTACATAGTTTTGTACACAAAGCTCTTATTTGTAAAATGTCCAGCGGTGAAGGCGTCTTCCGCCGGGGAACTCACGAAGACAGCGGTGATCATACTCGCGAAGCAACGAACCCGGCTTTACTTCGCCACCAAGAGCCTGGTCCGAACTATAATCCGAGTGCGGGCGAAAATTTACCACAATGCAGATAGCACCCTGGTATGATCGTGAGTGGTTTGTTCTCAGTGCCCTCTCCCTTGTATGTTACCCCACCCCTCTTTGGTTTTTAGTTTCAATGAATACAGTTGTTAGGTGCGCTTTTTCTGCGTTAGTTCAGTTTTTATTTTGGTCCTTTTTTTGGTCCTTAACTTCGTAGCGAAGCGTTTGCCTCTAATAACTTGCTTTGCCTTGCACGCATGTTTCGTGGAGCTTTTTTTTTTCTGCACAGTTTCGTCTTCGCTTTTTTTGATTATCGTTGAACCACTCACTAGTACACAAAGGGTCTGTCTGCATGCTATTTAAGTATAAAATAATACTCACAAGGATGCGCGAAGTGACGTACCAGCGTAAGTAATTGGCGCCTTTGCAGTGTGTCGAAAAGCAAATGCAGGCCACAAAAAAGCACAACTTACCATGTTCATCGCCAGGTTAGCCTACCATTCTAGATAATGTACAACGTATTGTTCGCTCGCCCCCTTCATTTCTCTATCATTCTCTACACGCACGTCCTGAATGTATCATTTGCAAATTTTTTTATGATGTCCCCGGAAATGTTTTTGCATGGCTGCTTGCATATTTCTCCCTAGAGCTAACACCACCACATTTATAATGTGTGCTGATGAACTATCGTGTTCTTGTATTATATATTTCTCATGGTTTTCGCCCTACGTTATGACGTAGGGCGAAAGCCAGTTTATGAAGCTATGATGGGGAATGCACAATGTAAGGGCCACTTTCATTAAACGCCTCCCTAACGAGCAAACAAAGTTGGTGTACGTTGCAAAAACTTTTATCATTTACTTGTTTCTAGAAAGTTCACTCTTAGTGTTCACATTATTCATCTTACAACTCGTTTCTTTGTTGTGTTATTATAATGACTTAATTAGGAGCTGCTCTTGTTGAATAAAAAAGTTTTCTTTTATAGGTGATATTTCCCGTTTAGTGCTTGATTGCTCAATATATTGAGTTTGTGACTGGCACAACCACACAACACAGCTATTTCGCTTGCTAAAGAAACAAAACAAAAGAAGAAACAATAACTCATACCTGATTGTGTGCCACACGCTAAATCGGTAGCAAACTAGACGTAGTCTAGTTAGCCTCCCTATCTTTCTGATATCTTTTCTCTCTCTCTCTCTTAAACAAGATAATCACGAAAACTTGCATGGAACTCTCATAAATTATTTATTATAACTAATGCTCTGATAGAACCTCTAGGGCGAGATCTGTACGTGCCATATCACATAGATTCTCGCTGTAAGTACGCATAAAAGAGTAGAAAAAACAAGAATATTACAAACAGCTTCAGCAAGCGGTGGCATCTGTTGCGTGAATATTTCATGATACGCCGACCTTATAATTCCCCCAAATTAACATGCATGGCGTGGTAGACCACATTCTCGAACTATATACCCCAGCTTGTTAACAAGAACACCATAAACAAAAGTCATATAAAATTACCGGGAAGTATCCAGAGACGCGTGTACGCGGATGCGCATGTCATAAGAGCCTCGAAGCAAATATGGCGCTTCACAACGAGCTATTCCGCAGGATTTGCAACGAGGGCCACGCGCTGCAGCATCGCGCTGTCGTGGTAGATGTAGCAGAGGGCGCTACAGTGTACCTCGCTGTGCGTCCCTCGTCATCACTCCGCGGAAAGTTTAGGAGGGAACAGGGAATTTTCGGCTAGCGTGAGCCATTGTGCTGGTCGTATTATGAAATGTAGAGAAATGGCCTGAGGTCGAGCGTCTGTGTTCTGGACGGCTAATCAGTTAGCGTGATCTGTGCGTCAGCTACCGGGTGTACGAGGACAAAACGCCATTTTTCATGCCACGCAGGAGACATTACACGAAGAGGAGGCAGACGAGAAACGAAAGGAGACCTTTGCTTCGCGAGTGCATAATGCGGGTAGCACACTGAAGAGCAACATTTCATGTCGAGAAACAATGGTCCGGTATTTTAAATGCCCCGCGGTTATAAAATTCGAATTTAGTGCTGTCGCAGTGCTTGTTTTCTCGACCACTTCACTTCCGGACGACTTGGACTTTATGTCCAAGTCGTCCAACTTGTCTTTTATGTCCCTCTAACAGACAAGATCAAAAACTGCTATAAGGACTGTGACAGGTTTTCTGAAAAAATCACTGCAATTCCACGGAGTTCATGATGATGAGTGGGGCGAAGCATCCGTCAGTCCGTCTGGGCGGCCGTCCATCCGTTCGTTTTTTCTTCCGTCCGTCCATGCGTCCATCCGTCCGTCCGTGCATTCATCCGTGTATCCATTCATCCATGCGTCCATTCATCCGTCCGTTTATGCGTCTGTCCATCCGTCCGTCAATCCAGTGAACACTCCAAGTACTGCCATCTCACGTTTTTTCATCATATATTCATCATAGTACTGCATTCCAGCAGACATTCCAAGGACTAAACGAGAGTTGGCGTGGCCGGACTAAGGAGAGGCATGCGCGCAATTTTTTTTTTGTCCTACGCTTCGTGTCAAGTTCCCACATATTGCCATTTCACGGAACTGCGGCCCAACACTCGCTAAACATTGCTAAACCCAAGGAGGTTACGCCCAGTGAGTTCAACGTGGCAACCAGATGGTGCTCAAAGTGCGTCTTTCTGATACCCGTCTTTTTTTTAGGTAAGCATCAAATTGAAGGCAAATTTATTGCAGATTAAGTGACCAATACTAGTCTCTGTAGGGTATTTTATCAGAAAGAACTATCTTTTTATATATGATTAAGCTGCGTGAGTTACCTTCTCAATTAAAATAAGTGCACGCGTGCCGCTCCTCTAGTGCGGCTTTGGAGGTGGCTACGCACTACTACTACTACAACTACAACTACAACAACAACAACTACTACTACTACTACTACTACTACTACTACTACTACTACTACTACTACTACTACTATTACTACTACTACTACTACTCCTACATACATCGCGGACGCACAACTCACGGCTAAGGAGCTTCGCCAATAAAAGTACAGGACCGGACCCTAGACTCTAGCGTAGCCACAGTGCTGCGTCGTTATTGTACATACACAGAACTTGTTTCTGCCCCAATCATCTCCCTTCACCACTTCTTTTAAAGACGATGGTCTTTCTTGGGGACCTTTGACGCAAAAATTTTGGTCTGTCTGTCTGTCTGTCTGTCTGTCTGTACATTTGTCTGTTTATCCATCTTAACGGCATCGGGTACATGAAATGGCCAACCCTATCTGCAGCGCCCACCATTGTTGCTCAAGCTTTAGTATTCATACTTGTGCACTGTCAATTAAAAACCAACTCTTGCGCATGTCTGGGGCACCATAGCAACGTGCATATTCTCTGCATGTGTGTCTTTTACTAGAAAAGTCATACATAAGTAAATTTAAGGACCGTAGCGCTTATCACGCTGCGCTGACCATGCAACACTTGCACGAAAAGGCCAGTGTTTCCAACGCTTTTCTAAAACGAGACGGTGGTGGCACCTACCCGTCGCCTTGCGTTCTACACCTTATCACCTCTGAGACGGGCGCACTCACCCGTTTCAGAGCCACGTGCATCGTTTTTCGAGAAAACTGCCAGATGGCGCTCATGTCTCACGTGTGACGTGATTTTATGCGCTCGATCACCTCCGCTGCACGCTCGAAACACCAACACAGTGCCTCCAGAATACCATTCACCAATTTTCTTGCTCAGAACATCAAATAAATGTTTTGTTCACTCTCTCCACACGCATGACTATCGTCTTTCAACGACATATGCAGATTAACATGCAGATATGGGGCCAATGTTTTTCCCCTGTCCCTCTTCCCCTATACAGATAGCAAGCCAAAGCGAAGTAGCTCAAACCGACCTCTATTCCTTCTAACGAATCACCTTCCTCTTGTTTGTTTTTCATTTAAGTCACATTTATTTACGCTCTTTGACGGGTTATATAGACTCTGGTTGTCCTTTTTAACACGAAAATTTTTACACCGTGGCTGACCCAGACTTCAATGACGTATTTACGTTACGAAAGTGACGTTTAAAAATACCCACGATCAGAAGAAAAAAAACATTTCCGCCATCGAGAGTCAATCCCTTGAACTGTGGGTTTGCGGCAACATATCTCGGGCATGCTATCCACTACGCCATGACCACCCCAATAGAACCCTCAAAGATACGCTTTTTATATTATAAACAGTCCTCTCAGCGTTTTTGGTGAAGTGCAGTAATATATTATGACCGTGCCATCCTGGAATAGAACCTTCGCGCTGTTTTTAAGCGTCCTTCTCATTCAGCGCGTTTATGTAATACTGTGTAGTGTTGTCGACGCGAAACATACTGGCAGATGGCGATCTCACTCCATTCATTAGTTTTGTTGATATTGTTTATCCACACACACACACACACACACACACACACACACACACACACACACACACACACACACACACACACACACAAATATGCAGCACTATTATTAGAATGTTAAAATCTGCTAATAAGTTACCTGTAAAGAAGATTCCCACTTTTCACGTGTGTTATTGAGCAAAGTTCACTATTCACATGTTAGGCTCGCGTGTGTGAAATGCAGAAACTTCGCGGGTGTCTTTTGAATGCAACACAGCCGCAGACAGAAATATCCCAGAGTATCCAGAGGGTGAATGATAAGTGGGTGATGCTCTGGAGGCACAACAGTAGAGTTGCATTCAGACTCTAGGGAAAAAAATCCTGCTTTTCCGCGAACAGTCACGTGACCAATTCTACCTGACGAAGCCGCCGCAGCGCCGCATGCGCAAAGCCGGCGCGCGTTTCAACGCAGAATCCGCGTGCATGCTCTCGAATCACGCACTTACGCAACGCTTCTCCTGCTAGAGCACCTGCTACAAGAGTGCATTCCAAGATGAAACGCTGTTTGAAACGACATTTGTGGGCGAGCGCGAGGCATTTCACTTCGTGGCGTGAAGCGAAGGAGGCCAGACAGGGCGAGGATGGAGAGTTCTCATAAACTGTGCTTTATGTGATGCGCCGTCCACCGCGAAAATTCCTCCTCCATCCACTCGTGTGAATCCAGTTTTATCTAGTGAAAATTGAACCCTAAGACACTACTAACATTGCGGGCGTGCAAAGCAGGCTGTGCGTGTCTATCTCGCTTGACATGACCTTTGGGAGCCGTGAAAGACCACTGAAAACTTTCTAGGAATTCTGTGTAACGAGAGTCTGTTCAGTCCTGTAGTTTCAGTGGAGAGCTGAAAGAACGTTTCCCAACATTAGAACTCTTGTGATGATAAGTTATAAACCAATATTAGAATTAAGTTACAGGTAAGGAATACAAAATTATGAAAAATGCGAATAAAGCCCAGAACAGCTAATTATATAAGCGTCTGGTCTGTTCACATTTAGCTCACCTGTTTCCGAAAAAATCAAGTTGCCCCCAATGCAAAAAGTAGAAAAAGTTGAGTCTCTTTCCATCATTCAAAACCAAAGAGCGTACGCTACACAAAAAAAACATTCTTTCGAGATAAAATGTCAAACATGTATGCATGACCAACGTCTTTGGAACAAGCCTAAGGCTACAATTAAAGAAAAAATAACATATTTGCGAGCAGTGAGTTACTCTTTTATAATTTGAATATGCCCACGGTCGTCGTGATATGATTCTCGATAAGCGTGAAAATGCGCAAAAATGTAATGATTGCAGAATAACGGAAAGGTGGGATAGTTAGTTAGCGCTCATAATAGCTAGATTGTGGCAGTGTTTGGACGAATAAACAAACAAAAAAATACACGACAAGCGCTGCACAAGCGCCACCTTGAAATTCACGCAGCAAAAGTCATCTTGTCGTAGATTTTGAGGCCTACGTAGATCCTCCTCGGTAAGAATGAACTAAAATGACCTAGGTGTGAGTAGGGAAACAAACCTTATTCAAACCAGCAGTGTCGGCTTAGGTCGGGCTAGCAGTGGTTGAGGGAACCTGTAAGTGGCGTATAACATTAACATAACAGAGTTTCAGAATACTTTCAAGAGCCCGTGCCACCAAAATACGATGAATCCAGTTTGAATCTCATAACACCATGCACGGAGACTACAGAGCGAAATTAGGGAATGAAATTTCGACCTTCATTTTCTCGTCTATCGACTAGCCTATGGTGGTAAAATTAGTGACATTTGAGTTTTAAGAGAACACTTCGTTATTCTAAACCAAGTCAGTGTTCATCTTCAGTGTCCCTATACAAACTAAGAAAAATCCAAGAGCGGCCCTACCCGAGCCCGCCTCCTGAAACCCGAGGCAAGCCCTAAGCCCGGAGCTTCGGGCCAGGGCGCGGCCCGATCTTGCCGTAAAACCTCTTTTACGCGGCCCGGCTCACTCGGTTTTTAGGAATAGGGCCGAGCCCGTGCAGTGTTCTAGTCGTTATTACTGAGCTTGCAGTTATTCACAACCCTCTAGAAGCTTCCCCCATACGAGTCTTTGGCAAGTCATAAAAAGAAATGCAGGAGAACCATGTGCCTCGATATGGCGTGACAAAGAGAAGAGTGCAAAGGGGGAGATATACTTCCGATTCGAAGAAGGTGGACTTGAACATACAATGCTTTTAATTCAGGCACTTGGAGAGGACGTGAAGGAACGGGCTCGATAGCACGAAGAGGGGGGTAGCGTAATTTTGCAGGTTTGGCTTTATTCTCCGAACGCGGGTCAAATGAGACGGAGAAATGAATTGGCAAAGTTGCCGTGTGCGTGTGCTTGCGAGAGTCAATGTTTTTTTGGTCACGCACTCTGTTTTCACCGAGAGCGTTCGTATCTGCGGCATTCGCACTAGTACTGAGCACGACAAGTACCTTTTTGGGTGTTCCCATTTCTTCCTGCATCACGGTGGGCCTGCCATACTTGTTTACCAATTAGGTTTCACCTCGCTGTTTCTAATGCGAGTCCACGTGACGAAGTACGAGCTCGCTTTTTAAATTTTTCGTGCGAGTTATACCATGGCGGCCGTTTGAATTTGTCGTGCTAAATAGGAAAGGCAGATTCCATGGAATAATAAAAGTAGAAATACTACCATGTGATTTCACGAGATGAGAATAGAAACAAACTCTTCACGTTTAAACGGCCACTCTTGAAAATACTCGAGTGCGCTAAGAAAAACAGCACACTTGGCGATATCACCGTACAAAAATCATTTTGTTCATTTTCTTGAGATAGTATTTATATGGACACTCTCGGCTAGAATATGCCGTCACCGTCGATGTAATGCACCGTATATGTATAAGTATCTATATATAAAATTTTTAAAATTCGGAAATAAAGACTCCGGCGCGCGGGATTAAACCAAGAACATCCGCGTCGTGAATAGAAGGCGATAACCACCGAGCCACTAACATGTACCTCTTTGGACGTTCAAACGGCAAGCTGTTTATATCAACCACCTACTGCTGCTAGCGGGCATCTTGGGGGGGAGGAAACTATCGCATTTTCAGCATTATCAGCAAGATGGCACAATGAGCGTACGGCGGCTCTCATCTCTCCCGCGTACTTTGCCCCGCGGAGAGTAGAGCAGACGATCTCTCGCGCGCCCTTATTTCCCAATGTGGGGAATCATACGTTTTTCATGGCGTTGGCCTTACACTGGAACAATGCTGTTGTAGTTACGGGGCGCTCAAAGGTCACTACAATCGTTGCACAGCCTTCGTTTGCAAAAAGGACACGCTTTTCAGAGACAGCGAAGTAACAACTGACACGCTTATTCACGTTCGTTTATGCATGTGAGTACAATTCGTGCGCCATTTGTGCGTGAGAAACACGAATTACGTTTCGATCTGCTTGCCATTCTGCGTGTGATCTTCCAATTTATTGCTATCGCGTTCATTGCTTCCCCTATGCGGCAAAGCTGTAACTTTTTGAAACACGCTAGTGTCTCTTTTTGTCTCAAGTGGCCCGAGCTTGCTAAGAAACGCGTGCAATCATAGACAGTAGCGTTTCCGACAAAAGAAGCAGTCCCAGGAGCATAGTGAAGTTGGTCATCTACTTATCATGCGAGCCAAATAGCGGTGCTTTAAATTGAATAATACTCATGATTACGGCTTCAGAAATATTTGCAGCGTTGTTTTCTGCTCGTGATGTCCTTTTATTCACCTTAAATCTGTTATATTTCCATCCAGACACAAAACACTGCTTTCTTGCTGTACTAATATCAATGTGTTTTCCGAAAATTGAGCATTTTGGTAGACATGATCAACGTACAATATAACAAAATTGTTTCAAGTCTGAGAAATTTTAATGCCTAAGAGTCAATATTTCTGTTCTCAGTAAAGCTGTGTGCTTGATACTGAAGCCATAGTACTGCTGGGATTCTAAGCTTTATAAAGAATTTTTAAAAGGAGCTGCTTATAAAGCGAGAAAAGAATCCTAATAAAACAAAGCTTTAGTACACTCAAGTGCTGGGCCTTTGACGAAATCACCGTTGATTGTGTGGAATCGGATCAGTGGGCGTCCATCAAAACGAGGCTGAAAAGTTTGTGTTTTAAAGTTGCAATATTGTCTCTGCATACTTACACACCTTTTATGAAAGACGTTATGGAAAGCGATGATTTTGTATTCCCATGAGTCAAATGCACGCGTGTAGTGAATGTTTGGGGTATCGGTGCCTTCAAACTTTGTACGTTAGCTGGCCGAAGGGGCACATTCCACTTCTTTCCTTGCTGGTATTTCGTTTTATGTCAATTCACTTCTTTTATTCGTCTTTTAATTTTAACTTCGTGTTTACGTTTTTATTTGGTCATTGAAAAACCTGACATAAACAATATACCACATAGCCACACAACTTTCCGGTTTAAGGTTTTTTTTCACAGTTCCAAGTTCACTTGTTTTCTTAAGCATTTTGTTTTACCGAGTCATGCTATTATATGGTGTTTCTGCTCAAGTGTATTCTCTGTTTATCCCGCCTTGAGATGTGGCAATACTGCAAAGCGATGTCAAGCTTACCATGATGGAGTATCGTGTTCCTTTCATGCGTAGCCGGCTCTTACAAACTCTTTTTTTTTTGGTCAGCCATCTCCGCCGCTTGAGGTGCTTCGATTCTGGCGGTATGAGAGGTCATTTGAAATTCGCGGAACTTTTCGGCAATATGTATGGCAACATGACGTTTCAGCTGTGGTGTATTGCATTTACTGTTCCATAGAAAGTTTAGGAAGAAGAGTGGATGGCGAAAGTAGCGCAGAAGGTGGAGGTGGGTTGGATAGGTTAGTGAAGTGCGTATGGATACTTCCTTTTATTTTTATATAAGCGACAACATCAGAAGTAAAGAAAATTTCTCATAAAGGCTGATTAAATCACCAAAGTTATACAGTAAGAACAAATGTAAAGCAAAGAAAATGAAATTTTGCGCTCATCGTAAAATAACAGTACGGATATACGGGACAACACAGACAAGCAAGTCTTGTTGTCTTTCTGGTCTCGTGTACTCGCGTTGCTTTTATGAGGAAGTCATGCGACAAGCTGACGTTTACACTCTTTTAGAGTATTTGCAAACCAAAGTACTAGGCAAGACGCGCAAGACGCACGAATGAGAGCGCCCGTTGTCGCGTTTGCTTTCGTTTGCCCTTGGTGAAACATCACGCAAAGTTTAGGTTTGTCCCCTACAGAAGTCAGCAGTTTAACCAATACTATGCTAGTTTAAAAGACTATAGTGTCCAGATAACGAAATTGCATCCTATGCTAATCTTTGTAATAATACACGGGACCACCTGTCGGGCATGGTAAAACGCAATGACCGCAAAGTACCTCATTGCGCTGTGTGACACGCCTTCAACTCTTTGTCAAAAGGCTAAAAGTAATTTTCAACGCTCGTCAAGGTAAAATGTACAATTGCGGTGCAAAATTTACCAATTTCAAAAGGTGTGTTATCTCGATTGTCTGCGGCAAACACCCTCACCAGTGGTGTGTGCTACAGCGACATTCATTCGCAGTCAGTCGCCACACTCCGTGTCCGGATTAAGTGAGTTAACATAAAAAATCAATACACAATCTTCTGTTGAATATAGATCTGTCTTATTGATTGGGTAAGTCTGTCCTACTGCTTCAGTTACCAAATTAATTTCATGTGATATGCCATTTCAAACACCGACATAGCATGGCGTCATGAGATATCAGTGATAAAAAAGCAACGACCTTCTGCTCGTATCTCTCGACAAAGGAAGGAAGTTCTGAACTCAGGAAACGAAAAGCTATCAACAATAGTTTTTTAACTAGTGCGGAAAGACATTGCACGTCGGCACAAAATCGAAACGCGGGGTGGAAACAGCCGCGCTTAAAACAACTAGACGTTAAAAGCAAACAAATGGCTTGAACAAGTATTTGCATCTATTCCAGCTTCGAACATAATATTTATTGTTTGCATTCGTTGGATCAACAGTTCTGATGTCAGAGGTTGTTTATGCTCTCGCATTTATTTTCACACTGTATGTTTGTGCCGTTACTCGGTACAAATGAACTGTCAAACACTGGCTGTGCATACCACATACCATAGCCCTTGGTATACGGGTATGTGCCCGTATACCATGTCTGGAAGAAAAGGTTCCACAACGACGTGACCGGATTTTGGTGTTTTTCATTCTACGACGTGTGAGATATATTTGTGAAGCACTCTTCCCCTCCAATACTCATTTTGGTTTAATCCAAATTAAACGGGTGATCCCGAGAGCACCCAGACGTAGATAGATAGATAGATAGATAGATAGATAGATAGATAGATAGATAGATAGATAGATAGATAGATAGATAGATAGATAGATAGACAGCTAGATAGATAGATCGATAGATAGATAGATAGATAGATAGATAGATAGATAAGATAGATAGATAGATAGATAGCATAGATAGATAGATAGATAGATAGATAGATAGATAGATAGATAGATAGATAGATAGATAGATAGATAGATGCACTCAAAGTGCCCGTCATTCACTACGTAAGGCCCAGAATCAAAAAATAACACAGAACAACGCTATACACGGTTAGGAGACTGCGCAAGAACACTAGACAGCAAAAGAAAATGACACAAGACGAGCGCCAGCACCCGTCGTTCAGATTTCTTTTCCTTTTTTGGTGTCTCGTATTCTTGCTGCCGTTCCCTAGCTCGAACCCTACACTAACTCGCCCAACTATCAGTGCGTACTGTACGGTATACGCACTGAGAGAAATGCTGAAATGGGAAACAGAAGCCTTGTAGGAAGGTGCCTTTGTGGCAATAACGAAATGCGCTGACCGCGGCGGCCTTCCACAATAAAGCATGGCCGGGGTGGGCGAGGGGGATGCGGAAAGACAATATTTAATGCTGCGCTTAGGTTTTAAGTGAGGGAGATGTTTAGAGTGAGAGAGATGAGCAAAGAGAAAACAGCAGCTGGCCAATACGTTGCTCTCAAAAAGGAAAGCGAAGTTCTGTGAATGACAGCATACTTCAACAACAAAAAGGCAACCGAGAAAAGATTGTTGGGTCATAGTACCCCTTTGAGGAAACATTTTCATTGTCCGTGGAGGCAACTTGCTTCCGTTGTCTATTCGTGACACTAAAACGCTACGGTTAGTTTTGTGTTAATGCAGACACTAGAGGAAAAAAAACTGAGCAGTGCTTAGAGTTGTTCTGAATGGTGGTACAAGTTTAGCTCACAGTTCTTCTGGTCGTCTGCCAGCAGAAGTTTGTTAATTTTTTTTAGTGTAAGTTATGTTTGTTCACGTAACTGTCAAAATGGGACACCCTCCTCCTTGGTGTACTATTTTGTTCAGTGAACAAAATACTGAAGCAGAAAAAACTATATTCATGAACTTCAGTTATGAAGAACATAATAACCTACGTAAAAAACATACATATATAGCAAACTCTACGCTGGGCTATAGAAGTCCCAACACTCGTCTGAGTAAGCCTGGTTGCAGCAGTTGATGAGGAGACGAGGCCATCACAGTTTTCTGTGCCTTGGTTGGAACTGTCTCTCTTAATAGCTTATTAATAAGCGAACAGTCCAATGAACATCTAAACGTAAGTAAAGATTCGTACATATTGTTCTAGAGAAGCTTATCTCTTTTTTTAATTAAATGTATGTAAGGAGAGGTTGGTGCCAATACGAAGCTTATCTCAGTTGGTAAAGTACTCAGGGTCTGTAATTGTCTGTATTGCACGAGAGCAGTGGTATGATCTGGTATGAACCAGTTAGCACAACAGCGCTACGGAATCAAGCAACGCTTGTGACAGTCAGTACGACGTAAGAATGGAAGATAGTTCACTGACAGTGGTGGTACACGAAGAGCAGCGAGCAGAAATTAGTAGAAACTTTGGGAAGCACAATGGCGACGTAGCCATGTTCATCAGCGTGAAAGGTGAACATACGTCCCCAAATGTACATCTTTCAAAGTTGTCCCTGTAGAGCGCGCTATGCCGTGACACTGATAATCTTGTGGCGAAGCTACTTCACTCACGAAGGCGAGAAAAAGAAAGAAGAAAGGCTCCTTTGACGATACATGTGCAACAACACGTCTCTTGCTTTAGCGCACCACAATGTGGACGAGATATTTTAGTTTAATCATACCACTAATTTTAGAGCACATCCCTGAGGCACTCGTTCCTGCGTTAGGTGGTGTCCCCGTAATGCGCTGATGGTGACGTAACAGATAGAGAAAACGACAACAATAGAAAGTAGACGTGGAGTCTCGAAATAACGAGTCACCAGTCTCTAACATCACTTTCTTCCCCCGCCACGTGTGATGATCCATCGGTTCGAGCTCGTGCGCATGCTAGGCATGGACATGCACGGAAACTCACTTTTCCTGTCGTATTGTGGCTATCAGCGCTTCACTTGGTTCGCGACTCCAGCAATGCACAGAGTAGTGTGTGTAGCACTCGTGCGAAGGCAGTCTGTGTAGCAATATATAATAAATGTTACGTTGCTACAAGTGTAGCGAAAACTTCAACGACAGTTGGCGTTTAACCGACACGAACCGGAACTCACAATTCTTATCAAGCAGTACTTTGTTGGTAATATTTAAATAATATTTATGTGCTATTTTTTGACTTGTTCTTGTACATATCGACTGCACTGTACACTGTATTATCTGTCATATTTCCGATCAGCGGTTTTCGCAAAGGCTATTTCAGCAACACTGTTTCAACGAATTAGTATCGTAAAATATAATGTCGAAAGTTTTAGAGAGGTGTTTTGCGAATGGCAGAAATTAGGTACATCATTCAGTGAAGCACCTAAAGAAAACAGAATGTTCTAATAATTGCTAATATTTCTTTACACTGGAAAAAACTGCTAGGAGGCAGTTACAATAAAAGAGTGCCTCGAAATCTACTGGTGACTTTAGGAAAACAGTAGCTGAGCAGCTGCATTCAAAATAATATTATTATCCTAGACACATCAGTAGGTTGTAGGCACGGAAAAATACGCCTACTCACGTTATATAACATATACCACTAGGAATAGGGTCCACGGTATAGCGAAACAGTTCAAAATAAAAATATGGCACGAATCTCAGAGGTAGAAGTACAAGGACAAGCAGTTCGCTTCTAGCGGCTTGGTGTAAAGAATCCAAGCTCAGATTCTCTGTTGTCTATGCATCTGTGATTTACCGTAAACTGAGTAGCCATATTAACAATATTTCATACAATGACAGACGTTCAATACTCGTTGCCAACTTCTGCAGCTCTAGAGAAACACTGTTATAGTCTATGCAGTGCCTTATTTCAAGCATTCTCTTCGGTAGATCACTGCAACATGGGCCTGCATTGTAAATAACATTGTTTCAATGAGTGCTGCTTTGTTAAACATTCATGAGACGTTGGGGCACAGTGGAACTCTTAAAAAGGAAATGCTATTTTCAACAGACTGTTTTTAAGTCTCCCACTTTCCTGCACTGAACATTATTAGCCCAACTAATTTCGGCAACCGTCACGGATCAAATGTAGACAAAGTTCACGTGCACTTTGGAGCCTGTTTATAATGTGGGCTTTTTAGGCAGAGATGGGGCTGCACATCTCGCTCCAGCGCTTGCACGCATGGTCTACAGTGGAGGAATATATGAGTGTATAATAATTCAAGACCTGGTTACGGTCGGAGAGTGTCAACATACTGTCGACAGAAACCACCATGCCGCCATAATTGTGCAAGCTGCGTCGTATGTTTTTTTTTTTTTGCCGAGAATTGTTGATGTCGTTGCAACAAAGTTAAAAATACTTGTTGTAACGTAAGAAGTGTTATAAATGTGCGAAGTTTGACTATGTTGTGAAGAAATACCAAGTTTTAAATGAATGAATGAATGAATGAATAAATAAATAAATAAGCCGCACATATTTGTCCGAGTAACAGATTACGTGATCTGATAACTTCACGTGCTTATACAATACCTGTACGCTGTTGATACATGACGTCACCAACAGGTGTTCAGAGGAAGGCAATAATGTTGAGCAAAAAAAAACTACTGTATCTTGACCTGCGATTAGGTTTCGGCACAGATCGATATTAGTGGTAGTACTCAATTTCCATGAACTGGTTGTAACTTGCTGTGTCTGTGTGCGCACCAAGTTTCGATTTCCAATATCAGGACTAAGTAGTTTACGTGCGATATGAGATGCCACTACCAGGCTCCATGCCCATTCCCACACCGATTTTAGCAAGTACCTGTGTAGTATCTAAAACACCAAACGTTAACAACAGCTTTATGCCACTGTTTATCGCAGACCGTACATGTTTAATAATAAAACTCCTATTCGCTTTTATAAATGCACCGGCGCTAATATTTAGGGCACAGATATACGTTTAGTATAGCTAATTGAATCACACAGCATTGCCGTGGCGATAGTGCCTTGATTTTCTCGGTGATCAATTCATTTGCCTGTACATTTAATCCTGTAAAGCGTGCACCGACCCTAAAGCTGCCGTAGTGCGGAGAAGCTACTTTCAACACCAAGGAAAAAAGTCACGAACGATGACTCCTGAAATCCGTGTAGTGAAAAAAACCCGTCAATAATACGCAAATCAATCTCATTATTTTTGTTTTCTCTGTTTTTTATGTTGTCATTTAGTAAGAAAGCAGTCCTGTGAGAAAGTACTGGCTAAGATTTGTTGGTTAGAGATCGTATATACTATGTTCAGAAAGAACATTACACAACAACAATTGAATCGTTGTCGCGTCACGCCTGGAAACTGCTTCGCAATCTGGCCGAAAAGTAATTGTGTGGAAAGAACAACAACAAAAAAGTTGCAATGACTCGAAAGCTGTAAGTTATGCAGTGATAGCTACAGTACGTCGGATTCATTTCAAACATTGACAGGGAAATGAAAAAAACAATATATATCACCCCGAATAACACTGCCAATGATGCGGTGAAAACGGTGAGCGCATTGAGTGTCTCAGAAAACACGAGGAACGAAGTGCAAGGAAAATGAGCCCCGCCCTGAGGAAAACGCGAACGACGTGGTCGTCCTTATCGAAACCTATGCGGCCTCGAAGTTCGGCGCACCACGTACGAGCGCACCACGTTTTCTCTCTGTCTTTTACCGCCAGCCCCTGCCCTGTTTCCAAAAAAAAGGCCGTAAAGAAATTGATAAAAGAGTCCCAACGATCGTATACTTAAAATGAGTGGCAACGAAACCACGTGTAGAGTGAACGCACTCTGTAACATTGGGCCCGCAGGGGAAAAAAATTCGACAGACACGGAACGGCCAAGAAATGTGCATAAAGAAAGGAGAGATCTATGGCGAGGTCGGAGAAAAACGGCTCATTTATCTTTACGCTTCTTCAATCTCGTGTTTGCCCTTCGTTTTTTTTTCGAAACAGTAACATCTAGAAACTGAAAGCAATGAAAAAAAAACGCTTCATTCAGCAAAAATGGTAGAGGCGGGTGTGTACGTTCACGGCGATAGGTGATCTGAAGATGGTCGATGCGCGCCAGTTGAAGCAAAAAAATCGATATAAAAGAACTACTACTTTTCTTATTTTACTATTTTTTTACTTCAGAATGTCGCCTGCCAAGAAATGATACGAGCGCCGATAAGTGCGCTATTTTTTCAGCGGTCGACCCAATTTTTCTTCTTGTCTCTTTTCTAGCACTTTCCATAGAATTCGACCTCGTGCAACCATGATCTACGGTGATCGATGAACTTTTGCTTTTTTCTCAGTTCATGTTTTCCCCTCAAGGATAACTTGTTATCTCGCTTCCAGCAGAAGATGCATGGGGGTAATTATCCACGTGGTGACAACGGTGGGATAAGTTATACTCCGTCGCAGAAGTTCTCCTCAGCACTGTGTAGGCAGCACTGTGGAGGCTACAGGATTCATTGCCAATAGAAAGGGTCAAAATCCCTTACGATGTATTTATCCGCGCCACGTCATCTTCTCAGCCAATGAGCGTCCCCTTGTCGTTTGCGCGCAAGCGTTTGGTGAGTATAGGGAACAGACGGCAGTGGTAAAAAAATATTGGCCCCGTATCTGCATATTAATCTGCAAATGTCGTCGAAAGACGATAGTCTTGCGTGTGGAGAGAGTGAACAAATCATTTCTTTGATGTTCGGCGCAAGAAAATCGGTGATTGGTATTTTTGAGGCACTGCGTTAGAGTGCCTCGAGCGTGCAGCGGAGGCGAACGAGCGCATCAAGTTACGCCACACGTGAGACATGAGCGCCATCTGGCAGTTTTCCAGGAAGTCAAAGCGCGTGGCTTTGAGATGGGTGTGCGCGCCCATCTCAGAGGTGATAAGGTCTAGAACTCAAGGCGACGGGTAGGTGCCAACACCGTCTTGTTTATCAAAGCGTTGGAAACACTCGTCTTTTCGTGCAAGCGTTGCATGGTCAGTGCAGCGTGGTAAGCGCTACGGTCCTTAAAATTACCTATGTATGCCTTTTCTAGTAGAATACGCACATGCATAATGTATACGTGTTGGTATGGTGTCCTAGGCATGCGCAATAATTGCTTTTTAATTGACAATTGCACAAGTATGAACGCTGAACCATGAGCAACAATGGAGGGCGCTGTGGACGGGGTCGGCCGTTTCAAGTACCTGCTGCTGTTAAGAGTGAACAGACGGACAAACAAACATACAACATACATACATACATACATACATACATACATACATACATACATACATACATACATACATACATACATACATACATACATACATACATACATACATACTTCATTCTCTCCTCTCTTCCTCACCATCCCATGTTTCGTCCTCACGCTTACACCTCTTTTTCAACCCGTCGCTGCACTAAGCTATATAAGGCAATTCTATGCTCTGCTAGCGTGTCTCAATAGCCAAGTTCGTCATAAATGTCCTTCATGACAAACTAGGCTCTTAGAACTGGCTGTTGCTCTATTTACGTCACGTGCTCGCCTTCACCTTCTTCCTTGTACAGCCCAATATGAAGAACTCTCGTTTTTCTACCGCACTTTATCTTGGCTGTCGGATGTTTCTTTAGTTACTGTTGAGCGCTTATATTATTGCAATTTGAAGGAAATTTTGGTTATCTCAATTTGTTCTCATTAGGTGTGCATTTTAATACATATTTTTATAAATCTCATAAAAAGAAAAAAGATTTGTCTGGATAGCGTCTGAATAGGGGATTACAGAGAGCATAATGTCCGTGATATTCATACATTAAGAATAACATTCCAAGTAACGTGCACATTTACTTACACAAGTGGTAATGAAAAACAAAAGTGCTATGAACTTTGAGGCTGCTTTAAAAAGAAGTTTGTCAAGAAAATATTTAAGCCAATACTCGTTACACACTGTTATAAAAATAGGTATATATTTAACGCAACAACATCTTGATTCACATCGGAACAGCGCAAAGACGAATCACAAAGGAAGACTGAACAACACGAGCGCCGATGTATAACTTTCTGCGAGAGAAAGAAAAAAAAAGAACTCCTATTTTCTCAGCGATGTTTGGAGCTGTGCACAGTATCATGCAATATAACACGCGCGCAGAAAAGGTGAAAATTTGTCCGTTTCGGTGGCAGAACTCCATATTCATTCAGTTATGCTTAGTGGCCCACTACACTGGCTCTCGACTAAATAGCGCCTATATAAGGCACCTACATCATAGACTTTGCTTCTGAAAGATGAAAGATGTCGAAGTGATGCTGCGAATTAATATGGATACGTACCACCTCACTTATACTGCGCTCCTCGGTTGCTTTTTTACTCTTACTGAAGAGCGCAATAATTCATTCGATTTTTCACGTGTGTGAAATAATGGCTATGCGAGGTTCTTTCAAGGTTAGCTACTCTTTCTCACCTGCGTTGCCTGCTTGTGCCTACATGTCTACACTACCAAGCACCTTTGTATTCACGCACAATGAACACTCTGCATGTATTCATTCTTTTTTCTTATACTCTGGTGTCTCATTTCTCGCATTATTTATGATAACAAGATAACAACCTTGCATTGTTTGCTAATTTAAGCTTACAGATTCTCTAGGTTTGTATATATATAAAGTTCTCCATGAGCCATTGAATGACTCGCTTGTGTTGCTCATTTAATCATCAAAAATTACGCGACTCACCTAATGGCCAGGCACATTTAAAGGTGTTAGTACTGATAAATCACGACCACGTCATGAACTTCTTGAAAATGTACGATAACATGAGACAAAGCGCCCACAGAGAAAGTTTTCACAACACTACGAAAGTTTTGAATGCTGTCAGTGGAATGATTTCAGTCGTTTATTATCACACTGCAGTTTTTCTTGATATGCAGGTGTATATTTTACTCACTAGGCCAACTTAACCTGGTTGGCGTTGCTGTACAAGGCCACAACACCAAACTGTTCGGTTGGTTTAGGCATACTTTGCTTTACAGCTTGGTCCGTATCTGCAGTTACGACACTGAAGAAAGGTGTCAAATTTTCGACGAGAATCAATATTACACGTTGGGCCGCAACTGGCTCTGTAATAACAAGTTAAAAGCCGACTCGCCAGAAAATCGACTATAAAATGGGTCACTACCCTGATGATCCGTGTTCTGCTAGTGGAAGCTGTTAGTGTCAGTGAAGCGATATTGAACATTTTTCACTACTTTGGCCGCTGAAATCAATAGGAATATAAAATTTTTAATAATTCTGGTGATAGTGGAAGCAACTGTGAGTTTTTCGTTCGGTGAGGAAGTCTTGTGGCACTTTAATTGCATTGGCTTTGTGCGCTAATATGAATATTTAAAAAAATGGCAGCCGCTGTTGCTCATACTTCTTTCCGGCCGCCTTCGACAAAGCATGCTTCGAGAACCACTTTACGACTCCGCCTTATTGTCTTTGCGTCTTTATGTTCCCTCCCTCTCCCACCTTCTTGTAGAGAAGCAAACAAAAAGCTTCACTTTCGATCAACCTCCTTGCCCTTCACTCGATCGTGCTGTCTCTCCTTCTAAACAGAGAAGAACTAAATATAAAAGTGGAACACGAGTGTTCGTGTCGTCGGCTTCATTCCTTTCCGTATTCATGTAGGCGCGCCGTTTCACGATGAAGCTTTACGAACTTGTCCGAATTGCTACATAGCCCTGGACCTGCACACCATAGAGGTCAGTGACCGGGCAAAATGACTCCAACCCCATCGCATGTTCAAAACTTATACCCAAAGTGTTCGTATGGGTGTCGACTCATAAGTTGTTTAATTCATTGAGGACCAACGCCTCGGTACACATGGCTAAATGGGTATAACATTTCTCGGTTAAGCTGCCTGATGTTGCTTGTGGCGAGCACAGGCACAAAAAGAAGGGTTATTGGCTCATAAATTCAAGCAACTCTTGCAGCGGACTTACTTGGACGAGATGGCTCGATCAGCACTCTTTTCTTCGTCCTTTGGACTGCGGGTCATAATAACTTCGAAGTTGTCATCACACGATTTATTTCTGTCATTGTATAAACCACGGTGCCATCGGCGTCTGTGCCTATTTCGTCGAGTGAATCAAAACCTCATTTAAATTGTAGATGCACTCCGCTTATTATGGCCTAATATACAACACAACGGCGACGCCCCATATACCCTCTATTTACTGCGCGAAAAATCACCCAAGTGACTCATATGATTAAGAGAGACAAATGTCTGTCGACACAGTTCGATAATGTCGCAAACAAAGGACATTGCATCTGAAGGCGACCATGAAACTGCTAAGTTTTCTTTATTGCACCTAGACCAGGGGCTGTGGCAGTAATGTCACGTTCCACGCAAGATTGATGAACTCTCACTGACTAGGTGCTTGTGTACGTGTTGTGTGATGTGCTATTTTTATGTACCTATCCCCCTTTCCTCTCCATCTTTCAATCTCGCTCCTTCCGTTCTCACATGTAGGAGAGCAAACTGGTTATCCTGGACTGGTCGACCTCACATATTTCCTTCTCTACCATTCATTCTCTCTCTCATACGATTAGCGCATTACGAACTATTGACATGGACTTCTCGAAAAAGGTGCTCTCTGATTGGTGCAAGCCCTCATCATGAGTAGATTGACCTACCACCTCCCGTACGAGAACCTTACTCAAACCGGGACAAACCAGATGGATCATCTTCAAGGCACGGCAGTACAGGCAGCTCGGGGGCTGCCCCATTAAGCATCAGTACAGTTCTTTCTATGAGTTGGAGTTCACGACACTCTACGTGAACTAGTTTAAAGACACCAAAGCAGTCAAATAGAACGCCTCCTGCGTACAAAGCATGGTTGTCTCATTCTATCTCGGTCGGAATACAGTTTTCCAAACAAACCGCAACAACAACCCAAACACCTTTCACTCGACATTTGAGGAAAATTTAGGTAGCACCCATACGCCGCAATACGTACCTGATCGACATGAAGGCCTGACACGAGCAAGAGTTCAAGTTTTGATGCGAGTCGTAGGCAATGGTACGTCTCTCTCAGAAGTTCTTTACACTGATGTGACCCTATACACCCACAGAAATGGGTCAGGTGTCTTGTTGTAGTGGACAATGCCGATTTTGTAATGACATCGGCTACGGTTAAAACTCTGGACTGCGGCATGGTAGAGGAGGCTGCTATCGCCCTTGCTATCATACGCAATTCACAGATACCAGCACCAGATGAACCAATCACAGTTTTTATTAATTCACAAACTGTCTATCGGAATAATGCGAAAAGAATGGTCACGCAGCAGACACACCGTATTCTGACACCTGCACATTCCTCTTAGTTGCAAATGCGGCGTATCGTCTGGAGACCTGGACACGCCTCTTTTCATGACCATAAATGCGCTAATGCCGTAGCTCGAGAGCTTAAAAACAGGGTGACACCAGTAGAGCTCTCTAAGGCAGACGATGCGCCGAACTAAGCATTAAACTACGCTGGCATGCTACCGTATTACTGACAAAGCCGTATGTACTTCCCGCCACCGCACATATCACTTAACTGAGAGGACGCGCTTGCCTGGCGGCCACTTTACAATAATTCATTTCCCTGCCTTTACAACTTTCATCTTTTCCACTCCACACAATATTCCTCATACTGCCCCTATATTGTGAATCGAAAACTACTGCACCTGAAAGTGACCCCCGACTACCGGGCCTGGTGGTTGTGGGATCTTAGGGACTTCTTTGTCCTCACGTTCTTCCTGGGAAACTGCTCTGACCAGCTTAGATCCGCAGGGGCAGCGTTGACTGTTCCAGTGGGCACGCCGTGTGGCGCGAGCCAATGGCGCTCCGAACTAAGGGCTCAACCAAGGAGGACAGTTTTTTAGACCTGCATAAATAAACGTTCTCGTCTGTTTTTTTGTGTTTATATGACTACTGTAGACGTTACGGCGTCAGAATAGCCTGTGCAGGGCCGACCTTCCATCGGAAATAGGCTGATGGAGGTGAGCGGAAATAAAAACAAAATAAAAGCAACACATATTCAAGATAATAAAAATGCAGGGCTCAGAAGCGACAGAAAAAGCAACGAAACTTTTTTTTCCCCGAGTGACAACCACGTTATGATTAAAGTTTGGGTTTAGTAGTATGTACACAGACATAAAAAATCTGTGGAAAAATACATTTCTATGAAGTGGAATCTGCGAGCAGCAATTCAATTTTAGTATTCTGTACCCGTCGAGCTGACCGCTTATCTTGAAGGTATCGAAGTCACTCTTGAGATCCAAGTGAAGAGGTGTTCGAAATGCGTGCAGATTACAAACGACTCATTGTTCAGCCTTCACTGTAGTTCGAGTTAGAAGTAATCGTGTTAGAAAGCCCATGGGGGCATGCAAAAAAAAAACTGTCCACATAGGTGTTTTTAGTGCCGAACACGCAAAAACTAACGCTGATGTGATAAAACAAGTCCGTGAGCCAGCTGCCCTTCGGTACAATCTTGTATTTTTTGTCTCTGTTTGCAGTCGTTTACGGTTTTTTTTAAGAGAGCAAATGATCAGTCTGCTAACTCTAAGTCCAAGTTACTTAATTTTTTGCACAAAAAGTTAAAAAAATTACACTTTAAAGCGTTTGAGAAGGTTAATAAAAATATAGCTGTAGCTTTACTGCCCTCGCCTCACGGTACTCAGCGCTGAATACGTTTGCAAAAGTAACTAAAAATGTTCAAAAAGACTCTAAGTTTCAAAACGAGGTTGATAAACAATAGAGGCGGCTCTACAAAAGTAAATAAAACATGCACACATAAATATTACAGGTGCGAATTTTGCTCAAGATAGCAAAAAATATAAAAATAACACGGATCTCTGTAACCAAATGAAGTACAATTCCAGATGATTAAAATTAAGCAAAAAGAGCACTCAAGTATTTGGTCGGAAGTAGACGTAAGTTTTCAATTATCGGCTGAAATCGTATTATAATCTGGGGTACGCTAGACTGCATCATTTGAAAGCAGTACTGTGTTCGTGATCGTGGTACATGCCAAAGTGCTGTGCTCCTGAAGGAGTGTAAGAGAGGGCGCGGCAAATTCGAAAGTGTATTTCGGGCATTTGTGTTCTAGTGTCTTTGATATTTAAGGAAAGATAGTAGGTTAAATTTGTATAACCTCACGGCGAATTTTTTTATGGATTCCCAGAGTGCCACCAAATTTTGCGGTTGTATTTGCTTCTACAGACCCGGCTTTTCCGTTATGTTTTTTTCCCATCAGCTCTCACTGATTTTCTAGTCCACGTGGTGTTCCCGAATCATTCTGGTGCCAGTAAGCCTCGTGTCACTTCGAGGGTCTCAGTATTTAGCCAGCGTCTGTGCGGTGAAAATGTCACTGGGGTGCCAGTAACGGGCGTGTCCCTTCGCTGTTCTGAGCATTCTGCGAACGTCCGTGATGAGCCCAAGAAGCCCTATAGCTACCGGGGGGCCAGAAAGGCACACACAGCTGCATAGGTATTCTTTAATACAGAGAAAATGATATCATAAGAACAATCCTTATGATTTGTCCAATCTTTTGCGACGCCGTGAAAATCTTCCGTCGTTGCACGCGGGTTTCCTGGCTTTGAGAAACACGCGCCTCTCATAATAATATGAGGGTTTTGAGACGTTCAACCGCACATACTAGTCTACTTTCGAGACACAAGTGAGTTCAAACACATGAATTTCCTATTTTTATTGTGCCATACGTGAAAGATAGAACTGCAGGGGAAAATACTCTAAATTCCGGCAGTCAACTCATGCGACACCAAACAGAACCTTGCCAACCTGAAACACTTTGAAATTCGGAGTTATTAAAGAACGGAGCTCTGTGCAACACATATGACTGCGTGGTAATCACTCCTAAAGTATTTTTCTGCAATAATGTAAGCGTACAAAATGATTCTTCATTACAAAAGGCTTACTTCTTTTGTAGTGTCTCCAACAAACTTTATTTATGCTCATTACGTTCTGCTAGCTGTTGCCTATTAGAGGTAGCAGAAGGACACAGGTGCCCAACTTTAGTTTCTTTTTAATAGCAACATGATACCAGAATCACATTTCCGAAGTAACGTTTTTATTCTGCACCAAAAAAAGGACACAAAAATATTCGTTTTTGAGAACTACAAGAAAGTGTCTACTGACCTAAATATCCATGAACCACCCAGCCAACTGACGACACATTTCCGCACCCTTATTTCAATGCAGTTGCACACGTGACGGCACTGGCTGGAGGCGAGGCACTGCTGCCATGCGACTTGTCCCCAGACAACGACTCGGTAGCACTGGTGTTGTGGTACAAGGACGCCCTGCCCACGCCCGTCTACTCGGTGGATGCCCGGCGTGGGGACGTGTCACAGGCGCGACACTCATCCATCGCCTGGGGCACACGCGCCTACTTCGTCACCCAGCCGATGCCTGGGCTCAGGCTGCAGGACCTCGCAGTGACGGATTCGGGTGTCTACAGGTGCCGCGTCGACTTCCGAAAAGACCGTACGCGCAACCACGAGACTTCGCTGCTTGTCATCGGTGAGTGAACAATACGTGCTGGCAGCTCCTCCACTACGTATCGGAAGCGACTTAGCCGAATTCGATGTGTCCCTAGTCTTTTGATGAATGATTCATAAGTGTTTCAAGGTGAACAAAATAATACAAAGAAGTGCTTTTTCACTTTCTTGGTTCTCCACATCCAAGCATGGCTTCATAACAATTTTTAGCAACCAATGAAGGTGCAAAAATGTGCACGTAGGCAGGATAGGCACTGGTCAGTGAATTAGGGTGACTGACTCAATTGCCAGTGATGGCAAACGCACGAACGGGAGACAGAAAGTTAGGAGGGCCGATGAGATTGAAAAAAAAATGGCAGCATATCCACGGAGTGAATGATGGAGAGCGGGGCGAAGCATTCGTCCGTCCATTCGTTCTTGCTTCCGTCCGTTCATGCGTCCGTCTGTGAGACCGTCCATGCGGCCATCCGCCCGTCCGTGCGTGCGTCTGTACGTGCATCCGTCCCTGCGTTCGTCCATGCATCCGCCCCTGCTTCCGTTCATGCGTCCATCCATGCATCTGTCTGTGTGCCCGTTCGTCCATCTATTCAAACACTCCATGTACTACCATCTCGCATCTTTTCATCATATATTCCCTGTATAGAAGCACCGACATCCAGCGTACATTCCAAAGACTAAACGAGAGGTGGCACACGCACACTTTCTTACCGCGTGCGCTTCGGGCCTATTTCCCATCTTTAACCACCTCGAGTTCAGGGTATATACTAGCTCACTGTATTCATGGCACTGCGGCCCAACGCTCGCTAAACCTTCTAAAACTAAGGAGGTTACACCCAGCGAGTGTAACGTAGAAACCCTTTCTTGTCATATAGTGCTCAATGTACATGCCAATGGCTGCTAATGGGGATTGCAACGTGCGCGTTAACTAAAAGCTGAATGCTCCTGTCTCTCATTTTCCTTTAGCAGCCATTGGCATGTACATTGAGCACTATCTCTTATTGTTCAACAACGCACAAGAAATATATCACCGGCACCACCATGGAGGTCAAAATGTTATACTTGTTAGACACTGCAACAGCTAGGAGGGACGAACGGGTGCCGCTATAAGGAGCTTCGCCCCTAAAAGTTAGCAGGTGTAACGTGGCCGCAGAAAGCGCCAGACCAAATTTATTGGCGGATCATGGTGGAAGCCTTTGCCATGCAGTGGGCGCATTCAGCCTGACGCTGATGATGATGAATGTGCGGGAAATCTAGCAGTTCTCTTTCTGTTGGGAAAGAGGGCAAAAAAAAACTGGCGTGTCAGTGTCTCATGTAATACTTCTTTATTTCTTTCTTTCTTTCTTTCATTCTTTATTTCTTTCTTTTCTTCTTTCTTTCTGTTTTTCTAGTTCCCCAACGCGTACTGCTAAGTTTTTTTTTTTACCTCCACGCCTGTAGTGCACATTCCTTCACTTTCTCAGCTGCGGAACCTTCAGTATCTTACAGGCAAAAATGACAATCATGTATTTTTTATCCACGAAACAGGAAAATGCGGCGTTATCAAAGGGCCCCTAAACTACATCGAGTTCAAAGGCGAGACAGCAGTTTTCGCTAACGTTCCTGCGTGCGCTATCTTCCTCTCATCACTTCTATCTTCATAAGACACGTTGAATGTCAGCACTAATCTTTGAACCAGTGAATATTTCATGCTTTTCACCTCACGCAGTCGCAAACGCAGAAAAGAAAGTGAAATTAGTTCGCCGCGTACGATAGTCAACGGATAAGAGGCAGAACGGGCATCCAACTACAATGCAAACCAGATTACGAGACAATTCACAAGAAATATTCTTCGTATATCAACCACTTCAGCGCTTAGTTCGTCCTGACGTTCCGAGAACAAACTCCTGGATGCATCAATTGTGTAACAGAGAGAAGAAACACCGATGGAAGCATTTCTTTAGCCTGGGGGCCCTGTCCCTTGTGCCTCAGTGCTGCGCAGTCTTCCCCTCTCCAGCACTGCGCATGCGCGTCTCCTCCCCTTTCTCCCTCCGCTCTAATGCTTCCCCTCTCTCTCCTCGCAACGCCAACGCAGGCAGCGTCTGCTAGCGTACGCACCCTTTCCCCGCTCTCTCTTCTAGGCATCCCTCCACACAATGTTTACAACCCCATTTTGCATGTGCGTCACTCTCCTCTCCGATGCTCCCTCTCTCTCCGCATCGCCTACGCAGGCCGCCTCTCTTAACATATGCCCCATCTCCCCTCTCTATTTAATTCATCCCTCCGCACGGTGTTTACATCCTCATTGCGCACGAGGATCTCCTTCCCACTCTATCCCCTCCTATGCTTCCCCTTTTTTGTCTCGCAACGCCGACGTAAGCTAACAAGCTTCTAGACTCAGAAAAAAAAAACGACTGTTCGCGCTGCACAACTGCTTCCTGGCCACCCCGTATATATAAGCACTGGCTCTTGACCTCCGAGGTAATGCCGATGGGAGACTTCTTCTGTGCGTTGTTGAACAATAAACATTCTGAGAATATTGACGGGGTGAATGATGATTAGTGATGATTAGTGATTAGGGGTGAAGCTCCAGAGGTACATCGGTAAACCGTGAATTTTCCGTGAACCTTGCCTAGTCGACCATTATGTAGAGGCGTGACAATCACTGTATATACACAATGTAATGTTTTAATATTCGTAACTGGTCAAGGAGCCGCAGTTCTCGCTTCTTACCCTCCCCCTTTTCCACTCTTCCTTTAGGGACCTTAGGTACTCTCTTTTCCTAATAGAAATCTATCTCGCGTCGTAATTGGTTGTAAAGCCGCGGTGACCGTGACCCGTGGTTCTTGTTTTATTCTTAAAACGTGTGCCGTTGTTATCTGTGTTCTTACATGGTCGGTGAGCCGTGGCTTTTCTGTTTTACTTGATCGTAAACCGTCATTTTCGTTCCCCCTTAATTATGCCAGCTTTAAGGTTGGTAAAATGAAGGGAGTGTGGTTCCTTGATAACTAGTAGTGAAAAAAAAATGGCGGATCCCACGTGCAGTGGGAATCAATAATATGCGAAATACGAATGAGAAATGTTGATATGTCACTATAAAATCAGCACAACGTTACGAGGTGGAAGTAAATGATGCCGTAGATGACTTCCGTGTCTTGATTATTATGTTTAGAGGTGTCCTTTACCTTGGCCATGTATTCACTTCACGTGATACCAAATTTAGTATATGTGGAGCTAGTTAAACGGCCACGAGCACACAATGAGCGTGTTATGTTGTCATGTTTTTACATGACACCCGTGTCAGGATTATCATGTTTGCACCAGTCATATATTTCGTGATCTATTCACGTCACGTAACATCAAATTTGGTATATGTGGAGCTAGCAAAATGGCTGCGAGCGCATAATGAAGGGCCAATATACTGCGATGTAGCGTTGACGCGCTCGCACGCTGGGCACGGCGACACTACGTTAGCAAAACGCGAGCACTCTATAGTCTGACGCCAAGCGCAACCAGCGTGCGTCGGCAAGGCCCGACGGCAACCAGAGCGAAATGTGACATGCTGAATTTCGCGCCGATGCGTTACCCACACAACACTGCGTCTCCCTCTCTTCATGACGGAGGGACGCCGGACGCACTGAAATGCGCATGTGTCAAAGCAACGCAGTGCGGCGCGTGCCTGGGACTATATGGCCGGACCAGCGCAAGGTGTGGCAACGCCGGCGTGACGCGACGAAATGAACGCCGGCGAGCACGCGCACCGCGTCACGTCGAAATGTATTGACACCTTCATTGTAGCATGTAGTCATGTTCCCACATGGCACGCATTTCATGATTATCGTGTTTGCACCAGTCACACACCTTCGTCATCAAATTGGCATCCCATAATACTAAATTGATTGATATGTGGGGTTTCACGTCCCAAAACCACCATATGACTATGAGAGATGTCGTAGTGAAGGGATCCGGAAATTTCGACCACCTGGGGTTCTTTAACGTGCACCCAAATCTGAACACACAGGCCTACAACATTTTCGCCTCCATCGGAAGTGCACCTGCCGGAGCCGGGATTCGATCCCGTGACCTGCGGGTTAGCAGACGAATACCTTAGCCACTAGACCACCGCGGCGGGGTCCGTAATACTAAATTTGGTCTATGTGAATCTAGCGAAACGACTGCAATTGCATCATCAGTCTGGCATGTAGTCATGTTGTTAAGTGACACGCATCTCATGATTATCATGTTTACACCGCTCACATACCTTCGTCATCTATTCACGTACTGTAATACCAAGTTTGGTATATGTGACGCTAGCACAACGGCCGCGAGCGCATCATGAGTGTAGCATGTAGTCATGTCATGATTTCCATGTCATGTCACGATTTTCAAGTTAGGGTCTGTCGCCTGTGTTCGCTATGCAATCATGCTATACCATACCAGTTTTGCAACATGCCATGTGAACGACACCTTTGTAAGAGCTTCAGAACCATGCAATATACATCATGACATTCATGACATACATGTCACGATTTTCATCTTATAACTAGTCAAATACGTTCTTCATACAGTCATGTTATGCCATACCAAGCTTGGCATCGATACCTTTATCAAAACGGGCAGGAGAGCTGAAAGTCGTAAGTGGATAGATAGATAGATAGATAGATAGATAGATAGATAGATAGATAGATAGATAGATAGATAGATAGATAGGGGTACACAAAGTGCCTGCATTTCGCTATGTTTCGTATTTAGAAACAAATTCTACATGAATGGCACAACTACAATATACGTAAGCATGCAGGCAGGTATCGTAAGCTATATAAAAATCAACAATTTGCTTACCTTGGCAATCATCGTAAACACTTCGTGCACATTTTTGTATAATAGAGAGTTTTAGTACTGCGTACGCTGCGTACGTGGTGGCGTTGCGTACGTAAGGACGCCACGTTCTGCATAGTGCGCATGCGCAGGCCGGAACGCGCACGTATCGCGTTACGTACGCAGCCACTACGTGCGCACGCATGAGATGCGTGCGTGCGTACGTATGAGGTGACCGCGTCTCTCTCGAACAAGTTCGCGACAGCGCGAGACTTCGTTTTGCAAAATGGCGGCATCGATTGCAAGCACCGACCGGCTCTGTGGATTAAAATATGGCCATAATCTGGCTATAACACTTGGATTGGCTCACATTGGCTGTGAACAACACGTGCTTCTATTTTGATGTACCAGATGGCACAACACGCTTCACGCTCGTTACGTACGCGGGTACTACGGCGTACTAAAAGCCGATTAGAGGCAAACGACGCCACGTAACGCAAGGCACTTGCGTGATGCGTACGTAGCACCATTCCGCAGTACTAAAACTCTCTAATGTCTCGTTCAAAGGAATATGTTAGGTTAGCAAGAGTCTCAGCGGATTCTTTCCAAACACGTTTGCGTTTTCTCCTGCGTTCGTGCATCATTATAATCTAGACATTCGTAGCGCTTCTGCACGACGCTTTTTGTTTACCCTATCTTGTCCCATTTTGAACCTTTAGCAACGCCCTTTCTCAATACTGGTCCATGCTCAACGAAATTAAACGAATCACCAATTCGCGTCATCAAGGAGAAGAAAGGCTTCTGGTTTTGTGAAGTTGAGGATTCCCCCATGTTCTTCGAAAACTGTTTTTATTCAATCATGAAAGAGTAGACACTGGCGCTCGGTTGCTTACGATACTCTGTTTAAAAGAGCTTGTATTCTTTACCACTGGCGCACAGCATCGTGTTCATCAATTCACAAAAATTTGGCGGAGTACGGCGAACAAAGAACAAGGTAGGATACCCTAGATACCTCATCCGAAAATAAACAAGACTCTTTCCGCATTTTCTCTTTTGAAGATGCAAAGGGGCTGATGCTAATCGATTTCGTCTCCGTTTTTTCATGCAAAGAGTTTCTCTATTGAGAAACTTTGTATTTAATTTTTTTTTCAAGCATAGCGCTTCTAGAGAAGGCATCTGCTTATCAGAGAGTGCTGAAGACAAATAAAAAAACTGCGCCATCAAATAAACCCACTCTTCCTATCGCAACTCTTTCATCACAGCGCTTGTCATCACAACAATGCTGAAGAAATACGACAGGAATGTAGCTTTGATCCAAAGAGAGCTTTTCACTGCAAGAAGCCATAAAATTGAGAGATACCGTTGCAAACAGCCAAATCCAGAGAGCTCCCGTTCAGACATTGCACTAGAAAATTGAGCTCATTGAACTGTGCACGGCATGATAATGAATGCGTGTGTACTGGCAGACAAGACCATTAAAACCACTCAAGGAAACTGAGCTAAACAAAGCTGTGTGGTGCTTAAAACAAAGTTTTTGGTTACGCATGCACAAGGCCAATGATCAAAAAGACCCCGCTGCTCACCTATTGAGAATGCCAGGTGATGTTGGTTTGTGAACCTGTGCTTTTCTTTGTTGCTTCGATGCCCTTGCTATAAAGCTATTCTGTTGCGAACGCAAACTCGATATAGACATTGAAGGCAAGCAATACCTTTAAACACCACTGTTACGCCTGCATAATCGAAAATCTTTCCCGGAGGAACAATCTGCGAGTATTCACATTATTTTGTAGTCGTTTTTCTTGACACTTTATTTGAAACAAGCTGCTAAAATACCTGCTGTAAAGCATCAAGAATGCTCTCAAGGCTTATAGAAGACATGACGAAACAGAGATGGGCGGTATAAGAAGTGAGTTTCTTAACTTGGTGGTTGAAATAAAGCACTGTGTTTTTACTGGTTATACTAACGCTCACTCGAAATGATTGCTCTGGTGTCCTCTCAAATTGTTCATAAAATGCAAAGTAAAATACAATTTAAATAAATAAGACTGCATGGCACTGTTAAGTCCAAATTGAGCGTATCTTGTAATTTGCATAGAAGCAATTAACACTGCTTGAGTTTCATAGAAACAAAATCAAATGAAAAAAGAAAATATTGCTCTTGAATAACGGCCCCGTTGTTAATTACAAGTTGGTATGCTTGTAAATTAGGCCAGAACAACAAACGGCTTCAGTAGCACTGGAAGCCGACACAATAACCAGTGTTTACGTAAAATAAGCAACATGGATAGCATAAAAATCACAGCATATCGACGCAGTGAATGATGATGAGTGGGGCGAAACGTCCATCAACCCGTCCGTACTTCCGTCTGTCCGTTCATTCTAGCTTCCGTCCGTCCGCGCGATCATCCGTACGTCCATTCATGCGTCTGACCATCGGTCCGAGTGCTTTTCTGTGAGTCTGTCTATGCATCTGTCTGTCTGTTCGTGCGTCCATCTGTCCGAACGTCCGCGCGTCTATCCATCCACTCGTCCGCCTGCTAGTCTGTCTGTCCATCCGTCCGTCTGTGCGTCCATCTAGTGAACACTCCAAGTACAGCCATCTCCCGTCTCGCATCTACTGCGGCTCATACTCGCTATAGAGGGGTCATGGGCCACCGGTGGCTACGTACTACTACATACATACAAGGTATAGACAGACGCACGCCTTGAGGTGCTTCGCCCATAAAACCCGCAATTCTTATGAAACCTAGTCTCACGCGCTTGTGTTCTTTCTGAAACTTATTTGGCAAGCTGCTCCGTCATATAGATGTAGCTCTATTGTTTGACGTATAGGAAAAAACAGCGCTGGGAATTATACAAAGCAAACAACGTGGGGCCAACATGGCAATCATCAAAAGCTCGATTTTTCATTGCGTTTACTTGTCAACATGTACTGGAAAACAATCAGTGTGAAATTCTGGTTCACACTATGTCCATTTTTTTCCTGGCTTTCTTTCGCGTCATTCCGAACGCTATTTTGTCGTCTACGTTAAGCAATTACCATTCAACTCAATGCAAAAGGCGATTGCTGTAACTTACCAGCTCACTCCACCGTACTAAGCCCGTTACATTTTCGTCTGCGTGACAATACGAGCGCGTACTCAGAATGTGCTTTAGGCATGCACAGGCAAGCCTATTCCGCAGTGCTCTCAGTATATACCTCGTTCTCACTTTTTTTGCGGTGTAGAAGAGATATCGCAGTTTGATGTGTTCGTGGTGTATTGTCTCCATGTGTAAATGGGTGGCCGTTTTCCCGAAGACGTCGTTGTTTTCTCAAGTTTGTCGCGAATAACCGGGTCAGTCATTTCGTCAAAGCTACATCTAAACATCAGTAAAGCGCATTCGTAATTGCGTGTTAGTGTTTTCTGCATGTCGGCACAAATGTGGAGCCAAAGAGGTGCTGATGTGAAACACTTGGTCGTTATTGAATTTTGCCTAAAGGTCGCCGTCGTAAAAGGCTCTAATGTAGGTTTGGGGGGCTAGCGTCCAAATTTAATGGAATGTGAAAAAGTGATTAAACGAGTGCACGTTCCTCTTAGAGGCGTTATGACTTTGTGAACCCCTCACGGAACATTACTTCGCCCTTAAAACGTGGGTTGCTCTAAAGCCCCGACTTCGGCGCACGAGACGTTGAGGGTAATCAAGATTCACTTTCCTTCTTTATGCCCGGCCGCTTTGTGGTTTACAGCAATTTTTGTCTCTTGTGATTACTTTCTACTCATAAAGTAGTTGGTTACTTTCTCTGGCATACGTTTCGTTTCCTTTATGGAGATGCAGGATGTTCACTCTAAAGGCTGAATGCAACGTTCCCTCTTTTCTTTTCCTTTTTTTTGCCATCCCATCTGCTTGACTCGTTACTAGCGGGATGTTTCATTCTCCTCCTCCCACGCTTTTCGCCGTTCCTAGGTCTCATTACGGTGCCTAATGCTCATGTCTTTCCAAGAGAAATTCATTTGGTTGTGCGTGTCAGAAGTACAATAGCTTTTCTAGCTTTGCCAGAGCAACCGTTGCGAGAATCTCAGAGATGTTCGTTACATATGCTTTCATAATTTTTGTGTTTCATTTCCTTACTGAAGTTGCAATGACTTCCTTGCATGAACCTGTGAGCGTTAGGATGGTAAATTGCGGGAAGCGAGTTCTTAATGTTCTTTTAAACTGTGTTGATCGCACTCTAAGAACTTGCACTATTACGAGCCACGCGTGGTCATTCCAGTAGTTCGATTTCTTCCGTAATGATTCGTTGTGGTCGATCATTATAACAACTTATGTGATCATGTTTCTACTACAGTTCATTGCGGTTCATGTTTTGAGCGTTCTGCCAGAAGACATATCTGAAAACCTAGTGACTTAGGCACGTGTACTGTTGGCGTGATAAACAGGCATCACAGAAACAAGTGAGATTATGTAGACAAGAAGGCTGCTGAAGGTTACAAACGGCAATATATTTTAGTTTCTCACGCGTTCGGACAAACATGAACTCTTTCCTCTTACTATGCACGTTGCTTACAGTGAAATTGTTTTTGAAGGCGAAAACTTGTAATGAAGCGTTGTTTTAAGCAAATGTTGTATATATAATACAACTCGCGTAGAAGTATAGCCAGTTTTATGGGTCTCTTTGTGGCGCGTCACGTGAGACCTTATATATATGCTGTTTATATATGTAAATGCTAAAGAGGAAAATCTGGTCTGTTCATCATTGATTCGGAGCTCTTCACTATACGCTTGACATTTCAGATATTCATGTAATGAATATAATACCGTTGAAGCAGGCCGTTTAAATCCAGTTGTTGAACGGCTGAAAAAAATTCTTGTTTCGAATTGCTACATCTTGGTCTTGTTTTCTTCTTCCCAAGTTGGCCTTCACTTTAACAGGTTTTTGCACTCTAAAATTACAATAGTAGGACCTCAATTTCACAGCCCTGTTTACCTAGTAAAAAAGCGATTCAACGACAACGCCGAGAGCTTAAATTTGAAGCAAAATTTTATCTAACTGAATGAAGATCCACTTCGAAGCGTAGAGCCAGTCTCACTAAGAGAAAGAACTCTCGAGTGAAACCGTACTTTGTTTATTCGATTTCAGCTCACAAGCGCACAAGGACACCACGAAAAAGACGAGGCAGCAATCTCGATGCTGTTACAAAGGGGGGTATAGCGCCTGCTTACTCCATCAAAAAAAAAAATCTCTCCATCATGGAAACCGCACTGAAAGTGAAACTTGTCCTTACAGAAGTAGTTCAAGGTTTACTGTACATTGATATGAGAGAGCTTTCACAATGTTCCTTGATGTTTGACAAACCGAACAGGAACTACGTTGACGTTGAGTAATACATATCTATTACGGCGACTAACCACCATGACCAATTATTAAACAAATCCTTGCGGTAACAGATGTTTGTTCTTTTTATTGGCGGCCGCAGCGAAAAAGACAAGTAAACCACATCAGAAACAATAAATTCCTGAGGATATTCTGGTACATTGGACGTCCTTAGAAGGCCAGTAAAGACCGCAAGGGCCAACAACGGTGTGGGATGTGTCCGTTCTGGTTCCTTGCAGGCGTCCTTACATTAAGTCTTGCTTTGGCCGCCTTTAGCCACAGATTATATAGAAGTACACGCATTCAGCTGTAGTAGTTAATGGCGAGAGTGGAATTGGAGAAAGTGGTGAGACAGCAGGAAGGGCTGTCACTGAATGGACGCCGAACTTGAGCTACGGTCACCTACTCACGGAATTTTTTAGTACTTGACTCCACTGCCTGAGTATGTATATAAAAAAGTAAGAAACACAACGTGCGTCATGTGCACGCTGTTGGTCGGTCGCGATGTCTCGATGGTTGAGTGTAAGTGGAGAACGTGGAGTTACAGCCGGGTGACGCCGAAATATTTATGGTATGTATGGTTGCGTAATGGGCCAGGCCGAAACTAGGGGTAATGTCACCATCTGGCGTTGTGTTAGTGCATTGACGAAATCGCACTTCTATTGGAAATACGTCGAATAGGACGAACGTGCAAAAACGGCGCCTTGAAAAGGTAATTGTGTATTTCACAGTAATCATGCATTACTTCACTTTACCAAGAGTACAGTGAAATGACAGTGTTAGATACGAAATGTACGTTTGTGAAGCTTCCGGAGTATGTGTCCGGGGCGCAGTGGGTAGCGTGCCCAGCCTAAGTGCCTTTCAACTGGATGGTCAGGGGTTCAACTCCTGTTGACACAACTTTTGTGTCTTTCTGAGTTTGCTATGTTTTCGACTTTTATTTCCGTGACGGAAGTGCATCACTGAAGTTTTGGTCGACGCCGACCTAAAACAATTTTGGTTTTAAAAGACGAGAATGAAGAGAAGAAGTCAAGCTGTGAAGAAAGATAAAAGAATAGAAAAGCATAAAGTAAACGAACTTGTCAGAAGGGGTACAATGTTTATTGGTAACACAGAAAAAATGTCTATGAGCACGTGGTCACGCTTGTGACCGAGCATGAATGGTCGTCTTGATAAACAGTCTAAAGCACCACAAGCAATGCCACTCTTCAGATTGGATGTAAGTTAACTGATAATAATGGCCACAGAGACAAAGAAGAAACGTGCGTAAAAGGAGAAAAAGAGTGATGACGAACGTAATAAAGTTTGATGGAGATAGTAGAGATGACAAAGAAGAAGCATTCACAGAAGGAGCCGCGGGCCAGGGACCTAAACTGTCCACTATCACAACCTCTTTTACTGTTATAAATAAGCGTTTTCATCATCAGCAACAGCGGCCACGTGCGAGTGTTGGCTGAGGCAAGCAGGCAGGCAAAGAACTTCATTAATATCTGGAGGCGGCGCTCAATTCCCCTTAGGGGGCGAATACCGGTGGGCCACTCCCACGACAGGATGGGGAGGTTAAACTCCACGGCTATGTCGCTGGGCCCTCTAGGCAGCGCTTACAGATATCGCCTTGTTGCAAATACGGTGCCTCTAAGTACATCTGTTACATTAGTAAATGAAACGGCACACAGCGAGTTCCTCATACAAAGCCCTACAGGTAGTGAATGATGCATGTAACATTAGTACTACCGGTTTTAGTATAGTTGTATATTGCCAAAAGGACTGACAAGCCGATGACTTAAGCAGAGAGCTGGAATAAAACTCAGTGGGACTCACTCAGCTGTCTCAACCAGGTATAATCCTGAACACCACAAGCCTTCTTTGGAATTGCAATATTCGAGCAGGCTTCAGTTGCGTAAATTAATCTCGTGCGTTATTAAAATGCAGAGGCTGCTGCCCTCGAGAAATCTCTCATGCTCATATTTTTGGTGATATTGGGTGTAAACTTGCATTAACGTTACGTTTGCCGAACAAAGTCAAAAAATAAAGAAAACGTGGCCAATGCCTGTGTATATATATCGGTATGACACGAAAGTGAAACGTGTCTTTACAAAGGTAGTTGAGCGTCTATTGTGCACTGTTTCAGCAACAGCAACCATTTCCGAAATCATCTTAGGAACGGCAAGCAGCTGGAAACTGGCAACGCGCATCTCTTACCCCCTTTTCTTTTCGTTCAACTTTTTATTAAGATTACAATGCACTGGGAACTCGATAGCCTCCGTTTTGAACATCATGATCGACGTCTGTTGACAAATTGTCAAGAGTATGTCAGAGACAGCAATATAACTTCGCTATGCCCAAATACGTCTTTCTTTCCCACTCTTCCAGTTTTGTCACCACATGGGAATACTCTATAAATGGTCAACCAGGGTGAAAATTCCTACTTATCGACTCATTGAGGAAACACAAACCAGAGCGGTACATATTAACCCTTTACCATGGCTGTGGGTGAATTAATATAATAACAAAAGTGCGTAAAATTTTGAACGAAAGAGCGCTGTTTGCACTTAGATGCTTAGTCGTACGCACGTGGGACTGGACTGTTATCATGCACGTAAAGACTGTAAATGCCCCAATAGAAAGCCGCTGCAAAATTAGGAGCTCTTCGTCGACTTCACGAGGAAACGCCTAGCAGCCACACTTTCGAGTTTAATGGGAGCTCCATCAACGTCCGTAATTAATGTATCGACTGGGACAGGCCAACTATGGTGATTGAAAAAGAGTGCTGAAAGGCAACAACTCTATCGGACAGCCAAAATCCCGAACAACTCTCCGGACTGAAGCATCGGTCTCAAGTGCCATGGAGTGCGCATCCCAAGCACTCTTGCGACACAGGCTGCGTTGCCGGAAACTCCAGCTCTTCATTAGGCTAACATAAAAGCAGGAAAAGGTATCTCCGTCTGGTCAGGTTAGCCCCCCTCCCTAATTAAAGCTATACGCTTGGTCAGTAAGCCCTAAAGAGTAATTAGTCTCATTTAGTACTATATTTACTGATTGCTTCCTAGGTTGACCTTTTCTTTCTGTGGAACTGCGGTTTTGTTGCATTCAAAAGACACTCGCGAAGTTTCTGAGTTTCACACACGCAAGCCTAACATGTGAACAGTGAACTTTGCTCAATAACACACGTGAAAAGTGGGAATCTTCTTGACAGGTAAATTATCAGCAGATTTTAACATTCTAATAATAATGCTGCATATTGTGTGTGTGTGTGTGTGTGTGTGTGTGTGTGTGCGTGCGTGCGCGCGTGCATGCGTGCGTGCGTGCGTGGTGTGTGTGTGTGCGCGTGCGTGCGTGCGTGCGTGTGTGTGTGTGTGTGTGTGTGTGCGCGCGCGTGCGTGCGTGCGTGTGTGTGTGTGCCTGTGTGTGTGTGCCTGTGCGTGTGTGGATGTGTGTGTGTGTGTTTGTGTGTGTGTGTGCACCACAATTTTTTCTGCTGCCATTTGTAATAAAAAAGTATCCTTAAAGAGTGAAATATTGTGTTATGCGACCCTTAGTAATTCGTAAAATAGCATAATTCGGACGCGCCCTCAGGTCCCAGTGGGCGTATAACAGCATCATTATCTCGTTCAGTATGTCATAATTCGCCGGAAACCGGATAATATGGACGATCATCGGAGCACACGAAGGACGACTCGCCGTAAATGTGCGACGCCAACCAGACAAAACAACAATCGCGAACAACCAAAATGACTCTGGTTCTTCAGAAAATATCGGTCGCCGTCCAAAATTTTACAACAAATATGCTGTTGGGGACCAAAGCTTCAGCTATTGCGGTGAACATGTTTTGTTTTCGGTTTTAATTGGCGCACGCAAACGATGCGAGCGAATTGCGCCTACCATTTTTTTTTCGGAGACGGGATTATTTTCAGGTGCGCTGGAAGTATTGGTGTTGGTGGTATGTAATAAGGCTAGATTCAGAGAACGTTTCGACTTAAGGGGGTATCAATAGGTTGTCCTAGTTCCGGTTTTATATCTCACAAAGTGTTTTATATTTTGTTGTGAAGTTTTGTGTTCTCAATAATTAGCTTCTGGTCTTCACTATGTGGAATGACGACTGTATAACCATTCCACTTGTTTCTCGCTGGATACAAAGTTAAAGACTTGTGCACAAAATTAAATGGCTCTTTTCTCAAAATCGAGACACTTTATCACCGTGTACCTTGGCATGCTATTCGACATAATAGTGTTATTTGTGCCTATTCAAGATCACAAGCTCCTACAATTATCTCACTGAAGAAATGAGCATTGTTCTTCATTTTCACATACCCCGAGGGAGAGTTGAAAATAATTATCTTGATTGCAACCTAAACCTTTTTTTTAAATTTTCATATTGAGACTATTTGGGCTGAATTTAGGTATAATCTGAGAAAATTTCAGTGGGACCAGTGATCATCAGTCGGATAGTTGTCTAGAAAAAGTATGTCGACTTTTGCAACTGTTAAAAAATATTGATCGTAACAAAAACACAATTTTGTTTATAATGACATGCGCGGAACGTGTTCACAATGCTCGCCAATGACTGCGCTGCAGAAGCATTGTGGTAGGAAAACTTTTTATTGAAAATTATGAAAAACGTAGAAAGTGAATATATTCTGCTGATTTCAGCCATGGTTATTCTAAAGAAAATCAGTGCATGGGCGAATCACTAATGATCATAGGCTAACATTGAATACCCTACATCGCCCACTCTACATCATATACTGAGTTAGAATGTTTGTGTTCCCGGTGATGTTGCTATCAGACCCCAAACGATTGCGCACTTAACTACTGTGTCTGAAGGTGCAGTCGAGGAATTCGCGCTTAAGGTGGGCATCAGCGCAATTCACAGTCAGGTATAGCGTATACCCTTCTTGCGTTTCGCCTCAGCTTCTCGAGCTCTGAGCTCCGTGCCCAATTGCCTTCATTGTCGTCTCGCAACAGCTTCGCAAGCTCTTACTTCCGGGTTCGCTTACCGACGCCTTCGCGCCGCTTCGTGTTTGCGGACCCTGAATGCGGACCCTGAAGGGCGTTGTGTTCGTTCAAGGCAAGTGACATGTATTCATAGTCGGAGTGCCAAAAAAAAGAGAGAGCGCATGCTGCAAGCGAGCGCTTATGGAGGCCTCAACGCTTTCTGTTGAGCCTCGTGTCGTTTACGGCGAGCCATGGCTCCACCTAAAACTTTTCGTCGCCAAACGGATCGAACATTAGGTGCAGAGAAGCCACCAAAGGCAACCCCGTGCACTGTTGCATTGTGCATACAATGCTGGTATTTGTCATCGCAGTTGACATTTGACAGTGCACAAAATGCCGATATTTGTCATCGCAATTGACAGCAGTCGGTGTCGTTGCTGTCAGTTTTATTCGACTTCCTCCATCGACTTCAATCATAGAAAATAAAAGACTGAACTAGATAGAATGAGAAATAAAGCATTGAAAGAAGCAGTGTAACTATACGTTTGTTGTAAACCGGGCAGATGTATTAGACACTACAAGATAATATTTAAAGGAACATCAACAGCGTTCGGTCGCTAATGACCTGGTTTGCTTGATGAGGCACATGACGGAAATGATTTTCTTTGGTTACATTGTGCAGAACCGCCAGGAACTCCGGTGATAAGGGAAGCCGCTGGCGACCGGGAGCCTCTTCGAAGTCTCATCGGTCCCTACAATGAAGGAGACAGCCTGGGACTCGTGTGCGACGTCGAGGGCGGTGAGTTTCCTGTGCACGTCCGCTGTACTCAGGGTGGTTGGGCAACACCTCATCAGCATCACCCCTCGACGTTTGGCTCCCTAATGTTATTTTCGAATGGCTTGACAAATAAATACCTTCTGTGAAATATAGCGTGAAAGCTACCATGAATTGGGAAGCCGTATACAAAAGTGAGAGCTAGGTTCCATTTAAAAAGGCACTTTACAGTAAGAAGCTTTCCGAAGTGTCGCGGGTTACTTCTGAAGCTGCAAATGTTGAACAGGGTTAGTATCAAAACACAAAGAAAAAAACTATTCCTTTAAGATCTACAACCTATGATGAAAGAATGGTGTCGACCACTGCTGGTTAGATATGGATCTGATTGTGGGACTACGATTGTGTCTAAAAAATCACTGGTTACCATAGCCATGCCTTACAAGAAGGTTTTGAGGTGTAAATCGTGATAGGCGTCTTCCTGCTGGGAGAGAGAGAGAGATAAATAGAGAGGAAAGGCAGAGAGGTTAATCAAGCTTGGCTCGGTTGGCTACCCTACACTTGGGGTGGGGGAAATGGGAGAATAACAGAAAGGAAAAAAAATAGAAAAGAAGAGAATACACTAAGGGCTCAGGCAGCTGAAAATAACAAAAAGCTCTAACATTTTGCATTCAAACAAAAAGTCTTTGCATTTTCTCCTGTAGTTTAAAACCACTGATATATTAGCTAAATGCGCTAGAGCTAACCTGTAAGTTAGAAACAAGCTTCACAACCTTACGTTTCTGCTATTGGCTGCACAGTGCGGTTAGGTTCAGCTCCCTCACCAGCTGCTGAAGTCAGTGCCCACGCTTTAATTTTTGTTTTAAAGTATGACTTCAGTTTTCATAGATTCAAATATCTAACGTCATTTTGTAAAAACAAAATGGACGCCTTGGTAAAAGGTTTTTCCCTCTTGTATTTTTGGTGGATTTTCGCCCCTGCACACGTGCTATGCTTCATTTTCCTTGTGGACACTTCAACGGTGCCGGTGTAGAAAGGAATTCAAGTGCTCGTTGAATTGGCTGTAGTGAATTCTTCATGGGCACGTACTGCAAATGCAGCTGCGAAGACCCCACTACGTAGCTTTGCACGCTTTGCTGTTTTTGTGTTATGATATTATTATTATTATTATTATTATTATTATTATTATTATTATTATTATTATTATTATTATTATTATTATTATTATTATTGTTGTTGTTGTAAATAAAGGCTGAGCATTTCGGAAAGAAGTAGCATCTCTAACCCACGAAATCGTTACCAGAACGCCATTATGACACCTCCTGCGAATATACATATTGCCGCGATAGTACATCTTTTAACACGACTTATCCCCAGAAGTAGTACCACGATATGTTTTTTACCCTGCGGAACAACCTCATGCCGTGTGTAGCTCTGTGGTGCAACAGTTATTTCTACGTGAAGAGGGAGAGGTTCATAAAAAGGTGGGAAACACATGGAGGTCTACAAGAATTTAAATGTCCAGTTTGCTACAGGAAAGAAGAAGAGAAAATAAGGATGGGAAAACAGTTACAAAAGCTTTATAGTAAGTACAGATCAGCGATCATCAAAATTTCGTTCTAAAGTTATAACGTTCTTAATTGGTAAGTTCTTTTACTCTAAAATTGAATAATACTTTATAAGAACACTCAATTATTGGCTGATCCTCCACAGTGGGTATAAGCCACAAGTGAGGGGCACCAATAACAAGAACAACAGTGGTGGAAAACGGTGGTGCACAAAGTCTGGGTTTAGCTGAAGCTCGAATTGTTTTTTTATTCTTAGAATCCATGGGTATTTTCGCCTCACGGGCAATGCAACTAACACCGCCTTATTTTTGATGACGCGGGCTTCTTTAACACTTTCGCATTTAAACTTTCCAACCCAAGATTGATGAAATTATAATAGATTTGTCATGCCTTTCGCTAGGTTGGTGTGATGATAGCGTTTTCTGTACGCGTAGAGGGCCTACTAAGCTGCGCAATTCACTTACCTAATGATGATGGTCACGAACAAGTGTGACGGTTGAGCGTCCTTCAACTTCTAGCGCGACTATTTTACTAAGAAGCACAAATGATGACGTGTCGCACGCAGCAATCGAGATGCCACAGCCCGCGTAGGAGCGTGCTTATACATAAAAGCAAATGAATGAAATTATCAGCACCGACTCTACGGTGGAGCTGTGCCGTAGGAGTGCTTGGGTACAGCGGAAGGCGGGGATGGGAGAAAGAGCAGCGCACGTCACCTCTTAAACAATAGGGCTCACGCAAGCCCTCCACTCCAGCGGATGACGAAGCCATCCTCTTATGTCTCGAGTACAAAGCGAAGCCAGCGGACGCAGAGAAGGGTGAGTCTGCGTGGGTAGTTCGCTAACGCTGGAGAGGCCCTCCCCAACACCCAGGCTCGTTAGCGCAATCCCTTTACGGTGGCGCCAACCAAAACAGGGGAATGTCTGGAGGCCTCAGCCGAGCAACAAAAGAGTACAGTGGAGTGAAAGCCCCTGTCACCAGGACACTTATGAAAACGCTGGGAGAGAAAAACAAACAAAAGCATGATTCACTGGCAACTCGAGGGTTCTGTGCTGCAACCCACGTTTGTCATTGAAACGAAATATCGCTGTACCACGCGAGAGTCAAGCACGAGCCACGGGATTTTCTCCGCTGTAAGCGCTAACACAACCATTCTGACCAGCAGTTGTTTCTGTGGCTCTGCTGCCAGGACGCTATAAATCATGCGATTTGATTTGCGGGCTTAACTGGCTTGATATCATTAAATGACTGCTCGTTTTTTACTCAACAGCGAGATGAGGGCACCGAGTGGCCCCGCCTTTCATATACTCTTGTCATTTCAACAACAACAACGGGCGCGTTGGAATAACGCCTCATTGTCCCTGTCCCCAGAGACACAATTAATCGACCTGCCCGAGGCATAGCCTCTTGTCCATCTTTCAAGCATTGTCCTCTTCTCAGCGTACTATACACCTGCACACAATTGCCTGTTAGTCTTCCCGGCTTTCCTTTGTTCTGCGTCCTGTAAACCATTCCCTCTTCCACCCCTACCCCCCTATTTCTCGCGTGAAGTATTTCAAGTTCGCTTTCATCCCGTGGTGGCGACGAACAAGCCATTCTGTAATGACAGTCAGTGTGTGGCAATTTTCTTGTTTCCAGTGTTAGACGTGAAAGGACACGTGTTCCTGAGTGCTCACTATTAGCGATGCGCTGTTCTTTGTTCGCTACGCTCGAGAGAGCCTTTGTTCTGTATCCGCGCCCATTTTGTTTTCTTTTTTTTCATATACGATAGGTTTTGTTGCTGAAGAGAACGTAGTAGCCAGAACTAACCACGATAGAGAGAATAAGAAAAATGAGGGCCGTGAAGGTCGTTCATGTGTTGCTGTAATGGTCAACAATTTGTACTCACAGCCAGCTTATTCTGCTTGGCCAGTGGGAACTGTGTCAGTCTAGTCACTCCAGAATGTTTATACCACTTAATTACTGAGTAGTTATTATTGTCTGTTATCGGGGAGATAGTTTTCCTGCACGGTTGGTAATCGAGTTTTTATCAACTGCGGAAAGTAGTCGAAAACGCAAGGCCTTCGTAAAATTACGCACGTTCACCGTATCTATTAGCATTGGTATACTTTGAACGTAGGTGTTATGAGAGATGTATACGTAACGTCGTCTGGTGAATACGCTGTGTTCGCATTACAAGTCTATATACGCTACACAAGTGTTCACGTTTGTACTCCTCATGTGTATCCAAAAGTGCGGTGGATTCAATCACGACTATCCACTGCCGCATACATGGCTAATCTATTACGTTTTCAAGCAACGTTCTTGTACACAGTCGTCAGTCAAACATATCAGTGTCTGAATGAAAATTAGAGCTATGCACTAATGGTGAATAATAAATAAGCATACAATGACACAATGCTTGGCTCTACAATGTGACGAGGGCCCACAAGTCGTTACGGCGGGTTGCGCTATTCAGTACGCCTTGTTTTACTGCAACGCCGCAAAACGGTCATTTTTTTAACACATTCTGAATGACTGTCTTCTAAAACACGTTTTCTACAGATATTTGTGATGTAGGCTGCATTACTTATGCAAAGGGGAGTACTGGCGCAAGCATATGCTCTATGAATATGCGAATTTATTGCACTTAGCCTCTCAGTGGTGTGAACAACGCCTTTGAGATTGAGGGGTAGCACAGGCAATCTTTCAACATGTGATAAGTAAGTAGTCAAACGCTTTTTAGTTTGTGCATGTCACAGATAAGTAGTCTGTATAATGTATTCGTTAAAACATTTCCTGCCAATAAAGCCGACGTTGCTTTGACAACCACATTATTGTAATTGTGGTGAAGAATGCGGTTTAAAGATTAGACGATCACAGTGCATACGCCACATATAGTTTATCTAAACCTAATACCACTGCTATGCTCACAAGAGTACTTGCTCACGCGTCTGTAATTTAAAAATTATACAAAACAAATCAAAATACAGGCGCAGTACAACGTATGCTTTAATTTTTGTTCCCACCCTTAAGTAGTTCACTGTATGGTCGTTAAAACTTAGCTATGAATGCAAGCCCTTCTTAGCTCCCGACTTTAACAGATGGAGTACATTTCAAGAGGCCGACGATTCTAGATGCCTCACGACATTTATAAGAGATTATGGCAGATGTGCAGGCTTTGATGTAGTAAACTTCAACAATGGAATGGACTTCGCAATAGTCACGGATATATTTGATATTTGCGATGTTTTATTTTACCTATAAATATAATTATCACAGATCACCGTGGCCAATTATACCAGAAAGTTTAGTTGTGCTTGCATTACGCAACACAGCCACAGTGAAAGCTGGACGAGCGGCCGGCCTTTCCAAAGCCCGTTTCAAACTGCGTTGAGCAGCTACGCTACAAGTACACATGCACTGTACGCACTACATCATAAATGATCATAATTTTTGTGTAGTAGGAAAGCAGCCACTATTGTGATTCTATATAGAAGTAAGGTCCCCGTTACACCTCTGTAAGGCAATATGTGCATTTTCTTGATGCCGTCGAGAATAGCGATGAATTCTTTAGCACTGTGGTGTAAGCCATAAACGACACTCGTTATGGAGTAGACATTTCGTCATACCTCATTGTTATTTTTGTCTTCTACCAAAGTATATCACGTATGTTAACGTGATTGCCTGCTCGGCAAGACACCGGTATAGGGTATTTTTTGAAGTAGTTTTAAGCCTTGGTATGAATATGTGGTATAATACTCGGCTGCAACAAAGCGTAATAGATGAACGAGAAGCTTTTCATGCTTTTCAAGGCAGAGTTAAAATCCTATTCGAGCCTGGGTATATTTCTTTGTCACTTCGCGCAATAGTGGCAATGTACTCTGGTGGTAGATGAAAGATTTGCCGCCAAAATCAGCGGTCGTTTTGATCTAATAACAACTTTATCTGTAAAAAGCATATTGCGGAAAGACGATACTCCTATGAGAAGATAAGCCAAATCTAGCAGCTGAGCGCGACAAGGATAATTCAGAATAGGAGCGCAAACTTTCAATTTTCTCAGGCACTCGTTTTTCAGACAGACACTTGCGATCACTCTCTTTGGAGCTACCGGCGCTAACAGTTTGGCGCCACGCATGAGAAAGTATTTTTGTCGACATAAATCAAAGTGAAACTTTGTTGAAGTGCACTTTCTGTTACGGAGTGTCGACAAGTGCAGGGTGCCCCAATCCACAGTCTACATGCGTTACAACACAGTGGCCACGCAAGAGCACACGGGAATCACAACGGGAGACAGCAATCGCGTTTCATCACGTGCACTCAAGGTCATGACGCGCGACGGCGTGACAAATTTTTCCCGTGCCCTTCCCTGCTTATCTTCCAGCGAACCCATCGTAGCGATAAAAGAGAGGAAATGCTGTGCGCTACAAATTCGCATAACTGCGCTAGCTCTTGATGAATCGGAAACAATTTTGTGGTGATCGATTCCTAAGGCAACAAACTACGATACAGCGGTTGTTTGATGATTCCATAAAGACGTAGTTCTGGAAAACCTAAACCATTCGCTTCTTTGTCATAGTAAAGATTCTTGAGGTTTAAAGTCCCAAAATCATCATGTGATAATGAGAGATATAGTAGCGGAGGGCTGCCGAAGTTTTGACCACATGGGGTCCTTCAACGTGCACCTGAATCTAAGCACAGGGGCCCCTAGTGAATTCGATCCCACGACTTGCAGTTTAGCAGTCGAATGCTAGACCACCACGACGGGTACTCACTTCTCTGGCAAGCTGCATTGTGTGGTTGGCGATGCTTTTGATCGTAGTAAGCTTACTATTGCCTAAAGCTGAGAGAGGCCATAGCTGACTGTAGATATACCTGTCATGAAATATTCAGTCGTGACCTCTCCAACCTGTTTTCCTTACTTTTTTTCGGTAGGGGTTCCCGAGCCCAGTGTGACTTGGTGGAGGGAGAGCGTGCCGCTGGAGAGCGTACTCACTGAGCATCGGCCGGGCATTCGCCGCAGTGCTCTCGGGCCGTTCGTACTGCGGCGTCAGGATTTGATGGCCGTGCTAGTGTGTCAGGCGTCGAACTCCAACCTCACCTCACCGCTCACAACATCTGTGACGCTTGACATGAATTGTAAGTAAAGCAGCCTACGCACGTGATCGTTCGTCATAATGTTCGCTATTTTAAGTTTGTGTGCTACATCCCGCATGTATGTTGCAGGGGCCAACCAATGGTTTGAGAGTTCCTCTGTGTGTGACTCTAGTAGTATCCATGTCCGTAGGCTTTCTGTTGTAGTGCCGTGGAGTTTTTTTTTTTCTTCACCTTCATGCAACAGCGGGCTAGCGTGCAGGAACCGATTTGTTAACATCTAGGAGTCACATTCATAACCTTATTTGATATGCCATCTTTAAAAGTGTACGTTCTATTATTCGCTTACTGCTGAGGCAAAGAATAGCTCAAGCCTACTATTTGTACACCAATATCATCCAATACCCAAACCATACAAAATAGATGCTTGTCGCCATTGACGTTAGCAAGTATTTTACCTTATGCCAAATTTGGGTGGTTGTTTAAGGGCGCTCTGACCATGACTTAAATTGGTGAGTTTAAAAGCTTTGAAGCTTCTAAGTGAGAACTAGTTGGTATGCGAGCCATCTTGGTCCTTTTTTTTGTCATATATTGCCCCGCTTACTTTAGTTGCTAATATACATTATTTTTCACAGCCTCCGGAGCACTCAGAAACAACCACACGAGTGTACCATAGGTGTTATTATGTGTCTAGTATAAAACGCCACAGAATTAATACTCGCATACGATGGTGCAAATGATGTGTCAAGTTTTGTTATTACTTGTCATTTTTGAAAATTTTGGGTTCTTCAGCTCTTGATGTAACGGAAGAAAAATCTCAAGATTCAATGCATTCCTGAACCTATTTTAAATACTAAGGAATAGAAATCGGTTACGAGTCCTATAAGAGAGGTTGCGAGTCATGAGACTGTAATGAACACCTAGACATATGAGAACACGCCAGGAATAAACATTATGTTTTTTAACACACCTGTTTGAACGGTCGTAACAGCGATTGAGAAATTTGCGGGCAAAAGATATCAATCGCAATTAAGTCTATTAAGTTTAATAAAGCAGGTCAAGTCGCCACTACACAAGTTCTTTTTTTTTCAACTTCCAACACTCTCAAGTTAGACTTTATGAGAATAGAATATTGAGTATTGAAAATTACAAATGCTCAAACTTGCCGTCCTATACTCCCCCCCCCCCAAGTAGAAGCTTGCCAAATTGCAAGACCAGACATGCATTATTACAAAACGAATTATTGCACGATGGCCCCCGTGAGCCACTGTTTTTCTTTTCATCTTCTCTCAGTACTAAAAAAATATATCCGAAGCTCTGTGAAAGTTTACTGAATTTCCTCACGACACTTTTGCTACGCTCACTGTAAGCTTTCTCATGTTGGTAGAGACATGGCCGCTGGACGAAGAGAAAATGTGTGCAACCTTTTGCTTAATTTCATTACAATTTACTTAAAAACTGGTTTCTTGCATTTTGTTACATTCGCACTATGAGGTAAAACGTAATGCGACCATTTCCCACGTTGACTGCTTAATAGAGAACGCGAAGTGCAGAAGACCAATTGATTACCTTAAACAGAACGTTCCGGTTTTTTTGAGGAAACATTCTGCTAAGTCGACTTGTAGGCAAGATTACTAACTTCCACATGATTTTGTTCTCTTACCTCCGCTGTTTGGTATCTGCTACGAGATCGTATGGGAAAAAAATATTTATGTCCATCGGGGTGTGAACTAGCGCGTAGCGGGCCGCTGTTCAAATAAAATAATATTTACATTGCTCCACTTTTAGTAAGAGAGCGCACACTCAGTTTTCTCGTAACTGCTGACGAGTACTGGAGCGCATAAAATGAAACACGTGGCCGCAGAAGAAATTCTTTCCTCTCAAGAAATTCGGATGTCAGAAGAGGCTAGCGGAATCGCATTGCCTTTCGTTCGAGTGCATTTCTTTTTGCTGGCTCACTTATTCTGCAAATTGGCGTCTCTCATAATCATATAGTGGTTTTGGGACGTTCAACCCCACATATCAATCAATATTCTGCAAATTCAATTACGAGAAGAAGAAAAAAAAAAGACGCGTACAGCACCACGCACCGTTTAGCCCGCCTGCTTGTTCGAACCAGCCTGGTTGTTCTGAGAAGAGGTTTATAAGATAAACAAATAACATGCCCCCCCCCCCGTCCCCTCCAACTGTACCCGAAGTTAGTGCTTTTATTCTTATTCTGTGTGGCCCTATGCACTTTTTTTAAGTATTTTCACGTAGTGCATCAGCACCATTCGTACAGACCACTGGTGGCATCGCATAATACTTTAATGAGTGCCACTTAGTTAGTCAGTAGCAGATTGTAGGGGAATACAATAATAAAGTATAATCACCAATTCGCTTGTGCACAGTGGTTCTAGTGCTGCCTGATCCACACTCAAATGATGGCCTATGACAGAGACAGCATGCGCAGCAGCTATCGCTCGTGCTGACGTAAGCAACACGCGCGTCATCGCATGGCCGACAAAGCTGCCGCTTCCATGTCTCGCTTTACGCATATAGCAGCGAAAATGACCAAATGCTACAATTTTCCTTCATTGCAAATCGAACTTTCGTCTCATTACGAAAGATGAGTTTTGCGAATTTTATCCGTTGCGGGCACTAAGCATCGTTTATCCATAGGTCTGGGATGACCCTTCAAGTACTTTAAGAATGCTCGATCGAACACGTTTCTTTCTTCACAGTCCGACCACTCGAAGTCAGCGTGGAGGCGGTGAGTCCCACGTTGGAAGCCGGCAAAACGGGCTGGCTTTCGTGCCGCGCCGTCGGCTCGCGCCCTCGATCGCGCATCACGTGGTTACTGGGCGATCAAGTGCTCACCGGTGCGCGACAGAACGAGTCTCTGGACGGCAACGTGACACTGTCGTGGCTCGCACTGCGCCCCACTGCACGGCACCACGGTCGCATGCTTCGATGCCGGGCCGACAACGACCTCATCCCGGGCTCTGACATCTTCGCCGAGTTCAGACTACAGGTCCTCTGTGAGTACGCCACAGTGTTTTCCTTACTTTTATTTTTGTAGAGCTTGTTGTTTTCTGCAAGTATGCATGGTTCCTTCAGTAGGAGTAGTTGTTCTTAGTGTTTTTGTTGCACACAATGTTACGTTAAAGCAGAGAAAACAAGACAAAGCACAATTGCAGACATCACTGCTACAGCCACAGGTTTTGTTTTTGATGACAGTGGGGTGAATTCTAACAAGTGGCTATATAAGCAAGCATGTTTTCATAATAAACGTACAGTCTTTAGTTGGCCCGTGTCCTGTGTGCTTTTTTTTAGTGGAATCTGTTGCGCCATTCAACCTCGCAGTGGGTCGTACCAACAGCTCCGAACCAGTGTACTCCTCTTGTTGACGTAGTCTGCAAGCCAATGAATAGATTCGGTTTCTCTTGCTAATGATTTAGATAATAATGCTGCTAATGCTCCTTGCGGCAACAAGAAAAACTAATGAACGGTCTTTTTTTTTTGCTGCCATCAATGCAACGCACACAGGCACAGTGCGCTAGCGACCATTTCCGCCCGTCCTGATGACTAGCCGCTTTTGAAGAAGTCAATGCTCCAATGCGAAGCTTAACAGTTACATCAACACTGCACTATGCACATGATGCTCCACTGGAATTTTCACGTCGCCGTGACGTAATAATTCTGTTCTTTTTACTGGAATCTTCCATCGGTTTCCTTCCTTCTCTTTCCTCACCTTCTATATTGAATTTTTCGCACATCTGTTTTCTGTCTCCGGCATTGATATACACATTTGATTGCTAATTTTTAATGACAATCACTTGTTACGCGACGGATATTCAGAGGTATATCCTAACTGTAGAAACACTTTCTTGATATTGTTCTCAGATGTTCACGCTGCAAACTCGTTGCTAGGGCTTTTCAAAACAATGTTATAGTTCTTGTGGGCAATTGTTTTTTTTTTCAACACCAACGTCCAGTTCCTCCAAAGATGACGCTACGTCTCGCGTCAAGCCTGCGACGCTCACAGCTGCGTGAGGGTCAGGACGTGTACCTGGAATGTGTTGTCGACGCGAACCCTCCAGTGTCCGATGTCAGCTGGTGGTTCGGAGACCGCGAGCTTTTCACGGACTCCACGGGAGGCGTACTCGTCAACAACCGGTCGCTTGTGCTCCAGAAGGTGCGCCTTGACGCAAGAGGGCCATACAGTTGCAGCGCCGCAAATTCCCAGGGGCAGGGGTCCAGCAACACACTCTTTCTTAACTTCCAGTGTAAGTAAACAGCTTCAACAAATTTTTAACTTCCTGAAAATGTCATTCCCACCTTTCCTTTTTTTTCTTTCTTCAACTGTCTGCATTTTTTTATGTTACAGTAATGAAGCAACATGCAAGATTGGAATTCTTTAGCTACGTATTATTACTTTTTTGTAGAAATTCCGTGATTCTGTAAAGAAATGTAGCCTAGTCTTATTTCCGCATTTCATTTAATATATTTCTCGACTCACTGTGTCTCCCATACTCGGCACGGTTTAACGAAAAGTGTGATAAACATATGCTTCACAATTCAAGCATAACCGTGCATGAATATTAGTGTAAAACCTGCGTCGGTAAAACAGTCAATTAAACGTTGCAGAAGCCTGGACGGATTTCTTTTTTCCTCAGAACAAGATGCCGTCCAATGCATTAGCTGTTAATGGAAAGAGGACATATGGCACCGGCAACTAGATGCTGTCTTCTCAATAGCAGTATAACAATTTAGGGGGTTCCACGTGGGAAAACAACCATATAATTGTGATACACGCAGTGTGGTCTTTCGTTAAATAACATGCACTGAAATCTATGCAGACGAGATTTTCTTTCATTTCAAAACGTGCTCACCGTATTCGTGAACTCAAGGCGCGTTCTGCATCTATGCACTCTAGGATCGTGCTATCTTCTTAGAGGTCTAGTGGGCGTGATAAGTTGTCGAGTGTGTACTTTTATAGAAAGCCAAATTTTTTTTTAATTACCGTCAAGGAAGTCCTTTCTCTATATTTTTATGCCGGTCATTCTCCAATATGATATGCTTGTCACATTGTGCTTTCAGAAGCAATGCTCTTGCTAGAATAGTACCCATAAAACACTGTCAGATGAAGCAAATTGATGGTCAATTGACCCCACTGTGGTTCTCTATGCCTTATTAAACAACTGCATTGGACTTCATTCGCTCAAACCAACTGGTTGAAATAGTAACAGTTAAGTTGTAGAACACAAAACCAATTGACCATATTCTTTATATATGGATGAACACCGTTGAAATTAGAAAGTTAACAGCTTACAACTTTGAGCGATTAGGGGCCAATATGAGGGTGTGTTAAAATCGCGCATCAAAAACGTCTCCTTCGCGCGATAAAGTTTCTACTGTCTATTTCCTGTCACCACCTACACAGATGCGCCAGTCTGCCGCCGCGGACAGCAGCAAGTGTACGGCGCAGCGTCAAACCAGCCAGTGCGGGTCAACTGCGAGGTGCAGTCCGAGCCGGCTCCGACGTCCTTCCACTGGCGACTCGGCAACGAGTCACTGACAAACTTCACCAGCTTCGGTCACACGAGCCACGCGACCTTGGTGCTCCGCCGCGTGCCCCAAGATCTCGGCAAAAGGCTGCTCTGCTGGGCCACGAACGAGCTCGGCACGCAGCGAGAGCCGTGCGCCTTCAGCCTGGTGCCCGCGCGGAACCCGGATCCCCCGCGCAACTGCAGCCTGCAGAACCGCACTGCCAGTGCGTTTGCCGTAGAATGCGAACCGGGCGACGACGGAGGAATGCCGCCTGTGTATGTGCTTCAGGTGAGGTGTACTAAGTATAAATCTCTCATTATTCGATCCAAATCGCCATTGTCTCTAGGCAACATCAGCATGCAGCCAGAGACAGCTTACGCAGCGGAAAGTAAAGGCCCTGCAACTGAGTTTCATTGTTTCGTAAAACAATTAGAATACTTTTGGGGGGTATTTCTCAGTGAACGTGGCGCCACCAAAACATTTCATGTTATTGCAGGAATGAAATAAAAACATTAATCTAGTCTGACGCGTTGACCGGAATATCACCACAGGGTATGCCAATATGGGGCACTCCAGAACAAGTTTTATCACCTAGCATTCCTTACGCGAATCGATGGCCAAAGCTCACGGGCCTTCTCACCGTTTACGCCCAACAAGACGTGTCCGCCATGGTTCGAATCGAGCCCGCGTCCACGATCATAGCACTACGGCACATCACCTGATAAGCTACAGCGTGGGTGTATAGTGAAGCCCGCTGTTTTACGTGTCAAAACAGGATGTTATTTTCAGCCTCGCCGTAGAGGAGGGCTCCAAAATTTTCGGATATCTGACACTTTTTAACGTTCACTTATAAACGCAGCACTCGAGCCATTTCTACTTCAGCAAATGTGACTGCCACTGCTGGGATCGCACCCGTGTCTTTTGGGTCAGCAGCTGAAAACCGCAACCGCTGTACTTCCGTAGCTTGCCAAGAGCGAATGCGTCAATGAAGTAAAGTGAAGTTAACGTCATTGCCACATAGATACAAAACATGTTTAAGCAGCAAGGGTGGTGAGATAAACGCTGCATGTACGCAGCTTCACTGGTCCCACCTCCCCGAACAATCAACTGTGTTAGCTATAGTAGCTCAAGTATTAAACTGCTTCATTATTCATTGTTTTCTGAAGCTTCTGCTGAGCATAACTAATTACTGTAGGCTTCCACGTTATTCCCCAATAAGTTAACAAATATATCTGTATATCGCCGCCTCATATCCAATCTCACCAACACGACTGAACACATTCGACGCGCGCCCCACTTGGCTGCTTACTCGGGATGCAACAAATTACGCCCGAACAAATTACGCCCGAATGCTCTTTTAGATTACTTACTGTGCAGGCTCTTTTTCAAGGGGCAATGCTCATTATGGCTTGGCTTGTGCGTCCCCATTGTGGGTCACGGCCCCTAATAATTCTTGAACCAGCCATAGAGGGCGGTACTTGTACTGTACGCTGAAAAATGGAAATGTTACGACACTAGAGCACATTACTTGTAGAAAAGAAGGATTGACATCACACTTACGGAAGGAGAAAGAGACGATCGCGCGACTAGAATCACTAGTTCTTTGGCAGCACCGCACGCCAGGGGGTGCTCTAATGTATAATAGAAGCGCCACTCTGGCGCGCGCGTATTCAGAGGCTCGGTGATGGAGGATGGACGAGGCTGCTGAGCGCCGTGCGCGCAGGGCGGCGGCGGCTCGCGCTCGAAGAAGGGACCCCGACGTGCGGCTGCGCGAGGCGGAAGCGCGCCGCGAAGCAGCGCGGCGGCACCACGAGGACCCTGCAGTACGACAGCAAAAACCCGAAGCGGTGTGGCAGTGGCGTGTGGACCCAGCTTCACCCCACTCTCCCTCATTCGCCCCGTAGATATACTGTAATTTTTCTGGTGTACGTATTACATTAACAGCAAGTGAAGTGTCGATAGAAGGAGAGCCGTGATACAGTTCAGCTTTGCTACTACAATACTGTGCTTTTTGATACCCAGGTGCTCGACCAGTTCAACAGGAGCCTGCTCCATGTGAATGCCACAGAGCGCCCAGCCTGGACTGTGAGCGGTCTGAGTAGCGGCACACGTCTGTCTCTCGTGCTGTATGCCGTTACGTCAAAAGGCCGCAGTGCGCTGACGTTACTTCGCGCCAAGACTCTGGCTGGTTCTCAGTCTCTGACCGAGCCCTTGTGGCCTGGCAGCCTGAGCCCGATCCTCGTGGCGCTCATCGCTTGCGGCGTTGGGCTGGTGGCCGTCGCATTCCTCGTCACGCTTCTGCTGCGCTACCGCAGCGCTAAAGAGCGACACAAACAACGTAAGTGACCTACCATGGCATGCGTCATTATGATTGCTTGCGCCACAGCTTGTATTGATAAACATAGTTGCTCCGAAAAAGTATGTAGGACGCACGCACTCAAGCTCTATGTATGTATGTATGTATGTATGTATGTATGTATGTATGTATGTATGTATGTATGTATGTATGTATGTATGTATGTATGTATGTATGTATGCATGTATGTATGTATGTATGTATGTATGTATGTATGTATGTATGTATGTATGTATGTATGTATGTATGTATGTGTTTGTGACAGAGAGAGACAGACAGACAGAGTCGTGTTAACATAGTTCACCTAGGAACAGCTCAAAAGCTTTCGTGCACTTTTTATCGCCTTTTGAAGGAGCAAAACCGAGCGCATCACCGCATATCTGATGCTGCTTCTTTCCCAGTTCGCATTGTACATTTATTTCAGCAGTCGCCTCTTTCAATCTCGCTTCTTTAGTTCATTTACTTCACGTTCCAAGCTTAACAAGATGGAACCTGTACCTCGCATTTTGCAATTTAGACTCAAAAGAATAAGAAATTGATTTACGACTTCATAGGTATTTTTTTCTACTGCAGAGTGGTGCAACGGAGTCAGAAGGAAATAATTAGAAAAAAGAAACACAACACTGCTCGCCGTAACTCTGACAGCTTTTCAAAGTGCCCACGTTATACACCAGGCTTTCATTTATGTGATTCATTCTTGAATCCCAAATTAAGTTTTCATTCTTTTATTTCCATCCCTTTCCTTTGAACGCGGACACTCGCTGAAGCAGCGGCCTTTCTTGCCGTGGGCAGAGCCCAAAGCTTTGATATGGAAAAACCGCAGGCGGGATTGAATTGCAACGCACTGACCTCATCTAGCTGCTCTTTCATGCGTTATTTCAGTTCACTAAACTGTACGCATAACGAAGCTTACTGTTTAGAAGTGGGGCCTTGTTTCTGTTTGGTTTTGGTTTTTACGTTGAAGAAAAACCAATGGTCGCGTACGTAGAAGTTGGCACCAACTCGCAATGAACGCCCTCTTCATTTACAGACAGGTCAGGAAAGGTTAACAACTGTAAAGTTCTGGAATGGTTTCATGTAAGAAGGCTGGGCCTGCGCTAAAGACTTTTGTCTTTAGCTCAGGCGCGAGGGACAACCTTTATCCTCAACTTTTTAATGTGCGCCCATTTATTGATAAGATTTTATTTCTTTTTTGTTTCAATTGTTTTTGTTTTGTTCTTTAGTGGTACATGTCTGCATTGTATTTCGTGTCGCCTTGATTGTTAATCTGTGAATTTGTGTGTGTCTGTCAATTATCGAGTAAATCAGCCAATTATCCTACCTGCAGCACGTTTGTTTAATTAATATGTACTATGTTCAATTACTATTTGCAAATGTAGATTTAAACACTGATGGTTACATACTTTCAGTGCGTAGGCTATGTTGTAATGATATGTCGACCTGCTTCATTACACCTTTAGGTGAACTCGTGGTGTTCGGTTGAAAATTGTTTAGCTTCTTTGTAACAATTTTGAGTCCCGCAAGAATTTCTCATAAAGATAACGTCAGTGAATGCTGTATTTCTAAATACAGATTAAAATTAGTACGAAGGTTGTATGGCATCTTAGCTTAGTTTGGCAAGTGATGGTATTTTCAGTCAATAAAAACTAACTGCGTTGACCTTTGGTAGAATTTCGAGAATATTTGTTTAAAATAAAATGTTGTGGTGTGGTATTCTGAATATGTTTTGAAAATTATCTGCGTATTATTCGAAAGACATTCGAACAGTTTTTGATGAGGCAGATGTTCGTACTCGACTTGATGCCACCACTATTCGATTCGTATTGTATTCGGTTCAAAAAATCATAATTTGCACACTGTTGTCATTTCTGCTACAAATGGCATATATTTTTGTTTTCTGTGTTTTTGCAGCGGAACCGATCAAGGGAGACGATGAGTTGTGAGTTTTATTGTGCTTTTCTCAGTTTTATATAACGCCGTACTTCAAGAAATAGTTAGAAAATTCGTAACTTGTCTAAAATTCTGTAGCTACGACCATCTTGACCTCCCTCATTTTTATGTTTTTCCTTACTTCATTACCCTCGCTATATTTTCTTTTCAGGCAAATTGCACCTCTTCACCAATATCCCGATGGCGTGTTGAAACTCCGCAGCCCCCAAAGTGAAGAAAAGTGCCCGGATGTCGTTCTCGGTAGGGCCAGTACATCCGCGTCACGCACTGTACTGAATTATACATTGGTGCTCATGGCAGTTTGTCAATGAACAATTCAATTTGAGGGCTGAGGAACCCTCTGGCCACAAAGGGGAAAGACTTAGTGCAATAAATGCATCGCTCAAAAACGGTAGTACCTTGCTGAAGGTTCTACTGTTTAAATACTGTGCTATTTAGAGGAAGGAATGCTCACGTTGAAAAGAATAATGTAGTTATCATCTATTCTTCGCTGCAATACTCTTAGCGTATAAGCAAAAGTTCACCGCACACCGCAGTAATAGACTGTTCAACAATTACTCTTTATAGGTAATCTCGTAGCTTTGATTAGTAATTAAGACCCGTCAACACATAAGTGAGTAAATAAAACAACAGCATTTAAAACACATTGCCAACAAAAGTGTGTACATTATATATATATATATATATATATATATATATATATATATATATATATATATATATATATATATATATATATATATATATATATGGGCAAACTTAATTTTAGGCTTTGACGACGCCATGTTCAGTTGGGACAGAGTGTAAAGATACAAGCTAGACATGTTTTTACATTTTAAAGCTTGCGAATCCTACATTATTGGGCCAATAAACTTTTTCAAAAAAACAAACAAACAAGAGTTGTGAGGCTCGTACAAATTCTTTTAGAAAAAAAACATTACAGTTTTTAAGTTCGAAAAACCTTTGAATGCTTCGTGAACTAAATATAATTCAGCTTCACTCTTATATTTTATAGGTTTCTTTATATACACTCAAGTGGTTTTCTTTCCTTTTTTATTGAACGGGTTTGTATTGTCGCACGTAATTTAACAAGCTGGCCTTGCCTGTGAGTTGTAGCGTCCTCTTAGTTAAGTCTCGCTAGCAACTTGCTTTTGTTTTATATTTCAGTTATAATTTGTGTTGCATTACTTTACGTTAAAAACGACTCAATGTGTGAATTGTCTGAATTTGCTGTTTTTTTTTTCAGACGTAAGTGGCAGCGAAGAGAGGCTCAAGGTAGAAGAAGATCGCCCATCTGAAGCCGTGCGGTGGAAAGGATGGACAGAAGCTGATGCTGAAAATGATGTACGAATCCTTAGCTAATTTTTATTTTTTTTTGTCTTTATCCGCGTATCACGCTAAAAGACACACAGTGGTAGTCTTGAGAGATGCCACAGTGCCAACAACAAGCAAGGGATTTGCGAAGGCATAAAACGGGGAAAGTTGAATTTTGTTTATTCCTTTATGGGCATAACCTATAGTGAGTGCAGACAGAAGAAAAAAATCGTCATGGTTTCATTGCTTGAAAAGTTTCGTGGAGGAGATTCAATGTTGTTATTTATTTTCTGCTAAAAAAGAGCACTCGCCATAGACCACGTGATGTCTCGTTTTATTCTCATCATAAGCTACCTAGCACACAATAGGGAAGTTTTTGGTAATACTGTCACTGCTGTATAAACCAACACTGAATGCATCAGAGGTACTGTATACACGTTTGGTCTCTTAGTTATAAATATGTCTTTTTATTTTTTTCTTTGTTTGCGTTTATGTGAGCCTATGTGTAATAAGCTAACTTGTCCCACTTCAACTCAGCTTTTCCTTAAATGGATTAAAGTTTTCCATCCGGAAAAAGTATATTGTTTTTTGAAGAATGCGTATTGTTCAATTCTGCATGTCATACAACGTTCAGGCAACGGCGTACAGTCTCGAATGCTGAGATTTCGACCTCAACAGCGCAAGACGACTACCACTTGGTTACCTTATAATACATGAGCCTCTATTTCTCGCAACAGCCGCATGCACCCTACTGCGCTTTGATTCTCCACCATTTCTTCTTACCACTTGCAGAAAGCGACGCTCGGACGACCTCCACCGCAGGAATACCAGTCCAGAAATGGAGGACAGACTCGAACCGTGCTCGCCGAATCAGTGCCCACTTTGGTCTCTACGGCTGGCGCTGTTGCCGCCGTTGCCGTGCCGTCCACCTTGTGCGCCGACGCGAGTGTGGAAGAAGTCGTGTCGGAATGTGTGGTTGTTCCGCCTCCGCTCAAGTATCGTCAGACAATTGTGTGAGAAGCGATGAGGGATGCTGTCCGCCAAGTACATCACACACAGGGTCGGTATTGCCAAGGGGCTGTTCCTCCCGATTGAACTCTTGACAAGGTGGATTGAGCGCACGAGTGAGCCATCGCGGAAGGAGAGAAAGTGATATTACGAAAAGTACAGGGGCGAATACGTCGTGTTATCGTCCCTTTCTGGACAGTGCTGTGAAGTGGCTAGATAGGGAAACCAACCTACTAATCACTCTTTATTTCTTCTACTTGCACTGTCGATCCTACCTGCGGTTGCAGTTTTGTGAAGTGTGGCCCTCTTCACCGGCGATAATTTACAAGGATTGACATGATTGTCGACTCATAAAGTGCAAAATGGGAAAAAAATAATGTCAGGGGCAGTATACCAAACTGCGTGAACAGTGCGAGATAAGAACATACATTTTCATTTCTGTCACTCACACTGGAAACCATTTGGACACTATCTGTTAGGTCAGAGTCTGGGAATATTGATTTTTTACATACTCTCCGTCAAGTAAGCATAAACCATACTTTGTGCAAGTATTTCCGAATGACCATTTTGTGCACAATTTGTCTTGCTTCATTAGAGTTTATGTCTAGTACGGCAACAATTTTTATTTCGTTCTGAATCACTTCTCGAAGGAAGACTGAAACTTCAGTTGTTTCTTTAGCTATCTTGTGCTACTGCCTGATGCAGTTGGTTAAACAGTACTGATTTTGTAAGACAGTCATTCAAAGAATGCGTTAGCTTATGTTACCTAAGAGAGCACACAACATGTCGCACAGATTTGAGTGGCCAAAATGTTATAAAATCAGCTATGCCAAAGTGTACGTAAAGTTTATTTCATGCCCCAAGTGAAAGCAGACATTGCCGTAACAGTTGTACATATAGTGCAAACTTTAAAAAATTGGCAACCCAGACTAAATGTTTACAAGGGCACTTTAAGCTTGTTTATATTTTAAACATATCATGGTAACCGCCAAACTGGCAATCACTGCGTCCATCTGTTAAGACATCGGCATTTTAATGTTCAAGTCTGCGTGATGGCCATACATTGTAAGGCTTCAGTGGGTAAGGCATGAACGTGACGTTTGCTGCTTCCGATTTTGTTTCGGTACATCTCCGCAGAGTATGCGAAGTACTCCTGTATGGTGCGTTAGTATGAGGAAGGCTGTTGTGTTCCGTGAGGTGTTTTTCAAAAAAAACGTACGTGTATGAAGAGATAAAATATACTTCGTTTTAAAGACAGCCTTTCTGCTACAATGAAAATTATATGCAGCCAAAATGGTACAATGTCAATGCTAGCTGCTATGAATGTACGTTTCATGCAATATATATAAAAGATGGATTTCTGCGAATAAGCATTACGCTAAGCGGATAAAAAAAACTTGCCAGTATGAGTTTCAAATAGAGGAATAAACACATGGATAAAAAGAGTGTAAAGCCGGCTTCTCGTGACATACCATGAAGTTGTATCAGCTTCTACCAATAATGTCATGGCCTTAAGCCACCATATTGCTACAGGACTTGGTTTTCAGCAAGTCCAACTCTCAGAATCCTAGTACGAAGATTTCGTTGTTACATAGAACAACCCAATAAATCCGAACCTTACCGTTGATCATATACGCTGGTAGTCGTTTTAGTCAGTGGTTCACTGCAATAAAGATATTACGAGAATGTCTGCATGAAGTGACTTTTCTGCGACTTTTAGAGTCCGAAAAAATGTGACTGATAATTTTCGTTTTATGAGAAATAGAGAAGAGATAAGTTATATTTATATTTAAAAATGCCAAAAGAGCCTCCCCAATACATTACTATCCAGCTACCAATTCCGGAAAGAATAAAAAGTTAACGTTATGGTTGAATTCCCGAGATATGGCTTAAACAATTGCGTTTTGAAACAGCACTGAAAAGTTGTCGGAGAAATATAAGAAAACGCGACAAATATATAGGCCACTGTATAGTGCCCATTTACGAAAAAAAAAATGACCAAGAACGCTACGTTTACTTCACCTGTTTACAGCCTGTCTCAAAGATTTTGAATAGAGTAGCATATTGAGTGGTGAAGAACATGCGGTTTTAAATGGGCGCTGCGCAAGTCAAATGGCTACATTATAAAAACAAAAAAAATCCCTTAGCTATTTTCATATTTATTGAGTGAAACACCAAATGGTTAAAGAAATTAATTACGCTACATTCAGTGAAGGAATTACGAGAAAAAATCAATAAAGTTTGATAAGAAAAGCTCTATTGACCGAGAAATAAAACAATCCACTAGCGTGATATTTCAATAATTGCGGTTCAGTGCTTCTGTTCCAATCTGTCGCGTCGTATAACGCCCCAGACTCGTCCAGGGCTTTCCCCAAGGACGAGTCTTTATATGAAAAAACTGCAGTGGATAATGCTCTTTCTTCCGTTATTTCTAGATATATCGCGAAAGTAAACCATCACGCGATTGTAATGGTCATGTATTCGGATAACAATTTATTTATGAAGAGTAGATGATACTAATCAAAATTGAAGTTTTAGCTTCAGGCTGTCAGCAACTATTATACTCCACTAATCGTGAAAGCACGCTTTGAAAAAAACTTACGCGGTTCAGAAGAAGCCGTTTCGTGTACCTTATCTCATCATCACTTTATTTGCACTGCCTTTGGGAAAGCGCAGAAGGCATGGCATCATCATTCCATCCTTTATAAAACAAATGACACCGCGGGAACCGTGGTACAGTGCACAAATAAAAAAACAACGCACTGTTTGTACAGGAAGCTGTGTTAGGACTCTTGTGACGTTCACCATTCTCCTTGGAACATTGAAAAACTGTGATATCACAATTGACGGCTGAAAACGTTCAAGAAGATGCGACGCATTTGTTGTTGTTTACTTGAAGCTTGGACACGCTGTTAGTATTAAGTCGTTCCAGCTTCAAGTGTTTGTCTCTGTGTCTTTTTTTTTGCGAAGTGTGCTCTGTATAGTATCGAGATAACTCTCTGATGTTAGGAAATAAACTTCAAATTTCTGCTTGTGTCGTGTTCTGTCATTCTGCATTCTGTTCAGCGTGGCAACCATTCCGTGATGTCACACAGCGGAATTCGCTTCGTCCAAGGTAATGGCAGTATATTTTGTGCATCTAAAAAAAAATCGCACAGGAACAAGTGAAAAAAAAAGAGGCACGTCAAAAGGACAGGTGTTGGTGCCTTTTCTATTCACGTGTGCGATAATTACCATTATTTTTTTCAATGCCACTTCTTTGAAAGTGCTGCGAGCGAGCTCAGCGGCTCATCTGCGAAGAGATGAATAATGTCATTAGCAGAGAAGCCAATGGAGACCGTTATCTTTACTCGTGGAGAACAGTTTTCTTTTTGTTTCGCCTAGCCATATACACCTTTCGCTGTAAGAAAATGGTGGCTATGACGTGTTAATAACTTCATGTATTCACTGCAGCGTAATGACGTCAGGACAAAAGATGGTCACCGAGAGTCAGCTCACTTGATCGCACACGCAAATTTCAAAATTCAGGTAGCATACTTTCAGGTGTACGTACGAAAGTTTGTCAGTACCACTGCATGTGGGCGCCCTCCTCTCCTACGCAGAAAAAGAAGGCTTTTCAGGGGCCCTCCACCGTGGCGTCTGCCGTAATCATATGGTGTTTTTGGCACGTTAAAGCCCATATATCAATCAATCTTAAAAAGAAGGCATTCCTATCTGAAGCAGCAATGACTACGTTGAGAGCATTCTGACACTATCTAGGCTTCCTAATATTGCTCTCAATATATGGCCTATCAGATCTGCACAAATGCCTTGAGCCCAACATAAAAAAATACACCAACATTTTAAAACATGTTTTGTCATCGTGACCGTTGTTATTTACGTACTCAAAGCTGATCATTTTTATAATGTTTACGTGAATTTTATCCATCATGAAGCGCTTTCGACCAATTGTCATAAAAATTATTCCTTTCGCACTTTAGCGGGCAGACACCACCAGGCAGGACAAGGGGAAAAAAGGTAAAGATGTAAACCGAACTAGCTAAAAGATGTAAACCATACAAGCTGCTCTGATTTACATAATAACTGCCCTCTCTTTGGCCTACATCCTCATTTATGTCTACTAAGGTGTAAATGGGATATCTTTACTGAAAAAAAATTGTTCCGGAGTGCTGCGTCAGAGCTCAATTATGTATATGCAATATAAAAATGATAACTTTTGACCACATAAAAACAGGCCATGACGACAAAGTAATTTGTTATTTTGATCTCACTGCACTTCTTTTTTCATTTTAATATGCTACTCGAGGCAATAACATAGCTGTCATAAGCCGTACGTTGAGAGTTCCTGAGAGCCTTGACTACATATACCTTTATCAAGGGCGCTTACGTGTAAAATATATCTTTTTTTTACCATACGTAAGTGCAGATATATGTAGTGGTTGAGCACCGTGGTTGCACAGTGCTTATGAGGCTCGGCTGTGCAAATTATCTGTGATATAAATCACAACAAGTTAATAACAGACGTAGTCACTCAAAAATGACTACAGTTAAGCATATTTTTGTTTAAAACATATAGGTGCACAGAGCCTCTATGCATCGCAGTGATTTGATATTCAGATATTTCATTTTGTAGCGGCGAGAGTATAGAGACGTGAGACGATGTCGTGAGGCGATGCCGACGGGGCCGTGTCAAACTCGCCACTTCATTCGTAGGCCAGCGTCAGGCAAGCTTTGTTTGTTTGTTTGTTTTGTTTGTTTGTTTGTTTGTTTGTTTGTAGCCTAGAATTCATGGATCACACCCACTCTGGGGGTTTGGCCAACAGAACATATAGTCTAATATGGACAATAACTGCATTATTATTACAACAAAAAAAGGAAAAAAGTCAGGCACGTGAACTCGTTTTCTTCTTTCGCGCAGCTCGATTAAGGCATGAGCAGCACGAGGGTCGCGGCGTGGTGGCTAGAAGAGATGATGATGATGAATGGCGATGATGATGACGCTACACCTTTATTTAGAGTTGACTAACCTAAAAGGAACGCAGTTCGTTCACAATCAAACCTAAAGGTATTTGTAAACTTAGCAAAAGAGTCATATTTTTTTGCACATGCTTTTTGAGCTTAACGATGACTTCTTTGTTAGTTCATGCTCCCGAGCTTTACGGAAAGCGTAGGTAAAGGACGATGACCGGTCTTACTTTGAAAGTCTTTCGGGAAGAGATTTTGTTCCCTTAGCGGTTCTCAGTAGCGAAGTGGTGGGCCAGAGCCAACGCCCTCTAAATCGCTGGAACGAAGACAGCGTTTTCTTCCCGTTTCTTTTTCGACGCCCGCGATATCCCTCCAACTCCCGAGGTGGAGCTTCTCCAAGGAAGTTGATCCGTCCTGTCAACAGGCGCACACGCGCACCGAGATGTAGCAGACGCTTCTCTACCTGCCAATCGTAAGCCTAATAAACGACTCTCTTGGCTTTTGGGATTCTCGCGCGCCAAAGGTCTCAACAAACGTACGTCTCTTCAAGCAACATTGGCACCTTGGAGGGGCGCGCTCAGACTTTAGGGCTCAAGGCAGACTGCTATCAGCCGAAACTCGGATCCACGACGAAGCGTGCGCAGGGAATCGATGCACTCGGTTGGGATAACAGCGCAAAACAAATGCAAAACTTCAATTCTCAGCGAGCGTCTACTCACAGCGAGCGTCTACTCATTGAGCGAGCGTCTAGCTCTGCTCGGAGCTTCTGCTCCGAGCAGAGCTACCTACGCTCCGCGATAGAGCAAAAATACATCGGTTGAAGTTCTTTTATCAACTGTTGCACGGCCACTTTAAAACTAATGCCTCCGTCTTCACTACTATAAAAGAAAAAGGGAAAGTGCGCCAAAAACACGACCTTATCTTCAAAGAATATTTCTGCAGTAACAATACCTTCAGGTTTTCATTTTTCCCTCGCGTAATAAGAGAATGGAATGCGCTTGATCCAGATACTGTAGCACAGCCAACACTTCAAAAATTTCTAGAAAGCATTGAAAAACTCATGTCTGTGCTCCCAAGTTCCAGGTGTTAACCTAATTGCGTTCGGGAGAAAGCATCCACACTCTAACATTTTATTTTATTTTCTTCATCATTTGGTTCAAGGCAACTATGCCTGTATGATGTATACATTACTTATTATCATGATCGCGCGTTTCTTATGTACTCTTCTTGTATTGCCACTATATTGCCTTGCTTGTATAATGTTTGTATCCTTTCCACTCCTGTAATAACCCTCAAGGAGGGTTGACAGTATTTTGTAAATAAATAAATAAATAATTTCACGAGCCGTATTGGTTGATCGCCCGAAGAAAGGCCAGATTAAACGTGAACAATTTATCCTTCATCACCTGAGTGACTTAATGTCACTTAATGTCAGTCATCCTTCATCACCTGAGTGACTGAATGCTTTGGTCTAGCATCACTAGCAGTTTTCTATAGCATTCCACTGTTATATAATCTTAGTAATAGAGCACCCAGGCAACGATAACTACACACGTATAGGCAATGATAAAAGCGCGAACTCCAAAATGATGCTGCCAAATGTGAGATGCATTAGATTCTTCAAATATGCTGAAAAGAAGAAAGCAATCGAAAAGCTAATTATTTGACACCGTCTAGAAGAATGGGTTGTCTGACTAGCGGAAATGACACCCCACGCAGAAAACCTCTCCCTTGCAAAGACACGCAGAATCAATACCTTGACAACACCTACAAATATTACTTGCTCTTTGGTTGCTCGCTGTTCTAGTTTCCTGGGTGTTACGTCATTTTCTACATGTAAAGGAAAACTTATCGATCAGCGAAGAAAACAGACAAAACGCCGTGTCTTGGTTCCAACTTCTTCTCTTGCAGTGCCCGCCTGCACGCGTTTATTCCTCCTTTTTTTACATACTCCCGCTCTCAGTAGAGCTGCACAACGCGAGCTTGAGCAATTCTTGCGTGTAATATTTCTGCACTGGTCACCTTAAAAGCAACTTCTGCAGGCTCGGGTTATGTCATCTTAACCAGGGTAGACGTGTATGATTCATCTTAAAGGCCAAACACTCTTGCAAGTGTAAAGTTCCTGGAAAATCACCGCACCATATACTTAGAGACTGCTACTGCAGAGTGCTTAGTCAAGGTGAACCGCCCGTAGTTTTGATGGGTGATTTTCTCTAGATTGGGTCAGCCTAAGGTCTACTTCTACTCCTGATGGTATCTTAGGTTTTTGCTGTCACGTCGCGTGTCCTGAGGGCTTCAAACTTCGTAGTCGTAGTTGTTTCGACTCGGAAAAGGTTAGGATGAACGTCTAACAGGAAATTGCACAGGAAATATCGGAGAGGGCTCTTTGACGTCCATATGCGTGTAGGTGAGCTGTCTTCATTTGTCGGTTGCCTTTGCTTCTACTTGCCTCTTTTCCGTTTCTTCGCGGCTGTGCTCGCTCTTTCCAAATGTCTTGAGCAACGAAGACTTCACTTTTCTGGCAAATCTGCCCCCCGAACCAGCCAACCAATGGGATCCACGTGAAATAAACTTCAAATTTCCTCAATGCGTTGATGGTGTGAGTGAAGAGCTCACCTCGATGTTCCTCTTCGGTTTGTGGCTCACTTTTTTATTGAAGCAGTAGCTGAGGGCTGGTAAGCCTTGAGTGGATGGCGAAGCGTGAAACAAGACTTGTAGCTAAGAAATCAGTCTTCTCTTACAACTTCTCGGTGTGGCACATAAGAGTTTGCCTGATGGACCGTTGCATTCTCAGGTAGCATCTCAGCTTGACCTTGCCTTATGCATTGTCGGACAACTGGGCGTATGGCTCCAAGAAACTTTTCATGCGTAGTCTTTTTGCCAAATTTAGGGGACATGCCAGCACGGCATCATGGTCATTTCTAAGTGGCTGTTTCTGATCTTTCTTGCAAGTGATTACATGTCTCTCATTTTGCTCGTCAGTCGTTCCTTGGAAGCTCGCAATTGACTCATGAAGTGTGCTTCACCAGGATCTGCGATGGCTGCTGCTTCAAACTGCTGGAATGATTGGGGAATATGCGGTACTGTGTCGGTTACGCTGATCGCTTCTTCTTGCAGAACACAGAGTTATCTTAGTGTCGTAGCTGAGTGAGTAATTTTGACGACTGGGCCCTTGCAGTGTCCGTCCGAACACTGTGTTGATTGCGACCAATCCTGGAATTTTTGTACCTCTTATGACTCCTCCTGTAGTAACCTTCCACAGATTGTTAGCTCCAATCAACAAAATGATACCAGTCTCAGTCTACGCTTCAAGAAAGTTCTTTTCATCTGCATTAACCTTCTCTTTGCGACGCAACTTCTGTATGAGGTAGCCATCACTTGTCGCCGAAAGAATTTCGTCACAGATAACCAGTACGACAATGGCTCGAATAATGTAGATTTAGGAATGGCATTGGCTCCGCAGAAGCACTTCAACAACCTTTAGTCTTTCTGCATAACCTAGGAAAACGCTGCCAAATGTGGTAAAGAAAACTGAAGTTTCTCCCAGCAACTTAGATTTGCATTTTTCCAGCTAGATCTTCTGTGATGTATGATCGCTGGCTTCCTCCGTCGAGGATTCCTCTAACATACCTTTATCTGCTATCGTTGACGACAAAGGCGCGAAAAATTTGCTGGTGCACTCCTGTGTCCGTCTTCGCCGAACCATTTGAAAAATTCTTACCGCATAGCATCACTGAGTGCAACGTCCCTGATGTGCAGTCTGAAGGTTCTGCTGGTGGCGATGTTTCGGATGTAGCCAATTTTCGTACGTAGTTAGGGCCACACATACCCGTTGCGTGCCTTCCATGACAAGTTGAGCACATGAGTTTCACTTTGCAAGAATGTGCCAGGTGATCTCATGACGTGCGCCTGTAGTAGCGGTTGGCTTCAGCTAGCTCCTTTTTTCTTAAAAACAATGGAGAGGTTTGCGTCAGAGGCGCTTGTGCCATGTTCCGTAAATTTGCAGAAAAAGCACTCGTTCTCTTGTAAGACGCACTGTGTAGTACCGAAGCGGTGCTTGTGTTGCTGTCTCGTCCTCTATGATGACTGAGGGCGTGGTTAATAACAGGTCGATCTGAAAATTGCTGACACTGCTCCAGGCTTTCCAACTCAATATTTATGAACATGAGCAGCGCTTTTAATTCCGAATGTGAGTTTGCAGCTGCCAATGCTGGATCTTACGTGTTTGTAGAAGACTGATGTTGTCTTAAAGTCTCGCTGCGCTTTGCTCTGATGTATGCTAGAACGATCTCGTACGGCAAAGCTTCTAGTAGAATTTCAACCAACATTGCCGAGAAAGTTACCGCTGGTACATTTAGTGCAGTCAGACATCGTACGTTGAGCGTGCACATAGTCGTAAAGCTGTCCAAGGCCTCAGACGTTGCTTCCTGCCTTGACATGTGGAAGATTGCGAAGCGCTGACAGGTGGTGTTGCAAGATTCTGTTACTATCACCGAAACGTTCTTTTAGTATATTTATATTTATAACGTCGGCATAACACGATTCAGAATCCGGGAATCCAGAGATCGCAGCTGACGCTTTATCCGCAAGATAATGCCGCTGGTAGGAAAACTTCGTTGTCGTTTTTAATGCGTTGTTAAGATGAACGATCTGGCCAAGCCGTGGTGGTCTAGTGGCTAAGGCACTCGGCTGCTGACCCGCAGGTCACGGGATTGAACTCCGGCTGCGGCGGCTGCATTTTCAATGGAGACGAAAACGTTGTAGGCCTGTGTGCTCAGATTTGGGTGCACGTTAAAAAACCCCAGGTGGTCGAAATTTCCGGAGCCCTCCACTACGGCGTCTCTCATAATCGCATGGTGGTTATGGGCCACAACGCAAGGTACTAACCGCTGTACGGTCGCGGCCATCCCGCAGGACAGGTTCTGGGACGTTAAACCCCACATATCAATCATCAAGATGAACAATCTGTTCGAACTGCTCCCAGAAAGCTGACCCCTCGTGAATATCGCCTCTGAACGTTGGCAAGTGAAGGTCCAGAAGCCTTGGGCCCATTCCGGTCATAGCGTCAAGAACTGTTGCTGTCGCATTCGTAGGAGCAATTCTCCGCTGTACTGTAGACGCGTCCCAAACCATCTATTTTGCAGCGAATCTTGGTGAGCATGCTAATAGCTTGTTCGTTATATTCTGCTGCCACGACATAATGTGCTTCGAGCTCCTCGTTAGTTAGGTGCTCCTCGAGCGCATCATTGATCTTCAAGTGCTCATTGTTGCTCGCTGACAAACGGTCATAAATACCTGTGAGATTGGGGTTGTCCACGGTAGGGTCTCTTAGCAGTGATTTAGCTTCCTGCAGGAGCTTGGTGTTCTGGGCTCGTCGAGCGGAGCGCTTGGTTTTGAGGCGATCCATTGGATCCGGCGTTGAAGTCGAGTCTGGTCTACGCCGATCAGGAACGATCCGTTGCAGTCGTCGCCGTCCGCAGCACGACATGATTGAGCAGAAAGTCCCCTCGAATCGTGCGATGTAGGAGACGTGTCTGCACGAGGAGTTTCAGCACCACAATGTAAAGGAAAGCTATCGATCGGCGAAGAAACCAAGTCAAGTCAAGTCAAGATCCTTGACGATGGCGCGCACACCTACGCTGGGGGATTGGCCAAGAACGCGATAGTTTTCATGAATTTCTTCCTAATAACAGGTTAAGACTAATCTATTTACGAGAAATAAAAGAAGGATGTACCAGGGCGATTTGGATGGTTGAATTGTAAATAATCTGTATTGTAATGCAACAAAGTGACTTATTTGATTAATGTGAATTTGGAAAAGTCAAAATCTACCGAAAAATGATTTCAACACTGATGAACTCCTGCAATGCGTCAACAATCTTCTTGTCACTGTGGTCTAGAGACAAGACCGCAAAAGAAAGCACATTTTAAGCATTTACCTCTATTCCGAGAAGGTGGCAAACGGCAACTAAAGTGTTTTTTCGTAAGGCAGAGAATCTGTTACAGTAAATTCAGTTTACTCATTTACTCCACAAACAGGTCAATGAGGGGAGGCTGCCAGACCAGCTCTGTGTAAATATAAATTTAGCTGCGGAGTTTGACAGCGCAGTCAAGTAATTAAAACTTCCGTTCCCCGCGTTTGACATATTTTACTAATCCAATAGTATAACAAGTGCTTGAATTCTGGTGTGACTGTTAGTTAAGGCGTAGAAGATTCCTCTAACAGCAGTTTCTTTCTTAATCTAGTGCCTATTTTCAATGCCGGTAATTCTCAACTTCACAGACAGTAGTGTCGATTGATTGATTGATTTATAGGTGGGGTTTAACGTCCCGAAACCACCATTTCATTATGAGAGACGCCGTAGTGGAGGGTTCCGGAAATTTAGACCACCTGGGGTTTTTTAACGTGCTCCCAAATCTGTGTACACGAACCTACAACATTTCCGCTTCCATCGGAAATGCAGCCGCCACAGCCGGGATTCGAACCAGCGACCTGCGGGTCAGCAGCCGAGTACCTTAGCCACTAGACCACCGTGGCGGGGCCAGACAGTAGTGTCGCCATGCGGCATCCGTCGTAACTGTCGTTTGGGGGATGTCCACGCAGCCAGCCCATGCCAACGTTCAGTCGGCCTCACTTAGGCAACTCGCTGGTAATTTATATTTTGTCGCTGTCGATTTCTACTCAGGTTATTGTGAAGTCGGATAGTTACCGCGAGTCGTAGTAGCAATTATTTAATCTTCATTGTTTGCTTGCTGAGCTAGAAGAATCACAAAATATGTTGGATGACGCTGTGCAGATGCTGTGCAGTGAAAGGCGAGGTTTCCTGCTTTGCACGAGCATGGCCGCTCGGTCTTCCCCAGCCGTCGCACGAGCAGCGTTAACAAAGCTGTACACCACAGCAGACGATGTGCCCGGCGTTCGAAACTTCTTTTCCTTCAATATACGCCGCACAGGCGTTTCTCAACACGCAGCGTGGGATATAAATCATGCTACAGTCAATGACCTTCTCAGCAAAGCCTTGACAGCATGGTGGCTGCAGCCGAAAATAATACACAGGTCAAAGTGACGGGCACACTGGTGGCTGCTGCTGGCGCACCGGCTGCATGATCCCCCAAACGACAGCCATGTTGGGCTTACACAAGTGCCCTCTCTAGGTGGTGAAAGTTGCGAATACCTCAATAACAGGCCCATTTAAAGATGACTTTGCCAGAGAATCTGCCATTTCATTCATACGAATGCCCTTACGTCCTGGAACCCAGACCAATTTGATCACATTGAGATGCGGGGAAACTAATGCTTTGAAAGCACTCTGAGCATGCGAGTGCTCATCTGCATTAAGGGAGGCACATACTGATAGAGAATCCGTTAAAATTCCTTCGAAACTTACTGAAGCAGTTATTTTACGGAGAGCTAGAATTATCGCGAAAAATTCTGCTTCAAAGATGGGAACAAAATCTGGAAGGCGAAGCGAAAAATAGCAGTCTAGGGCGGGAGAAAAAACGCTAGTTCCACATTTTTCTTCACTTTGTGACGCATTAGTCGATATGACTGCTTGTATTGACGTATATGCCAGGATACTCTTAAAGTAGCTTCTAAAAAACTGAGCGGAATCAATTTTAAATTTTTCGGAAATATATCATCAAACTGTTATGTAATTGCACTGTCAATAGTACTGATTAAAGAAACAGAATTAATTAGAACGCCTAAACAATCGATAAAGCACTGTATACCCAGAATTTGGGGTATACGAAATCTCGACCAGTATTGTCCAAAAAACAAGTCAGGATGGTCAACAAAAACTGTTTCTAAGCGCCTTACCGGCGATTAATACAGCCTAAGAAATGACTGCGTTGCTAACAATTTAAAACGGGTAGCAAGTGAGGGAAGCCTAGCTTCCTGATACAAGACCTTTATTGCAACAAACTTAGGGAGACCTAAGCATATTCTCAAGGCTTGTCTCAATGACTACCAGAGGATGTATCGTGTAAGCAGGCGCCCCTACTTAAAACATGCCACCCACTCTCAAGCACTGGGCGAACATACATACATTTAGATAAAAATATTTCCCCACATACCTAACCAACTATTAATGATTTTTTTTAATATTCCCACCGCAAGACCTCCCTTTGCTGCAATGTACTCAATGTGTGTCTTCCAAGACATTGATTGGTCCTAAATCACCTCCAGATAATTCACATTCACTACTTGAGGGATAGGATCCAGATGATAAGAGAGCGAGACGTGAAAAGGGTCTTTGACTGGAAATGTTATAACAGAACATTTCTTGACATTTAAATACAGATGTAATCAATCAAGCTACATTTCTATGGTAGATACGTATGACTGCAATATTTGAAATAGCTTATGAATGTCCTCTGCTGCTGAAAAAAATGCAATGTCGTCCGCATACACATAAGTGTGGACGCCGTGGTGCCGTGGTATGGAGTTCATCAAGATATTGAACAGCACTGGGGAAAGGACGGCCCCTTGCGGGACACCTGTTGTTTGCACATATTTAGAAGACGAGATGCCGCTTTTGTAACAGTAAAACGTTTTATTGCGTAAACATTCTGCTGCCCATGACTGTATATAGAGTGGGAAGTTAAGGTTGTGCAGCTGGTTGATTAACAATATATGCTGAACGCTGTCGTACACTTTATCTAGAGTGACGAGCGCAGCATATTTTCCTCCACGCTTGGCTAATTTTGCGATTTTCAAGGTCTATATGGACCTGCCATATGGAGAATCCGAATTTGAAGCCAATTTGGGATGGATTCAGAATTTCTCTTTCATTGATGAAATTTGTCATTCGAACGTTTAGGATTCTCTCAATTAACTTTACAAAGTTTGAGGTTAACGCAATTGTCCTAATTTTATCCAAAACGTATCCTTTACCCGGAACTTTAATATTGTATTATTACCTATGCTATTTTCCACTACGATGGGAGCCACACCTTTCTTAAAGAATAGTTGATTATTTCCAATAAGTACTCTTGGTACTCTTTTTACATTATCTTCAACATGACCGACGTAACTCCGTCAGCGCCCGGAGCCGCTGGTGGCAAGTTAGCTAACACCTGCGACAATTCACAACTGGAAACTTCCAAGAAATCTTCGTCCCTTATTGCATGTGAAGAAAGTGGTGATAATTAGCAAGAGAAGCGTTGCTTCAATTCCTTACCAATTACTTCTAAAGAAGCTTTTATTTCTTCGGCCGACAAAATGATAGAGTCTGCATTTATTGAATGCGGAATTATTTTCTTTTTAGGTTGGAACCATACAACGTTCTTTTATTCTTAAATTTAGAAAAATAATTGAACTTCCTCCTGTCGTAATCTTCTTTTGACTTGGCAACTGTACGTTTAAAAACACCTGCAACGAACTGGTAGTTTTTTTTTTATTTTGAGGGCACTCATTGTATAAAAGCCTTTTCTACGCTGCCTTCCTGCTTCTCAAATCTCTCGTGCAATCGTCATTCTACCAAAGAGAATTCGAGTTATGATTAACTGACGACACCACGAATTCAGATTTCTCATGAGATTTTTTAATAAAAAATATAAGCTCCGATATTTCAGCATCGTGGTATTATCTAACAGAGAAGACAGTCAAGAAAGGAAGGAATCTTCAAAATTCGAGTAGTTTATATGCGCACAAGTAATAGAGATTGATGAGGCTATCTGAATTTCTATTTCGAAATTTGTCGGTAAGTGGTCGCTATTTGTTGCGCAATCAACGACTGACCAAGATGAAACATCAACTTTGGAGCTTGTAAAAGTTAAATCCAGCGCTGAAGTAGTATGACTGCATACATATGTTGGGCTTATCACATTCTGACATGAAAAATAATTATCTTGAACCCAATACGACAACCGGCTGCCACAAGTATCAGTTTTTACTTCCCATGTAATATGATAGGAGTTGAGGTCTTCTGCTAGTAAAATATTTCCTCCGCACGTGGTTATTAAAGTATCTAATGGCCGAGTGTCGTGTACGCCTCAAGGAAAGCAAGCATTTACTATACTACTGACAAAACCTGCCCAGTCGGGGAGTTAAGCCTACAACTAATATTTTGTATGTCGTGGAGAAGAGCTTTAACATCAGTATGGATTTGTGGCAAAATTTGTTCGAAATCATTGTCGCTATTCCGCCACCTCTCGTAGGGTAGCCTAGTCGAAAAAAAAACAGTAATTCTTAAAGTGAAGGTTAGTATCGGGAGCAATCCAAGATTCTTGAAGTAAGATTAAATAAGGATTTAGATTATCACACAGGAAATGTAAGTCAGTAAGAGCAGCAAATAGAGAACGACAATTCCACTGCAGCAGTCTCAGGGACGCTATTTCGGTGTGAGGAATATTGCGGAGATAAGTTTCTCCGAAACACATTCCTTGAGTATTTTACTGGAGGAAGTCTTTTTGGGATTGGACGCAAGGGAACTTGAAACGTCATGGTTCAATGGAGACCGGCGACGTTTCCATGCCTGAGCATCAAGCTCGACATCAGTGGACACATTTAGGTCTAACACTTGTTCTTGGTCAACGTTTGCCATGCACTCCGAGGAGCCCGGGATGTTATCCACGTTATTCACCTCATCATTACATACTGCAGTAGCATCACTGGCAGTCGATATTTTATTGGGCCCAGGATTACCGAGAGCAGTTGGAATCAACAGCTTAGTAATTTGTTTACTAACAACTTGTGCTATGCATTCGGAGATGATATCTACCAATTGGTCTATTACTGTAGCCATAGCTCTTCCTACCACTACCTCAACTGCCAGCGCGATGTTAGTATCCTGACATGAATGACGTGCTGTAACGCTAGCATAGCCATGAGCTCTCTCCTTAACAGCTGCGACGGCTTCCTTTCTAGAGCATCTCCTTTTCTCTAGGATTTCTAAAATTTGTACTTATTCAAGGCGCATTGGGCACTCTGCGAGATCAGCTGCGTTATGTCCATCGCACAAGCAACACAAGTCATCTTTGGCCTTTCAATCTTGATCTGAGTGCCGTTCACCCCATCTACTACATCGACCTTCCAATTTGCAGCCACGAGAGCTATGTCCAAACCTCCAGCAGTTCTGACATTGCGATGGGCGGGACCTTAACTGATCTACTGTAAATACTAATGGTCATGCTTTAATTTCTGAAGGGCACGACATACCTGCAAAAGTCGCAATCACTGACTCAGTGGGATGTCGTTTGTGTTCAACCAGTTGATTGCACCGGTAAACTACCACCCCACCTGCCACCTACAGCTTCTCGAGCGTCTCCGCAGGGCTTAGTTGTGCGTTAACCCCACGCACAATGCCTTTAGTGCATGCGAGATGTTGCGGTACATACGCACTCACCGGGATCGAAGTAAATGAAGAACACTTGAGGAAATCCTTTACATATTGCTGATCTGGTGTTTGACATACAATGCCACCACGACCAAACTGCCGCACGTCGGTTATGCTCTGGTAGTGTGGGGTCATGGCATGGAGATGCTCTGGTGTCGCCTTAGGGTTATTCAGCTTAATGAAATGTCCAGCCAAAGCTACCAGAGCCACGGGAATATGCTCACGCCATTGCGGAGAAATAAGTCAAAAGGTAAATCATCATTGTGTAGAGAGGCCATCCACAGGGAACGATCCTGATCAGGAGAATTCCTCGACATCAGTACAGCCTCAAGAAAACAAAAAATTATCCTGCATGAAATACTGTAAAACGCACCAAATACTTGGCGAAAAATAAAAAAAAAACTATCCGGTACTTTGCCACTCAACCAGCACTGAGAACCACCTCACCAGATCGAACGCCGTTTGCAGACCAGAAGCAGACCGCGGAGTCCAGCTGTTACCGCCTTTGTTGATAATCCAAGCACAGCGTCCAATGTTGAATCCAGCGCAAACACAATCCAGTCTGTGAGAACCCACACCGAACGCCGTTTCTGGGTTCCCACTTCAACTCTTGCAGTGCTCGCCTGCACGCGTTTATTCCTCATTTTTCTACACCAGCGTTGTGGCAGAGCTTCCATTAAATTCGATGTATTGGAAATTGCGCTGTTACATCCCTAACCGTGGAACTATTCTCGTGCGACACGTATTGAAGCGTGCTCCAAACCGACCAAGTCACAACGGAAGATCAAGACCACGTAGGCCTTGCACATGGGTTGGCCTGCTGTGACTATAAGAATAGCTAGAGGAGAGGTGAGCGCGCAGGTACTTTAGATTGTCTCCAACGAAAGCACATCATTCAACATGAGCGTTGCTAAGATGGCTAATATAAGTATACTTACTGGCAGAAAGAAAGACCTTCCAGACTGATGTTTGCTTCTAGCATGAGTTTGATTACGCCAAGAAGAGACAGATAGCGAGATAATCTAAAAAAGTTAGGGAAGTGAACTATACTGCGTCCAGTTTGCTATTCTACACGGGGGAAGATGAGAATGAAGAACTAAAAAAATGGCAGCTCATCTATGGGGTGAATGATAGAGAGTGGGGTGAAGAATCCGTCTGTCCATTCGTTCTTGCTTCCGACCGTCCGTGCGTGCGTCTGTTCGTGCGTCCGTCCCTGCGTTCGTCCATGCAGCCGCCCCTGCGTCCGTTCACGCGTCCATCTATCCCTGCAGCTATTCGTGCGTTCGTCCATGCATCTGTCTGTGTGTCCGTTCGTCCATCTAGTCAACACTTCAGGTTCCACCATCTCGCATCTTTTCATCATATATTCCGCATATAGAAGCACCACCATCCAGCGGACTTTCCAAGGACTTAACGAGAGGTGGCACACGCACACTTTCTGACGGCTTGCGTTTCGTGTCTACTTCCCACCTTTAACCACCTCGAGTTCATGGTATATACTAGTTCACTGTATTCGTAGCACTACAGCCCAACGCTCGCTAAACCTTTCGAAAACCAAGGAGGTTACGCCCAGCGAGTATGACGTAGCAAACTTTTTCAGTCAGATAGTGCTCAATGTACATGCCAATGGCTGCTAATGGGAAATGAGAGGCGGAGAATTCGGCTTTTACTTTCTTACGGCTTGCGCTTCGTATCTACTGCCCATTTTAAGTGTGAATACACTTTATAAGCGACCCCAAACCATCCACTGCCGTCGGCGGCGTCCGCAGTCTTCTCTCTATCTTTAGAAGAAAGAGGACTTGGCGGGCCGCAGCGCGACGCTCTACCGAATAAGCCACGGACGCGACGCTGATATCGGTGTCAATAACGCGCCTTATATCTTTAACGCCGCTGCGCGCGTCCCCTCCCCCTTCGCTCGCTCCTCCGCTCTCCTCGCTCGCTGCAGCTGCGCGCGCACCCCTCTCTCTCGCGCGCCCGCCTTGTCTCTGTCTCCCGTCGAGAGCGGGTCCGCTCACCGTACATTTCTCGGATCACAAAGCGCTGGTACTAACCGTGAGCTACAACGATAACACGAATAGGTGCTAATCTGTAGTGTAGTTTGTGTGTGTGTGTGTGTGTGTGTGTGTGTGTGTGTGTGACGCGCTCGCGATGTGTGCATTTAATGCATCGTACGAAAATCGTGAAGTGTATCTAAATAATACTTCGTATATAATGTATCTGTGTACAAATGCTTCATGACAAACAACACTTAAATTCATTAAATACACTTTAATCATCATCATCAGTGATAAAACTCCCAAGCATTTCCCCGAGGGTGAACATGGTTAAGCGTGGTTAAGCGGAGTGAATGCACGGGGTGATGCTATGAGGGGTAGTAAAGTTAAAATCCGTTGGCATTCGCCAGTGAGTTAACGTAAACTCCCCCGTGTGATTAAATTGCGATTCCCAGGAACCAATACACCATAAAGGCACCATAGTGTGATTAATAAATAAAACAGTGCGAATTAATGAATACCCCTCATAGCATCACTCCGTGCATTCGCACTTAACCATGTTCAACCTCGGGGAAATGCTTGGGAGTTTTTAGATGCGGAGCATCTAATACTCGAGCCTTGTAGTGCGGCGCCGTCCGCAAGCTTCCTCCTCCTTCTTGCACCATCTGTGCATCCCTTCCTCCTCTACACACCACTCGCGCTTCACTCCCCCATCATCTGTGCACCCTTCCTCCTCTACACACCGCGTGCGCTTCTCCTCTTCACGAACATTCGCTAGCTGTATAATGTAGCGCGCATGCGCCGTCACGCTTCGAGAGCATCGGCAGCTGACGCGCGCGCATGCGCCGTCGCGCTTCGAGAACATCGGCAGCTGACGCGCGCGCATGCGCCGTTGCGCTTCTCCCCCTTCTCGAACATTCGACAGCTGACGCGCGCATGCACCGTCACCCACCATCTGTGCCGCGCGCGCTTCTCCCCTTCGAGAACATTCTACAATTCTCCTGATTCTCCAGTGGACGCGCATGCGCCGTTGCGCTTCGAGAACATTCAACAGCTGACAGTGCATGCGCCGTCGCGCTGTATATATACTCAAGGTCGGCGCTCGCTCGCTCAGTTGCCGCTCGTCGGTTGGTTTGTACGGTGCGTCGACGTCCAAGGTCGCGGTGAAATGAATTCCAACGAATCCACAAACACAATGATCGACGTCCCTTCGACCAGCGCCGCCCTTTCGCATACGTGTGTACGTGTTCACTCATTTAACACCCCCTCCTACAACCACGTTAACCAATTTAGCCATCGACCCAAGTAGGTCGCAATTTAACACCCCATTTCACAACCACGTCAACCAATTTAGCCATCGACCCAAGTAAGGCGCACTTTAACACCCCGTTAACCAATTATATGCTCCGCATCCTCCTCAGTGTTCCCCCGAGGGAAGCTGCGGGCAATTTTTTTAACCACCTCGAGTTCATTCATGGTGTATACAAGTTCATTTTATTTATGGCACTGCGGCTCAACGCTCGCTAAACCTTTCTAAAGCTAAGGAGGTTACACCCCGCGAGTATAACGTAGCAACCCTTTCTTGTCAGATAGTGCTCAATGTACATGCCAATGGCTGCTAATGGTGATCGCAGCCTGCGCGTTAACAAAAAGCCAAATGCTTCTGTCTCTCATTCCCCATCAGCAGCCATTGACATGTACATTGAGCACTATTTTTTTATTGTTCAACAACGCACAGAAGAAGTCTCTCACCGGCACCACCTTGGAGGTCAAAATGTTATAATTGTTACATACTACGGGGGACGAACGGGTGCCGCTATAAGGAGTTTCGCCCTAAAAAAAACGATATCTAGTACGGGACAGGACGACCCTTTTGCACATGTAGGCACACTAACTTCTTTGAATAGACCACGTTTCAGCACTATTTCGAACATAATCTCAATATTTTCATCACTCTTATTATTTGCTTTGAGGATCTCCCAATTGGCACCAGAAAAATTAAGATAACCAATCAATTATTTGATATGTGGGGTTTATTGTCCCGAAACCACGATATGATTATGAGAAACGCCGTAGTGGAGGGCTGCGGAAATTTCTACCACCTGCGGTTCTTTAACGTGCACCAAAATCTGAGCACATGGGCCTAGAGCATTTTCGCCTCCATTGAAAATGCAGCCGCTGCCGCCGGGATTCAATCCCACAGCCTGCGAGTCAGCTGCCGAGTACCTGAGCCACTAGACCGCTCCGGCGGGGCAATCACTGATCTATAAGGCTTTCTTATTTTGGTAAGAAGATATGTGCTCTTGAGTTTTAATTAACTAATCTGTAGTAGCATCAGATGGCCTGTAGCATGCGTACAGCACAAAGCAATTTTTACAGCATGGATACTTAGGAAATAAACACTCAAGGTAGGAAGCTTTGGGGATAAGCGTTGCTTCGATCTGATCTGTAAATAAAACGGCTACGCCACCACCTCTGTGCATTTCTATCTTTACTAAATACCTTGTAATGGGTCGGAAAGTTTATTTAATTGTTATATCACTTTGTGGCAATGTTTCTGTTATAATGATATTGTGAAGATCATGCCGTCGCTATTGAATTTCAAAAACTCTATCTCGTCTACTATATGCTATGAACGTTAAAATTGACAATGCGCAAGCTTTTTTTTTCTGCAGAAACAGAATTTCCAAAGGATGTAAGGTTGATTTCTAAATACGGAAGCTTTAAAACACTTACTTGATAATCAGAAAGAATATTGTTTACCTTAGCGTTAGCGCTTGTCTACAGGCCATTGGGCGAAGTCGTTTTTCTTCATCGTTTTTCATTGCTTGAGCTGGAACTCCATCACTCAGTTGCTCGTTCCACACGTACGCCACTTTATTGATACACAGTTTGTCAAAATCAAAGAAAAATTGTGCCCCCACTGTAATGGTTCTTTAGGGGCGAAGCTCCTTAAAGCGGCACCCGTTCGTCCCTCGTAGTCGTAGTCGTAGTCGTAGTGTGTAACCAGTGTTACATTTTGATTTGCAAGGTGGTGCTGATGGGATATTTCTCCTGTGCTTTCTTGAACAATAAAAAGTTCGTGGCGTGCGCATTAACTAGAAGCCGAGTGCTCCCGTCTCTCATTCCCCATTAGCAGCCATTGGCATGTTCAAGGAGGAAACGTTACTAGGAGTAGAAGTATCAAAAGCCGACTTCTGCTGTCTCTCATTCCCAGTAGAAGCCATTGTTTACCTTTAAAGCAGTGCCTGATGAGATATCTCCTGTGCGTGCTTAAACAATATAAATTTTTTTTAAAAAACGCCGTTGATTTAAGAAATAAACCAACGAAAGACGCCAGATGTTTTCTAAAAGCAAAACTGAAAAGACGCCAGATGCTTCTAAAGCAAAACAAAAAAACTGGCAGCATATCCACGGAGTGATTGATGGAGAGTGGAGCGAAGCATTCGTCCGTCCATTCGTTCTTGCTTCCGTCCGTCCATGCGTCCGTGTGTGTGACCATCCATGCACCAATCCGCCCGTCCGTGCGTGCGTTGGTTCGTGCGTCCGTCCCTGCCTTCGTCCATGCATCCGCCCCTGCGTCCGTTCATGCGTCCATCCATGCATCTGTCTGTGTGTCCGTTCGTTCATTTATTCAACACTCCAAGTACCACCATCCCGCATCTTTTCATCACATATCTCCATATAGAAGCACCGCCATCCAGCGGACATTCCAAGGACTAAACGAGAGGTGGCACACGCACACTTTTTTGCGGCTTGCGCTTCGGGTCTACTTCCCACTTTTAACCACCTTGAGTTCATGGTATATACTAGTTCACTGTACTCATGGGACTGCGGCTCAACGCTCGCTAAACCTTTCTAAAACTAAGGAGGTTACGCCCAGCGAGTATAACGTAGCAACCCTTTCTTGTCAGATAGTGCTCAATGTACATGCCAGTGGCTGCTAATGTGGAATGAGAGACAGGAGGATTCAGGTTTTAATTTCTTACGGCTTGCGCTTCGTATCTGCTTCCCCCCTTTAACCACCTCGAATTCATTCATGGTATATACTAGTTCATTGTATTCATGGCCCTACGGCTCAAAGCTCGCTAAACCTTTCTAAAACTAAGGAGGTTACACCGAGCGAGTATAATGTAGCAACCCTTTCTTGTCCGACAGTGCTCAATGTACATGCCAACGGCTGCTAATGGGGATCGCAGCGTGCGCGTTAACTAAAAGCTAAATGCTCTTGTCTCTCACTCCCCATTAGCAGCCATTGGCATGTAGATTGAACACTATTTTTTAATGTTCAGCAACGCACAGAAGAAATTTCTCACCGGCACCACCTTGGAGCTCAACATGTTATAGCTATTACATACTACAACGGCTAAGGGGGACGAACGGGTGCCGCTATAAAAAGCTTCGCTCCTAAAAGAAGACGCCAGCTGCTTGACGAAAGACGCCAGGTGTTCACTAAAGCGATGGTTTTAAAATAAAAACCATATCAATACAGGTTTGTAGTTGCCGATGCTCGTTGCCGTCGGTGTGTGCTCGTATGGTTCATTGAGCACTACATGACAGGAAAAGGTTGCTACGTTATATGGATGGACGGGTGGATGGACGCATGGATGGTCACACAGACAGACGCATGGACGGACGGAAGCAAGAACGAATGGACGGACGAATTCTTCGCCACACTCTCTATCATTAACTCCGTGGATATGCTGCCATTTTTTGTACTTGCCCACAGCTTCCACTTAGCATCATGACTTTTAAGGGAATAGTCCACAATTATTGATATATAAGTTGTTTTTAAAGGCGCTCCGGCGCTTCTTGCGTTCAACCGGCCTGTCCAAACGACTGTGATCGGAACTCCCTGAATGTGTGTGCATGTGGTTTTTTTTCTAATTTATTTTATATCTATCCTCTTTCCGACCCTTTTCCCCACCCCCGTACAGGGTAGCAAACCAGTTCGTCTAGGTTAACCTCCCTGTCTCTTCCTTTTAATTATTTCTCTCTCTCTTTAACCGATCACACTGTTTAAAATAATGCTTTATCTCTCGTATAGAGCCGACTCAAAATGAACGATTAATTCTTATTCGGAGACGGACAACCTAATTTGTGAATGCGTTCAACAGCGACGGGTTTCAGTCCTAGAAGACCTTGAAAGAAGTCCTTACTTATGGCTGTCTCAAGGGGTTTACAGTTTTCATCCTCTGGTTCTGGAAAACCAAGACTAGTCGAATTAAGCCTTCTACTGCACTTTTTTAGTTCATATATCTTGCTTTGAAGCGTCAGAAAAACTTCATTCACATGCGAAAGCAGGTCCTGACGTGAACTGATGTTTTCGTTAAGGTATGACAATGTGACTACCTTTTTTTTTAATTTCTACCAGTGAATTTTTTTATATATTTAATACCAGCTGCAATTTTGCAATTTTTTTAACTGCTGTAATATTTTTGCAGCGTCGTGACCAGGGTTCGTTTCAAAGTCCTCTTCGAAAATTAGTAGTTTCCGGAGGCAGATAACGGCAACATCAAGCAAGGGACACAGCCATGGACATGGTAGCACTGGCAGAAAAGGGTTGCTTAAACGTTAACACTTGCCTTACTATTTCCACACCTGCACAGAAAACAGCAGATGATTGTCAGCGAACAAGATTCTTTCGGTGCCGCCGTGCCCAGTGATCGTGCGGTCGACGAAAGGATGGCCCTTTATACTGGTTCCACACGGTGTCACTCCATGTGATGACTGCGTGCCGGCTTCTGCGCTTGTTCACGTTGAATGAAGTGGTGTTGTGTTGAGTCGAATCATACGCTGATCCAATGCGTCATGGCGGTTGAAAGCGCTGAACTCATGAGCAGCTACTATTGCAGCGTATGCTCGAGGCAACAAGCAGTGCGCAGGAGGCCGAATAACTGAACAGCCAAAAACAGATGATCCGTCAGTGAAGCACATTTTTTCTCAACGACCTACAACAAGAATACAAAGAAGCGTTAAGGTGACGTGAGTGAGGTACAGCGCTGACCAAACAAGTGAAGGGAGTGGTGATGATGGGAAAGAGGATATTAAACGAAAATATATATGCTTACACAATGTAATTGACATATGATGCTCTCATATTCAAAATAATGAATGTAATAGTATTAGCTTTGTGGACTATCGACATTGTCAGTCGTTTATGCAAATAAATGTTAAAACGTGCATTATCTCTTCCATACATTCTGCCTTCCTAGGAATGGAAATCAACCTACTTAATCTTTCTACGTAGAAAAAATGCCTTTCAAGTTCAGTTTTCTCCGCGTGAGAGATCTTAAATCACAACCATTTCCCATGGCCTACTCGCCCTCTGCTACCACTGGTGTCTGTCAAACCTATCGCGCACCTGCAGAAAAATGCAACAAAAGAACAAAGCAAAACAAAAGCACACGCATTGAGGAGAATGCGAACCAATTTTTTCTGCGGGTCGAGCAATTGCTAAGGCTCATGCCAATGCGTTAACTTTTTCCCGAGACGGACCCTATACAAGCGTCATTTGTGGCGTTAAATTCCATTCACTAATGCAATATTGCGTGGAAGAAGAGCAAAATAGCCCGAGGCGTCACACCACGCGAAGGTGGTTCATGAATTTCCTCCAAAAACAAAGTGATCAACTGTAAGTCTTCATCCCCCTCATTGTCATCTACTACAGCATCAGTGTGCAGCTCTCATGTGCGCGTATTGCCATATATAGAAACATCGTCAGTATCTCACAACTATACTTACACTATGCGCCGAAAGAGAGTTCACAGGTGTACCTATTGAGGCACCTTCACGAGTAAATGCTGTGGCAGGCCTGCCGTCTATTTATCTTGTTTTTTTATAAATGCGAAGTATTTCCTAGCGAACTTTGGCGACATTGAGCGTATCTATCTATCTATCTATCTATCTATCTATCTATCTATCTATCTATCTATCTATCTATCTATCTATCTATCTATCTATCTATCTATCTATCTATCTATCTAGCCACTTACATTTGGGTGCTCTCGTGGTCACCTCATTTACTTGGCGTTAACCAAAATTAGCATGAGAGGGTAAGGTGGTTTGACGAATACGACGCGCTTGTCAAGACATGAATAATGTCACAATCTTGTCGTGTACGTCGTCAAACACTTCCCGTCAGACCATGGCCCATACCCACGGGCGGGTATGGGCCACTGGTATGCGGGTATGTGCCACAAGTGATTGAAGCTTGGTATCTGCTCAGGAACGACGAGAACACACATGGGCAATTTGAACGTGCGACTGTTAAGAAATACCCGACGGTGGTAGCGACGACTCGCCGAGTCCCAGGCGGAATCGAAACCAAGCATTCTGTGTGCCACTGAAGCATTTTACCACAGAGCTAGGCCAGGTCTCGGAACTACTTTTCAAATAGACACTAATCTTCATGAAACGGTAAAAGTGGTTTCAGGGCTGCCTACCCAATCCTATAAACATTACATATGTACTATTTTGATACAGCCGTCACATCGGGTTAACGTCAGATGTGGTTAGTTGCCATGCACTGAAGTTGATTGATGAAGCAGTGTCCAGGGCAAGCATCTTCGCGAGCATCAGCGCTTCATATCAGCTTCTGGTGTTGCTAATACGCATGTTCCAGTTGGCATCGTTGCGCAAGTGCAAGCTACTGGTTATATAAACATCTGCAACTTTTCAACATATGTCTGTGTGTGTGACAGTTGTACATTATATTTAAAGTTATTTCTGACGTGTTGCTCAATAAAAAGTTTGCAACACGGTCACTTTTCTTACGCACGCTTCGTATAACGTGGATTCTCAGGTGCGAGGGATCTGCCGAACTTTTTTCATGCCTAGAATAGAGCGTGTCACTTATCGGCTGTCGCTGAGCTGTCTACAAATAACCACGATAACTTGATGACTACCACGTAGCTTCAGAATTTCCTGCCTGAGAAAACATTGCATCGTACTCACTCCGACCGTTGGCAAGTAGCCCGCACGTCAGAGGAGCTGCGTAACAGTGAGTGTGATCGCAGGGGAACGATTTTTGCGCAGTCATCACGTGCCCTGCGACAGCGGATGCTCTTGCGTTTCCGCTCCTTCGTTGACGACTGCTGACCGAGCACTGACCAGGATGTCAACTCCGAGTGCAATTTCCGGTTGCGTACGCTGCGCTCCCATACAGGTCTCACAGACGGCTGTATCAAGAGGACACTCCCGCATGTATCTCCGTTTCTACGTTTCCACGACATCATCGTGCCATATGTTCTGGCAAGGCACAGATGTAGCTCGCAGATATGGAGGTCACAGGAGATCTACAGCTTACAAGTCGCTTGCACTCATATGCAGTGGCCTCTACGTGCCAAGTTGTAGAGTGTGCATGAAAGCTTATCGGTTCTGCGTTTTTGTTAGGAAATTACAAGATGAAAAGAGAGAGAGAGAGAATAAAATGAGGGAAAGGCAGAGAGGTTAACCAGATAATGGAGCATCCGGTTTGCTACCCTGCACTAGGGGAAGGGGGAATGGGGAAGAAAGATTGGAAAGAAATCTATATTCTGATTCGGCAAAAAAAATGAAGACTGAAAGACATTCATTTTAATAACTAATAATAACAATGTAGGGTAGCAAATATTCTTTGAGCGGTATTACGTACAGTTTATTATAGCTTTTTTTAATAAATGTATATAAGTAGAGGTTGGTGCCGATGCGTGGCGCCGACTACTTCTTTTATGTTGCACAGAAGTCAACATTGCATATTTTGTAGCAAACACAAGGCTATACATATGCACCTAGCACAACGATTACGCAATGAGTCAAGGTTTTTCAATACTGAGTGTTCACAACACCCACAAATGTGTCCGCACCACACAGAGTTTGTAAAAACACAAGTAATTACGCCTATTTAGAAGTTCACACAAAACATGAAAGTTCAATAAAATGTCTAAAGTGATCTTGTCGCTTAAGTACTGAACTGTTTTCAGAAACGTTTTCCCAAAAATATCGTAGTGAAACACAAAAATACTGTTTTGATACATACCAGTTACCAGGGACGATAATACATTTTTAGTACTTTTGAGATATTTCTGATTCCTTCAAATGTGAACGACTGCACGCGCTGTAGTGTCACGTAACTATCCTTTTGGCCATGGACCCAAAATATTTGCAATTGATAGAGGTCCCTTGTCCAAAGATTTGAGTATTTGTAAAAGGTCCTTTTGAGGTATGCCATGTTTTTACAGTTAGAAGATTGTGCTCCACATCTTCTTCAGCTTCTACAGATGAGCAAGTAGGACTACCAGCTTTCCTTAATCTATACAGGAAGGCCTTCATGTAGGCTGCACCAAATTGAAGCCTATGGATGACTGTTCCTAGTGATCAGCTAACCTTTAAAGGAATATAAATTTTATACAGAGATCAATGTTACACAACTCAGAGTTTTGCGCACCATTTTCGAACCAAGTTTTTATAGAGAGTGACAGGTCAGCTTGTTTATTAGACATCGTGCATCGCTCATCGATAGAGGTAGCAGTGATATATTATTTTTTTGCTGTGCTGCATGTGCAATGGGAGCAGCTATGTCGTTTTCTGTAATTGCACGGTGGCTTGGCACCCACTGGAACGTTATGGTGTGGCTTAAATCTTTTGCTATAGCGTACGTCCTCTGTATTTCATATGCGAGCTCACTAGCTTTGTTGCCCAAGCTGATTCGTTTTAAAGAAACTAATGAGGACTGTGAGTCACTGATAACTAACCATCGAAGTGGACCTAACTGTAAACATATGAAGCGTAAAGCAAAAAATATTGCATAGATTTCTGCCGCTGTGGATGTTTTGAAATGGCTTAGCTGCAGTATGCTACGATTATTAGTTCATAAAAATATTATGAATAAATATTAATGTTCTTGGCCCTGCAAATAAATGCAAAAATATTCGAAGCACATGGGTTAATTGTTGTGGCATATAGTACTTATTTCCTAGCAGGTGAAAACTTGTGTTTCGTTTGCTGCAATCTACAGCGCGTTCAGAACGGTAAACATAAATTCTCTAAGTCGACCTTTTTGCAAAAGCCGCTTACAGCGTAAATACGACCACACTTTAAGCTGCTCGAATACATCTGAAACGCTTTCGTCCAGTAGGATGTGTGTAGACACGTCTACAATGTGCCAGAAAGCGCGGTTTGTAAGCAGCTTACTTTGTTCACTCTTCAAAAAAAAGTATTAACTGCACCTGAAAGAGAGAGCGTTATTGGGATTATTTGTTGGTGACACAGAAATGCTGGTGAAATTGCGTGGTTCTGAGTACATACATGAGGCCTGACATTGTTAGGCGCATACCCTTGAGCATCTAAGAGGAACTCGGTGTAATTAGGTATAAGTAAGCGGGGTCATAATAGATACCGATTGCTGCGTTTACGTACCAGGAACATGTTACATAGTTCACTGAAATTGTTATGAACACTCCTAGCTCGCGTGCTTGAAAGCAACAAAAGTAAAAGAAAAAAAATCATTCAGTCGTGTTGTAATCAAGCAGGATAAAAAAAATTGCAATTTTTTAAAATCCTCCTTGATTGTAATGCGTTTGAAGTCTCCTATCGAAACGTCCTTCTTGTGCAGTAGGAAGAAACACAAGCTCCACTAGCGAGTGCACTGTACTTAATGAACCAAAATAAACTGAAAAAAAGCAGGTACACGCTTCTCACCAAGGTTCATTATGGCATGCATTATTAGGCTTCAACAACACTCCGGGGAGAGCAAGGTGAACGGGAGCAGCCGCAGCCAGACGCGGTAAGGCGGAAGTACGAGACTCAATGCATCAGAGTATGTGTGCCCAAATAGGCATACGACAGGAAACGTTTCGTCTCGCTACCTGAGCGCTAGAGAACATTCTCCAGCAAGAACGCTCTTACACAGCGCGTACGTAACAAAGGAGCAAGACGTAAAGAAAGGAAAAAGAGTTAAACAAGATGATAAAAAAATTGCCCGCAGCTTCCCTCGGGGGAACACTGAGGAGGATGCGGAGCATATAATTGGTTAACGGGGTGTTAAAGTGCGACTTACTTGGGTCGATGGCTAAATTGGTTAACGTGGTTGTGAAATGGGGTGTTAAATTGCGACTTACTTGGGTCCATGGCTAAATTGGTTAACGTGGTTGTAGGAGGGGGTGTTAAATGAGTGAACACGTACACACGTATGCGAAAGGGCGGCGCTGGTCGAAGGGACGTCGATCATTGTGTTTGTGGATTCGTTGGAATTCATTTCACCGCGACCTTGGACGTCGACGCGCCGTACAAGCCAACCGACGAGCGGCAACTGAGCGAGCGAGCGCCGACCTTGAGTATATATACAGCGCGACGGCGCATGCACTGTCAGCTGTCGAATGTTCGAGAAGGGAGAGAAGCGCAACGGCGCATGCGCGCGCGTCAGCTGCCGATGTTCTCGAAGCGTGACGGCGCATGCGCGCTACATTATACAGCTAGCGAACGTTCGTGAAGAGGAGAAGCGCACGCGGTGTGTAGAGGAGGAAGGTTGCACAGATGGTGGAGGAGTGAAGCGCGCGCGGTGTGTAGAGGAGGAAGAGATGCACAGATGGTGGAAGAAGGAGGAGGAAGCTTGCGGACGGCGCCGCACTACAAGCCTCGAGTATTAGATGCTCCGCATCTAAAAGCGCAAGCTGAGGGAAGAAGTCTTCGCGCTTTCCGTTTGGCTACCCTTCATGACTGCTGGATATGAAGCCTCGTCTAAGACGGAGGCAAAAAAAAAAAACTTTCTCCTGCGGCGTGAATAACAAGCGCCGACACGTTCGAGTGGGAACCGTTGCAGAGTTCCATGCCCTGATTTGTGTGTATTGCATTCTTTTTCTTTTCGTCTGTGATCAGCTCCCGCCACTCCAGCATCCCGCTGGTGTTTTGCCAGCGTTTAAAGCCTTGCGACTCTGGCACACGCGTTAACGTACGTTAGCGCACCGTTAGCATACTCGACAATGCGAGCTCTGTGACGTAGTGGTTAACGCCGTGCGCTGGGAATCGAGAGGCTCCTGGTTTGATTCCACGCGTCATATGCTCGCCTTGGCATTTTTCTCTCCAATTTCTTAGTATATATTTTCCAACGCAACTTCCTTTACAGAAGTACGTCAGCAGACACGTGGTGGACCCCCGCATAAAACACATTTGTGTTAATACACAAACTTACTTTCGCATCTAATCGTCATCTGTTTGAATTCACGCCAGAAGTTTGAGCTGGGTAAACTCTTGTTATTATGACGTTTGGATAGCATTATCCCTGCTGATGAAAGAATGATTGATTGATTTATTTGTGGGGTTTAACGTCACGAAACCACTATATTATTATGAGTGACGCCGTAGTGCAGGGATCCGGAAATTTAGACCACCTGGGGTACTTTAACGTGCACCCAAATCTGAGCACATGGGCCTAATTTCCGCCTCCACCTGAAATGCAGCCGCCGCTGCCGGGATTCAATCCCGCCACCTGCGAGTTAGTAGCTGACTACTTTAGCCACTAGATGCTAATGAAAGAGTCTCCAGAGACGCCGGTTGATGTCTGAAACTCTAGGCTTTGTTCAGTGGGGTTCTTTAAGGAGCGAAGCTCCTTATAGTGGCACTCGTTCGTCCCTCGTAGCCGTTGTAGTGTGTAACAAGTATAACATTTTGACCTTAAAGGTGGTGCTGTTGAGACATTTCTTCATTGCGTTATTGAACAATAAGAGATAGTGCTCATTTTACATGCCAATGGCTGTTAAGAGGGAATAAGAGACAGGAGCATTCAGCTTTTAGTTAACGCGCACGCTGCGATTCCCAATAGCAGCCACTGGCATGTACATTGAGCACTATCTGACAACAAGGGGTTGCTACGTTATACTCTCTGGGTGTAACTTCCTTAGTTTTAGAAAGGCTTAGCGAGCGTCGAGCCGCAGTGCCATGAATACAATGAACTAGTATATACCATGAACTCGAGGTGGTTAAACGTGGGAAGTAGATACGAAGCGCAAGCCGTAAAAAAGTAAAAGCCGGATTCTTCTGTCTCTCATTTCCCATTAGCAGCCATTGGCATGTACATTTAGCACTATCTGACAGGAAAAGGTGGCTACGTTATACTCGCTGGGCGTAACCTCCTTGGTTTTAGAAAGGTTTAGCGAGCATTGGGCTGCAATGCCATGAATACAGTGAACTAGTATATACCACGAACTCGAGGTGGTTAAAGGTAGGAAGTAGACCCGAAGCGCGAGCCGTAAGAAAGTGTGCGTGTGCCACCTCTCGTTTAGTCTTTGGAATGTCCGCTGGATGGCAGTGCTTCTATATGGGGACTATATGATGAAAAGATGCGAGATGGTGGTAGTTGCAGTGTATATTAGATGGACGAACGGACACACAGACAGATGCATGGTTGGACGCATGAACGGACGCAGGGGCAGATGCATGGACGAACGCAGGGACGGACGCACGAACAGACACACGCACGGACGGGCGGATGGACGCATGGAAGGTCACACAGACGGACGCATGGACGGACGGAAGAAAGAACGAATGAACGGACGAATGCTTCGCCCCACTCTCCATCATTCACTCCGTGGATATGCTGCCATTTTTTTTCTTGATCACGAAGGGAAACGTGAGTTAAGAAGTATGGTGATTGCTTCAGCAGCCAAAATGGAAGCAATGAAACTTTTTGTCAGGTATTCTGTATTTTAAGTGATCAATTGCGCATTTTCATCGCAGACAGCATCAATCGATTTATTGTGCAGCTAGATAATGCGCCGTCCACACATTGCGACTAAACTTACAGCTACGGAATGACAACTGCCTGACAGCGAGGCAATCATGACGACAAAATGACTACACAAATGCTACGACACCGAGAACATTGTGTGACAAAACGACGTATATATAAAACCATGACAGCACGACGCATTCCTGCCAAAAAGTTTGTGATGGTGACATAATGATCACATCATTGGAACAACGACGATTATTTGATAAAATACCGTCACATTGGTTGCACGATGACAATAGTATAGGCAAACGCAGTGATGAGAACGTAGCGAGGTTGTTGAAAAGATGAATACAATTATCCGACACATGTAACACATGAATAGTAACAATAAAGTAACGGAAAAAGAGAGCAGGAGGGTAAGAATAATAAAATAAAAGCAGAGAGACCAACACTGAGTCATTTTAGATACCCTGCATTGAGGAAGGGTGAGCAGATAGGGATGGTATCTTTACGCGCAAGGTGTAGGAATCCCAACATAAAAATATGCATGGATGGAGTTTATGTGGAAAGCAATGGTGGCTTACCAGATACACTTCAAGGACCGGACTACCTATTTCAAGTGAAGTTATTGTTTTTTTTTCAGGAACAAAGGCAAGCCGATGGCTTGTTGTGGCAGTTTTATTTACGCCTGTGATCCCATTTTCTCGGCTGTTGGCTCAGAGTTTCATGTTCGTGCTTAAGGTATTATTTTCATATCACAGATGCTGTCAGTTGTTGTCACTCGATTGATGTCGCATCCAATAAATGATTTAAAACGCTAAATGCATGTGCAGAAGTGTTTCAATGCACATGAGTCTACTGTGGCATCGTTTATATAGCCATTACTGATGCGAAATAATGTTCTTAGGACCGATAATTATGACCAAATGTTCATATTGTTGTAAATGGTACATTGGCGAAACTAGAGAGCCTCTTATTGGTATAATAAATCGTCAGCGCGCGTACACGGTAGAAATCACTTAAACCAGCGGCTCATCATTTTAATGTAGCAGGACACCACTTCGGCGATATCACCCCCCCCCCCTCCACGCCCCTGCATCAACAGTTGGCTCCTCTCCCTATTTTTTTCGGATGAAGGAGAGCGTTTGAAGCACACTAACGAGGAGAAAATCAATTTTAGTCTTGAGGAAGACATCCCTGTACGCTTGTGGCGAGTGTGAGTGTTGTGCTGAATGTGACCACGTCGTGAGTGTTTACGGAGTTTTACATAGCATGCTCAAATGTTGGAATACATTTCCCGCTATGTCCGTGCGTCATTCACAGCGAACAGGTGTGTGCTAGTAAATAAATTGTTTGGGTTTAACGTACAAACTGCCGCGTTATGATTATGACTAATTTTAGACGCCGTAGTGAAGGACTAAGAAAATTTAGACCACCTAGGGTTCTTTACGTCCACCTAAATCTGGGCACACGGACCTCAAGCATTTTCAGCTTCTTTGGAAGAGCGGCCTTCATAGCCGGATTTTGATCCCGTCACCTGTGGTTCTGCAGCCGAGTGCTTTAGCCACTAGACCACCATGGCGGGTAAGTGTGTGGTTTTGTGTGTGTGTGAGTGTGTGCCTACACACAGTGCATATAGCTTGAAAATAGAACGTGTGTGGGCTGGTTGATATTGTGTAGACGATGACGAGCGACTATCATCATTAGAATCAGGGGCAGTGTGTTGCAATAAAGAGGCGATTGACGGTGGACCTTGCCATGGGAACGGCGGCTCATCCTTTTCTCTAAATTTTGGTGCCGTGAAACCCGAGAAAACGGGCCTTTAGAGGTGAGACAGAGCGGATTTCACGACTTCTCGACCACGTCTGCAGCCCCTTGAGTACAGGCATCGTCGGAAGCCTCGCGAAAGAGTAGCCCTCACGTCTACTTTGGTTCCATCCTGACTCGCCCTCCACTACGATGGCCCGATATTCGCAAGATCATGTAGATGGACAGCTCCACAAAGGACGGATATTCGTTGTGCAAAGCTTCTGTGATGACGGCCGTTTGACTCCGACTTCGCCTGCTGACACGGCCGGCCAGTGACTTCTCACGTTTTCGACACTGAACCGGATCATGGAGGCCATCTATGAAAAGCTGAGCAAAGTACGCAAGGCCGTCAAGCAAGTCATCCCAGACATAGAACGTCTTTGGCAATTGGATCACCCACCAATCTGTAAGTTACGAAGTATTCACCAAGTTTTGACTGAGCAGTATGATGAACTCAGACGCATTGACAAAGAAGTAGAGAGTACGCAGTGGACATCGATCAGTTGCAGGCAGAGATGAAGGTAGCTGACGTTTACGAGCACAAGATTATTCTAGCAAGGATCAGAGCACATTATAAGATCACGGAAACTTTAAAGGCTCGACAGGCTCATTTGACATCAATAAGACAAAAGATTGAATGAAGTCAGAAAGAAAGGCACTTTCTGCGTCTGCATGAATACCGTCTAACCGAAGCCTATTGGACAGTAATCTTGCACCACAGGATGCCAGACGAGTCAGCCTCTGGACGTATTCTTGAGCTTCGTAGATGCCAATCAATTAGCACCTTGACTGCAGTGAAGTCCATCAAAGGATCCCGCACAGAACAACCGCTACTTAAAAAGATGTGGCCCACGTCTTTAGAACTGTCGTCAGCATGCAATACCATGAACATATCGACAAGACTCTACAACTCCGGTGTTCGAGGTGGAAAACATTCTCAAGATTGAAAAGGGGGAAAACTTTGTATATCGAAATGTCCACCCACGAGATGTTAAAGGTGCGTCCAAGCAAACGCTGGCAGACTCAGACGTTATAAGGTCTTGATCGCCCAGCGTACAAGTGCCCGAGGGAGCATAATCAAGGCCAGTTAATAGAGCAAAAGGAAAGAGAAGGAAGGCCCCGAAAACACAGGATCAAGCCCTTCGTGCTCATCACAACCTCTGCTCCTCGAGCAAGCTACTGACATCAAGAATTAAGAGAATGCAGATTAAACAGCTACCCAAGATGCAAAATACTGAGAGAACGTCAAAACCACAAGTGAGGCAGCCTAAAAAAGAAAATAAAAAAGCTTATTGTTCCAAAGAGACTACAGACAAGACAAAGATATCAAGAAATGTCAGAAATATCTCCTGCAGACCCTCATTGAAAAGTCATCTTCATATATTTTCATGCGAGCAAAAAATGCTCATCGACAGCCCTAGTTCATCAAGAGGAACACGTTCGGAAACACCGTCGGAAACACCGCTGGAAGAGCCGGCACAACACGAAACCTGGATTGTTCCATATGGATTGACTTGGAACTCGTATAACTGCCGACTGGTATTGTGTCCTAATATCCTGGGTGTGTTTAAGTGTTCTTCCTCGTCATGCGTCATCTGTGGTGTGATGAGGATGGTAAATATTGTGTCGACGATGACGAGCGTCAGGAATAGGGGCAGCGTGTTCTAATAAAAAGAAGGTCGACGGTGGGCTACGTCATGGGAGCGGCGGCTCGTTTTTTTCTCAACATGGGCAATCAACCAATAGAAGTGTCATCCTTTAGAAGAGCTTCGAAATAAGTTATCCGCGTTTTGAACTGCTGCTCAAAGAATGTGAAAACAACACTGTAGACGGAACCCGTATTTATTTCCTTTTCAAAAAATAAACTGATCAACAAGAAACAAGCATAGCGGAGATCAGAAAAAATATGGCGAAGCACGGCACCAAAATGGAAGCTAATAAAGCAAGTGTGTGTTAGTTGGCTGAAAGGCCACGACCATTCTCATTGCCATGCCAGATGTCTTGTGCGTTTATACTGTTTCGCACTGAGGTTGTGTAGTGGTCTCCTCTGTGGGTCTGGGACCTAAAAGCAGCTCAAAGAAGTGCCTCAGGAGGTGAAAGGCTTTCTGCTTCCACTTAGTCGCTATATTCGACTGCTTCCTCCAGCACTTCATTGTTGCTCGTTGTGTTTATGGGGACATACGTTCTGCTTTAGACATTTGGAGGGTGGCAGGCAGCCTTACCCTCTGCCTGGCCACCTCTGGTAGCTTTTGTGTCTCAGAACCAATCCACACTTTTCCCCAAACAAGGGCCGAGTTCATTATTTTATTTGCCACACTGCCACGTCGAGTATATGCATACAAAAATTGAACAGTATTGTGCGTGCTAAAGCCACTTTTCTTCTGCTGTTTTGTACTTATGTGAACCAACTGCAAAGGGCTGTCTTTTTGTTGAAACGTGACCACGTAAATAGCTTTTTTTTATTTTGTTCTTGTCGTTGTTGCTGTTGTTGAGCCTCCACCATTTCTTTTCTTTTCGATGTAGCCAGTTTAGTAGTTGGTGGCGTGTGTACGGCGGCCGCTAGTCGTTTTCATAAAAAACTGCAAGTGGCAAAACACAGACAAAAAATAAGGGCCAAATATCCAGCAAAAATTATATCATGTAAATCAGACAATCAGTTCGAAGCCAAATGTACCAAAACATCACAGCATATCACGAAGCGAAAGATCATGAGTGGGTAAAGAAGTGGTGTTTGGTCGGTGTTACCGTAATTCACTGGTGACATTGGCCCCACACGCATGTAAATCAGTGAAAAAAAGTGTTTATTGGCCATAAGTGGTTTGTTGTGTGGAGTTGTGAAGTTAGTTTTGCGTTCATTTATAATGCTTCGTGGTATTAGATCTCGCCTTAAGTTGGCAAAGCTTAGGTCTGTGCACGTTCGCCTGATCGTTGCTGGTTGTTTCCAGTCGTACAACATAAATCTTATAGCATATTGAGACGTTTTGCACTACGCACGCCAGTCATTGTCCATGATAATCATCATCATCAGTGTCATCGTCATCGTACACGGTGGCTACTGCGCGACAGAGGACAGGCCTCGTTCATAAGTTGATTCGCATCTAATAAAAGGATAAATTTACAGCGAAAGTAACACGTAATTCTACTGTTTTCACAAGCAGAAGCATGACCGTGCGGTAGAACATCCGCTTGCCACACGAACGACCCCGGTTCAATCTCCACTCAGAAACCGAGAATTCTGATTCGGTTGCCACTGTGCTCCAGGGTTTTTTTTTATGACTTATTCATTTTATTCGCATCACTCTTGATTTTTCGGTCTCGCATAAGAATATGATTTCACGCTCACAATCAACGACGCCCACGTTAACAGAGGAATTTTCGCGAAACGAGCTCTTAAAGCTATAGCGTTAAAGGCCCACTCCGGCGATTTTTAGACCATGTCAAGGTGATGATATTTCTATGTTCCTGAGACACTATTGTCACTAGCCCGATAGCTGAAATGCTCAGGAAGTTTGAAAATAATTTTTCATAAGCAAAAAGTCCAAAACCGAAACCTGACCACGCGGGCACCCTGTCTGCGTATGACGCACAATTTGGTAAGAACCGGAGGCCGTATACTGGTCCCGCTGGCGGGAAGTGTGAAAACTGAAAACCAGGACCATTGAAGCGCCGGCCAAACTACAAAGGAAGCTTTCCCGTGCTATACCCGTGCCAAACGCTGCCACCGTCGCCTTGTGACCAGCACAATAAACGCTGTAGTGGCCAGAGTAGCGATGCCATCGGCTGCGTCACTGCCATTGACATGCCAAACATGACGTCATACAGGCAGTACTGCCAATAATTCTGGTAAGCGAGGTGAGGTTTTTCGAGGCAATCTTTAAAATTCATTTGCAAACAATCAGTGCATATCTCAAGCCTGTAATTTGACATAAATTACAGAAATGTGTACAGGAAGGTACCCAGCAAATTTCATTAAAATGCATGGATCGTCGAAAATCACAAAAGTGCTTAGAAAAAGCAGGTAACGATTTAAGTACTAAATACTCTACTATGGGAGAGCATGGAACAGTCCCGTGGGAACACATACTGTGAATGTACTGCTTCTTGCAGATTTCATGTGTTCAGAAAATGTAGTTAACAATTTAGAGCACTATAGGTGCTCTACTATGGGAGAGTTGTGTGGCGTCCCTGAATCCAAGATCTTTTTAAAAGCACCAGTACATTGCAGATATAGCCTTTAAGACATAACTCAAAGAGAAGTGGTGATGAACTCAGACGCCTCGGGTCGGCAATCTTACAGCGATAATAAGCGGACAGGAGTGAACATTGTCCTCACGGAAAAGAGAGGGATGAGGAAATGACCATATAACTCGTAAAACATTGGTGGCAGCGCTAGCTATAGTAGAATGCATATAAACGAAAGAGTTTTATCTTAAAAAGCCTAAAGGTCAAAAGTGCCTTCACTGGCGTGTGAACCAAAAAACGAGATTCGGAGTGCGTTCCCTGCACGGAAAGAGGTGAATAGAACGGTCCAGTCTGGACGAGGACAAGTCTATTGGCTCCCCAAACGAACTTCAAATGAACTAAAGAGCCAGAGGGAAGTCTAGTTGGAGGAAAGATAAACTTCACTGGTGTGAATTGTAATTCTGTAAGCTAAGCGTTCGCGGTTAAAACTACCAAAACTAGTGCTGTACCAGATACTCCTTGCACAGGCTTGTGTTTACTTGGTGTAACCCGATCATGATATAAGATCACCGCACAAATAAGTTAGCACGCGCCTGTGTACGAAGTGGCCAATAGCGATGGTGCACTTTTTTTTCCTCGCTACACCACTTCCCTCCCGAAACTGTAGAGATGATAAGTGACGAATGTACAGATAACTGTCATCCCGTTCCGGAAGCGGAATGAAGAGAGGTCCGGAAGCTGTATACGAATACCAAAGTTAAAAAAAGAGAATTCTAGAAAGGAAAGATGGGGGTATAGATAGACTGCCCAGCTATCCTATTAAAAAAGAACTATGAAGAAAATCAGTAGGTGTCCACATCGTCGTATGCTTTTTTGTTGTCACGGAATAGGTAGTGCTAACATTTTCAGGCTAAATCAAAAAGTGAACTGTTTCATTGAACGTTCCTGCTGTAAGTGTAAACGAACAAAAAATGACGCCTTCAACATCATATTGGCGTAGGCAATGAGCATCATCAACGAAACACACGGTGGTCATGTTATTTAGTTTTTCTATGTCGTATTTGCTTTGTAACTCAAGTTAACTGACGTGGAAGCGCACGTTGTACATGAATGGAAAAATATGATCATTGACGTATGCTCCAAAGGTTCAGGCTGTGTTGGTAACTTCACACAACTCAGTGTGTCGCTACAGTCACACTGTCAGATGAAACCAAAAAGATTTATCCTAGGCTAAACGGAAGTCATTAGGCGTGCTTCGGAGCGGTGCGCTTGCTGGTGTCTGTGGCATAATTTATCTCCCGTTCGAGTCACCGCTAATGGCCGAAGTTTCCAACCCAACCGACAGTGGCAGCCTGGGAAAAGGCGGCACTGGTTTCGGTAGGCCGCTGAGCTTGGAAGCTCAACTCTATTGGATTCCATTCTGCCCCGCAAGGCGGATACATTCTCAAGAAAGCGTTAAGAAACATAACCTCCCCTGTTTATAGATCTGCGTAAACTAGTGTTTGGTTCATGCGTCACGTGTTCAGTGCAGGCTGTGGCACTAACTGCGACAGAGAAATGTGCGAGGGCCACCTTTTCCACTTTGTCTTTGTTTTATTGTTGGGAATAACACATATTTATTTTTCCGATAATAGTGTTGGGTTTTACGCCACAAAACCACGACATAACTATGACTGACGCCGTAGTGAGGGTTCTGAATATTTTGCGGATCTGCGCTTTAATGTGCACCTAAATCTACGCACGCAGACACAAAGCATTCGGCCTACATTAAAATGTGTCTGCCGGCGCCAGAGTGTAACCCGGCATCCTTTGGACCAGTAGTCGAGCACCGTAATAATCAGAATATCATGACGCGGCCTTAGTTAACCTCAAAACATTTAAATGCAAATTGCACCTTGTTTTGGATGTATGTCGTCCTGATTTTCTCATCTTCCCACGAGTTGTACACTTTTGTTCTGAATGTTCACACGGTGTTGTCTTACCTCCCCTTGCCCTGTTATGACCATGCGCTATCTCGCACACAAATACAAATTTCCTTAGTCGCCGTAGAGGTGTCAGTGTTTGAGTAATATTGTGGTGTTCGCCAACTTCTGGCGTGATAACACAGTAACAGCTTAAGTCGATCAAGTGACGAGCAATTTTTCATTGGCTTGACTCTCATGTGAGCATCTGATAAAGCCATTTTAGGATGTGGAATGTAAAAGATTTCGCGATTCGCTGTAGTGACTAGGGTCAGCGTAGGTTTTCGGCTATTGTCTCACTGTACAGGGCGCCTATTTTGAAGCAAGTTTAAAAAACGCGACTGCTAATATGACAGGAAGACTACCGGTTGAATTCATTAGGGAGCTTCGTGGAAGATTTCTTTATAACGGGACTAATTCAAACTTGGAAACGCGTGTGATTTGTCAACACTTCTAATAATTCTTTTTTACAAATATGTTCAGTGATGTGCGGTAAGTATATGTTTCATCTCTTGGGAAGGTATTGTTACGCCTGGGAGTCCACACCGAACGTCAATGCCTCTGCAAAGACAATCTTTGTCAAAGCCAGCGTTCGAACCTGCCTGACGCGATCAACTCAACGACGTCATCAAGCGGCGGCGCTAGTCTGTCACGCAACGCACAGCGAGCTCCCTCAGCCCACGAGCCCGTTGAAGCAATCGGCACCTACCAGTCTGGCGAGTCTTACGCAATGCGTGGCAATGTCACTCGTCCTTGGGTGCAACCATGTGCAGCGGCTCCGGATTTGATGAGCATGACGCGGCCCAGTGGTGGGCCATATTGGAGGATTTTGACATCACGGCCAGTGGCGCTTCTGATTGGACGTTGGTGACTCAAAGGATCCACCTGGTGCCTATAAAAAAAACCTGCGGTGCGTCGCCAGCAGTATACCTATGTGTCAGAGAAGCCTCTCGTTGCTTCGAACCTCTTTCGCAGTCGGCGCCCAGTGTCCCTGGTAGCGGCGAGTTTCATGGCGCCTTTTGTTACCTTGTCGGCAGTGCGTTTTGTAACAGAGAGAGAAGACCTCTCGGCTCTTCGAGTCCCTAAGCTGTCGGCCCAGTGCCGAATTTGTAACGCCTCTATTTCTATGCTGTACATAAACCTTGCCTTAACTCACCGTCGTCTTTTCCTCTCGTCTATCAGCTCTGCGCAGAAGCAGTCGCGAACTGAGTAACACATGCTACAAAATGGTTGGTGACCGTGTCGACGGAGGTCGGAGCAGTGGCGCCTTCGGGACCGTGTTGGCGTCTCGGTTTCGTAACAGTATGTAGCTGTGATTACAATGGCATCATCAAAACGATGATCCTGACTTCAACTATTCCGATGACGTTTATTGGCGTTAAAAAAGTGTCATGTTGACATGAAATTAATAAAGAAGATAAACAAAAATGTGGGGCATTGTTCTAGCCAGCGTATTCAAAATCGATATTTGGTCGACACAGGCTTATCCTTAACTCTGATATCCTCAGCAAGACATTATTGAAGGGGATTCGTCATGTGTTGTCTAAATAATATCATAATTAGTGAAATTCTAAGAACTAATACTTCTGCAGTTAAGGATGTCGCAAACAACACATGGCACAAAAAATTAAATATTAAGTTCTAAAGAAAATATTCACATAAGTGCTGGCATCACAAGGTAGCTACTGAATCAAAGGTTTTGCGACTATTCATGTACGCATTTTCCATTTGATGTGTCTCCAGAGGTGGCTTTGGTTTGATTCAGCCTGCATTCGCTGTACAAAAATAAAGGTATTGACCACAAGATCGAGCAGAGTCGCTCCCTGGTGGCAACTGGCTGAAGAGGTGAAGTGCAGATCACTTTGTGCGTCGTCTGCTAGCCACGTCGTGTTTCTATGTACGCGTACGTCATGCACGTTCTCAAAGTGTGATTTGTGCGGTCATGTCAGCGCGAGTGTAACTGTTTTCAAGTATGCCTGAAACGATGAAAAAAAAAAAAACATTTGGTCGTGCTCGGCTGCTAATGCACTTTGATAAGGTCGGCGAGTGCAACTTTCCAGAGTGCTGCTTATTGCCGTCGTACCCTCCATTCAGCAGAATAATTTAAGAATCAGTGCTGCTTACTGTTTCAAGCACATCACAAAATGCTCTTGGCATCCTCCCAAGCATGAAGACTATTATATGGTGTGTGAATGCAGCGATTTATAGCGATTACGGTGTGTAAAAAAGAAGAAAAAACAGGCTATAGGCCATGCACGTGCGCGCTGTTGGTAAATGTACAACTATGGCACCGTATTTTATCGATCACGCGAGGAGTCTTAGCTGTGTTTATCAGGCCTTGACACCACTACTTATAAATATTACTACCACATAAACTGCGACACATCGAAAGCTAAACTGTACTTAAAACAGAGTTACCATGCCCAACCGTATGCTTAGATTTAACAACTCTTTAAAGAGCCCAGACGATGAAAATTATTTCATATACATAGCCTTATACATAACATCGTATGATTTCACTGAAACTTTCATCTTTCTCACATTGTATTCAGCGTTTGTGTGGCATTGTTCGTGACTGATGAAAGGCAGTTATCAATTTTTGTTTGAAAAAAAAAAACAATAAAACGTGCTTGTCCCATTAACCAGGCTTCTGTTGTGGCACTGCCATGGACGTAATAACCGATGAAAGCTTCATGCTGAACACTTATATAATTTTTTATCAATATTACTGGTGCAAGAACATGTGTTTACACGTAGTAAACGCAGCGTAGCGCATAGCATCGTCATCTACTAAACTTTCCTGGCTAGACTTATTGACAGTCCCACATTTATTGATGCACAGATTGAAAGAAAAAAAAACTATAATGCGTATAAGATGCGAACGGTGGTACTGAAGTAATCGCAAAGGGCAAAGTGTTGAGATTATGTGAGTTTCGTTTTCGTAATCTGGTGCGTTTACCAGCTCTAACAACTCCGGTTATCCTCAACAAGGCCCGCGCAATGTGTTGACTGTGGGCAGACCTCCTGTCTAAAAAAACAAAAAAACCGTCGCATTCACTTTTCTTCAGAGATTACAAAGAACTACCTAAGCATGGCTCATCGTTTACTTGAACTACAGTGATCAATGCAAGCACGCCAACATCATATCTTGCTTTTCAAGTATTCGCCACAGAGAAACATTACGCAGTTATATTATCTCTAACTGACGGTAAAACAAAGGCGTTTTTTTTCTTCTCACTCTAGGACCAAAAGAAGTTATCTAACACTAAATCTGTATGCATAAGAGAGGGACAAAATTGATACTAAATCTCTAGTATTATGTTAGTAATTTAAGTCATGGTCATCTATGTAATTCTGTCATTCTATAAGGAGCTTAAGAACGCACACCTAGAATTGTAAGCGCTAGATCACCGGCAGATGCCTGTAGAGCGCAATTCACAGAAGCGAAATAACCAAGACAAAATACTCAAGATCGATTATTGCTACCGAAGGCGCGGTGATGAATGAACGCAAGCCAACATCATATGTTTTTCTTGAAATCGCAGCTGCGATTCGGGAGTGTCTGTGTAGATCAACTCGAAAAAATTGCATTTCCTATCAGCAACCCAATTCCTGAAAACCCAAAGCTCTCACTCTACCTCCAGCCCTCCTTTCCTCGTGAAAACGGATAGTCGCTTCATAAAAGCCCACCCTATATTGGGCAGACTACATGCTTTCATCATCACGTGCACTGCCTGCCTCGGACACAAGCTTGCGAAACCTGTGTGTGATTGCCTCCGTGGGGAGCCATCCAATTTTTTTTTTGTCCTTCACCAAAATAGATCACACAGGTCATCTTGGTGTTTAGAGTGGAGTAACAAGCGGAAGCGAAGAAATAAACAAAAGTTTGACGGCAAAAAAAAGAGGCCAGGAAATATTATAACTAGAATTTACAAAAAATGTTCCATAATGCTGGTCAGTCTTAATGGCGGGCCTCATTTATTTGTTCCGTGAAACATAACCAAGTTGGCGATGCAGCATCACTTCTGCCACTAAACGAGCTTTCGCCATGCCCCTGTTACAGCTACAGTGTACAATTTTGTTTTCTGATCGGTCACGTAGCTCTTACCGACTTACAGTCCTGCTTCAGGTTCATAGCGGTGTTCCAGTGTATTTTGTTGCGCATTTTACAATGAAGAAATGAAAGGGGAGTTGCTACACTTCAGCCTTGATCTCCTTCTATTCCAGAATATCTTTTTCTCGTGCTAATCACCTTTATTGACGTCTGCCGTTGACTAGTCCTGGTAGCAGAGCCTTCGAAACAAGCACATCCTTGTTGCCTTTCAAAAGCTAATAAAGCATTGTTTCTTTTGCGACTTGAAGATTCAGCATAATAAGGCAATCGTGAAACAATGAATCAAGCATAATTGAAAAATGACTCGATGTCAAGCATTTCCAAGTGAAATTAGAATCAGTATTTCAAAGTCTATTATTCTGACAGTTATAAATAAAAATATCAGAGAAGTCGCAAAAAAGCTGACACGTTTTGTGAATTATGTGTTGAAAAATAGTCAACACTGGAGGTTTGACAATATCACTTCAACAAATTATCTCTAACGTCTTAGTGTATATGTTATTTTTTTTTCTACAGGTTCCTTCAACAATTCTGAAGTGTTCATGTAACGTGGGGCGCCAAGTTTTTACGATTCAAAGAAAAGAAGTCTACCAGAAATCCCACGTAGGGAGTCGATACAAAGAACGTTAGCATTAATTCTGCTCAATGTGTCTTTGCATTTAAAAAGTGCTGTTTGTTGAAAAGGTAGGCTAACGTTATTTTTGTTACAAAGTAAAAGAAGAGAAGCTCAATTGAATTACGTGAATTCAGAAGGTATCTTTCGAAAGCAATTTACATGGCATGCAATTTTCGGCTCAGGAAGAACAAGAGAATGCACATGGTGTTGGGTGAATAAAATTTAAAGTCATTATTCTAAAATGCAGTAATGCAGGAAACCAGACACAATAAGGAGAGACCTAGTCTTAAAAAGTACCATCAAAAGAACTTTGAATGGTGTTATTGATAAAAAATATTGGAGGACACTCGGGCTTAGCCTTCAAAAGTAGGCCACGATGACGTAATCAGGCCTCGTGTGCATCGCCTTCTGAACAGCCATCCTGCTTCGGTGTGCACGCTGCGTGGCTCGACTATGCAGCAAGAATACGAACGACTATGCGCCACCTTGCCATCTGCACATGGGCACGTACTGGGCTTCGTACTGCACGCGCCATGCGTAATACAGTATACGAAGCCCAGTACGAGCCAATGCTCAGATGGCCATGACGTCACGCTTGGCGCAAGTGCACGTAGCGCTGTGTGTCCAGGCACGTGGGCTGATGCGCGGAAGGGCATGGCTTAATAAAATATTTAAGCCGTGCACCAACTGGCCTAACGTTCAACTCTGCTGGATGGCATGGTCCAGCAAACTAAGCGCACAGCTGTGCAGCCACCCGCTAAGCAACGCGCGGGAACGGGATCGAAGCATTTCTTCGCCTACTGCAAGCACTTGTGGTATCTATCTATCTATCTATCTATCTATCTATCTATCTATCTATCTATCTATCTATCTATCTATCTATCTATCTATCTATCTATCTATCTATCTATCTATCTATCTGTTTACGTATGGGTGCTTACGTGATCACCCCCCCCCCCTAACATGGCGTGAACCAAAGTTAGTATGAATGGGTGAGATGGTTTTACGAAGATGACGCGCTGATGAAGACGTGAATAATTTATGTCACAATCCCGTCACGTACGTCGTCAAACACTCTCTGCCAGATAGTGACACATATTTGTGGGCGGATATCTACTACTGGTATGCGCGTATGTGCACCGGGTGACTAACACTTAGTCAAACCAGGAATGGTGAGAAAATACAATAGTCATAAGCACGTGAGCGTTACGAAAAAAGCCAACATTGTCGGCTTTGATCCGACGAATGCAATGGATAATTGTGTGAATCCCAGCAAGAATCAAATCCTAATGCTCTGCATGGCATTCAAGTATCCTACCACAGAGCCGCGCCAGATTTTGGAACTACTGTTCAAGTAGACCCAATGTTCATGAAACCTCAATTGTGGTTGCAGTGCTGGCCATTCAAATTGATATAAACATCAAGTTGCACTCATATAATACAAGCGTCACGCCGGGTTAACGTCGTTAGGTGTCATCCGCAGAAAATGATTTATGTAGCAGTGTCCAGGCATACCATCATCGCGAGCACCAGAGTTTCATATCAATTTTTCACTTCTGGGGTTGCTAGTGCTCATGTTGCTGTTGACATGATTGCCAAATGCAAACATCTGGTTATTTAAACATCTGATACTGTTCAACATATCTGTGCGTTCAACATTTTTGCATATATTTAGCGTCATTGTGTAGCGTGTCACTCCCTCCACCTTCCCTCCGCATGCTTTGCATAACGTCGATTCCCAAGGTACATGGGAGCTGCCTAAATCTTTGTTTTTTTGTTTGTTGATTGATATGTAGGGTTTCTCGTCCTATAACCACCTTACGATTATAAGAGAAGCCGTAGTGGAGGGCTCCGAAAATTTTGACCACTGGGGGTTCTGTAACGTGCACCCAAATCTGAGCACACAGTCCCACAGCATTTTCGCCTCCATCGAAAATGCAGCCGCCGCAGCCGAGATTTGATCCCGCGACCTGCGGGTCAGCCGCTGAGTACCTTAGCCACTAGACCACCGTGGCAGGGTTTGTTTTTTTTGTTTGTTTGTTTTTGTGTTGGCTTCGGACAGATTATGCCCGGCATAAGCAGGCCCGCTGTTATACAAGATGTGGTTGTCATAGAAAATGGTAAAATTGCTTTTTCGCGAAATTAGCTTTTGTACCTTGGAGCAGGATGTACAAAGTGCTCTTCGAGAACGACTCGGTAGGCTTCACTGTCTTGCGGTAAAGATTATCAACCTGCAAGTCGAAACGCAAGAGTTTCATTTGCGTTGATTCTACATGCAACTATGTTCAAAACATGCGTAGCCCAAAATATGTTTATGGAGGTGTTTTTCAATTGTTCAAAGCAATACCCACTTTGGAAAGTAATGATACTTTCTAGTATAATTTTGTGCTGCATTGTGTTGTTGGAGAATAAAAAAATAACAAGTCGAGCCAATACGTAGTTTGCTCATGTACTTCGTGAAAAATGTTAACTAAAGTTTTTACGTTTTATAAGGCCCTGTTAAGTTTCATCAGAACTGTGCCTCTAGCCAGTGTTCTTGCTACATCAGTGTCCTTCTTCAGGCAAGCATAATGGAGTTTTCATCCTAAATTTTCTTGCCAATAGCAATATCACACACAGGCTTCGATAATTTCTGCTACATATCATGCTTGCTATGCCCCTGAATGCTCGTGGCCAAAATTGCCCTGCATGAAACTTGAAGATTCATTTTTCTTCAAGCCAAATGCAAGCACTGTCAGAAATGCCCCGTTTTTAAAGTTTTCGTTCCGAATTGATCATCCGACTTTCAAGCAATCGTTGTGGTTGTGAGTCCGCAGCACTAGCCATTCAAATTAAAATGCCGCTGTTTTATTTTCCGGTCGCGGTGATTCCACTACCACGAAACGCAAGTTAGGAAGTTATGAACGCAGCCTCACAATTGTTTATTACGTATTCAAACGTTTATAGGACATTTACCACAGCTTACTGCAAGTAATGGGTAAAACTTTAGTCCGGCAAACGAAATACTAAACCGGGTTTCTTGAAGCAGCACTAAATCATGGCGTGTTATCTAAATTACATGGTTCAGTCAAGTGCGTATACTGCCTGAATTGGTGTGCGATAAGTTAAGCCTCCCATGTCGTCGCTAAGGTGCATTAGCTAACAAGCGCTAACGAAATGGTGTAAAGTTTTCATTTTTCTCAACTAATGCGACTTACACGATACGTTGAAATTTGTGTGCTTTTCTGAACTCTGTATTAGTGTGAGTTTGGAGCCGTTTTTTAATATGTATTTTGCATATTGAAATACGAATTCCTGCGGTGACATTTCCGTAATACAAGGTGCCAGCTCTCTGAAAATTGAAAATCAAATCAATGTTACGTAATAAAGAACTAATCCAACAGTACCCAATCAAACACAATACGTAGTCATGTATGCAGAAGTTGTGAAAGTGCACTGGAGTCCCGACTGATTGATACCATTTTAGGTTCCAGAGCTTTAAAACCAGCAGTCTTTTCTACCGTACTCTTCATCACAAGTAGATCAGCTGAAATACTTTGACCTATGATGCGAAATGACTTCTTAAAATTTTTTGCTACCTCTGCATTAACAATTTCCCAAAACTCTTCTCGCATGACCCTGTGCATGCCTTGGTGCTTTTTTTGGGCAACTTGATGACCAATCTACCTAGGTAGGTATTATGAGAACATCCGGGGTGTCATATGTGGCCTAAACACATCTTTTATCTAATTTTGTTGAAAAAGAAAACAGTATTCCGTGAAATTCAGTCGTGGTTCCACACTAATGAATAACAAAAGCGGAAGCTTCGTAAAACTTTTCTGCTGATAACATCTCTTCTATTTGCCAATGAGAGAGTAAATGAGACGTATTTCACTGTATATACTTTTTATTACCATTCGCGTTGCTACTGAGGGCTCAGCGAACATCGTGAACTACACCCCAAGAACAAGTTCATTTAGCCTCAAAATTCTTTCGCAGTTGCTGCTGTAAGGCATTTTCCAATTACTTAATGGACAGTGAATCGTAAGACAAATCTTCAAATCCGCTCAACTCTCCGCCATTTGGATCAATCGTAACCCCAGTTTTGACGAGGCTCAGTGTATTTTATATGGAGGACTGGCCCCCCAAAATAGCAGACGTTTTTTTTGCAATAGGTAGTTTAACGACTGTTTTCTCACGGCTGGAAATCTTGTTCGCCATAGGGCGCGCAAGGGTTAATCACGTGGAGAGTTTTATAGCAGTCACTCATAGTATCTATATCAGTGAGCACCGATTGATTGATTGATATGTGGGGTTTAACGTCCCAAAACCACTATATGATTATGAGAGACGCCGTAGTGGAGGGCTCCGAAAATTTCGACCACCTGGGGTTCTTTAACGTGCACCCAAATCTGAGCACACGGGCCTACAACAGTTCCGCCTCCATCGGAAATGCAGCCGCCGCAGCCGAGTGCCTTAGCCACTAGACCACCGCGGCGGGGCAGTGAGCACCGATTGAACCATAGTAGTTTTCATGTAAACATGGCTGGCTACGTGAGTGGCGTGTTGCCGGTATGTGCTGCTCGTTGACAGCCCGTTTCAACGAAGGCTTTCTAGAGGCTTTGTCAATGCACTCGGAGGCTGTGTAAATAGGCCTGACGCCAAAAAAAATGCACTGCGAAAGCCGGAACACCTGCCTAAATATTCCGGTGCAAGTGTGGTGCCTGTTTCAATTGAGATAGGAGAAAAGCGTGCTCCCATACATCATGGCGGCCAACACAAACACGTGAGGCAGGAGATGGTTGGTTGTTTACAGGAAAACCGAATGCATGTTTCGCGTGCAGTGGCACGAGACGCACTTTGACTATGACATAGTGCGTGAACACACACACTATGTCATGAGCTACCTTTTCCGTCGATACATTAAACACGTGTATTCTCGAACAAAATGATCCTGCAAGTTATCTCGCTTTCAAAATGGGATAGCAGTACCTCAATAAATCTACTTCGTAAATTTTACTTCTATTTCGCAGACGTCTGTTCTTTATAAAATAGTAATTATAAAATAGTAATTTATAAATAGTAATTATAAAATAGTAAATATAAAATAGTAATTATTAGAAATCCACCCTATAGAGTGTGGATTTCTACACAGCACTGCATACCGCGTAGACGTGAACGAATGGTAACTTTGGCCCAAAATTCTCAATTTTCTTGTTTCTGCATGCCATCGGTCCTGAGATCTACTGTTGAAGCTTTCCATGTGCTTAGGGTTTAAAAGAATGGTTAGTTGTAGCACTCCCAGAACGTCAAAATAAATTGCAGCTGGAGTTCCTCAAACAATCAACCGCAGATCATGCTGCATAGACAGGTCTGCACTACTGCTGAAAAAAAAACATGCACGTTTGCTTTGCCAAAACGCTTAAGAGTTACCCGAACTGCTTTCGGACGTAGGAGTTTAGTTTAAAGGATTCAAGTAATCATATTTCCGTAGCGCGCTGCTACTGAGCTGTTTAAACTTCATGTGGGCCCTTATATTCAGGCAGACATTTTGGGTTCGGGATTCCAATGCGGAAGCTAAACCTTTCCTTCTGACAAGAAAACTTGGTACTCGATCTTTGCCTTGTTCTTGCTTTAATATAACTTTGGCTTATGATGAAGACGTCACCCTAGTTAGGGACGTTTTTCGAGATACTGGAGGCAGAGAGAAATAAACCAACGTAGAGAGAGAAAGGAGAAAGCTACACGTGGCTACTTCATTGGAGTGTATAAATATAGACGTTGAAAAATGGCTCTAACAGAAGGGAACACTTATGAGAAGAACTTGCGTCCACGGTATTCATGAAGGTTTCACTCCTAAATATATATTATATATTTTTTTCCTGTCACGGGCATAGAGTTCTTGTCCAAGCTTCTCGTTGTCTTCGTATTTCGCGGACGCGAAACACAACACTCTTTTCTTCGTTAGTTTTGTGTGACGAGAAATAGTGCTCAACGATTTAGATTAGTAGATACTTTACTATCCTCCTACGACGTTTAAATGTTTTGTATTGTTATAAGAGAAAAATTTAAATATGGAGCGTTAAGTTTTCACATTGACGGCAGAATGGTTGAAGTCACTGGCACAATAAGAATGCTTTTGTTCAACTTTATTATTCATAGAGTATTATTATTTATTTATTTACAGTACCTTACAGAGCCATCGAGGAGCATTGTGTAAGGGGGGCGGTACAGATAATATGTTAAAAAATATGTATACATAAGCATCTATGCATACATAGGCAAATATTGATTATAATAGGAAATGCAGTTTAATTCATGAACATTTAAGCAAATATAAATACTAGAAAAGTGAGTCACAGTATGTGAAAGTGAAATACAAAAAATATTATGACAATAACTACAACCTAGCAATGGTGCAAAAACATCGGCAACAGTCCTACACAGATGAATACGAAGATGCGATAGAGCAGTTTTTGGTGCATAAGTATTTCTCAAGAGTGTGATAGAACTTTGTGTGGTCTTGTTCTGACGCAAGATCATCTGGCAAATCATTCCACAAACGAATGGCTCGTGGAAGAGCCGACTGGTTGAAAGTGTTAGTATTGCCGTACGTGCGTGATAAGCTAAAGGTGTTATGTATTCTGCTCAAAGTTCGATGTGCTAGATTAAGGTGAACAGATGGCATCGTGCTGGTGTGGATGAGTTTGTGAAATAGTGATAAAAGTGAGATGTCGCAGTGAATTTTCAGTGGCTCGAGTGCAAGGCTATGTTTAATCTGTGTTACGCTGAATTATATTATTATTATTATTATTATTATTATCATCATTATTATTATTATATTATTATTGTTTTATTGTTATTATTATTATTATTATTATTATATTATTGTTGTATTAATAATAATAATAATAATAATATTATTATTATTATTATTATTATTATTATTATTATTATTATTATGATTATTATTATTATTATTATTATTATTATTATTATTATGTCTGTTTGTCTAAGTGAAATCAGTAAAGGCTAATTGAAAAGCACTGGCACGGAAACAATTAAACATGCCCTAATGCAAGATTAAGAGTCTGAGAAGGGCATTTGCGCTGACTGGACTATAAAACTGATAATTACATGTGCGCCAACATTTTTTTGGGCTGCTAAGAAAGCAGTCATGGTATAAGATCAGCACCTACCACTAAATACTCGCTGCGTTGTTAACCAACGTGGACACCACAGAGTTTGCCCGAGCATTGTGCACCTTAGCTCGGCTCACTACCACGGTACCTGTGGGGGTGGTCATTGTGCCAAGCGGCGCATGCATCAGAGGAGTAGAAACAGAGAATCTGCCAACAAACCGGGTTCACCAACGCAACGTCCCATGCCTAGCTACCGAAATGGCCAAGCATGACACCACCAAGTGTTGCTTAGTAATCGTTTACGTCAATAAATACGTCCATAAATAAAGCTACTCAGAATGTGCCTGTCCTTGGCATCGTCATAAAAGGCTTCGCATTAACAGGGCTCATCATTCTAATTTGCATGTAGTGCCCTCGGCGCACGCACGCATATGACTTATTAGGGTCGATCCAAAAGATTACGCAAAAAAACATTTAACAAGATTGAAACGGAAATGAAGTTTAAACTTAGAAGCAGCCATGTTCAAGTTCTTGAACCAACTAGGTTCGATGTTTCAAACCTTGCAAGCACTAGTACGAGCTTTCACGTTTTAATTTTATCGTAACATTTAACGTGAATACTTACTGTCATTCACGCTTGGCGTAAAAACTGTAGCAGTAATATTACATTTCATAATAGCACAAGACTGGGCCGGTAAAATTTAAAAAAAAACCGATCCTACATTATGTACTTTGTAGGATCGCACACATTAGCCAGACGCCGAATTCATACAACTGCTCTTTCATGTGGTAATTTCGCCATTGGTAAACCTTGCTCACCATTGATATCTTGTATCGAAATACTTTATGAAATATTTTCTTACGAAAACCTTTAGTTTAGCTCCTTATTGAGATTACCGCCCCAGGTTTCCTGTCCGAGTTGCATCTTTCTTTGTATAGCTGTAGCATTTGAAGCTTCACGAGGGTCCTCGTCAGATGTTGACAAATATGATGCTCAAACTTGTTTCGGGCACGAAGCACCTTACGAACTAGGCTTGTGCGCGTCTCCCAGCATCACGGTGCATCATGTAGTCACGGTACATCACAAAAACAACAACATGACAAGCGCCACAATGGGCAAATCCCGAAACCCTCTACCGATTCATTAAAACTGAATAAAGCAACAGTTTGTCCTACGAATAGCAAACGACGCTAGTGGAGCAGTGACTACCTTTCCTGTATGACTTAAGAAATTCAAGCTGGGCATGTAAGAAGGAAGAACAAGAACCTTATGGCAAGCTGCAGTGTGACGCAGTTTCCCGATGACGTAAGTAAAAAAACAAACACCCTTCCCTGCATGCCCGCTTTCAGGCTTGATACTACCAGCGCCTCACCATAAAAATCTTAGAACACAGCAAACATCACCGGTACCTAGGCTTCGCGTTGTTGAACCTGAAACAACTATTCCTATATGCCTCGCTCCTTACCTCTCCATTTGAACACTTCCTTAGATATTTTTATATGATTTATTTTTTTACTATTTCGCTATATCTGGTTTCTGGAAATCAAAGAAACTTTCTTGTATATTTATTTTCTTAACAGCCTAGAAACAATTTTTCCAAGCCTCTTAAGTTCCTCTCTGCTGCCTGCGAGTGAGGCGCCGTGATAAAAATCAAATATTTACACAAAGCGTATCAGCCTCGCTTCAAAAGCTATGCGTCATTAAATTGGAGTAGTCGACTCGACCCAAAAGCAAATGATCAGATTACATAGGGTCGACTATTGAAATTTAGAGATATAGAAAAATACGAGACACGGAAAAGCAGGGAGAGTAACCGGATAGCATGAATATGGTTCGCCACCCTGCACCATTGAAGGGGTAAGGGGAGACAAAAATGAGGAAAAGGAAAATAAGATATAAATCTAGAAAATCTTTGAAAAACCATCAAAATAGATTGTCAACTAATTTGGGGTGTTTTCGAATATCATTGCCGCAGTGAATTGTCTGTAGATATTTTGACGTTACCTTTTGTCTGGACACCTTCAATGAGTGCACTCAATTTTTTTATTAACAAAAATAACTAACATACTATATGGAACACGATACAGTCTTATACAGCAGTCACCTGAACAGAAGCATCGTCTGTGAGAGAACTAGCCGTGCTCTGAAATGAGGAAGCAGGTGTCAGAACGAAAGTGGGATAAGGCTGAGAAAGACAGTCATACAGCTAAGTAAAAAAGATGTTATTGTGTAAAAGCGTAAATCGGCAGGGAAAATTATGACAACAATACGCCGACCAAAATCATGCAATTAAGGCAACCCTAGATACATGCAGACGTGCTTTTTAGAGTAACTTTATTAATAGCACAGAGCCAAATGCAGTAATTGTATTCACTTAGTTCAGGCCACATATGTTCGTTATATTCATTAAGCCAAAATGGTCGACCATCATAGCCATCGCTAGCCAGGGTTGGTATGGGGCGTGGCGGATAAGATAGTCCATAGATATTATAATCCTACACTAGAATGCATGCTGAAGACAGTGCTTCCACTGCCTTGACATTGCATCGTTCACATGAAAGACCAAGAACTTCATATAGCTATAAAACATACAAGACGATCCTTAAAGAAATACCAACAGTTTCCTTTTATGATTCAAATCAATGTTATATGAAGCATGGGAGAAAAAAAGGTGATCGTGATGCTATTTCTTATTGATCGAAATGTCACGCATTGACAATTAGGATATCTGTTAATGTTGTACGCACAAACATTCTGAAATGTTGCCAATGTTTTGCATAAGCAGTTGTTTAGACTTGCGTACTGATGCCTATAGCAACATAAGTGATAGCAACGTCAGGAGCTGTGAGCTGATGTGTAGAGCTTCTGCTAACGAAAATGGAAGCCCTGACTAGGGCCATTTAGATCAACTAATGTGGATGGCTTTTAAGTAAGCACCTGATGTTAACCAGACGTGATGCCTGTGTCATATGACTGCATATTCTTAGGCAACGCTAATAGAACTACATAACGAGCAATGCAACCGGAACTGATGTTGGACAAACGTTACGCCTGAATATGGCCTTTTTTTTTCAAAGTAGTTTCGAGACCTGGTGTAGCTTTGCAGTAGAATACTTAGTTGACATGCAGAATATTTAGGTCTGCTTTCTATTGAGACGCTGGTGATTACTTTTCGCCTCCACCTGGTCAATATTGCCGAAGTATATTTTAGGGGCAAAGCTCCTCTTAGTCTAGCATTGTCAAGCATCACACGTAACCAACAGAAGAAGACAAAAGAAAGGAAATAAGGCAAAGGAAATGGATGACCATTTCTCGTCTAATTTCAAGGCGTTACTCTGTCAGTTCTCCCCGATTGGCTAATGCGCGCGCTTTGCCTGAGTGCGCGGAGAACGAGTGCCTCTCTCAGTCTTCTGGATAGTCGCTGTACATGTTGGATCGTTGGTGGGGCATGGACGAAGCAGAGCGGCGGGCGCGTTGACGACGCTTGCGCTCGGCTTCCCTTGCTCGCGTCTCGTCGGTTTTACTCGTGTGCCGTCCACACTCTCGAACGAAATTGGACGCATAAACGCATGCACGGATGGACCAACACACGGACCGTAGACACATTGTTGGGCGGATGGACGCTTCGCTCCCACTCATCATCCTTCATTCAATAGATATGCTGTGTTTTTTCTAAGGCTCTTGTATTTCAAATACCGATACTGTTTTCGCCATTTGTGCGTAGATATTACAAAAAAGAACAATACAGCGGCACGTGTTAGGCGGGCAAGTGCCCCACGTGTCTGAGGGAAAGGGTTCCACAACATAAGCCGGAAGATTTTCCCGTAGTTCCAGTTTAGACCAGACACACATTTTCGTCAAACCTTCATTTCCTCCCATGAAAATTAGGGTCTACGACAAGAGATGGAAGTGATCGCGAGAGCACCGAACCGTAAACGGATAGATAGATAGATAGATAGATAGATAGATAGATAGATAGATAGATAGATAGATAGAAACAGACAGACAGACAGACAGACAGACAGAAACACTCAAGGTGTCTGCCTTAAATTGGTTAAGAAACGCTTTATCCAGCACTGATATTCTCCAGGGTTGGTCTCCCTAGTGCGAGCTGTCCCTATTTTCATTCACAATTTATAGCGACTCTTATTGTGAAAGCCCTCCGCAAACACCTAAATATGAGACTATGAGCATATTACCATTCTGCCTATTGATTTCTGTTTTGTTATGTTTTTAGGAAAGAAGACAATCTTCAAATTTCGATAGTAAGAGCTGGAAAACTTTCCTATAGGTGAAGTTTGCACCTGATGGCACCTATATTTGTTGACATCAGATTTGTAGAAGGATTATTTCTATAAGCAGCATTTTACTTGCAAAGCAAGTGATGCTAAAGTTTATCGGAGGTTCGCAAGACTAATTAATGACTTCAGTAGCTTCATATTGCCGCTCACTTGAGTCATCTAAAGTAGGAAAAATTGAGCAGAATAAACAACATACATATGTGTTGCGCAATAATTTAAAGCACAGACAACCATCTTGCTTACAAGAATTCGAGTTACCAATGCAACATAGGAAAAGATCGCTGATCCCCATTCGCTATGAAACAGCCTGCAATTGTCAAAGATGTGATCAACAGAGCTTTGTTTTTCATTGCAATATAGATTTTCTTGTCGTAACTGTTTCTCTTTTGCAATCACCAATCATGTAAGTTTTTATTGCTATTTCAACCTGCAGAACTCTCACCACCGTGTTCCAACAGAACACAGTACTTAAGCTGCGTCGATACACTTTCGTCTAAAGGACGACTTCTGAGAAGATGTTCCCAAATACTTGTGGACATGGCACTTTTTTCGAGGGAAAACTCTGGAGGCTTGAAATTTCTTAAGAGCTTCCTCAAGCTTCAGTTCTTATGAGGTTCCCGCAGCTTCCGTAACGCGTTCATCGCTGCCAGTGATGAGAGCTGCTCCACACCAGCAGTCTAGTATCACGCGGGGAGAAGCGACTTCAGTAAAGGTTTTCTTAAGATGAGGGGGGTTCTCAACATATGGGCTTAAAGCTACGTGCAGCTACTGCGACCTCACATGAGGCGCTCAAAAATCTGCTCAACATATGGGCTTAAAGCTACGTTAGGCTACTGCGACCTCACATGAGGCGCTCGAAAATCTGCGCAACATATGGGCTTAAAGCTACGTGCGGCTACTGCGACCTCACATGAGGCACTCGAAAATCTGCTCGCGCCGCACAGAGGCATCTCACAATAGGCACGTTATAAAAAACGTACAAATACATGCGCAAATTCGTTGTCCCACAAGAATAAAGTTCTCTTTTTATAAGTTCCCAAGAACCTGGAAGTGGAGCGGCGCTAACCGTGCACTCACCGAAAGCGGTATACTACAATTTAGCCGCGGAAGTATAGAAGAGTGGCGCTCTTCCGCACTGTCAATTCCACTTGTCTGCAGACAGCACTCTCACTCTTTTTTTCACGGAGGCACTTTTCGATTTTTCCCTTTAGCATCTTCACAGAGCTGCATTCGTTCCTTATCCCTTGTTATACTTCACACCCTCTCAAGAAAAAAATATCCGTGCCCACTGATATTTCTTCAACGAAGGCAAAAAAATAGCATATCACTTTTATCTCATAGCTGAGATTAGCCGTTTCAAGAAAAATATACTAAAAAACTACCGAAATTCTTCGATTGCGCTAGAGCGTACAGCTCTTAGAATTAGCATTTTAATGGAACATAATCGAAAAGTTTTTTTAAGCATATACTAAACCCGTTCTTTGTGATTTCTTGGCAAATCTCACAGTACTCAATTGCCGTATCTTGCCCGACATGATCGTGCACAGCTCTGTTAAAGCGGATGGCTGTCATAAGTATTTCACGCTCTAGTAAGGTTGGAAGGATGCGGTGTACTTGTGAAGCAATATTTCTCTATTAAAAATAATTTTCTCCCACGCTATACACCGACTGCATAATTTAAATTGTAGGTCTAGTGAAAGAAAACAATTATTTCTGTAGAATGCTCTGAGAAATGCCTGATGAAGTCTTGTTGTCACCACCACTTTTTCAAATTTTCAGGCAAATAGAAGGCAAGCAAACCGTGCTAGTTTGTCATCGGGTTCTTTGGGTTTGAAATTGACGCAATTGATTGCTCAGCGACTTGCTATACTACCTCTTCTCACACAGAATGAGTATGACTGTTAATTGTGACTTTGTGTGTGTGTGTGTGTGTGTGTGTGTGCGTGTGTGCGTGTGTGTGTGTGCTCTCTCCACTCCGTCTCTCTTTCTCTTTCTTTATCTTTAAAGCTCATCTGCTCCTTTTCTCTGTGAAGGTAACATACCAGTCCTTGTAGACTGACTAATATTCCTGCATTTCCTTTCCTTCTCGTTCATTCGTGCCTCTCACAAAATAGCTTTAAAATTTCTCCCCTAATTACAATACTCTTATCTTATATTGTTATACCGTCCACCTCTGTGGATCAGTGGCTAAGGTGCTCGGCTGCTCACTCGAAATTCGCGGGCTAAAACCTGGCCGCGGCAGTCACATTTCGGTTGAAGTGAAACGGTAGATGCGGGTGTATACTGTGCGATCACAGCGGAAGTTACAGGACATGAGACGGTCTAAATTCCCGGAGCCCTCCCTACGGCAGGTACACCGAAATCTTATACATATGTAAAGTTACCTGCTTAGCTACCGGGTCAGTGGTAGGCCAGAATAGAAAGTAACAAAGATGATTGCGAAAGAAGCACGCAAGCGTGCCAAAATCAAAGCTACTGCAGCCGCCGTTACTTGTGAAAACTAGGTTAACAATACATAGAAGAACAGCCAAGTATTCTATTTTCCATGTTGCATAAATTTTTTTTGCCGCTGCCAATACTTCAGCGCAGTGACTTCTCACAAATTAATTCCGCGAAAATAGACAATTGACAGCAGTTTCATTTAAAACCACTAAGTTATTTTTGTGACACTGTTCAAGAAAGTTGTCGATGTGATAATAATATGTGTAGCTACCTAGCAAACAGGTGAGGGGTAAAGACCGGAATCACAGTGTCATGCTGACTTGAATGGTTGCTGTACCAGATTGACTTCCATTTGGCAGCATTCTTTCGCCTGCTTCGAGGGCGTATTATGCTTCCGTGTGCGGGCTTCTTCTATTGTGAATGACCTTAGCGGCCAGCTCCTTGTTTAAAATAGCGACGCCTGAATGAGCTTGTTTAGTGGAGGAGGATTGAAGAACAGAAGAAAGAAGGCAGGAAGGTTAACCCGGCACATGGCTGGTTCTCTACCCTACAATGGCGGAATGAGATGAGCTTGTTTACCCAACAAGACCCGACATAATTTACGGGATACGCAACAGCAGCGTCCACTGCTTTACGCATTCCTTTGATCTTGCTACGTTTAGTTACTGTCACGCTTGCCGACCATCGGTCGTCACTATCATTCAGATCGTTCAGCAACTAAGCAACTACCAGGAAGTTCACCATTTATTCTGAGAGGAAGGACGGCGTCAGCGTGTCTACATCCGCTGCTCTGAAAGATCGATAGTGCAAGGGGTCCCGAGTGGTAAGAAGATAAGTGGTTGCGCTCTATTGACCACGTCCTCGCCACCACACGCACAGTGTATCAGGCCAATGACTGTACCAACGGGAGGATGCTAGACCTCTGGTTATCTTGGTCAAAGCACGCGTGTGTCTACACGCCTCCTCTCCTCTCGTCTTCTCCTACGATGCTCGTGCTGCCTTGAGTAATGTATTGGGCCTCTGGCCTTCGGGCACTGGGACCCGCCTCTGGTCGGTCACCCGTGCTCTGAGGAGTCATTTTTCTCCACTTGAAACAGGCAGGAGCATGAGATGCTACATTAGCCAGGAATAAGTGAGAAGGCTCTTGGGCGCTGAATTTATTGGTTCCTTTTTAATGATCAGTGGTCGTTTAGTTCATACATTCGAAGAAATAAAGAGCTTCTGCATGAGTGCGTTTAGAGATTCATTTGTCAGATACGTTTCTCGATTCGCGCGAAAGTAAATACGTCGCATTCCTGCCTTTTTTTTAACATTAATTACGCTCTGAAAGACCAAAACTGACTTCGCCCAAGTGGTGCCAAGCCGGCAGTAAGTGCGGAGCTGGGCTAGCATTGAAGGCTTTTCTCGTTAGTTCTCTTTTTTTCCTCGTCTATTTCTTGGTGTGTTCGTGTTCATGTATACTTTTTTGTATTTCTGTCTCTTTGTTTTTCGTCGCTTTCTCTCTCTCTGTCTCTCTCTCTCTCTACATATATATATATATATATATATATATATATATATATATATATAAATATATATATTGTGAGCATTATTTATGCGTCTCTTCTTTTCATCTGCAAATACTCATCATCACCAGTCAAGTTTAGGTTGTGGGGCACATACTCGAGTCAATAAAAGGAGAGTCTCGAGTGTTCTCGACGCCATCTTACAAGTGGTGGAGAGTGCTGCCCGGTTCCTGCGTCCTCTCGCGTTCTCGGACACCCCAGCGTCTTCTAGAACACAACCCTGGAGCTCCGTTCAGGCCGCCACTTAAACGACCTAGGTCCGGTAATGTCGCAAGCCGCCCAGTCCAGCGTGCCAGTTTCGTCACCGCTCCCACCGGCAAGAAACCCTTCTCACCTGGTCACCAGTCCTCAAAAGGATCCTCCGCTGTTCGCAGGGCTTCCGGGTGAATACGTTGAAGACTGGCTAGAGGAGTATGACCGCGTGAGTGTTATCAACAACTGGGATGGGCCTGCGAAACTCACCCACGTTGCATTCTACTTGAGCGGCGTCGCAAAAACGTGGTTTTTCAACCACGCCACAGATTTTCCGACATGGCCCGCCTTTACACGTCAGCTCCACCAGATTTTCGCCAACCCGTCAGTGCGCTCGGATATCGCCAAAAAGAGGCTTGGTGCACGTGTTCAACGCCCTGGCGAGTCTTACACTTCTTACATCGAAGATGTTCTCGCCCTTTGCCGCCGCATCGACAACGATATGGCAGAAAACGACCGTGTGCGCCACCTGCTAAAAGGAATTGCGACTGTCGCTTTTAATGCGCTTGTGGTGCAAAATCCTCAAACCGTAGCCGATGTTGTCGCTACCTGTCAGCGCCTTGAGGAGCTTCAGACCACTCGGGTACAACCTGATATGTCTGATCTGAGCTCAAGTCATGATACAACAGAGCTGCGTGCACTGATCCGCTCTATCATCCGCGAGGAACTTCACGCATAGGCTTCACCTCGACACCTCGATATCCGAACAACGCCACCCGCTACTAGTTTGCGCGACGTCGTGAGGGAGGAACTGGCCTTGATGACTAGTACACCAGCTCCGAGTTCACATCCCATGCCCAGTTATGCTCACGTTGCCGCAACGACACCTACGCCCCACCAGAGCCTGGCCTCGATGACTGTCACACCTGTCCCGAGCTCATATCCTGTGGCCATGCCAACGTATGCTCAGGTTGCTGCTAGGACGCCTGCACCCCAGCAAAGCCCAATGCAGCTACCAGCGCCCGAAGCGCATGGTTCGCTCAACTCACTCGCACCGCGACCATCTTCCCAGCCTTACAACGCCTGGCGCACTTCGCGGCCGACTTGCTTCTATTGCGGCATCCGTGGTCATATTTCAAGGTTTTGCCGACGCCGTCAGCAAGACGAACGACGAGGCTACGATAACCTTGAACGAGACGACTTCTACGCGACTGGACCCCCCTATCGTCGGCTGTATCCGAACAGCACACGTCGGTCGCCGTCTCCGCAGAACTTTGACCCAGTTGGCACTTCCCGGTTCACACGTCGTCGCTCACCTTCACCGATGCGGCGTTCTTCTTCTCCTCTCCGACCTTCTACTTCAATTCCCGACCGCCAACTGGAAAACTGAACAGTGCAGCTTCGGGAGGGAAAGCTGCATCTTTCGAAGTGCGTCAAACTCCTTCGGACCGCCCATCGAATGTTTTATTGGTGTATGTTGAAGGTATACAGACAGAGGCACTGGTGGACACAGGCGCATCACTTTCCGTAATTCGTGCAGACTTTTGTGCCCGCTTGAAAAAAGTTAGGACGCCCTACGATGGTCCTCCCCTTCGTTGCGCAGATGGAGTCCCTATTCAGCCTTCAAGTGTTTGCACAGTCCGTGTCTTCATAGATGGCATCATTCACCACATTCAGTTTCTTGTACTTCCTTTGTGCACTCACACAGTAATTTTAGGATGGGACTTCTTTTCTTCGGCATCAGCTTTCATATCGTGTCGTCAGCGAGTCATTCGAATGTCAGCTACTGAGAGTTCATTGGATGTCGATCCATACAGCTTCCGTTTCATTGCTGCTACTGATTGTTTCATTTCGCCAGGAGATGAACAACTTCTAACGATCGCTTCGGATACTATAGTTAATGGTGACGTGTTCATAGCTCCATCAGTTCGCTCGAAACCTGCGGGGCTTACCATAGCACCCGGCCTTGTGCGGTTTAACGACGGTAAAGCATTGGTCATCGCCTTGAATCCAACTTCTTCGCCAGTGATGCTGCCCCATGGCACTGCTGTGAGCTGCTTCGTTGACAGTGAGCCCTTTTTACTGATTCCCCTTCACGCAGAATCACCGCCTTTGTTTGCTACTACTGATATCAAGGCTACCACTGTTACCTTAAATGACACCATAAGTCCTCACCTCACTGCCGAGCAAAAGAGAGACCTCTTAGACCTTCTCCAAAAGCACAGCCTTTCGTTTGATGTACATTGCAAAGTCCTGGGCCGCACCTCCGTTGCAGAGCACAGCATCGAAACCGAAGGCAGCTCCATTGTACGCCGCCGCCCATACCGTCTCTCTTCGGCTGAACGGCAAATCATCGAGAAAAATGTCACCGACATGCTCAAACGGGATATTATTCGACCTTCATCCAGCTCCTGGTCGTCTCCTGTGGTGTTGGTCCGGAAAAAGGATGGCTCTGTCCGCTTTTGTGTTGATTACAGAGCGCTCAATAAGATCACGAAAAAAGACGTATATCCGTTGCCACGCATAGATGATGCCTTGGCCTCCCTACAAGGCGCAGAATATTTCTCCAGCCTCGACCTCCGATGCGTGTATTGGCAAATACCTATGCGCAAAGCAGACAAGAAGAAAACAGCGTTTTCGACGCCTGACGGGCTTTACGAATTTAACGTCATGCCCTTTGGCTTATGCAACGCTCCAGCAACATTTGAGCGCATGATAGATACTGTCTTACGTGGTCTCAAATGGAAAACCTGTTTATGTTATTTAGACGACATCGTCATTTATTCTTCTACTTTTTCTCAGCACCTTAAGCGTTTGGACGAAGTTCTAACGTGCATTTCGAACGCTGGCCTACAGCTCAATACAAAAAAGTGCCATTTCGCCAGCACAAGCATCAAAGTATTGGGTCACCTTGTCAGCAAAGACGGCGTTCGACCCGACCCCGACAAGGTTGCTGCCGTAATTAGCTTTCCACGTCCGCGCAATCAAAAACAATTGCGAAGTTTCGTGGGCCTGGCGTCTTACTTCCGCCGCTTCATCCGTCACTTTGCTGCCATTGCGGGGCCGTTACACAAGCTTCTGACGTCAAAGACGGATTTCACGTGGACTGACGAGTGCGAGTGTGCTTTCCAAGCCCTTAAGCGTGCTTTGACTTCAGACCCCGTCCTCCGTCACTTCGATGAGAGTGCACCCACTTTCCTGCACACAGATGCCAGCGGCCACGGAATCGGTGCTGTCCTCCTCCAGCGCGACGACACTTCACGTGAGAGAGTAGTTGCGAATGCCAGCCGCGCACTAACACCTGCAGAGCAGAACTACTCGATAACAGAGCAGGAATGTCTCGCTGTCGTTTGGGCCATCCAGAAATTTCGACCTTATCTGTATGGACGCCACTTTACTGTGGTTACCGACCACCATGCCCTATGCTGGTTGTCCTCGCTGAAGAATTTGTCTGGGCGCCTCGGTCGCTGGATACTGCGTTTGCAAGAGTACACTTTTGACGTTGTGTACAGGTCCGGCAAACAGCATCAGGATGCTGACGCTCTCTCTCGCTGCCCTCTGCCACTTTCATCTCCAACCACGCATCCTGAATGCCCCTCAGGTGATCAAGCGGCTTCCTGTTCACTCACGTTATCACCCCTTGCAGTTGCTGGGTCGCTACCTTTAAACAACATCACCCAGTTTGCCACGTACCAACGTGACGACCCCTACTGTAACCGCATCATCGGATACTTGAATAGCTCGCCTTCTCCACCTAATGCCAGACTACGTCGTCAGCTACGGCTGTTCAAGCTAGAGAACAATGTCCTGCAGCACTATACTTACAATGCGGATGGGCATCGGTGGGTGCCAGTACTTCCCCGTTCGCTGCGAAAACAAGTTCTCGAAGCATTGCACGACGACCTATCAGCTGGACACTTGGGATTTCAAATGACCTACAACCGCGTTAGGAGCCGTTTATTCTGGCCTGGTCTTTCTACCTTTGTGGCTAATTATGTCGCTTCTTGCGCACTTTGTCAACGCCGGAAACGACTAACTTCAGCTCCTGCTGGCTTATTACAACCCATTCCATGTCCCGACACACCTTTTGCCGTTGTCGGAATAGACCTCGTCGGGCCACTTCCCGTAACGCCAGCGGGCCACCGCTGGATCGTCACAGCCATCGACCACCTCACACGATACGCGGAGACCGCTCCTCTACGCACTAGCTCCGCCTCAGACGTTGCCGCCTTCTTTTTAGAAGCCATTGTGTTGCGTCATGGTGCGCCTCGCACGTTGTTGAGTGACCGGGGCAAGGCCTTCATGTCGACAATTCTTGACGAAATTCTAAAAACTTGTGGAACACTTCATAAGACCACATCCGCTTACCACCCACAGACAAATGGGCTGACAGAGCGATTCCACCGGACTCTAATCGACATGATATCTATGTACATCGGACCCAATAATTGGGACAAAATCTTGCCGTTCGTAACATTTGCACACAACACCGCTGTTCAACGAACCACCGGGTATTCACCTTTCTTCCTCGTCTATGGTCGTGCGCCGACATTCACCATTGACGCCTCTTTCTTCAATGTAATGACGAAAACGTCGACGACTACGCCAGAACATTTCGTCTCAAGGCTTGCTGAGGTATGGCAACGTGCTCAACTCAACACGGAGGCCAGTCAAGAAGACCGCAAGCAACGCTATGACAGCTTTCGTCGAGACGTCACCTTCCGTCCTGGAGATGAAGCACTACTTTAGACGCCTGTTCGCACACCCGGATTGTGTGAAAAGTTTCAGTCTCGCTTTCTAGGACCTTACGTTGTTTGTGAAAGAACATCTCCGGTCAATTACCTTGTCACTCCCGTCGAGGGTTCCTCGGACCGTCGTTACCGTGCCTCCGAGATTGTCCACGTTTCACGTCTTAAACCCTTTGTGCGCCGTACCTTTTCCGCCTAAGTCTCGGCCGGGCCGGCCGCTCAAGTGCGCGGGGAAAATAAGTGTGAGAATTATTTATGCGTCCCATCTTTTCATCTGTAAATACTCATCACCAGTCAAGTTTAGGTTGTGGGGCACATACTCGAGTCAATAAAAGGAGAGTCTCGAGTGTTCTCGACGCCATCTTACAATATATATATATATATATATATATATATATATATATATATATATATATATATATATATATATATATACATGTGTGTGTGTGTGTGTGTGAGTGTGTGTGTGTACTGATTGTTGCAAGATACCGTTATGAAAATCAACTGATTATGAAATGACCATTTAGTGCGATGAACACTCCATGGCTACAGTCCTACGGGCGAAAGTCAGCTTGCGATATGTCTTCATCCCTTGGGAGTTTGTGTGCCATTAGTGCTACTACTCTTAATGAAACTGCGCCACCTCCCGCTAAAGAAAAAAATGGCAGATCCCAGATACAATGGGAATCGATGATATGCGAAGCACGAATGAAGAAGATTGTTATGTCATTATAAGATCAGCACAACGTTATGAGGCGGAGGTAAACTATGACGTACATGGCTTCCATGACATTATTATCATATTTGGACGTTTCATTTACATTCGTCGTCCAGCCTCGTATGTATTACAAAATTTGAAGTATGTGGAACTGGCGAAACGGCTGCGAGCACGCTAACAGCGTAGCATGTACTCATGCTTTACATGACACACATATCATGATTATCATGTTTGGACGTGTCGTTTATCTTCGTAGTCTATTCACATCACATGATACAAAATTTGGTATATGAGGAGCTAGCGAAACGGCCGCGAGCGCATTATGAACGTGGTATGTTGTCACGTTCTTACATGGCATTGGTTTCATGATTATCATGCTTGCACCAGTCATATACATTCGTCATCTATTGACGTCATGTAACATCAAATTTAGTATATGTGGAGCTAGTGAAACAGCCGGGAGCGCATCATGAAGGGCCCAGTATACTCCTACGTAACGTTGACGCTCGCGCACGGTGGGTGCAGCTACACTACGCTAGCAAAATGCGAGCACTGTGTAGTCTCACGCCAGGCTCGACCGGGGCGACCAGCGTCCGTCGGAGCGGCCGGCGGCACCAGGCGAGAAATGCAACATGCTGCATTTCACGCCGATGACGTTACCCAGCTATACCCAGACAGCACTGCGTCTGCCTCTTTACGTGATGGAGGGACGCCGGACGTGCTCAAACGCGCATGCATCAAATCAACGCAGCGCGGCGCACGCCTGAGAGTATAAGGCACGCAGATCGGCGCCTGGCGTGGCATCGCCGGCGTGACGCGAGGAAACGAACGCTGGAGCGCACGCGCGCCAGGTGACGTCGAAGTGTACTGGCGCCTTGAACGTAGCATGTATTCGTGTTCTTACATAGCACGCATCTCATGATTATCGTGTTTACACCCGTCACATAATTTAGTCATCCTTTGACGTGACGTAGTACCTACTTCAGCATATGTGAAGCTAGTGAAACGGCCGCGAGCGCATCATGAGTGGGACATGTAATCATGTTGTTACATTACCCGATTTTTGTGATTATCATGTCTGTACCAGTCACATACCTTCGCCATCCATTCACGTCCCATAATACCTAATTTGGCATATGCGAAGCTAGCGAAACGGCCGCGAGCGCGTCATAAGTGTGGCATGTAGTCATGTTGTTACATGACACACATGTTATTATTTTCATGTTACGGTCTGTCGCTTGTGATCGCCATGCAGTCATGCCATACCGTACCGGTTTTGCAACATGTGATGTGAACGAGACCACCGCAAGAGCAGCAAGACCATGAAATGCAAATCACGACATTCATGACATACATGTCTTGATTTTTATGTTACGACTAGTCAAAGATGTTTTTCATGCAGTCATGTTATGCCATACAAGGTTTGGTATCGATGCTCTTATCAAAACAGCCACGAGAGCTAAAAGTCATAGGTGGCTAAATAGATAGATAGATAGATAGATAGATAGATAGATAGATAGATAGATAGATAGATAGATAGATAGATAGATAGATAGATAGATAGATACGCTCAAAGTCGCCAAAGTTTGCTCAGAAATGCAGTAGGGTTGACAGGCGGGCTAGTTGGTACAAATTCATAATAGAATAATTGGAAGCGCAAACCAACGGGACTCAAGAGAAGAGTTTGTCTCTTCTCTTGTGTTCCGTTGCTTTGCGCTTCCAATTATTCCAATATGAATTTGCTAAGAAATGCTTCGCATTTAAAATATTTCGCATTCAAAACCATGGGTAGATACGAAGCAGCGGGCGCTCACACTTACACTGGCCGCGGCGTTGGCGCTGGCGCTCACCGCGAGGTTGCACAGGAGAGAAATCTGGGAATGCGCAAAGCACAGACTGATTTACCGGTGTTTCCTGTTGGAACATGCCAATCGCTGCTAATAGACGTCTCTGATTGGGCACAGAGACCCGCAGTCTGCTTCTGATTGATGGGCACGCTGTGAGTTTTTTTTTATTGTTCAACCTCGCACAGTGGAAATCTACCCCGACCAGCTTGAAGGTGAAGATACCATGCCTGCATATACAGGTGGCCAGTGAATGGTTGTGCGCTTGCCAGACGAGAGACGGAGGAGCGAGCGTAAGTTTTCAGATGTTTCCCGCGTCAGCATTGCGAGGCTAAAAGAGAGAGCGTAGGTCAGGAGAGAAGGCTGAGAAAATACGTATGCGCAAAGGGGGTGTAAACGCCTTGGGCAGAAATGCGTAGAGGAGTGAGAGGGCGTGTGAGCTCAAGTTAGAAGACGCTCCTTGCATTGAGGTTGCGACGTGAGAGAGGGGAAGAGACGCGCCAGCGCAGTAAGGGTGGTCATGCCACACACTAGATTGAGCTCGACCCTAAGCTGCCCCGCATTCAATAATATTGGAAGTCTTGCATCCCAAAACCATCATATCATTTTGAGAGATGTCTCTGTGGATAGCTCCGGAAATATTAACCATCTGCTGTCTTTTGACATGCCCTGAAATCGCGCAGTACACGGTGACAGAATCTTTGCTCTTCCATCAAAATTCGACCGCTGTGGCCGGCATCGAACCCGCGACCTTTTGTTCCGCCCACGAGCACAGTAACAATTGTTCTGTCGAGGTGGACAGATGAACCCTTACGTTCAAATTTATTGGATAGGGAGAGACATGGAATTGCGAGAAAGAAACGGCAAAACAAGGAGGAGGAAGAAGAACAGCAAGAGAGAAGGCAGCGACTTTTACCTGACACATTCCCGATTTCCTACCCTACGCTGAATATGTGGGAAATAGGAGTAACAGATGAGATAGTGAGCAAAGAGAAAGGAAATAAAGGAGAAAATCACCACTACATTGACTGGCGCGTATACAGTAGTCGTACTATACAAACGTCAAACGCATTCACATAGGCTGGAAACAACTAAACAAACATCTACAGTACCAGAAGGACACCTTCATTAAACATTTGCACACTAATGTGGCAAATGTTACGCAGGAGTGAGCTAGCGATTGGTGCACCTGTTGTAGAGGTGGAGATGGCTATTTTATTATTATACATATGAACTAAGTCGCTTCGTCTTAGCGTATACCTTCATTTCAATTTTCCTTAAAGAGCTTGTCACACGTTTAAAAAAAACGCTGGTTGTGTTGTCAAAAACGTTCTTGAACTGGAGGCGCACCAGCTCCTGTCATGTTCACTGGCTTATAAAGTTTATCCTAGAATGAAATACTGTGCTGTATACCACTAGTGGCTGTTAGAAACACACAGAAAGCAGTTTTCAATTGTATTTGACAAACAAACACATAGTTGATCCTTCTTTCATTGGATCACTAAAACACGAAAGTAAAGTATAGCCATACAGAAGTTGAATTTTTATGTACATTGATATAAAAGAGCTAGCACAGAGTCTATCGGTGTTCGACAGCTATAAAACTGTTTACCATAGATGTATTCACGTTGCTAACTACTCATAAATATCCACGACGACTAACGTCCATCACTCATGAATAAATGAACCCTTGCGGTCACATATGCTTGTTGTAGCTGTAGTAGTTAATAATAAAAGCGGAACCAGAGAATGTGATTTGATACCATAAGAGCTTTCCTGATTGGACGCAGAATTCGGGGCTAAGTCGCCCACTCGCGGCATATTGGAGTTGCTGTACATCACTGCCCGACCAAGGGAAAATATCGCGCGCTATTTCTGCCCTTTGGCTAGCCGCAATTATTCGCGAGGCAGGCGTAAGTCAGGAAAGCGGAGGCAAGGCCAAAAGAAGCCGGTGCGAGTCACAGGGCAGTTTTAAGAATAAATGCTATCAGTGACGCTGACGCTTGGGGTAACGTCGCCACCCTGGGGGTGTCTTGAGGCATTCATGAAATTGCACTTCTCCAGAGGAAACACACCGAATGGGGTGGACACTTTCAAACGACGCGTTTAAGGAAGTTATCGTGGGTTTTGCGGTCATTATGCATCACTGCACTTTAGCAGGAAGGCTGTGAGGGGAGAGTGGCAGATATAAATGGTGTATGCTCAAAGTCACACAGTGAGTGACCCTGGCGTAGAGGATAGCCTGCCCGGCAAAGTCTGCGGTGGACCCAGATGTCATGGGCTCGACTCCTGTTGACAAAACTCTGTCTTATGATCATGCGTATTCTTTCATGTCCTTCCTATAATGGAACTACGTCACTTAAGTCTTGATGAACCCCGGGCTGTAACGCTGTCGTGTTAAAAAAAGTTTTATACTTGACCCGTAGATGCAGTTGTGGAAGCGTTTGGTTGAAAGCTCACTATGTAGAAAAACAGTTAAAGGTAGCACTTACGCATATTCGGAGAGGCCGTCTGAGCACGTCGACGAATACAGCTTAAAGAATATTGAACAAACAGCAAAACAGAACTGGGCCTTCGGAAACAAAAGCAAAAACGTAGGGTAGAATAGGTTAGCGCGCTGTTTTCTGTGACAAACAAATTGCGCCATCTGCAGCAGCATACACCAACCGAGTTATTTCCGTTTACACAAAGTGGAAAGAAGCAAGCTTGATTGCTTCTTTCCACTTTGTGTAAACGTGGTCCTAGAACAACGTTGCCGTGGTCCTAGAAGCAAGCTTGATTGCTTGCTTCTAGGACCACGGCAACGAACACGGGTCGCAAAGTGTATAGTACAAACAGAGCAAAGGTACGCAGAAAGATAGCCAAGAAAAATGAATCACGTGTGATAGCCGGCTCCCGCTGTTTGGCGTCTTCGCTGCGGGTATACCGAATGACGAATGGACCGGACGTTTCACTGATGTCCAAGGGAAGTGCTCCCGTCTGCTGGGAGATTTACCCGCAAAAGCGAAATTGATGAACGTTTCTCGATTCCTTGACCGACCATGCTGCCAGCCTAGAAGTGGGAAAAACGGCAGGGCGTGAGATATTTATGAAATACGAAGCCCGGGTCCAACACGCTGTTTGTTATATCTTCACGTTTATTCAAAGGCTTTTTTGGTACGAAAAATCAGTGCAATGAGCATTTTGTGACCTCTCACGTTATGTTCACTAAACAATGCAATGTTGAAGTAGTAAGCAGCGGCCACACAGCCGGCAAACTTTCTGAACACGGGCACCTGAACTCGGGCACTTGAACACGGGCACCCGAACGAGGGCATTACAGAGGTTATAGGATACGCACACAATAATTTGTGCGTTTGTATTTATTCGTATTTCAGTATTTATTTATCTAGTTGTTACATACCTGCATGTCTCCAGCGGGCATTACAGCCGGAGGGGCAAATTCAGATAAAAACAAAAGTAAATTCACACACAAAACAAAGTAAAACACATGATTGTCCAAGATATTCAAAGTGTCAGATGATAGGGCATTTCGTTCTCTTGTGGCATGTGAAAAAATGAAGAATATTGAAGACGTCACCACTGAAAGCAAACTCTTGAATTTTTAGTGACGACACATAAGTGGAATACTTGATACATCTTTCTCCATCAGTGTCGGTTTAAAATCGTAAACAGAGAGAACAATTACACCATCTCCCGCTAAAGGGAACTATGTATAGATGCGAAGCAGCTGGCATCATTGCTTACACTGGCGGTGGCGATTGCGCTGGCACTCACCGCGGTAGACCGCAGGGGAGAAAACTGAGGACGCACAAAGCACGCAGTGAATTACTGGTGTTACCTACTGGAACATGCCAATCACTGCTGATAGGCACCGAGAGACAGATGACTCCAAAGGAACACAGATACCCGCAGTGCGTTTCTAGTTGACGAGCACGCTACGAATTTTTATTGTTCACACCCGCACCAGCTTGAAGGTCAAGAACCAGTGCCTGCATATGCGAGAGAGAGAGATAAAGATGCAAGGAAAGGCAGGGAGGTTAACCAGACGCACATCCAGTTTGCTACCCTGCACTGGGGAAGGGATGAAGGGGAGAAAAGAGGTTGCAGAGAGATAAGAAGGTACACACAATCACGAGTACACTCGGGGGACCTTGGGCATCTGCCTGTTCAACTGAGGCAGATGCCCAAGGTCCTAGAATCTTCTGCAGACAAAATGGTCTGGAGGCAAGTTGATTCAAAACCATCCGGAGCTGGCATCGCTGTGTGTCGTAGCAAGCGCAGCTGCACAGGACGTGTTCAATGGTCTCTTCAGCTCCGCAGTAGTCGCATGTAGAGGTGTCTGCCATACCAATGCAAAAGGACTACACCTTTGTGAATGCAATACCCAACCAAAGGCGGCATAACAGTGTCGCATCGGAGCGGTAAAGTTGTGATGGTAGCTTTATCTTGAGCAAAGGATCCAGTTCATATAATTGACACCTTTGGAAGCTGGTAGACGACCAGAACGTGCGTGTGAGATCTCGAGCCAGCAGGTAAAGTTGTCTTGCTGCATCATTCCTTGATAGGGGAATCGGGACCACACGGGTTCCTTCATGGGCTGAGCGGGCTGCATCATCGGCTAATTGATTTTCGGTAATACCGATATGTCCAGGCAGCCATCGATATATAATATCATGCCCTCGTTCTAGAGCTTGATGATGACAATGTCTTATTTCATGTACCAATTGTTCATGATTCCTCCTACGCATGGAGACTGCAAACTCTCAAGCGCTGCCTTCGAATCACAGAATATGACCAAATTTTCTGGACGCTCTTGAACGAGATATTTTAAAGCAGTCCTTATAGTAGCAAGCTCTGATGCCGTAGATGTAGTAACATGCAACAACTCAAATTTGATTGTCAGTGCTGCAGCCGGAATAACAGCGGCACCTGATGAGCTGCTGGACGAAACGGACCCATCAGTGTATATCTGCGTTCGGTCCAAGTACAACTCATGTAATAATAGCAGTGTTGCTTGCTTCAATGCTACTCTGGAGTGATTGCTTTTTTTGATACCCGGAATTTCTAGACGTACTTGCGGCTGGTCGAGGCACCACAAAGGACATGCCATTCTCGTAGCTGGCGTATATCCTGATGGAATGCTGTTTGGGTGCTTGGCTATGACGTCTCAAAACGTGGCACGTGGTGTTCCGGAGCGTAGAAGAGCCAAGTGGTTGTCGGGGACGCGGCTAGCATGTCGAATGTGCGCTCTGAGGCAATCCACAACTATATATGTCCTGACCGGATGGTCTTTGGCCAGCATGATTGTGGCATAAGTAGAAGCGCATCGGGGCAGTCCTAGACAGATACGCAGCGCCTGACCCTGCAAACTCTCCAATGAATGAGTATTGGATTTGCAAGTGTTAGTCAGTACCGGCAAGCTGTAGCGCAATCAACCCAGAAATAGGGCCCTGTACAGCTGTAGCATGGAGGCCGCAGAAGTTCCCCATGCTTTCCCGCACATAAATTTCATTATATGCACATTAGATAGCAGTCTCTTCTTCAAGTACGCACAGTGCGGGCTCCACGAAAGACTTCTGTCGATTATTATGCCCAGGAAATGATTCGTCCGTGCATATTTGACACTCTGCCCATTGATATAAACAGGGTATGGCGTCATTGATTTGCGTGTAAACGCCATCAACGCGCACTTCACAGTTGATATATTTAGGCCTTGTTTCTGAAGGTAGGCTGTTGCGAGGGTTGCTGCCCGCTGTATTCGTGCACGCACCTGAGGGCGAGTAACTGCAGCACTCCGGAGGCAAAAATCATCGGCGTATATGGATAGGCACACCGACTTTGGCAGAACGACCAGTTAATGGTTGTGCAGCGCAAACAGTTGGTATTTAGGAGCAAAGCTTTCGGCCGTGTGTCGTGCGTCCGCGAAGTATGTATATATGTATGTATGTATGTATGTATGTATGTATGTATGTATGTATGTATGTATGTATGTATGTATGTATGTATGTATGTATGTATGTATGTATGTATGTATGTATGTACGTATGCACGTATGTATGTATGCATGTATGTATGTATGTATGTATGCAGTAGTAGTAGTCATTGTCGTAGTAGTAGTAGTGTGTCGTAGTATTACGTAGCGACCTCCTCAGCCGGACTAGAGAAGCGGCACGCCCGCACTCATTTCAAATGAGGAAAAAACCCACGCACGTCAATCATAAATAAAAAGATACTTGTTTCTCAATAAATAGCCTAAAAAGATGAGTGTCAGTGAATAATCTGCAGTAAAATTTGCCTTAAATTTGAGTCTTAAAAGAAACTAGTATTAGAAGGACGCACTTTGAACACTGTATGGTTGCCACGTTGAGCTCGCTGGGCGTAACCTCCTTGGTTTTAGCAAGGTTGAGCGAGTGTTGGGCCGCAGTTTCATAAAATAGAGGCGGCGAAAAACGGGAAATAGACACGAGGCGCAGACCGTAAGAAACTGCGTGCGTTCCGCTCCTCTTATCCGGCCGTGCCACTTCTTGCGTAGCCCTTCGAATGTCTGCTGGACCTGTGGTACTTCTGTATGATGAATATATGATTTAAAGATGCGAGATGGCGGCACTTGGGCTGTTAACTAGATGAACGAACGGAGAGACAGACAGATGCAAGGACGCACGAATGGATGGATGGATGAATGGATGGATGGATGGACGCCCATACGGACGATCACACAGATGGATGCATGGACGGACGGAAGCAAAAACCAACGGACGGACGGCAGCGCAGGCAGACTGACAGATGCTTCGCCCCACTCATTGTACACTCCGTGGATATGCTGTGATTTTTTTTTTTCAATAAAAAAACTGGCTTGCATACGCTGCCTGCGTCGGCGTTTTCAGGCGAGAGAGGGAGGAGGTAGGAGATAGGGGAGGAGACGCACATCCGCAATGGGAGTGTAAAAGCAGCGGGAAGAAATGTCTAGGGGAGAGAGAGGAAGGAGCAAGCATAAGTTAGCTGACGCTCCCTGCGTCAGCGTTGAGATGCGAGAAGGGGTGGAGCGTAGGATGAGAGGGGAAGGGGGCACGCATGCGCACCCGCTTTATTTTCTCACTTGAAGTATAAGTGACTAGCTGGTTGTTGTTGTTGGTTGTGGTTGTAAGGGAGAGGGAAAAGGCACCTATTTTCTGTCTGCCTCAAGGCCGACACGGCGCAGTGCCTTATAATGGTGGTGGTAGGGAGGGATAAAAAAAATAGAAGAAAATAGATGAAGAAATAGAGAGGCAGGCGACGGAAAATATAAGGAGATAGGAAAGTGGGGATCCGGTCGAATCAGTCCAAGGGCGGGGCACCACAATGCGAGAGCTGCACCGCGGCAGGAGACCGCGGAGGGCGAACCAGTCGGCGGGAGCTAAGCTGTCGTCGGAGATCGCGAGGGCACGACTGTCCAGCTTGAAATCCCCCGAGCGAATCCCGCTGGAATGATTAGATGAGCTAAGTAGTGCATGCGCAGCTAGAGCAGACACGAGAACGCAGGAGAAGGCAAGCAGGCGGCAGGAGAGACGTCAAGAAGGTAACGCGCAGCTGTTGAAGAGAGGGAAGAAGGAGAGTTGCGCTTGCGTAGTGTGAGTGCGGAGTCTGCAGATGGACCCCAACAAATACTACTGTAGTTTAATATACAGCGAGAGTAAGTAAAACAGAAATATCACCGTTTTTTTATTTTAGAGTGTTTGACTCATATTAAAGGTAAAGAAACGTAACCGAACTTTTTTGCCACAGTCTAATTGTGTGGAAATGCATCAATCCTACCCTTATTTAGGCGTTATAAAAGTACCTAAATATTTATATTCTTCAGCTCCGCTAAAATTCAGGGTATATGTTCAATATTTGAAAGGGGTGTTATAGTCAAAGACTGAAAGACAAGTTTCCATAAAAAGATGAAATGAATCCATTTCTGACGACTCAAGGACATTTTGATTTAATAACACCGTGATCCTATAATGCAAAAATTATCCTTCCTTACACGTTCTTCCACAAAGTCAGATCTAAACGAGGATCTGACTTTTTGTTAAGCATATCGCAAAAAACAAAAAAAAACAGAGCAAGACCCAGAACTAATCCCTACATAACGCCTCAGTTTGTTGAAGCATATGCACAAGAGAAACCGTTAAGCACCACAGACAGTCATCTTGCAGGGATATTTTCCACAACTCAAGTGAATTTAACATAAAATCACACCTGGCGATGTGGGGGCGTTTCCAGTCACGTGGCCTTCTATGAAAGACGTGGAGGTTGACATTACTGGTGTTGATTGCGTGTTACGGCAAATAGATACAACTAAAGCAGTTGGACCAGATGGTCTATCACAATTTGTTCTTAAAAACTGTCACAGCGTCATTGCAAAGTACTGATGCATTATAAATGAAATTACATTAAATACTGGAGTTGCCCCACATGACTGGAAAGTTGCAAACGTTATCCCGGTTCATAAATCAGGTGATAAAAAGCTTGTCGAAAATTGCAGGCCCATCTCGCTAGCAGCAATTTGCTGTAAGTTATTTGAGCACATCATATACAGTGAAACAGGTAAATACCTAGAGTCAATCAACTTCCTCACTCCATCCCAGCATGATTTCAGAAATAGACGCTTATGCGTAACTCAACTAGTCGAATTTCAGCATTACATCGCACAATCTATACACAGTGGCGCTCAAGTAGATTCAGTGTTCCTTGACTTCCGGAAAGCCTTCGATACCGTCCCACACAGTCTGTTAGAATTTGCAATGCTCTCTGCAAGCATAAACCTTAAAGTTACCAATTGTGTTAAGAACTATCTAAACGATCGACAGGAGAACGTATTGCTTAACGGCTCAAAATCGTCTGCGGTAACCGTTACGTCCAGTGTACCACAGGGGAGCGTATTAGGACCTTTGCTTTTCCTGATTTATATCAATAGTATTGTTGATGGTATTACCTCTCCCATTAGGTTATTCGCAGATGATTGTGTAGTGTTTAGAGTGATTGAATCGCACAAGGATGCTGAAATTCTGCAGCATGATCTGTACCGATTATCAACGTGGTGCGAAAAATGAAAAAAATGAGTCTAAACGTCCGTAAATGTTGCTGTATATCATTCACCAACTGGATTAGTAAACTATACACAACATACGAAATAAATAATTCAATAATTAGCAATGAATCTTACTTTAAGTATCTAGGCGTCTATTTTCCCGACAATTTCAAGTGGAATAAACACATTGACATAACTGTGACCAAGGCAGGCCGGATGCTCTACTTCATACGCAGAAATTTTAGGCAAGGTTCACAGACCGTGAAACAAACCCTTTATCTCATGTATGTAAGACCTATTCTAGATTATGCTTGCGTAATCTGGGATCCCCATCAGCAATACTTCATTGACGCACTGGAAAAGTTAAAAACCAAGCAGCCAAATTTGTTAGCAACAACTGTAATTCCTTTGCAAGCATCACAGAAATGAAACGAGCATTAAAATGGGAGACACTGATGGTAAGGAGGCAGAAACTGATGCTTAAATTTCTTCAGTGTATATATTATAATAGAAATGCCATTAACCCTCTTAATTATCTGTTCACACCAACGTACGTCTCCAATTGTCAAGACTATTCACGAAAAATATTAGAATACCGCTACAAAACCCACTCTTTCAGTAATTCTTTTTTTCGTAAAAACAATACAGGAATGGAACCGTCTACCGGATGATCTCGTCAATGAAGCTGATAATGAATCCTTTTTTTCTTCCTTGTAACAACGCCTACAATATCACTGCCACTAAGAATGATTTGTTGTGTCGGAGCGTGTGGGTGTTCATAAATGCATGACTGTGACAATGTTTTCGCTCACCAATATTCGAGTGTTTTTTTTCTTCTCTTAAAATATTTTCAGTGCTGTTGTATTTGTTGTATCTATTGTTTCGATTGAAAACTATGTAGTCAAATTATTATGTGTACCTCCCCTACGTAATGCCTTACGGCGGTGTAGGTGAAATGTAAATAAATAAAACAAATAAATAAAATCGTGTGTCATTGTATCAAATATTTTTCTGAAACTGGGTGTTATGTAGTTAATTTTTTGTGCCTTATCTATTGCTGAAGCCAGACCACGATCAACAAGTCAGGTTGGACATTAAAAACTGTCTAAAACCATGCTGACTACTGCTTAGATAGTTGTTTTTAATTAAAAGTGACATAATCGAAGCACAAAATACGTGCTCCATTAGTGTACATGATATGCCACTCGACGTCACTTATTTAGGGCATGTGGCTGCCAATCGTTTCGCGTTCTCGTTACCCTTCTGGGCACTTAATACACCCCTCTGTTGGAAGCAAAACATGCATGAAAAGGAGCGTTGAGAGCTCAGTTGTCATTGCTGTTCATCTTACGCAGTATTGTCTCAGTTTATTTATTTATTTTTTATTTATTTAATACTGCCAACTTGCTTTACAAGCCATAGGCAGGAGTGGATTGTACACAAAAGAAAATGTTGAACAATCTGTGAGAACGGTTCCAAACAAATCTGTGGAATAAAACTAAAAACAGTGTTGAACAATCTTTTCAGTATGTGAAACAAGAAACAACAGGTTCCAGTAAAACACACACGATAATACAGTTGAAAATACTGGTAAGAAAATATATGGACCACAGGGTGAAAAAATGTTTCAGTTTAGGACAAATAAAATAACTACAAGGGGAAAAAAAGAGAAGAAATGTGCAAAAAGAGCGCATGTTCACGCAGTAGTCTGCTCGACAACGATAAGAAGGGTGTAATGACTTTTGTTTCAATGTCGCACGCCATCTGGAAAGCGACAGACGCCACAGGAAACATCTCGGTCATAGATGAGCGAGAGCGTGCATAAACGACGACATGGTTGGGCTCTGTAATACATTTTCAGGCAATGCGTTCCATTCATGGATTGTACGAGGGAAGAACGATTTTTTGAACATGTTGGTTCGGCACGAGTATTCGATTAACTTGAACGAATGAGATGAACGGGTTGGGCGCCTACTACACGGTTTAATATACAATTCCCTATCTATTTTGACATGTTGTCGATGAATCAGGTATAACATCTTGAGCCTGTCTCGATAGCGTCGTACCTCTAGAGTTTCGAGGTTCGCGTCCTGTAAAAGAGCACTGACGGATGTATGACGACGGTAAGAATTAAAGATAAATCTGACTGCTTTCCGCTGTATGTTTTCGATTTCGCTTACGTTTGAATGGGTGTAGGGGCCCCAGACAGGAGTAGCGTATTCTAGTAATGGTCTTATGAATGTCTTGTAGGCCAACAATTTTATATTGCTCGTAGATTTAGCCAAGGTTCTTCTCAGGTATCCAAGTTTCTTCATGGCCTTTTTTTTAATGTGAGCTACATGGTTACTCCACCTAAGGTCCGACGTGATCACTAAACCGAGGTATTTATATTGCGTGACAGACGATAAGTTATGGCCATTAATGCTGTACACAAAAGGTAACGACTTCTGTTTGCGTGTTATGGTCATCGATACTGTTTTTCTGAGGTTAATGCTCATTTGCCATTCTAAGCACCAAGTAGCTATAACTGATAAAGATGAATTTAGGATAGCCTGATCTGCCTCGCTGTGGATTTCATTGTAGAGTATGCAGTCGTCTGCAAACAACCGAATTTTAACTGGTATGTGTTGCACTATGTCATTAATGAACAGTAGAAAAAACAGGGGACCCAAGACTGATCCCTGTGGTATTCCAGACCGCACATCAGATGAGTCCGACTTTGCGTCGTCGACAACGAATGTTTGTCGCCTGTTTGTCAGATACGCCTCTATCCATTGAAGTAGCTGGTCGTTTTTGAGAATGGGTTTTAGTTTTAATAGCAACTTTTGATGGGATACACGGTCAAAGGCCTTTTCAAAATCCAAAAATATTATGTCAATTTGACCTTGGCTGTCCAGTGCTGCCGCAATTTCATGTACGGTTTCCAGTAGTTGCGTTACGGTTGACATTCCGCGACGGAAGCCGTGTTGACGTGTGTCGCAGAGGCCATTATTTTCAATGAAGACTGAAATGTGCTTAAATATAATGTGCTCCATCAGTTTCGATGAGGTACAAAGAAGAGAGATAGGGCGGTAGGAGGACAGCAGTGAGCGGTCTTCTGATTTAGGGATGGGAATAATCTTTGCATGCTTCCAGTCGTGTGGTATCTCTGCACGTGAAAGTGATTTGTTGAAAATAATGCACAGATATTTGGCGCACCATTCCGCATATCTCCGGAGGAAAGCATTAGGTATTTCATCGACGCCTGGCGATTTTTCACGTCAATGCCAAGAAGCAAGGACAGTACTCCCGCTTCGTTTATGTCGAGGGAGCTTATGGGCGGAGTAGCGTCTAGAACAGATATGCGTGGTATCTTGCCATCATCACTCGTGAACACGGAGCAGAAGTACTCGTTCAGTGCATTTGCAATTCTGAGTTTGTCAGTCAACATGATACCATCAACACAAATATCAGACACGTGGGTCTTCTTTGGCGATAGATATCTCCAGAACTTATCCGGGGATGACTCAAGAAAGTTTTTCAGTGAAACATTTTGATAGTGATCTTTAGCTTTTAATATGCCGTTTTTAAGCTGTCGGCGCAGGTTGGTTAGCTTATCAGAGTTTGCTTTTGATGGTCGTACCGTATGCTGCTTTCTCACTTTTTTTAATTTTCGCCCAAGACGCACAAGGTTTCTTGTCATCCACGGATTCGTTTCACACACATATTTTCGCTTTTTGGGCACAAAATTGTCGATACAGTTGTGAACAAGTTTTTTAAAAAAGCACCATAAGCTATGAACAGAGCCGTCATGTAATTCCGAAAGACATACAAATTTGGAAAACTCATTATCTAAAGCATCAAGTATGTCGACGTCGCTAGCATGTGAGTACACAGGAATTAAGTGTTGGCTTTTAGATGGTTTTAATCGGAAGTTTAACTCTAACGTAAGAGATGCCATTCTGTGATCTGAAATTCCCTCAAATATGTCGACTCTCGGATTGCGCTTGAGGACGTGGTCGTTTACCAGGAAAAGATCTAATATGTTAAGTTAATCTATATGAAAATGTCACACAGAAGCTGCTTGAAAAGAATAGTAACTGATGAGGCGAAACTTTTATATTTTTGCGAGATGCGCCACAGTGGATGGCTACTGAAACTTTGACAACCCGGTGTTGTTTAATGAGTATACCTTAATCTAAGCACATGCTCCGATAGAAGCTATACTATTACCCGTGACTTAAATGACTGTCTAACTCAGACTGGCGTGTGCGATTCGCAGTACCTAAATGCGAAAGAGACTACGCGTGAAGATCCACCTTCGTCAATTGTCGAGCGGTACTTCGCAATGCCGAACTAGTGTCACATAAAATCGCTCCCCGTGGGCACACGGTCACACTATACATCATTCAGGCGCAGTGATGTCATAGGCATGAGTCAGATAAAGAGGCTCTTGGGGCTCTTTTATGCGTAGATAGAGTGCGAAGATTGATGAGAAACTCTTCACAGTGATTGTCGCAGGGGATGCCTACACAATACGCCGTGGTTCAAGCTCGGCAGCGTGTGACGCCGCAGGTCTGTGGACTGCGATATGGCAGGGTGCAGGGTCGCATCGAGTTGAGCTGCACCGGGGCAGTCTATTCATTAGCAGCTGCAGTCTGCCAGCAATACTGATGTGTGGACCAGTTTGTGCTGCAAGTTGTAAAGCTATGCACATTACAGCAGTAACGAAGAGAAATTTGTGGTACAGACCCTTTTTTGTGAATTACTTTCGATAACTGATGTTTTACAGTTCGCGCATTAACAATACGCTAGTTAAGAATCGACCTCTAGTTGATTTGGGAGATGTTGTGGAGGCGCTAAAGAAATGGGAGCTACCTATGAAGTAATTTCAACTACACCCATCCCCGCAAGCATCGGAAAATATCGCTTGAGTTGAACTATGAGCCTGTTTTCAGCTACCGCATTGGTGCACACGTGATAGGAAGGTACGCGGACACAGATAAAGAACGTGTGTTATAGTGTTTGTTGCTGTTTTTTATTCCCATTAAAATTCTCTACACTAAACGTAAAACATTATCTAGCCTCGAACTTGTTTCCAGCAGCGCCGCACAACCAAAAATTGTTCCACGATTATGATATGTTTATATTTTTGTGTTCCAATCTAAATAGGAGCTTAGAAAATCAAAAGCATAAAGTTACGACCTTTCGAAATTGCTAATTTTCTGCCCCAACGTCCAAACATTCAAAGATGCTACATCTCCATCGCTGTGCAAGCAGTCCTCACATTTATTAATTATGGGTGGGACTATAAATTATGCGGCACCTGCTTAGGCAAACTCGAAAACTCTGGGTACGAGCGAGGGAATTCTAAACGATTGCATGTTATTGGGTAATTTCAACCCGTACATTCTCTTTTTCCAGAAAAGCCAGAGAAGGTATATAGCCTACTTTCATCATAAAACCTTCACGCATTTGCAGAAGACGCCCCATATTCACGGCGTATATAAACTGGAGAAGTTGCTGTCAGTGAGAAAGAAACAGTTGATTCTGCAAAACCTTCAAAGTATTAAATAACTGAAGAGTTGACTTGGGTAAATATACCCTCTGTAGACTTTGCCAAGTCGACTAGTTAGGAAATATTTGTAGCGCCTGTGCTCGTATGAGGCCACAAAGTAGGCCTTGGTGGCCCAACGCACGCCAGAGGATACAGCGAACAGACGCTGGTTGTCGTAGACTGTATTAGGAAAGCGCACTGCCAGCATTAACTTTAAGCGCCGCTAGAAGAGCCTGTAATTCCGCTCCTTATCAGATAGCGGCCGAGCGCAGACAGGACCCTGAGAGTAAAGCGAAAGCGGCACCGACGCCTGAAGTGTGTACGAAACTCTGTGCGCGCCTGTTAATGGGGGAAACGAAGCGTTCAAACGCGTTTTTGATTGGCGAGAGAGGAGAGTAATCAGGCTAATGGGCATGGCTGCCCTAATTAGTTGCGACTCTCTGCAGCTGACCACGCTTCACATCGGGGATTCTCGAGACCGATTGCCTGCGGGCACGAGAGAACCTGGAACAGACAAGAGCTTGCTTATTCGTAAGTTGCGTCAATAACAATTGTCGTTTGAATTTTCTTAAACGAAACAAATAACGCAGACTTCTGTACCTGATTTATTTTTTACTTAGGTAGTAGTTTCTCGAACGAACGCGAGCCCGTATCAGTTAGTGGACTCAGCCGAAACCTTTAACGTTGAGCAGCACACAATCAATCATGTTGGCTTGTGTGAGAGCTGGCGCACTCATGCAGACTCCGATCTCAATATTTTGATCTCAGGTTGGAAAACAAAAGCTAGAAAAAGAAAGCTGACAGTCTGTGAATGTACGCTTGAGCCCTTCTCGCTGTAGCTTTGTTTTTCAATGTGTCAATATAATAATAGTTGATAGAGGTTAACGTCGTAAGGCCAAAACCACGACAAGATTACGAGATACGCCATAGTGAAGCGTTCCGAAAGTTCTCACTACGTTCGGTCCATTAACGTCCAGCTAAATTTTAGTATGCGGGCCTCGAGCATTTTCGCCGGCATCGAAATTGCGCCAGCCGCTGCCAAGCTTCGATCCACCACCTGCGAGTTTGCTGTCCAACCACGTGGTAAGGCAGCCCACCGAAACAGGTAAATGGAAGTTGGCGCTCTGTTGTTCGCTGTCATGCGCTTCGGGCGCTCGAATCATTGCAGCATAAAATTACTCCACGTCATCGCAATGCCCCCTTTTGCGTATTGTTCACGCTCAGAATTACTTGCATCTTAAAGCTTGCGCAGTGACCCATACATTCAACGTGCTTAGCAGTTGTATAATACTTTTGATCATGTTTAAAAAAAAGGTTTCTTGGCAGCAGTCATAAGAAAAACAACGTGTTCGCAATAAAGTAGCACGCAAAAGGCTCTATTCACATCACCTCAAGTGCTGGAAATGCTACCGCCCTCGTTGTTTTGAAACCGCAAGGCTCGAGTTGTTATCATGGGCAGGTACACAAGAAAGCTTGTAATCATCATCATCATCATCATCGTCATCATCATCATAAACATCATCATAACAGGAGCAGCAGCCTGGCTATGCCCACTGCAGGGCAAAGCCTCCTCCCATGATCTGCCAATCAACCCGGTCTTCTGCTTTCTGCTGCCACGTTATACCTGCGAACTTTTTCATTCTCATCGGCCCACCTAACACTCTGTGTCCCCCTCCTCCGTTCGCCTTGTCTGGAAATTCAATCGGTTACCCTTAATGACCAGCGGTTATCTTCTCACGCGCTACGTCCCCGGCTCATGTCCACTTCTGCTTGCTTTCAACTACAATATTCTCAACCTCAGATTCTTCTCTGACCCATTGTGCTCTCCCTTTGTCTCTCGAGGTCAAATTTATCATTTTACTTCGCATCGCTTGCTTCTTCGTCCTCAATTCAAGCGGAACTCTCTTTTAAGCCTCCGTATTTCTGCGCCGTATAGGTAAGTGCATGACGGCAAAATACAGCTGGTATGCACATACCTCCCCTTGAGGGTTATTGGTATATTACCATTTCATATTTGAGAAAGCTTGTGGAATGCGACACGCCCTATTTTATTATTCTATTCTATTTATTTCCCTCTCATGGTTCGGCTCACTTGTTACTAGCTGTCCTAAGTAGACGCATTCCTTTGAAACTGCCAGCGTCTTGAGTAGCGGCACTGCCTTGCACACTCTTTGCTCGAAATGGTATGTGCTTTCTTATCGATGAATTCAGTACATATTCGAGTAGCAGGCAATAAGCTTTACCAAGAAGACAACTACTACATTTAGTGATGCTATGCTTTTGCACAGTGCGCAAGAAAGCTTCGATTAACAGCGGGTACGTGAAATTAGGCTTCGTTCTTCAAGTACGCATATTTCATTTTGATTTAGCTAGAAACACAAATGATAACTGTAGTATTGCTGGCATTCACTAAACTCGCAGTTTTCTTTCGTGCGGCATGCCGCAAAAAAAAACGTTTTTTTTTCTGTAGAAGAACTTTGATAACGAATCGCAAGCTTCAAGATTTTCCAGTGACTGCTCACACATCATGAAAAATTGGGCTGGTTTCCGTTTGTAAGCAACTTCAAGAGTAATAGCGAATAGTTTGCTGAAACTTAAGTTCATTTTCATTCAATAATGTTGCGGAAACACTGCATGTCAGCGTGACATGTGTAGTCGCAACTCTTTTTTTTTTAAATAACGTAAAAAAAACGAATAAAAGGTGACATGTTTTTAGCTGCGACTACTGTTCATAGCGTAATCACCACTGCGTTCAACTTCTAGTCTCAAATTTTATCTTCATTTTGGGCATACTATAAAGAACTCAAAAAATATTTTCTGACCCCGCTGAGTCAATTTCAAAAGCTTAAAATTGGTGGGGTCTTACGTACTAAATATATGGACTGATCTTGTGGCATGCCATCATGGAGGGCTTTTCAAATATCGACCGAATATTGTTCTTCAACGGGTACTGATATCGCACAGAAGACATGCATCTCTAGTTGTTTGCCTCGACGAGAATGCGACCACCTCCGCCGGGCAGAATCCATGACTTGTGGGTAAGCTGCCGAGTACCGTTTGGATGGTGTGCATTGTGGTCAAACTCCGACTGAAACAACGCAATAATACGTTTTTATAGCATGTCATTTGCTAGACTATTGCGCTTATGCAGCGAGAAACTCACACGTAGAAAGCAGTGCGTGGTGCAGAAACGTGAAAATAGCGACGTGCACAAGTGGTTGCCATGGAGACAGCCTTACCTTTGCTACGTGATGCGTGACGCCAGTCGCAAAAGGAGGAGTGTTCCACGGTTACCGTCATGGCTCCGAACGCCGCTTTAGGGGCAGAGAGGCATGTAGCTATAAAACACAAATATTTAAATCTTGAGATGCTAAAATTTTGTATTGAAGCAATACAATCATCGATAGCATTTCTGTAATACATTGTGCTAGAGACTACGCTAACTCTCGTGCAGAGTAACATTTGATTGCAGCCGAGAACGTAAAATGATGATTCATAAATTTAAGGGGCTGGCATAGAGGGCACAGAAAAGACATATTTAGTACAGATAAAGAGTAGTGCGGAGCCGTACAGACCCATTACAAAACTTCAGACCAACATTGAATAATAGCGGTTGGTAATGCTTAGAGAACCAAGTATTGCGAAAAATATGAGAGCGAACGTTCACTGAAGTGATCCTGGCAATGCGAACATGTTCAATGGGAACCTTTTAACAAGATCATATTGAATAAAAATCTTCAGCCCATTGAACATGCTGTATCCCTAACAAAGCGGTGTACGTATGATAACCCAACATTGTTGAAGCAAGCGCCTTTGCAAACACCCAACGCAATATTACAAAGAATCGGATATGGAGTTTCTTTATGTAGTTGTTGCTATGAATATATAGAGAATCAACAGTACCACTTGAAGATGAAGGCACAGGCACCCACTTTCGTTCGAGCCATTGCGACATTCGAACACCAGAACTGCCGTACCCTCCAGCTGTCACTGTTTGTTACAATTCGGGAGCGTTCGAATGGTTCTCTTGCGAGTGCATATTATATCATTGGTGAAAGCACTTCTGAAGGTGGAAATGTTGTAGGCCCGTGTGCTCAGATTGGGTGCACGTTAAAGAACCCCCAGGTGGTCAAAATTTCCGGAGCCCTCCAGTATGGCGTCTCTCATGATCATATGGTGGTTTTGGGACGTTATGTAGACAGTAGCACTCTAAACTCGTGCCATTAACAGACACGTGAAAAGGGCTTCTCTCTGTACGACGCGATGCCATCCAAGAACCCATTGTTTGTTGACGCACTTGGTGACGTTCAGTCAGTGCAAGAATTATTGCGCAATACTTAGAAGGAAATCACTGTGAACTCCTTAAAACTGTACATGAATGCTTTATGCTTTATTCGCCCTTTTTCTAAATGGCATGAGCTCAAATTATTTCTTTAGAAATATTTATATACATTTCTTTTTGTTCATAAAGTGAAAGACAGCACCGAAACACGAGGACGGGAGAGGGAGAACGGATACGAGGGCTAGCTTTCATGAATGTTTTATTCGAAGCCCAACCGCGCAATTTCCCCCCTCGTGCATGCGCACAACCGAGCGCTTAGCAAGCACAGGTGAACATCTACACATGCTGCGATGCGTGTATAACAAACAGTCGCCTCCCGTCTTAAAACTGTTTGAGTGATGTTGAAGGCAGCACCGCGTCTACCCCACATAAGTTTGCGCACGACAGGGGAAGCAGATACACGACACCTTCCCTGCATTGCACGTGGCATGTTAAGTGATGTTTGTCACAGTCACGTGTGTTGCGAGAAGTTGTGTTTAAAAGTAGGCAACGGTTTATTATTCGCGCATTGCTGGACGCATGGATTTTACAAGCACCGTCACTGCCCCTCTTCTGCATGAAAAACGCATCCCAGTGTACCGAAAGCTGAGACCACTTATCTAAGTTGTCTCTGTCGTCTATCGTTGGTGTCGTGATGCACTACCTAATTTAACCGATCCCAGATAGCGACACTACACGCCACCAACCAAGGTCACTGTGAAAGATTAAGGGCGTGAGAGATGGTAGGCCCCTTTATCAGAAATCCGGCGTGAGAATAGGTAAATCAATGGATAGATCAGCCGGCTCCGATCATAGGAAGGTTATGGGTTCAACTTACACAGTGTCCTTATCGCCTAAACTGTTTGATCTATTTTCTTCATCTCATCTGTTTATGTTAATTTTGCTACCCTCAAATCTAAGTGAAATTCATGTCCGCGTCGTCTTGGTGGACCATGACATGCAGCACTATCGCATTCTGATTCGTTGTTGCTGCTTGTATTAGGATTCAAGTTTATCAACAGTTCCGTGTTAGCTCTATATATGCGTATTTTCCTCTCGTCTTTAAAACTTTGATTTTCCTGCAGCCGCAATCGCTGAAGAATAAGGTACCTTCTCGGTTATTTGTAGGTGATATATCGCAGAATCCAATTGATGTCACTAATTATAGCTGTCTGTTTGTAAATATATCTAATACAAAATGACGACATGCCATTAGTGCCTGTGAGTCCTTCAGCAGCTCTTGAAAGTAAAACAGTGCAAGCAGCTACTTGTCGTTTCTGACGCACTCAAACGTCATTCTCTCCGTAAATAATAACTAATCTTCAGTACTTCTTCTGACAAGGTGCCCGCGCGTCAACTGCTGAATGGAGAAATATCCTGCGCCTTTCAGATAAGAGTTGACATGCGTCGAGCAATGAAAACACGAATGAAGCGCACGTCACTTTCAGCGTAGCGTTGAATCTCGGCATTGTGATGGAAATTCATCTCTAGAAAGCTATCGATAAGGATTCCGGATGTATCTTATTCGAAAAAGGCAACGTGCGATACATCGCGTGAAGAAAGTATGCATGCTCATAAAATTTACGTTATGCCGCACCTACTCACAGTGACTGGCAGAAAGCAATCTTGGATTTTTGATCTATTGAGTGATCAAAACAAGTGCCGGATTGACGCTTGTTTGGTTTTGGTATATACCTCATGTTTTCTTTCTATGCAAGGCTTAGACTTTCGGTATTCATAAAACTTTATTGACATCAAAATAAATCTACCTGTTTTGTCCATTCTCTTCTTTTTTAAAATCGTATTCGCAACTTCACCGCCTAGAGAGGGCGCGAGTGCATATGTTTTCATTATCGTTGCTAGCATAAGTGCAAGCCCAACATGGCTGTCGTTTGGGGATCGTGCAGCCTGTACGCCGGCAGCCGCCGCCGGTGTGCCGATCACTTGGAACTGCATAGTATTTTCGACTGCTGCCTTCGTGTTGTAAAGGCTTTGCTGAGAAGGTCATTGACTCTAGCATGTATAATAACCCGCACTACCGTGTCGAGAAATGTGTGTGTGGCGTATATTGAAGGAAAGGAAGTTTTGAACGCCGGGCACATCGCCTGCTGCAATGAGAAGGGATGCACGTACATCTTTGTGAACCCTGCTTGTGCCACAGCCGGAGAAGATCGAGTGGCCGTGCTCGTGCAAAGCAGGAAACCTCGTCTTTGACTGCACGGTGTCTGCACAGCGGCATCCAACATATTTCGTGATTCTTCTAGCTCAGGGTTCTGGTATGCAACCGCTACTCTCGGTGCTCTCTGATTTTTTAGGTGAAACCTTAAGGTTTTTCTGGTGCCTCAGCTCCGCCTCTTGTGGCCATGGACGCGTGGCCTTCCGAAAGACCGCTTGGCTAGCAGTAATCTCGGCCGACCACCGCGAGGAAGAGAGGAACTTCACTCAGTGATAGTGAGGACACAGAGCTGTACTCAGCCGCCTCGGAAGATGACTCATCCAACGATAATTTCATTCCCGTCCGGAGCAAGAGGGCGAAAAGGAAGATAGTCAACGCAGCCTCGCACACTTCTGCGAGTACAGCGGCTATGAAGTCGAGGCATGAACGATGGCCACACGTCATCGTCTTCGTGCCAGAAGAGTCCTGAGGAAACCTGTGACTGCTAAACAGGCAAGCACTCTCCGCTTTTTGGAACGTGTGGTGCCTAATGAAATCAAGGACATCAGAGTAAATACTCGAAAAAATATACTCGCCATAGACGTATTTTACGTGAATGCGCGTGGACCACTCAAACAAGTGACTGAGCTAGGCCGCACCAAAGTGCGCCCCTTTGTACCGACTGCCAACGCATCCATTGCCGGTTTGGTATATGACGTAGACATGTGATTCCCGACGCTGACTTGCCTACTCTCATTAAACCGGCAAATGAGGGTACTGTCAGCCTGTTCGGCCTTTTGTGCAAAAGCCACTTCAATGCCACCAGTGCTTTTAACTAGGTCACGTCAAGGGCGTGTGCCGGAAGTCGCTACGGTGCCCCTGGTGTGCAGAACCCCATTCGAAAGATGCGTGTCAATCCACCTTTCTTAAATGCGGTAACTGTAATGGCTCACACACTGCCTCATCTTAAGACTGCCCTCGAATTCAAAAAGAGCGCGCGGTGCTTAAGCAAATGGTCAGAGGCAATTCGACCCACAGGGATGCTGCCGAAACAGTCCGGCGTCGGCAGCGGCGTCGGCGACATAGTTTGACCTCAAAGACTGCACAAGCTCGAAACGACAGTGCCACCTCTACTGGTGCACAATTAGGTCAAGCCGCAACAGAACCAACGAATTCAAAGAAGACTGCGGGGAGAAATATCGCTACAGAGGAACGGCCTATGCTTCCAAGTCGTCCGCTAACCATAGAACGGCAAAAGACCACAACCACTCAGGTGTCTTTACCAACCACTGAGGAAACACATAAGCAAGATGGTAAAGTCATAAACGTGCTTCATTCTCTCATGGATGCCATCCGAGAGATCTTGTTGTACATGGCGACAACGTCTGCCTCGAAGCGCTCTCAAAGTGCTGGTCGCCTTGAGCCCAGTACTTGAATCGCTCGAGTAGAAATACGGCTAACGATCGCTATAACTTTTGAGAAGTCAAGGAAGCATCCATCACTCAGTGGAACGCTAGTGGATTAAAACCGCGTCTTTCTGGACTTTCGTCAGTTAGTGCGCGTGAGCGTGTTCGAAGTCAGGAGCATTTGTGAGCCCAACGCGTGTGCGTGCTCTCCTCTTTGTCCCTTTTTCCATCTTTCAAACTCCCAAATTCCTATCCCTAGTGTAGGGTTGCATACCGGTCATTCCAGACTGGTTAACATCCCTGCCTTTCCTTTCCTTCTTGTTCTTTATTTTCTAGTTCAGCAAGCAAACAATAAAGAGTAAATCATTGATACCACGACTTGCAGTACCTGTGTGACTTCGCTAGTTCACTACTGAGTTAAAAATAACCGTAGTATAAATAGCCAGCGACAAAATACAAAGCAACAGCGAACCGCCAAAGTGAGGCCGACTGAACGATGGCATGGGCTGGCTGCATGGGCATTACCCAAATGACAGTTACGACGAATGACTCAAGGTGACGCCACCATCTGTGAAAGTTGCGAATTGGTATGACTGACTCCACCTAGAGGGAAAGTTGCAAGAGTAAAAACTGTAAATGCATAGAATAACTCGAACACGCCTCGTGCAACTGTACCTACTTTGAGCAAGATCACCGGATTATCCAATGTGCCTTGAGAGTGTGCATTGAGAAGGCTGTTAAACAATGAATTATAACTAACTGGTCCAGCATACTGGCTTCTGGAAATAAGTCCATCTCACCCATTATTCATGGAATCTTCGACATCGATTTCGAAAAGTAGTGCAGGGGCTATGGCCAGTAAAGAGCTTACTGCCAGTGAGCCTTTCGTAAAAAGCTATTGAAGAAGAGCAGGGGAATTTTTCAGCGCATCGTTTCATTCCTAAACACAGCCAAAATGATCGAACAATCAGGCCAGCAAAGCACACTTGCTCTTTTTTCTTGACTGAGCATGTCTTCGAAAAGAGCTGTAATGCTCTGTTTATTGTATGCCCATTGTCCCACTGCGCATTTTTATTGCCTGGATCCAGAGCGTATTTCGTGAAATACTGGGAAGTGCAACAATATACATCGTACGTTACATTGTAGCATAAAAGGCTGGAAAAGCTACGCGGTTCTTTTAGGGATTTCAGTTTCTTTATTGAATTATTGTGTTCGTTAAAAGCCCCATATTTTACAAAACAAAAACTGGCAAGGTTCTGATGCATTTTAGATGCGAAGCCGCTTCTCCTCGGGGCTGTGTCCGTCCTTCCCTCACGTGTCCGCTCGCATCTGCACATGCACCAGCTCTCCCCTTCTCTTCCTGTTTCGGTGCAGGTGACGAGAGCGCTGCCCTACTTCGTTTTTCCTCATGTTAGCCCTCAACATTGCTACACAAATCAACTTGAGCTGACGACGTCGAAATGAAATCTACTTTAACGTGACATGACGGCTGCTTCATAGGAGTACTATCATCATCATATTAAAACAGAACAGCGGCAAGCCTCCCCAAAGGTGTAGTGTGCATTGTGCCGTTATCACCATTGATAGGTGTGCGCATAATGCTCGGCAGCTCTGGTCATATATGCGCGCCTGTCCGTTGTGACAAGAGCGCGGCGTGACTATCCCGTCGCGAAGGCTTTCCGCTGTTAGGCTTTCGTTTGACGTTGACAGTACATATGTAATGGTTATGAAATCGCCTAGCCGGTACTGCAAGCACAATAGACGTAACAAAAACATTAGGGTCGCAATTGAAAGGCATGTCTGAGGGCTGGCGTGACTCTATGGTAGAATTAATAACTGCCACGCAAAATCCTATAGACGGTTCGATTCTCGCTGCGACAATAACATTTCTGGTTTGCAGTCGTCCGGGCAACGCTGCTGCGTTAAAGTTACCCATGTGTGTTGTAACCGCTTCTGTGTAAATATGAAAACAAATGTCTATTACTTGTGGCACATACTCATATACCAGTGACACATACCCAACCCCGGGTATAAAAAATAATTAAATTATGTATATATATATTCACAAAGTTTTAATTTGAGTGTTGTAAGTGTGAGTGCGCACGAAAATATTCACTGTACTGTTGCGGCAGGCTAAGAAATACTCACGTTAATTATGGTACCCATTATCTTGAATAAAAACACTCAAGTCATCAGCCATTACCATGAAATTGTTTCTATATCCCCTTCATCTGGGTTGAATAATAATAGGTGTATACCATGTTCTAGTTTGAGTCGCCTTACGTTGATGGTTGTAAAACTCCCCAAGGTGCTCTGCTTTCAACTATTCATGACCACGGAGTTTGATGATTCTCCTGCAATGTCATCTCTCCAATTTCAATGTATGCTTATTTGACGGCACTCTTCAAGCCACCAGGCACTATGCTAGATAAACGTTAAAGACGATTAAGCGATTCGTAATCTTACAGCCGCCAAACATAAATTGCAAATTCTTGGTTTTTAATCCCCTTCAAGCATGCTTAATGCATGACTTGAACGAGGATCTGGCGCAAAAAGCTTCATAACATCTGTAACGTTTCCATCACCAAACTATTTACACAATTGCCAGAAAAGACAAAATTTTATAGGTGCAATTTTTATTCAGGTGTGGGTCTCACCATACGAGGCCAACGTATACCCACTTTCATATATTCTTCTCACAAAGACCATAGCCTAGCGAGAAAGCAGAATACAGCAATAGACTTAGTCAATTAGTTTACGGCCACTCTCGACGTGATCTAATTGACATGAACAGGCTGCAAGGCTCGGCTTGGCGGTCCCTACGTGCAATTAGTCGGGTGGCGCGGATTCTCCCCTGCGTCTTCTCTTGACCAAAATAATGTTTTAATCATCATCGTGATTGTGATAAGCTTGTTCATTAGTTGGCCAACACTTAAGGCCTTTTTCAATTGTCTTCACATGGTCATTTTTAAATTACGCATAAGTTCTTCTTGCAGATGAGTGGTAGTCGTAAAGATTCTGAGTTTGACTAATCTGACCTAATGCCTGAGGTGTGAAAAATATTACAGCAATACAGCAGACACTGAGGAAGGGGAAGTATGCCTTCCTGAAAGCGTAAGGAGACACTGAATGTCATTTTATTACAAAAACCAACGAAGGTTTACTCGAAGAGCAAGCGCCTAAATAACACATAATCAAGAGTGTGAGTTTGGGCATAACTTATATAGTGAGCTTTCTTTGATATGGTCTCTAGTGACTTGCTAGAGATAAACCTAGAAGACCTACTTCTACAACATAATCAATGCCTTAACTGACCAACGTCGCTTCCGAGGCCAGTCATTCTTGCAGAGGTATTTTTCTACAAAAACACAGGCGCCGATACCTCACAAGTCTCACCCACAAGGTGTCTCGACGAAATATAGCCATCACGTGAGTGCCTTGATCTTAAAAGCTATAAAAACGCATTTCGCCATTGGTTGGTCGTAAACGTGAGCCCTCACAAAACAAAACATTGAAGCAGGAATCCCCGTTGCGATTTGGAGTCAGACTGCCTTACTATGACAAAAAAAAAACCGTTCTTTTTTTCTGAATGGTAACTATCCGCTCTATCTCGACTGAAATACAGCGAATGCAAGGTTAAAAGAAAATACGAAAAGTCGCCATTGTTTGACCCATCCCCCGCTCAGATCGGATCACGCGCCGGACACTCCTTCTTATTAGCAGGATCAACCGAACGAGGTGCAGCATTTGCCGAGTACTCTTTTTCTTCTTTGTTCCCTCGTGTTCTTGAAGTCCCTGGCCCAGGAACTCTTAGAATAGCAGCGCAGTGCGATAAAGCAAAAGCTCTTAGCCCCATGAAGACACATAACCCTTTCCTAGCTGCTCCCACGCTGCTCATCAGTATTGCAAAAGTCAGGTCGTCGTTAAACGCCGTGGCTGAAAAGGAAGTCCTGGTACAGGGCCAGCAAAATACCCGAAACAACGCTCGCAAACATTCACGCAGAAATATATGGCTACAGCGTAAGCCTCGTCGTAACTATCTTTGTCACTAAGGTTTACACAAAGGATATCTTATATGTCTCAGCTCTACCGTAGTCCACCACGTTGCTACGTTTCCAATTTTACGAATACAAGGAGACATAAGACATACTCTAACACTGATCCTTATTGCAGTCGTGGCTAAAGGTGTACTCGTACGTACAGACAGGGGACGTCACGCTGCAATAAAGCATGCTTCAAGGCGTGTTTTATGTGAAGCACTGTGTAAGACGTCGACACTCAGTGTCGCTAGCGCCTCGTTTTATGGCCCTATAGAAATGGTACGGCTGATGCGACAATATACCCATAGCTTCACGGCATACGCAAACTGTGCTTCGCTGCAAAAATATTTTCTTATTACGTGCTATATAGGACAGCGCTTTAGGTCAGGCAGGCGTATCAAATCTATAACTTTCATGGTGTGCTCTCAATCGGGAGCTTCTTTCAGACATCTTTCAGGGCACTCAGAACACTGTAGAGACATAGAAACATGAAGGTTGTTCCTATACGAAAACCCTGTAGATGAGGTTACAGATTAATGGCACTCACAAAAATGTTGTATCTTGTAGACATTGCACCACTTCCATTTGAAGGCGCCCGTGATAAACGAGGCAGCTCGCCTGTAAACTGAAAGACAAGCAGTCGAGCTAAGTTCATCGATGTAGAATGGTGTGACACATGAAACGCCAGCCCCTTGAACTTCTGCCGTACATAGCCACAAAGAGAGAGCACAGAATGCTAAGTGTACCTGATGGGCGAATTTTCGAGGCATAATCAAAACGCAGAAAATATCACGAAAATCTCAGATGACTATAACTTGGACGTTAAACTAACGTAGTACCACGCAGACTGTACCTCACTTACGCTCTGAGAAGTACTAGTAGTATTCCGTAAGCACTAATGTTTCTATTCACTAGGACAATCTTCTGTGCAATGCATTCGTGTTACTCCTGTTTGGACACATGTATTATCTCAAAAAGAACATTCGTGAATTGAACGTAACCGTTATACTGCATGACATTCGTATTCTCATTACTTATGGTCACAAATATAGGAGGATATTCATAGCAACTTTCTTCGCTTTCTTTTTGTCTATGAATTTTTCAATAAATATTCTTTGGCAGCCTCACTCTAATCATTTTGACGCGCATACTCTGAATGAAAGCCGAAATACTTTGCAACAGCTTCATATGACATTAGCAAGACTAATCAGCAAATTACATTGAAAGAAAACTTAATTATCATTGGCAGTAACCTTTATATATTGGAAAGCTATAGCTGGTACCAGTTTATGCCACAGTGTTTTTTTGTAATGATAAAAGATGCACGTATTTTATGTTATTAATAAACCAAACTTAGAAGGTGAAAGTGACACTGATAACTCCTGGCGCACAGAAGACACGGACTTTGTTACGTAAGACTGGCACCAAATCTGACAAATGGGGGAAGAGAGTTCAATCGAGGCGCACCGAAGCAGAATAGTGAGAAAAGCGAGCAAGCATTTTGGATTGCACGAGTGGGCAGCTTAAATTTTCAATTCTGTTTGCAGATTCAGAGAGCAGCAGATAAACGCCTCTCATTAAAGTCAAAGAAAAGGCTTTCTATTTGTGTATTTCAGAATTCTTGCTAATTTTATGGCCACATTCTGCTTGGACGAGACTTGATTTAAATTAGGCGCTTCCTATTCATGAGCGTATCCCGTCTTAGACGACAGAAGTTGCTTTTCAGTGCTGGGAGTGAAAAAGGCCCTGAAGGCATCCCAATCATGATAATAAAAAACTAGGACCAAACTCTAAGCAAACACTAAGAGATGCAGTGAGCAAAGCAATAATGGATGGTGAAGCTCCCATTGGGTGGAAACTAAGCAGGATGAGCATGATCTATAAAGGATAGGGGGACAAAGCCGATATAAACAACTACCGCCCTACAACAGTGGCATCACTAGTTTACAGGCTGGGGATGCAGATAGTAAAGGAAATACTACAGACGTGGGTGGAAAATGAGGGGGTGCTGGGAGAACTACAAAATGGGTTTCGTAAACGAAGGAGGTTGGAGGAGAATCTGTTTCCATTGATTCGGTGTACTGAAATAGCGGAAAAAGACCACAAGCCCCTGTGGCTGGCATTTCTAGATATCAAGTGAGCTTACCATGGTGTGATTCAAAAAGACTTATGGGGAATACTGGACACACTAGATGTGGAAGATGGAATAGCTAATTTTCTAGAGGATATCGATAAAAGTAACAAGGTAGTTATGAAATGGGAAGAACAAGTATCTGAACCTATAGATATACAACGCGGGCTTCGACAGGGATGTCCCTTGTCACCTTTGTTATTTATGCTTTAACTCCAGGGACTAGAAGCCAAATTAGAGGGAAGTCGACTCGGCTTCAGCCTGTGTTTTGCCAAGCAAAGAAAATACATTGAACAGTCATTACCAGCGTTAGTGCATGTAGATGATATAGTATTAACAGCCGACAACAAGGAAGATCTGCAGGGATTGATACACATCTGTGGTAATGAGGGAGATAGGTTAAATTTGAAGTTCAGCAGCGAAAAATCGGCGATCATAATTTTTATTGATAACAAAGCCAGTGAGCATAAGATACAAGAAGTCACGCTAGAAATAGTAGATAAGTACAAATATTTGGGTGTATGGAAAAATAACGAGGCTGAATATCTAGGGGATGATGAAAGATACGTAATAACTATAAGATCACCAGGAATGCAGCTATAATGAAAAATAAGGCCCTGTAGAACTACAATAGGTATGGCATTGTGAGAGGGATTGGAAAGGTGTCATGGTCCCGGGTTTGACGTTCAGCAATGCGGTCTTGTGCATGAAATCAGAAGTTCAAGCAAGATTGGAAATTAAACAAAGTGGCATAGGTAGACTTGCTTTGGGAGCACACGGGAATACCTCAAATACGGTGGTGCAAGGTGACATGGTATGGACATCGTTTGAGTCCAGGGAAGCTAGCAGCAAGAAAAAATTTGAGGAGTGATTGAGAAAAATGAGAGAGAAGCGTTGGGCTAGGAAAGTTTTCAGCTACTTGTACATGAAGAATGTTGATACTGAATGAAGTAAACGAACTCGAAAGCTGTCAAGTAAGTATCTAGACAACAGCAGAATACCAAGCCAAAATAAAACATCAGTTAAGAAGAAGGTGAAGGAAACAGAGAGGGACATGTGGAAGATGGGAATGCTTACAAAATTATCACAGAAGATCTAAGGAACTTTTAAGCAGGAAATCTACGATCATTCTCTGGGTAGTTCTCTAATCTGCGAGGCTAGAACGGGAGTATTTCGGACTGAGACGTACCGAGCAAACTACGAAAGCACAGACATGGTATGTAGTGCGTGTGGAGAAAAGAAGGAAACGGCGCAACATTTGATGATGTTCTGTAAAGGGCTCCACCCTATAGTCGAAGATAATGGCACCGAATTTTTCAAAGCATTGGGGTTTAGGGACAGTGAATACAAAATAGACTTTAAACGGGTAGAAATAAGCAGGAGGAGGCTAAATAATTGATGGCTACAATCGAGACGCGAGTAAAATTCAATTCTCAAACACACAGTGATAATACTTAATTTTATGGCTAGGTAGCGTGAGCCACCACCCAATCTAAAGGGCGCAGTCGGTTACATCCATCCATCCAGTTATCAGTTTCGATTTCGTCCTTGAAGTTCAATGAAGAATGAATATGTATGACGCGAAACTTTCAGGATTGAAAAAATTGGTGTGCCATAACTTATTGGGCACTACAAGTTCTTATTATGAGCAATTGACCTCAAGTCAGCAATGTACTAGTTAACGAATTCAAGTGAATAAGCGTCGTCAATGATTTTCGTTGCGGCGAAAAACTACCTCGTCAGCATAGATCAAAATAAGTGGGGCGTGACTAACATGCATTTTTCATAAATATCTCTATGCGTAAACATTACATACATAACTCTAGAAATAAGCCTTTATAGTCGTCCAAATATTAAAGTCGATAACCACCTAGTTATAGTTTTTTGATTGCCTTTTTACGAGAGGTTTCTAAAAATTATTTCTTGAGCGACCAATATTTCGTGGCTTAGACTGATTACTAAGGCGAAAATTTCTGATACCTCGCCAAATGCTAAAATTGACCGTCGCAGCATACGGGGGCGTCGGGGTCAAAAGCAGTGATCCGAGAACTCATCTCTAAGTGACGCTATCACGATGTAACTGATCAGATATATTGATAACGTTACTAAGACATCTCTCTGAAGTCATCATGTCGTCAAAACTATATCACATAACGTGACATCGCGGGATGATGACCGCGTGTGACATCGTCGTTTGGTCCAGGATGAGCCAATTACTGACGCAGTGTGATTGTGCACAAAGCTTGCATTAGCTTTGATACTAAAGGCAGTGAAAAGCTGGTATGTGTAGGTGTATCTCGTTAGGGGAGCCAGAGGGGAAGAATGCATCGACTGAACATAAAACAACACGTTAACTTGAGCCTGTCAGCAGTCTTGGGTTATTGTACAGGTACCCCGAGAGCTCTATTTGCTGCTGCTAAAAAATAAACAGAACAAAAAGTCCCCTTTTCCCCTATTATACTTTAATGTCCTCACTATTCGTAACACATCGAACTATTTTTCTGTTTTTTGTATTTTTCCCCTACTTCTCGTCTCCTTCCCATTATTATGCTTGTTGAGGACACTGTACAAATTAATGTTCTTTTGTTTATCATAATTGTTCCTAAGGCTGAGGTCAAGAATTGCATTTAGTGGTGATTCTACGAGTATTTTCTTGTGCAAGGTTACAGTGCTTCTCTATAAGTAAAGCGAGCTGAGACGCCAGATAGCGGTTTGTTATCAAAGTTTACCACAATGATTTATTCTACACTTAAGAAAAATGTGCAAACATATAGATATGTCAGTGTGAAGATCACAAAACAATAAGAAGGCAAGTGTTAGCGGACTAGCATAATCCCTTATACCGGTATTGAATATAGGTACAAAAACTATCCACTAATAGGACAGAAGTAACATCGCATAAGCGAAATATTTAACAGCAAAGCAACAACAGGATAAATCAATTCGCAAAGCGCCAGCTTTCAGGCACTCCCGGGATCGTAGACTGGCTTAAGGCCGCAACAACAAAATGATCATGAAGAACCTTCTTCAAGGTGTATGACGATTGATTTATATGTGGTGCTTAACGTCCAAGAACCACTATATTATTATAAGAGACGCAAGGTGCATCACGATTTTTAGTGAAAGTTTCTTTACACTGATGTAACGACAATAGAGCTTTATATCCCCAGAAGAAAAAAAATATATATTGGTCAATGACTCTAGCCTCCGCAACGACGAATGTTTATTGGCTAACGCACTTTAAGCGTACTATAATAGGTGTCACACAATATGGCGTCAAAATAAGAGACGATAGTTGTCGACGCAAGTTCTATGAATGGCATAAAGAACGTTCAATTAGGCGACCACTCTGTTTGGTTTTATTGTCCCTAAATAGAAACGTGTACAAGAGCAGGTGCGCTTTTTTAATGAGCTCAGTAGAAAGTTATTCTCGACAAAGCATCGACTTCTCCTAATAAAAATCAGAAACGCACACCTAGGCGGACGTGTGTTTATCGTTGCTAAATACTTCAAGCTTCACCTTCAAGAAAGTAAGACTGTTCTATCAAAGTCCCTGTATGTAAGATGGGAGGAATTCAGGTTGCAGTTAATCAGTGTTTGATAGGAGAACTCTGAAGTTGGTATCAATGAAGGGTCTTCGTTAGGCTTTCACACTGCCTAATGAAAGGTAAACAAAAAGTATATGTAGCTTGAAAACGGCAATGTGAATGCCTATCATGGCTCCTTTTTATCATGCAGTACAGCGCTAGCCAATCCACTTGAAACGACAACAACAAGCACAGTCAAGAGTTTCTTCTTTAGCGATTATTTGTCTCATGCTATTAGTTTTACATGTTAGTAATACCACTCAATCGTGCCTTCCCTTTTCCTGCCGTTCCCTGTTCCTGTTAAATTGTAAAACGGATAAGAACCTCGTGCGCTTCATTTAAAATGCCCATACAGATCATGTAACGCACTAATTTGTTGAGAACATAACCTTAAGAATAACACTGAAGAACTGCCCTGAAATGTGTAACACAGAAAAGGAGAAAAAAAACAAAAAAAACTCGAGGCTGAAATGAAGCTTTGAGAGCCCGCGGGGCAGCGACGTTCGAAGTGCCCTTAATCACGACACCAACCCCGTGAGGATGCTCCGCGCGGGGACTTTCTTCGATCGATGGGCCCGGAAAAACTGCTCCTAACAAGTGCTAGAGAACACGAGTGACAGGTACGAAATGGGGATTAATTACGGTAACTAATTGTCTCAGGACAGGGGTAATGCAATTACGGGGTGTGACATGCGCTGAAGCCCCTTTTATACGCCCTCTTTCTGCCAACGACGCCTATCTCTCTCTGCTATCCCCAGCTATAGTACTACGACTCTGACAGTTCTCTCTTCTATCATGTTTTCATGTGCACACTTTTCTTTTGTGTTCAAAAGAAGAATAGGAAATCCCCTATATACTTTGGTCTTGTGTATTTTGTTATTTTATGCACTTTTCTTCAGCTACGAATTTGGAAAGTGGTTGAAGAATTGGTTTTTACCAGCCCCGAAGCATTGATTAACGTGTCACTTTGCTCTAATGAAGGCTAAATCACCGTTTAGGGGCAATTCGGATGGACAGTGCCTGAAGAAAAATACAGGCTTTCAATCTAAAAACAAAACGATATAATTTTGCGGCCCATCGTAGTGATGACTTCGGATTAATTATCACCTGGTGATTTCTAACATCCAGCCCAGCTAAATATGTATAAAGATGATTTTCGCATTAGGCGTCTATGTAAAGTTTTCCGCGTACTCAGACCCCAGCAACCCACCTTTTATTGCGGTAAGCCGTTGGGATAGGTGCTGAGTTTGTAACGGAAATCATTGGATGGAAAGGTAAGTATTCATATAATAAACGCCGTCCACTCGTCTTACTGTAGCATCGTAACGTGCGATCAGAACACATAACAAGTAATGAAAGGTCACGATGAAGTCCTCTTCAACTGGGACTTTTATTTTTAGGGCTTAGTATTTTCACCAAGTTCCTCTCAAAACCTAAAGAAACAGATCATCTCTTTGATAGGGTGATTCTTTAGAATGGGCTAAGGCGCTTAATGCAGTATTACGTTATCTTGATTATTACACCCCACAGAAATGTAGTACAGGATTACGGCAGTGGTATACGTGAATTCTATGAAATTATGACTTGGAAGTCATGTCAGCTGTCAGCGTCACCTCCGTAAAACTTTTGTTTCAATCAACATCATTTTCTAAAGAGCAGGCCTACGTCCATGACGCTATGAGCTGAGTGAATATTCAATAAGTACATAGCTTGTTGCCGTTAGTGTGTTGTAATATCGGTATTGCCACCATTATGTATTTAACGTAGCTGTTTCAGCACGGCATTCGATACGGGAGCACACTATGTACGTTGGCAATTTACGAATGAATGAGAATTGTGCATCAATCAGCTGTTCCTGCATGTCGCGTATAATATCATTTGACCGGAAAGCCCTCAACAAAAGTTACGTTTTCAAAAATCCCTTTTTTTCAATTTAAGATGCCTCTGATAAGATAACCACTATATGATTAGGAGAGCGATCGTACTATAGGGCTCCGGAAATTTTGACCACCTGGGGTTCTCTAACGTGCACACCAATCTGAGCAAACGGGCCTACAGCACTTTCGCCTTCATCGAAAATGCAGTCGCCTAAGCCAGGATTTGATCTCGCGACCTGCTGTTCAGCAGCCCAGTGCCTTAGCCGCTAGGCCACCGCAGCGAGGCATTCAAAAAGCCCCTGCAGTGAGCCGTAAAGCAACCGGTAACGCTAATAACTACGCTACATGGTCATTTCTTTGGCTGCTATTCTCTTGCTAATTTCATTTTCCGGCCAGCACTCTCGAGAACGCCGTTCATTTTGTGGAGCGCCATATCTGCCATGATGTTTTGGAGACATTTTACCTCGGCATCTTTCATTCCTCCTTATACGCCGCAATCTTGCGCTTCACCCTTACACCACTGCTAAATTTCTCACTTCCTAGTTTTGGAGCCCTTATTTTCCTATACTAGAACTGGGTGCGTGCAACGCAATATTGCGAAATGGAACAAACTAACCAAAAGTAGATTACTTGTTATTAGAAAAAAAACTCATCGCCGCTATGCGTTGTCAGTAAAAAAGATAACGCATCATCATTACCGTGAGCGCGAAAATAATCTAGATGATGTATTTTCGAACAATATTGTGGTGTACGTACAATGCTTGGAATAGTCGATATTATGCTATATGTTTACTGCACTCTTCAAAGCTTTCGGGGCTCTCCGAAATTCAGTACTGATACTGCCTACTGATTTCCTTGTGGTGGACCGGAAGCAGTGTGCTGCAGGGGTAAAGTAACGTCGGGGCAGGTAATCATAAAGGTGATTTAACAATGCGAGGGAAGTTTGTGTAAGATTGCAAGTATTACTGCAGTGAACAGTAACGGGTAAGGTGATACCTAAGTTGCTGGAAAAAGGCTAACGAACGATGTTAACCGTTAGAGTTCCAAAAGATTGACGAGTATATTACCTAGTTGCAGAAAAGGTAAGGCGTTACCAGTACAGGCGTTACATGTAACGTGTTACCGCCAACCCATGAACTGCGAGAATCTTCGAGAAAAATAACTTCAACAATAAATGTCCTGTGAAGTTAATTTCGGGGGCTCAGTTGCCGCCTAGGTGTCGGCCCCGAGCGCTTGGACTCAAGCGGCGTCCTCTGCTCGCTCGACGAGCCACACATGTTCTATTTCCAGGATGAGCAAATGCTCACAGCGCATCCGGCGGTTCCAGGCTGCCTGCTCGTGGTTTGTCTGCGTTAGAGCATGTGCGCACCAGCATTTCTATTGTATGCGGGCTAGCGTAGCCCTTACTTCAGAGGGAAAAAATAATAGAAGGAGACATATAGCGATATATGGTTTAATATTTTTACTTGACCTGACTTGCCTGATATCCGTAGCAGTGCCAAAACACGTAACATGCCAATACGGCAGCATGGTTGACTGATACCTTGATTTCAGCTCACATTTTCTCCTCCTCCCCTCCTTCGGAGATACACACAATCGCTTCTGTGCATGCGGGCAGATTTTAGATAAAATATAGAGCGTTTACGTGGCGCATAAACTAAAATCTAAGTTTGTCAATAGACGACTAATGTTTTAAGTCCGTGAATCAGGGCAGTATTGTGTACGCTGTGTTCTAAGCCGTATCTCAAGTCTCGCTTAAAGCCTACAAGGAAAGGACGAAAACATGGTAACAAGCTATGTCGTATTAATTTAAGCTTGAACAATCTTGTTCGCTTCCACGTGACATGCACCAACAACATACGTATGCGTCACGGATATATTTTGATAAGGTATAACGGATACACGAGCACTTTCGCAACGGAAACACCAAGTGGTTTAAGCGGTAGTGCACGAAGCAAACATCACGGCGCTGTCAACTAGACAGCAGCTACCCAACCGAAAAATCAAAAACCTGTTAAAATACACAATGAACATTTTTAGTCGAAATCAATTCAACTTTGCTGGTTTAGCAGAGGCCATATCTGCCCCCTCCTGTGGCAATATCGTCTTTAAAGGCTAGCTTGGCTACAACATGATATTTTGGTCACATAATGCGTTTACCTTGCACTATGGGATGTAGATCATTTATCTATGCGAGCACTCTCACAAAGACTGCCAGATAGCTGCACCAGTGCCCACGAGGAGTATAGGGCGCTCATAATTCCTTTATTAGCGAGCTCTAAAGCTGCATGAGTCCTTCCGTATCTGATATTTCCTCGCACATTTTCGCCGATGGCGCTTACCCACGGCAAGTGCTGTAATTGTGAGGAACCATCAATAACGCCCATCACAGGCTTTGTTTACACTCGTGTCTGTTTGCTCGTCTGATACGTAGGCAGGCATGCAGGAACTAATATTGCAATCGTCCCTTTTCGTGGGCGTAAGGTAGGAACTGCCCTTCCCCCCCCTCCCCAACTCCGCTCATATATAATAGCGTTACCCGCCTCGTTACCCATCCGGCTCATGCTGTCACAGCTTCCAACACAAATACTAACCGAAGATTATTTACTGCTTGCATATTATTGTCATAAGCGTTCATCTTACCAGGAAGCAGGTACATCACATCTACAGAGCTTTCTAAAGGACTTGACACCGTTCAAGCATTAGCGTTTCATTGTGACTGCAGCAGTTTTTTCTGTTCTCCAGTATGGGAGAAATGCTTTTTGCAAGCTCCATTAAATATTCAACTTAAAAGTCTGGTCACCTTTGTACGAAATGATACAAACTACATAGACACTACTGCTTATGAGGGTTTAGAAGAAATGTTGCAGAAAAACGCTTCAATAATCATTGTAGTTTAGAAAGGCATTTTTAAAAGTACATCTGCTTACTTTGCTTCCAGAACAATAGCAGCAAAAGAGCTAACTAGGTACCGTCAATAGTTGAAAGTGCTCTTTTGTCGGCTCTTCTTCTCGGAATGGTAATAAATTACAATAGAAACTACAAAGTCACAACACATCACATATTTGCTTTTAGCAACTGGTTTCCTTGGCTAAACTGGATTGAGCCTAAGTATGTTTGAATTCTCCCACCTCACTAATCGGTAATCTACACAAGCCTCTTCAGTGGTTAGAGTGCGCAGGAGAACTAAATAATTCAATTAAAAAAAGATCTTGCTTTGAGAGAAAGATAGTGAGCTACAGACTTGTTCAAACCTGTGAACAGTACCACTTGCGTGAGTAAGTTATTCATTAGGCGACTTATTTCACTCAGTTGCTCACTCCTTTGTTTTTCAGCCTCGCAGCTGCTGTCTCACACGTGTAAACCAATGAGAGGCACTGAAACCGGACACCAGCCCATTTTAAGAAAAAAATATTGCTGTTAATGGCTACTTCACACCTAATTCACTACTTTATGACCTTGATGGCGACAAAAATTTCAGTTTGGCGCCATAGTTACTATTCTGGCTACATGTTCTGTGTTGAATCTTATAGTAGTCATTTTAATTTAATTTTTAGATAAAATACCAAGCAAGCCTTATGATAACCTTATGTTTCCAACATTTTCTACGTGTCAGCTAAAATATTCGCATGTCCTCCTCCCGGTGCTGATTGAGCCCCTCATCGCAGTGCCCAGCTAACCTGATGAGACAGAGCGACGAAGTTTTTGTTCGCCTAGTCATTGTAACTGACACCAATACTAGCTAAGAGGCAGTGGTTTCTCAACTTTTAATAAATTTCGAAACTTTAGACATGATAAACGTAAATTTAGGTGTGTCTTTCGACTATACAACGCTGTTTACACTACCTGCTAGTGCTTCATAAGTGACAATTCAATTCCTAATGCTGTTGCGCAACGGGTGTTCTCATATGAAGTTGTTAAAAAGAGATATTCGCTGCCGAACGAAGTTGTGCTGGCTATCTTCCATTTGCTTGGCACTGAATGGTATTATAATAACCTTATGTTCCAAACTTCAAGCACGAATCGTTATTATGGTTAATGTTTTTACTGGATGAATGACTAGAATACTTACTTTGTCTCCGGCAATTACTCTATCTGTTCGACATAGTTATGTAGGGGCATGCAGCTCATAATTTCTTCATTTATTTGCTATTTGCTTATGGCTTCAAGAGGACGCAAGCAGCAAAAATAACTGTCATCTTATCTCTCTGTTATTGCTGATTAAAAATAATATTCATCGTTTATTAATAAAAAATGCTTTCATAATACCGTTTCTGTATCATATGGTTACAAATGGGGCGATAGTGTTCAATAGCCCGGCTACTTCGGGTGCTTTTAGCATTTGTTCTGCCTATTTTATGAAACTACCCGAAAGTAAATCTGTTTTACAGGGCAATTACAACAGGAGCAGACGTGAATTTTGTGTAGCGACAGCTATATAAAGCGTCCACGGGCGTAACCAATGACGCCGACTTCAGAATTTCCGCGAAGCAATCTCTTCAACACTATTGCGTTTATGCAAAACTTCCGTCAGATACCATTGACACCTCCGATTTGGCGGCCACCCGGCACTTATCTTTGCGTCTGACCCATCGTCAAACACCTGTCACACTCTCACTGCAACTGTTACGTTGCTGTAAATAATCTACAAGCATGCCAGATAACGCAAAAATATCAACGAGTCATTCAGCAGATTGTCCTTTTGCTGTGCGTCTGTGTCGTTGCATTGGCAAGACTGCATACTTATTGTACAAAATTCAATAGTACTACTAGAATATAATGAAAAGGTGTTGTTATAAAGGTGAATATTATACTTCTTAAAGCGGAGCGCAATAAAATTTAAAAAGAAGACCATAGGTTGTGTATATTATTCTTTGTTTCATACAAAATAGTAAACAGTATGCATTTCATGTAATATATAAGAGGAACGGTTCATTTTTCTCAATTGCAAGGTGAACAAATAATTCTGAGTTTATATAAAACACTGGACCGAACACTCATCAAAAAAACGTGCAGTGTAGCAAGCCTCTTCATATTTTCTGTTCTAACTGTTTTCCTGTGGAGAGGTTGAGGTGCATATTGCCTCGACTACTCTATGAGAGTAAGTACTACAGCGAAAAAAAATAATACTGAACTGTGCTCTGTAATGAGAAAAAAACAACAAAAAAACATATTATCACACTGAAAGCAGCTAGAATATCATCCTAATGTGCACTTTGCTTGCAGCAGTTCACACAGTCATAATATGTTCACACGCACACCTTTCTTTTCTATTATCAGGACATGCACGAAAACAACATTTATTATGTCAAACCCTGGATGGTTGTCACTGGCGCTTATCCAGCCTGGTCTCCACTAAGAAGTCTCACTCCCCGGAATGCAATTGTGGTGATGCAGGCGTAAATGTTCGCCATATTCTTTTGGAGTGCGTCAAATACGCGAATGAGAGAGACATACTAAGGAACAAACTAGCAAGTTTAGACAGACAGCCCCTCACATTAAAGAAATTGCTCGGACCATGGCCTGTGATATGCCTCTTCACATGGTTGCTCTCATGGATCGAACTTCTTGATGCTCTTCACGCACGAAATTTTTGCTTATCGAAAATGTTTTGCAATGTTTATTACAATCAAAAAATATATTTTTAAACATAGCGTATAGGAAATGATGTTAGTATGCACTCTTCAATGTTTGGCAGATTTTCTGACATTTGTCACATGCGGAAAAATCAAAAGTATTTAGTTTGTCGCCTATCCAGACGTCAAACTTTCCAGCAAAACGTTCTCTTGGAAGCTCTAAAACAAGTGTCTATAGCACAGGTGCTGCCAGTATAGTGGTCAATTGATTACTAGTATTGATCGGTGGTTTACACACGTAGTCTTCGGAAGTCAAGCGGGACAGCGACTTCGAATTACACACATGACCAGAAATCATCGCTTCATATAAACACTATAATGAACGACAACAATACAAATAAATAAAACCTGATTGATTTCAGCCGATTGTATGTTCTCTGTAGCATGTCTTGAAAACTGGCAATTTATTTCACTTCATGAAATATTTCTATCGGAAACATCAAACCACCAGCCTGAACATGTAATAATGCAAGTACCACTCATAATTCCTACACTAAAGATTGACAACCACTAAGGCGAAATTGCTGCCAGTTATTCTTTCTGGGATGTTGTATGGGCTCCAACCGAGCCACAAGGCCTCTGTGTAGACACCGACTCCATATGTTGCTCCCTTTTCTCTGAAGAATGCGGAGTCATTTCGCGCCGTTTTTATCAATACAGCCCCAGCCACCATCTATCGTTTCCAGAGACGGGCTTGTCGCGATAAATGGTGACGCAGCGGGCGCTTCTTTTCATGACGACGTAAGCTAAAAACTTGCAGGTGGGGTTTCTTCTTTCCTTTCAAAACTGCGCCGACGGTGGCTTCTTGTTAGCCTATGCGACACCGAGTCGTTTGTCTTGACGGGATCGCTCGGATACGTTGTGTGCTCGTGCTTTGCTGCGTGGTATTTCGGATGCCTTTTGCGAATCGATCTGCCCTTCGTTCGTCTTCGCGCATCCTTTCTAAGAAGTCATTCAACGCGTGAGGAATTCTTTTCACAAAGGGTCACATATCGGAAAACGCTGTGCACTTTTCCAAGCTGAAAACGAAAAAGACAGCCAGCGCCGCTTCTTCCACCCACATTATTGGCCTCTTTCGTGCTCTAATGAACATGTTGTTTGCTAGGACTGGAACAAGAGAAAAATTCCGGCAGCTACGCATTAAGGGCAAGAAGACTGAAGAAAAACCTGAGCTGGTGGCATTCCTCTTTTCCTTACTTCTCTTTAGTACGTACACTAAAGCAGGCAACAGACCATTGCATACCACATACGATGGTATGCAATGGTCTGTTTGCCTACTTTGATGGCTCAGTGATTAAGACGCTCGCATTACGATTATAGGAGATTACGCCTCGCCAAGATTTCTCTCTTTTAGGGGCGAAGCTCCTTAGGGCGTGGGCTGTGCGTCCCCTGTATGTAGCCACCTCTAGTTTAGTTCTTGCAGTGTTCACTAGATGGCGGTACCATCCCCTGTATGTAGCTACCTCTAGTTTAGTTCTTGCAGTATTCATTAAATGGCGGTACCGTCTCCTGTATGTAGCCACCTCTCGTTTAGTTCTTGTAGTGTTTACTAGATGATGGTACTTGTAGCTGATGATGAAAAGATGCCAGATGTTATAAACTAGAAAGAGGTACTTGTAGTTGATGAAAGACGCGAGATCTTATAAAATAGGAATGATGTCACATATGGCGCGTGTCATTGGTTGAAGGCAATCGTTCGATTTAGTGCGGCGACGTACGCTAGGGGGAGCAATGTAATAAAATCGAGTGGGCAAAATGTACAGAGGATTCATGGTTTACCAGGTTTACCTCCGGAGCTTCGCCCACTCATCATCATTCACTTCGTGGATATGGCGGAATTTTTTTTTCTTTCTCTTTCTCTCTCTTTCTCTGTAGTAGTTGACGCACCAGCCATGCATATTGCACCCAACGTACAACGACTCAGCGCGCGTGTTCTAACGTAGCACAGGATGAAGATGAGACAGATCAGTAAGTGCGCGGTGGTCCCTGACAAGGAGCCTTTACCACTAAAAGAAATTCTGTGTAGCCTGAACAGCTCCTCTGACCATATGACCTTCCTAACTAGCTTCGCTGCTTAAGAAGTCACGTGATCCCCCACGCTTTTGCTTTGGATGACTCGAACGCAAAGGCAATGTTCATCTTCTTTTTCTTAGTCAATTTTATTGACGACCACCGCCCCCCCCCTTCCCTTTTCAAAGAAAAACAATTCCGCAGACCCCACGTACCTACAGAATCGATGTTATGCGAAGCACGCGGGCGGAATGTGATTGTATTGTATTTTTTTAGAGAAACGTTACTAAGTGGGGCTGAATATGTGTAGAAATGCACTCAACGACATACATTAAACTCTCGCATATGTTTTATATAGCCATCTTTTTACAGTTGCTTAACGATGCCAACAGCAACAAAGATATCAGCAACACCAGAAGCTTAAGCTGATATGACGAGCTGCTGCTCGCGAGGATGGTAGGCATGAACGCTGCTACGCGAGTCAACTCGGTCACTTGTACTTAAGTTAACTTCAGTGGATGGGGCCTAACTACAAATGGCGTTAACCCGACGTGAAGGCTGTATCAAAGGATTACATGCATAATGTTCATAAAATTTAATATCCAGCACAGCAACCACGCTTAACCGTTCACGAACATTAGGGTATATTTGAAACGTTGTTCCTACAACTGGTGTGGTTATGTAGTAGAATACTCGATTGCCACGCAAAATGGTGGGTTTTGATTCCTGCTGGGACCCTAACATTATTTCTTTGCATTCGTTGAGACAATGCAGCCACTGTCAGCTTTTTCTTAACGCTCACACGTTAAAATTACTCATGTCTGTTCTCACTGTTTCTAGGTAGATATAAGCTGTCAATCACCTGTGGCTCGTACCCACATACCTGTGGCACATACCCACTCACGGGTATATGACACGTGTCTGGCGAAAAGCGCTTCATGACGTACGCGACTTCTTTCATTTCACAGGTTTGTCACTTCTATAGATTTCCATCAGACGCTATATACTTCCCGGTTAGCATTGCGTGATTCTACGCTGGCTCAGCGAACGAATTTCGGGAGGTTTCAATAATGAAATCTTAACACTGAGAGGTGGGCGTTTAAAACATAAAAAAAAAACTCAGAAGGAGACATACACTCACGGTGGCCGTCTTACCACTGAATACTCGGGATCTAACGTACTCACTAGACTGCGACTACGACTGTATGGTTTCAACGTTCGGTCAATATATGCGACAGCATATGAAGCAAGCAAGACGACGACGTGGAAAACAAATGCATCTTATGACTAGAGTGTCGTATTTGGAGCACTGCTCATCTCCATGAATTGATCATTTCGCGTGTGCCTCCATCCTTATGATATCACACATCACCATATTAAATTGAAGTTTCACTGCATAATCCACAGAACAGGTCTCGGGCTGCCTTTCTATTCAGTTGAATGATGGTTCTGTTATGTCAAAGCACTCGAAAGTTGTGGATGTTTCAGTGGAAGTAAAGTAACTTTACTAAACCTGCAATATTGCACTGTAAATTTTTTCATATAAAAAATTTTCCATCAAACAAAGTGTCAACAAACATTGTTTAGTTTGTTTCTATATGATTGTGTTTGTGCGCATTATAACATTGAAAGTGTTATAAAGACAACATGTTTATCAGGTGGTCATTTTCATCTTTTGGTTGGGCAAAGTGAAGTCTGACAGAAAATGTTGGATTCGCCTTTATCCAGAAAATACGTGATTAGTACGGCTTAAGGCATTTAGTTCCATATCTCTACCTTGAGGCAGTGTATTCAATATTTCAGCCATAAGACACAGTACATTTCAGTGGTTCTACTTTATGTTGACCTATACTGCATTCATAAATACTGGATACTCTGCGAATGAGATTACACATGTAGTCGTTTTCAGAAAAGCTTATGAAATACGTTTAAACAAATTTATGCACGATGTGGAACGAAGCTTTCTTTAATGTCAGAGTTTGTCGCTGTTCAGGGTTGACTGATCTTACCGTGCCTCTGTCTATCCACAATCAGTCTAACGTCTTGTTTTTCTATTCTTCCTAAAATAAATTAGAAGTTCGCCTAGGTGCTAGGAACACTGAGTCGGATCATGCGGTAGTAAGTGAGCCTGGACTCTAGTCTGCGTTCATGCAAAGCGATGATGCCGGCCAAGCAAGAAAAAAACTGAAATGGTTGTTGCAGATGAGTACATGCACGCTTTTGTGGCGTGGGAGGGGCTCAGTGGAAAAGAGAGAAGTTATGGTGAGCGGGTTGTTTTCAATGGTTACACAATAATGATAGAAAATGCAGTTTACTAGAGAAGATTTGCACGTTGTTGCAACGACTGTGTCCGAGCTCACTAAGCATCTTGGTACACATCAGTGTTGTATAGTGGCAGAACAAAATCCTCAGTTGTGTTGGAAACCATAACGCTACTGTTCTCTTGAAACAGTGCTCCCTTAACTACAATAAGACAATGTGATTCAAGAGAGAGAATCGTAGCGCTTATACCTGAAAACCACTTTAGAGGAGCGGTACGCTGAGAAATCTCTAAAATAGACAACAAAATGAGTTTTGAAACTCTTGTTCTAGTGCGTACAGACATATAAATTTATCTAAGAAGCCTGATTTCTCTGAAACGACACACACACAATGGGAAGTTCATGGCTGTCATGTGGAAACCATAAATCTGGCCTGATATTAAAGACGATAGCCTGCCTGCCTGCCTGCCTGCCTGCCTGCCTGCCTGCCTGCCTGCCTGCCTGCCTGCCTGCCTAACTGCCTGCCTGCCTAACTGCCCACCCACCCGCCCACCCGCCCGCCTGCCTGCCTGCCTGCCTGCCTGCCTGCCTGACACGATGAAATAAAAAACTTTCGAACCTTCTGGAACCTACGGACATCGTACGTATTCACTGCTGTTGAAAGAAAATTGAAGCTTCCTTGCATCAGTAAAAAATAAAAGGAGGACGTGAAGAATCTCATTGTAGCTTCGCAGTATTTTAAATATTAACCTTAAATTCTGCAATGGCAGGCATAATAAATATACTAGAAAGTTCAATAATTGTATTCTTGCCTGCTGCGTTGCTTGAATAAATTTCGTTTTTTTCTGCAATGCTATTTACCAGACTGTTGGCTCAACAATTATGACCCACTATATAACCTAATTCAGAAAGCTGAATGTGTTTTTAACAGTGCAAGAATGACCAAGGCGATGATGCGCAAGAAAAAAGGTCGTAAAGTTTTTTTTTTATATCGGCGTCCCCAAAACCACCACAGCATATTTTAGCCGAACCTATGACGTACGAATGCACGTAGTGAAAAGTGGCGAAAAAATATTGGCTGGCAGCTATACTTCCTAAGGACATTTGTGCTCGTTGTGAGCCCATTCTGCATGAATACATTTCATTTGAAAGTGCCCGCGGGGAAGGTTGCAAAGTAACTGCCCAAAAAAGTTGCGCGCGTTTACAGTGGTTCATAAAACACAGCGCGATTTGCAAGACACATTCACCAGACCGTTGCGAAATTTGCTGCGCTTAGCTGGATGCTCACAAAAGGGCTGCCCCAAGCTTTGCTGAGCCCAGGCATTCTATAACGGCTGTACTGTGTCGTTGCGGTATTCATCTGAGTTCGATCACGCGTATTGTTAAAGTGACGAGCCAGCATAAACAGCTTTCAAATATAATTTGGTCGGTAATTAGGTTCTCTATCTCTCTCTCGTGTTCTCTCTCAAGGAGAAGGAGGGAAAGAGAATATATTGGACCAGTTCTGTTTTCATAAAATAGTTGAATGGCAGATGGCGTATCGTAAGCAGTGAAGAGTTGTTTATACACCAGCAATTTTGAGAATCGTCCTCACGCCATCAAGATTCATGACAAATTACAGCAGCGTGCAATGACGAAAGATCAAGAGAAGGAAGAGTGACAAAGGGAAGGAAAAAAAAGACAGGAAAGAAAGTGTAAGCAGGAAAGTTAACCAGTTTAGAAACTGGTAAGCTACCCTACCCTGCGTAAAGCGATGGCAGTAGTTTTGAAGATAAATATTGAGAGAAAGGCAGACCACGCACGCGTTACTTTTTTTAACAAGCTACACTATAACAAATGTAATGAAGAAGGACAAGCAAAATAAAACTATCTCGAACAACTTCTGAAGATGACTGCATTTTTACGTAAACGCTCTGGAAGGTCTTTGCAACGTGAATCAACGGTAGTCACAAATTTGCACATGAAAAGTTATGACGCATAGAGTTTATGCTTGAACCGTAAGTTTCCATGGCACTGCTCTACACGGAAGATGATGTACCTTCTTTAATTCTGCTTTTCCACTTTGTTATTTCCACATTTTCTCTTCATTTCAAGTTCCTCTTTTCTTTTTTGTGTCTGTACATCAATCTGCTCATTATCGGTATAAAGTAAGCTGTTAGTTTGCGCGTCGCCCTGCAGTTTATCTTGTTGTTTCTCAATTTTTATCAAACTTGGCAGCGCACAACCACATGAAGGCGTGTCAAGCAAACCCTGTATGAGCCTTGTTAGTTCATATTTGTTTAATACCGTTGTATTTTTTGCGTAAGCATGCACCAGCTTCATTATTAGAAGAAAGCAAGTACCACCGATGGCACCGCCTACCCCAACTCTCCTTTTTTTGGTTTGAGTTCTCAAGAAAACGAGTTTTGCAGTTTATCTAAACATGAAGCTGTGACGTTGTTACTCAAACCAACCGACCTTCTTTTGCCGGCCTTACCGTAGGCAGCATTAGAAAATGAAAAGTTCTTGAAATGCAATACTGCCAGCACTTAGCCACCATCGTGATAAAAAACTGGCGCGGTCAAAAGCTTCAACCTTAGGAAACTAGACACTCAAGTTACAGGCCTAACTGAATAAAGGTTGGCGGCATAGCTGGTAGATATGACTGAACGCAAAATGTAGAAGACAGAGAGGTTAACCAGACAGCACTCCTGTAGACTACATTATGCCGGGAGAAAAGGAAAAAAGGACTGGACCGTTGGTGACTATAGGAAGGAGAAAGAGGGGGGGGGGGGTTGACTGTTCCTCCACAGCCCATTTTCTGCGTACGCCAGGATCATCTGGTTGTCGTGAATGCAGCTATAAAGCTACTAAAGATATATTGCATTGCTAGGTGGAAGAGAAGAAGCTATTTCTTTTACCGCGTCCTTCTTTAAAGCCGATAAAAAAGCCCACGTCGGCAACCTCAGTCATCTAGGTAAAACAGGTGTCGCCGCGAGCGCAGATCCAACATCAGTGATATCTTCAACGTTTTTCAATTTAGAAGTTACTAACATACAAAACAAACAAAAGAAACGCAGATAACACCGGTGCCTTGTTTTCGTTACAGTGGCACAATTCAATTTATCTGCATGCCAAATGTGCCGAAATTTCTACAAGACCATCGTTATCTTCATATTTTGCTTCTCTCAAGTCGAGATGGTGAAATACCAATGCACGCATTGTAAGCATCGTTGTGCGAGGAAGTTAAAACGCCGCGAATGATGCATGATGAATGCACCACTATCTCTGCGCATACCTTCCCAGTCGTCACTTCTGCAAGACGTTCGATAGCATGTTTACAGACCACGTAACAGCAAGCTCGCTCCGGACATTGTAGCAAGGAGGTCGACACATATTTCAACCAACACCATAGACAGCCAACACAACAAGCATTTCTTTGCGTTAGAGGCTGTAAATCTTTTTGTGAGAATTTTTTTTTCGTCCTCAGCAAGCAGATCGTTCTGTACCCGCGATATAGAAGACAATTTATCAGCCAGCGGTGTGCCTCATAAAGAGCGAGGGAGGAGCGTTGCTTGATAAATGCCCATAGGTGCAAGCGGAAAACATCGACAGGAGTTTTTTTATACTTTTTCGCTATTGCTTAAAGGTAAGTACTGTGGCGTGATTTCCCTGTTGGTTAAAACTTATTTTCAAATTTTCTGTTGTCCGTATACTCCAACGTGTCGTAAACACGAGACAATGCCTGCAGCGACATCTTTGCTTTGGCGAGATTCGTATTTTTTTGTATGCATTCAATAAATGTAGCCATTTAAGTTTATCTCTGAAGCGTGGCGGCTTCATTCGCATGTAAGTGAGGCCGAGGCTTGGTGAGGTTGTGTTGTAGCATCAGTGTGTTGCACAACCCTTCGTGCTCTTCTTCCTCGAGTACTAGTATACTATGTAAATTTTCATCCGTATATAAAATACTAGCAACAAAAACCATTATTTGTTTATGGGTCTTGTACCTAACCTTTTGTTCTTTTTTTAACGAAGCACTCTCTTTTACAGTTCTGAAACCAATCACCCCGAAACCTTCTGTACGCGTCACTATCGGGACCATTATTCGGTTGTTCCAAATTTTTACCAAGCTGGCTTGCACAGTGGTCTAATCATCTGACAAGCTATTTCCATCCTGTCTATATTCTGTTAACGTGGTTGCGTACACACATGTTAATTTGTAACCAAGTATATATATATATATATATATATATATATATATATATATATATATATATATATATATATATATATATATATATATATATATATATATGGGAAAGAAGTGTGTACTTAAGGGCTCGTTTTTCCGTGTATTAACACAATATTAATGAGATCTAACAGACAATAATGCCAAGGATTGTACAGGGGAAGTTATTAGAACCAATGGAATGTAAATAGAAAGAAAGAAAAGTGGATGAAAAAATGACCAGCCGTGAGCAGTCACGGTTCAAGCTCACTGTCTGGTAAAAAACAAGACAGTGAGCATTACTGTCTGTTAGATCTCAATATATATATATATATATATATATATATATATATATATATATATATATATTAAGAACTATCACCAATAGGCGTTAGTTTTGAAAGCCTTTTCCCTAAAGGGTGATTTTACAGAGGCGCATTGAGGAGGCTTACTGCTTGGATAAGCGTCAAGATGGTAATGTGGGCAATTTAGCTGTGATCACAAGCATTCATTCTTATAGTGCAAGACATTAAAAACGCAGACACAGGAGAGGTCACATAAACAGGATTGGCGCTGTACATAGGTTGATGTCTAGCGCCAGTACTGTTATGTGGCCTGTCCTGTGTTTGCGTCCATACTATTTTTGCCACACAAAAATGAATGCTCTTTTCCCTCATCAGGCACAAAAATTATCGCTTGAACACCTATGTAAGTATCGTTTTATGTTCATACTTGGTATTTTTGCACGGTATTTACCTATAAACTTTTGTGAAGGGCGATTCTTGCCACAACGTCCACCAGTGTCCTCTGATACGTTCATGGAAAGGGTTTAGAAGAAACAATAAAAAGTGACAACACTGAAAAGAGTGGTTTTTGATCTGCGTTTAAAAAGAACGCAGAAAAACATTCGCAGCCATTCCCTTTTATGAACATCGATGACCAGAAAACATCTCTGGCACGAGGCACAGAGTTGATATGAACGAGGCTAGCCTGATGTCAAAAGCCAAGCTGTGATCACTGACTTTTAAAGGTCACACTACTGTGTAGAGGGTACAGTGCCACAACCAGGGCTACATGGCCATCACAATGACGAGTAGGCTTCAGTGCAACGCACAATGCGGAGACGGCGGCTTCAAATGACCAAGCTTACACTTTTCACGCTGCTCTTGGCTTCCCTCTAAACACGAATAGATATCTTTGAAGGTGTGGCTTTAAGAATAATGTATTCTGCCTTTTTCCAAAAAGTAAGGGTTCCAATAATTTTTTTTATTTTTATGATACGTTAGCTGCAAGAAATTTATATAGTTCGGATATGTAGACTCGTTTCAAGCCTGGGCGTGTCTTCCAGCAGATAAGCCATTTTTCTTAGGAGCGAGTTGATGAAGGTCACAAGCTTCATCAACTTTAATTCACTAGTTTTCTCCTGCAACGGCATAAAAGGTGCCTGGTATTACACTTCATGCTTCAAAATGTTTCGTCGCACTTTTGTTCTACTACTGTTCAATAATCGCGCCAGGGATTTACTCTAGCGGACAACTGATTTGATGTAGTTGAATTCATCTTCGCTCTAAAAGAAAAGGTACAACATATGCTGTTGCAGTTACCATTGCTGATGCACAGTTGGGCAAAATCGATTCGAGAGTTGCCAAATGTAGTGCCTATGTATATACATGCTAAAAGAATGGGAGACTCTGTAGCGTATTCATGCATAGCGAACACATGACTTGTGGTAAACCGCATGTGTTATTCTATGACGTATATCGGCTTGCGGCTACGTTCTCACACTGGTGTGTGTTACATTGGTTACAACCGAATCTAGCCTTGCCTAAGCTTAGCCGCGCCTAACACGAGAGATCCCAAGAAGTGTTAGGCTTTAAAACTCCTCATAGATTATACAGATTTTCGTGCCTTTTTGTTCAGTTGCAGTTTTTTAGATGCGAAGCAGCTCTGACTAACGTGTGTAACGCGGTAAGCACGTGCATCCGTACGAGTGCACCGCAATGCGTTCCTTCGACGCAGGTGTTGGTGCGGTGCCAAGTAGGTCACGCCGAAGCTGCACGTTGACTTAATGCTCCCTTCGCACGTTTCCCTCGCAAGGGCGCGCTGACGTTACTCTTTCTCTTCCTCACAGCACGCTCGCCGCAGTGCCCGCAGCTGCCACTTCGACATCGCGTGTCTCATGAAGGAAGGAAAAAAACTGAGGAGAGGCCTCGACGTCCCATTTTGCGAAGCTAGAAGTAGAGAAGAGTAGGAGCGCTCTTCCTCGCACTCGTGAGCACGCTCATCTGGTTGCTAGGAGACGATATCGCATCGCTCTGGCCAGAGCGCAGGGACGTCGCCAGCTGACCTAGCCGGAAAGCGATACATCCGATAGCATCGGCCGAGAAGCTGCGATGCCCTCGATAAAACGGGAAACAGGCGTCAGCTTCCACAGGTGAGTGTATTGAATTCTCTTTATATTCCACGTACGATCGAGAGTATCCTCGCAGAACACAATGCACGTGATACTGCATGCGCCAGCGTAGTGTTCCTGAGGTTTATTTACGGCTCTTGAGGACAGTTCTTGAACGCAATAAAACGCAGCGCAATTAACCACAACGCTGATGACACGGCGCAGCTAGCGCCAAAGTTTCTCCTTTCGTTCGCTTTGTCCGCGCCGTGATATTCAATGACTATTTTTCCATGTGTCAATAATGTAGGCGAATTCGCGTACATTTTTAATTGCTTTCGTGCACATTTCCCAAAGATCCCCGCCGAAGGAAGGAATCGAGGCCTTTAGACTCAGCCAACGTGACTGAAAAGCAACCAAATGGTCTTTTGTGTGCTCAAAACACTTCCCACCTGATCACTTCAATCGGGTGGTGCCAGTGGCACTTCGCCTTCGCGAGGATGCCGTTGCTACTGCCGTGAGAAACCGCAACGACGCACGTGCTGCTGATTAAGATGCCCAGCCTCTATTGCACAGAAATGTCAATTGACTGCATGGTTATACGTCATTATTTTGTCCAGGCGGGTGTACAGAAAATGGGACAATGTTTTATTGAGTGCAAGCGTTGCTATTGAGCAATTCAAATAAACTTCCAGTTACGTCCTTCAAACCTATTCAGCTGAAGGCAAGAAAGAAACTGTGCAACTCGGCAGGGTAATCGCCACCGACTTCTTTTTTTTTTCAGGTGAACCGGCAAGTTAAGGGTACACGACATAGTTCAACAGAGCCATCTGAATTGGTCTTCCTCCATATAAGCATGTTGCACCTTCAGATTATCTCTTGCATCTGTGCGTCATAACATTCGCACCACCACAATCACGCCGACGTGGTGGCACTTCAGTCAAGCTACAGTAGGGCGCGGTAGTCGTTCTGGTACGACCGCTTCGAAGGTAACTTCCGCCCATATAAAACTACCTCGTCCAAAACGCAATGGAATCTGAACACGCCAAGCAGCTTTGGCAATCGCCTTCTTTTGTCAAACTCAGTTTGGTTAGGCATCTTTTATACTCTTGACGATGCAGCCTTCTGGGAGAGCACCGAGCCAATGCTTTGCAATCGTCACCGTCGGCAACAGAAACGGGTCACCACTGTGCCCAACATAAAGAGCCGCCGGAGGTGTTGTTCTGTTCTCAGAAATGTATCTTTTCATCGCGGTGGAGTGCAGCACCACGGTGTCAAAGGCAAACAGCAAAGTTGCGGCGCGAAGCCTTCTCAAAGAAGCTCTCTCGGGCTTCAAAAATCCCTCGCGATGGCACGCTGAATGCTGTGCACGCAACCGTGACGACATACACTCACTGTGGGATGAACTTCTAACACCTTACGTCACCCGCGAGTACAATTATGTCATAAAAATGCACATCCACAGAAAACAAGCCGATCAAAGGTGTGATTTGCCGACGATGCGAGACGACGGGGCCATGACGGGGCATCAACGGCGTGCCCACATTGCCATAGCAACTATTGCGAAAAAACGTGACTTCCACCACACTTTTTTTTCTGCCGCTTGCATAGCGAAGGCCTCTCGCCAGTTTTCCTTCCTCCATGGCGTGTCTGCAGGAACCCCTCAGCGGGCTCTTCACCGATCACAAGGCCGTGGTAGTGAAGCCGAAACGTGCGTTCTCCGCTCCAGCACCCGTATCCCGACTCTGACGAAATGACGACTACGAATTCTTGCCAAACACCCTAATGATACTTACACAAAACTCAACCCACCCCCTGTGTCTTTACGTTTCAAACAAACGTTAACTCTAGTAAACTCTACACAGAGTTTTGCTTCAAACTGTTCTTCCAGGAGGAGGAAGACGAAGTGATTCTCTTGTGGAACACATCTTGCAGTCTGTGCTATTTTTTCTGTGTTCCACAACGCAACAGCGGGGTCTCGAGCCCCATACATTGTGGTCATGGATGTACAATTCCCGGAGATCCCGCCCAGTACCAGTTCATCTACGGGCATTGCTTCAAGAAAGCGTGGTAATCCATCTAGTAAGAGCGAGGACACCGAGCTGTACTCTGCATCAGACTACGAGTCCTCGGAAGACGACTTCGAACCTGTGCTCTACCGCAAGGCCAAACGAAGAATCATGAACGCATCATTGGCATCAAGTACAGCCACTGTGAGGACAGCGCCTCAGCGATGGCCTCACTCCATTCTGTTTGTGCCGCAGACTACTACTGCCAATCTACGCTTCCTCAACAGGCAAGCACTGTCCTTGTACCTTGAAAACATTGTGCCTAACGAGATTAAGGAGGTCAGGATAAACACGAGGAATAATATTTTGGCAATCGACGTGAGAAACCCAAGTGCACTGAACACGCTACAGCATGTGTCAGAGCTGGGAAACATCAAAGTCCGATCCATCATACCAGCGAATGGTGACACCGTAACAGGAGTTATCTAGGACATAGACACTGAGATCACCAATGAAGATCTTCCTGTACTGATAAAACCAGTGAGTGAAAACAACGTCATTGTGCATGCTGGTCGCCTAGGCAACTCTCGTTGTGTGCGACTAACATTCAAGGGTGACTGTCTTCCCTCTTACGTGAAGGTGGGCCATTTCTGTCACCAGGTTCGCCCATTTATTCCAAAGCCTATGCAGTGTTTCAAGTGCCAGAAGATTGGCCACGTGAAGGGCGTTTGCAGAAATTCCGCAGTGTGCCCCCGATGCGCTGAACACCATTCAGAAGACGACTGTAATGCAACTACGTTGAAATGCCCCAACTGCCAAGGAGCTCACAGTGCTTTCTCCAAGGACTGTCCTCAGATTAAGAAAGAGATTTATATTCTGAGGCAAATGGTGTGAAACAACTCGACTCACAGAGAAGCTGCCCAAAAAGTAAGGCGAACGCGCCGTCATCGTCGAAGGTCCTCACGAAGGACAGTGCGAAATCTGACGAGAAAGTTAGAAACTCAAGTGAAATCGACAGGTGCTGCTCCTAGCACGGCAAACATCTGCGCTGAAAGAGATGCCGGAAGATCTCTCTCTCCAAAGGAATGGCCACCCTTCAGCCTAGACGATCTGTTGAGCCTCAACAGAAGCCGCCTACACGACCTGTCGAGCCTCAACAGAAGCCACCTCAATAACAAGCACAAAATGCTGCAACGGCTGGGAAGCCGGATCATCGCGTGATGGTGATGCTAAGATCATTAGTGGACACCATTCGCATGTTGTTAAGCGACATGAATACACCGTCAGCCAAAAGTGCCCTTCAAGTACTGGACGCGCTTAGTCCAGTGCTAGCACTCTAGAGTAGACCATGGCTAACCCACCACTGTCTTTCCGGGATGAGGTTCGTAAAGCAGCAATACTGCAGTGGAATGCCAGGGGACTGAGATCGCGAATCGGTGGCTTTCGTCGATTTGTGTATGTCAATGTTTCCCGTAATCGTCATTTGTGAGCCGAACTTAACGAGTGCAATACGACTCTCGGGATACGAACCTTTTATGTCGTCTACTGTTACTGAAAGCAGCAATGTTCTGGTGTACATTCGCCGAGACCTCACTTACATCCTTCAACCTGTACCACCTCATGACAGAAACCAATACGTATGCTCAAGAGTGAAAAAGTGGAGGCTCAACGTCACTGTGGTTGGCGCATACCTATCACCATCAAGCCGTTTCGATCATAAAAGATTACGAGACATCATAGCGTTAACTCCTGACCCGTGTGTTATCATTGGGGCTTTTAACGCTCATCATACATTATGGGGAAGTCAGAATACCAACATGAAGGGCAGAAGCTTGGTGTCTTTTGCCTTCGACAACCAACTTTGGTTACTGAATGATGGCAGTCCTACATTATTACGTGGCTCCACATACAGAAGCTGTCTCGACTTGGCTTTTGTTTCACAAAGCCTAGTGAAACATACTGAATGGTTCACGGATATAGAAACGCATGAGAATGATCACATTCCAACATACGTCAAGATCAGAGGATTGTCGCCTCCCAAAGTGCGCGACATCGTTGAAAGAGTGGACTGGAAAAAATTTCAGTCCCGTATAGAAGACCAATGCCAAGAACACATATCCGATTTACAAGAGGCCATCAAGAGCACTGTAAAAGAGACTGTGTGTACAATCCCATGCCCTGTAAGAATCATGGACATCGACATAGAGATGGAGCGGCTTCGAGCCATGCGACGACGAGCTGAAAGAACGTACCGGCGCACGAAGGACATAGAAGATTTACGGACTGCTAGACGTATGCAGAAGAAGATCAAACGTCGGTTGGAAAAGCTAGAATTCCAACGCTGGATTACTTTCTGCGAGTCACTCGACCCTCATAAGCCTTTATAGAAGATATGGAGGACGGTCAGAAGTTTGCGGTCATTGCCCATTCAGAAGTCATCATTCAAGGCCTTAGCCCTTCACCAAAATCGACCAGATGTGGACGTTGCTGAAGAGTTCTGTGCCGGATTATCAGGACAAACTACAACCATCAGCAGCTCACCACTTTCGAGCAGTTGTCCGCCACCACGTGACTCCTGTATGGACTTCCCGTTCACCATTCAGGAGCTCAAAGCAGCTCTCGCTTCGTGCAAACAGACCTCCGCCCCAGGACCTGACGGAATCACCTACAGAGCCCTGTGTCATCTGGGTGAGCGCGCGAGAATAGCTATACTTCAGCTATATAATGATTGTTGGCTAGAGGGCACTGTCCCCTTAAGTTGGAAAACTAGTCGTCTAGTACCATTACTAAAACCTGGCAAATCACCATTGGAACTCTCCTCCTATTGCCCGATCGCATTGGCTAGTTGCGTGGGTAAAGTGATGGAGAGAATAATTCTCGGCCGACTCGAGTTGTACTTGGAGTATCATGAGATCTACCCAAATGCCATGACTGGCTTTCGACGTGGTCGATCATCGATCGATAGCGTCATCGACCAAATCACGTATTTTGAACACGAGAAAGGCCATAAGCGTCTTTGCGCCTTTCTGTTCCTTGACGTCAAAGGAGCCTATGATAATGTTACACATGAAGCCATTCTTACCGCACTAGAAGAGATTGGAGTGGGTGGCCGAATGTTTAAGTGGATACGCAGTTATCTCCAAATGCGATCCTATTTTGTGAGTACAGAGACCAGAAACACGTCTACACATTTCAATTGTCGTGGCGTCCCTCAGGGTGGTGTACTGAGCCCTGTGCTATTCAATATAACACTAATCGCTCTCCATACACACCTACCAAACAATATTTATCTATCAACATACGCTGATGACATCTGCATCTGGACATCTGCGGTAACTCGCCTGCAGTTACGAGCGAGAATACAAGAGAGCTGCTACACAACTACTTTGTATCTACGCAATCGAGGCCTGGAAATTTCCTCCGGAAAGTGCGCTCTTCTGGCATTTACACGCAAACCCATGTCGAATTACAGAGTGTCAATTAACGGTCAAAATATACCGTATCGTCGATCTCACAAATTTCTGGGTGTCATAGTCGTCGACAGAGACATATCATGGAGCCCTAATTTGTTGTATTTGAAAAAGCGATTGACAGGCATATGCCATCTTTTCAAGTTTCTCGCTGGAAAGACTTGGGGAATGCATCCTAATGCTATGTTACGACTGTATAGGGTGCTTTTCCTTGGATTTTTACGATACAGTCTGCCTGCATTATCAAACGCCAGCAAAACAAGTCGACGCATGATACAAAGCGTTTAAGCACAGGCGCTTCGAATATGTCTAGGTCTGCCTCAGGGTGCCTCAACAATGGCGACTATAGCTATAGCCAAAGACCACCTCGTGCAGACCCATATTGAAATTGAAGCTTTTAGAACACACATAAGGCATGTGGGCCGGACTCCCCATCACCACCTAGCCTCTCTGCCAGTAGATAGACCTCATACCTCATTTTGTCGAACAATAACTACGCATGGTGACTCCCTACCAACTGGTTTTACGTCCGCGGCGAGACCATCAATTCCTCCATGGTGCCTCAAACAGCCAGTCATCAACCTGACAATACAAGGCATCCAGAAAAAACGAGATTTCTCAATACCAGCCTTCAAGCAGCTCGCCTTACTTCTGCTGTACGAGAAGTACCAAGACTGCACCCACGTCTACACCGACGGCTCCGTCCTGCCAAACAGCTCAACAGTGGCGGACGTTATTCCAACGCACGCCACAACCATCAAATTCAGGACAGCTCATGCAACCACAACAACGGCAGCAGAGCTTGCAGCGCTTCGCGCTCTGCTGCGTTTCATTAACGACCAGAGCACGCAAGGGTGGACGATTTTCTGCGACTGCAAGCTGGCACTGCAGTCACTTCTGTCAAATCTACGCCGTGGTCCACACGAGCAGTTGGTATTTGAAACAGCAGAAATGCTACACCATATAACAGAGAAAAAGCACCACGTTATATTTCAGTGGTTGCCAAGCCACTGTAGAATTATCGGTAACGAACGAGCTGATCAAGCTGCCCGTTCAGCCCATACAGAAGACAACGACCAGTCAATACCTCTCTCAAGGACGGACGCCGCTAGGAGGCTCCGCATGCTTGCTCGCCAACGCTCCCTGGCTCTTTGGAATGAGCCTCTCTTTACGCATGCAAGATTACGATCCCTTGATCCAACGTTAAGCATGCAGCTTACAACAAAAATTCGATGAGGCGACGCCACTGCTCTGTGCAGACTATGGTTGGGAGTCGCGTTTACCCGTGCGTACGCGTTCCGCATAGGTATGGCCGGCACTGCCAAATGTGCACACGGCGGAGATGAAGAAACAGTTTGACATATCCTGTGTGACTGCCCGAAATACAACCTGGAAAGACAACACCTTTCGATTAAACTAAACAGATTAGATGACCAGCCGCTGTCAGAAGAAAGTATACTGCGCCATCGTCATGACTCATCGTCACAGAAGAAAGCCGTGCAAGCGCTACTGGGCTTCTTACGAACTACTGGCCTGTCGGAACGCCTCTCAGTGGACTGATTTCGTGTGTGCGTGTGTGCTGGTGTTTTTCTCTTAATTTTTTTAACTCTCCCTTTCTCTTTCAACCCCCTATTCCCCAACCACAGTGTAGGGTAGCATACCGGATACTAGCATCTGGTTTACCTCCCTACCTTCCTTATTTCTCGTTTCTCTCTCTGTTCTTCCAGCACCTGCATCGACGCCCGTTTAAACCGCGTCAACGCCCTGTGAACCACTGCTGCTTCGCAATTCATCAGGGTTCTCTTCGGGGAGATGGCACATAATTTTTCTGCACTTCGCTTTACCCTCTTTCGTTATCTGTTCTGTCAGGCTGATCATAACTTCAACTTACAAAGTCCCGTTGGATGGTAAATATGTGGCATTGCAGGAGCAGCGAAAAGTGGTGTCCATCCCAGAGCTGCCTTTTACTCGTGTTTTATTCTGAAAACTTCTACAGCGTTTGTAAAGCAGACCATGTTAGCCGAAGTTGAAGTTATAAACTCAGCTACGTCAACTATGTAATACTGTTTTGGTGCCTGATAGTTCATGCAGAAAATTGCTGTCCAGGTTCTGCATTAGCATAGAGCTATGTATTTCGGTCGTTCTTGAAAACGCTGTGGTGTTTCAGCCCATTGATTAAATGGTGTCCTTTCGTTCACATATTTATATGAATTCAGCCGGGAATGCGAGGCTCATTCGAAAAATACACGCAAGCGCACATCTACGGAAAAAAAGACGACAAAGCTTTTCATCTTTTGAATTGACAAGTTGTAACTGACGTCATGCTCAACGCAATACGCAGTTATAAATACTCACAACCTGTCAAAACAATGGCACCCGCTCCCGCTATAAAAGATGCCAACTGATTTATCAGCGGAGTTTTGTGACGTCTGACAATTAACAACACACTTGCAGTATACATACGTGACAACAGTTCTTTGCCTCCTTTTTTTTAACGCACATGCACGTAAATTTCACAAAATCTTCATTTTTTTACTAGCAGATAGAAAGCAAACTTCACTTTCAGTTTTGTTAAGCGTCCTTTTTTTACAAAAGTGCGAAAAGAATACGCGACGATGGGAGCAAAAATCTGCTGTGTTTGCAGCTTGACTTGGCATCGGAAAACCCACTGAGCAAAGATATGAAAAAAAAAACATCTGGACGTTGATTTTAAAACTTCAGGAAATCATGAAATAATAAAAAACAGCACACTACAACAGAGTTTCAGGTTTATATCAAAATGAGCAATGCATACACGCAAGAAACAAGAGAAGTAAAATAATATAATAGTGCTGTGGCAATCATGAAAACAATACAAATCTTGCAAAACGGTTAACAAAAGCTTACCAATGATAACATTAGGTAGACGAAAAACCGAAATTCTGAAGTTGGACAATGAAAAATACTGCTAAGTAAAGTGTTACATATTTGCTGGTAAAAAAAAAAACAGAAAATTGTAGTGGTGCAGCGGTGCGTGATTGTATATAACTATGATTTTTCATTGCCATCAGAGATTTCACGCCGAGTTGGAATAGCTTTACTGTTGAAAGAAAAAGGAACTTGAAAAATAACTCCAGGCCGTAGTGTGTCGAATTGTAGAGCACAAACATTTTGCGATCTGGTGAGATTGCTCAAGCGCTTTGAATCGGACCAAGCGACTCAGGTGCTGATTAGCGAGCAATTTATATTCAGATGACCGGCCATTTAATGAAGCAAAGATCTTAGGAGCCTGGTCGCGCAGCACATCAGCACAGAAAGCCCCACGAGCCCTCCTGAGAGACTTGACAGCAACTTCATTGAGGAACTGCCTGTGAAACTCGGCAGTGTGTGTGTGATGTGACATGTGTCGATCCTTCTCTCTCTTTTTTACTCCCCTCTCCCCCTCCCCATGTGTAGGGTAGCAAACTGGACGCATAGTCTAGTTAACCTCCCTACCTTTCCTACATTCCTTCTCTCTCTCTCATATTCAGATGGCTTCCAAGAAAACGAATACCTCGACACTCTTAATATTCCCTCGTATCTTCCAAATTCATCGCAAAAGACGTGACTCTAGCTGCCCTTTCATCCCGTGTCAAACGATTTCATGAGTCTATTATACGGTTTCTCGAAAGAGCACATAGATTAGAAAATGAAAAACAAAAAAAGAGTGACACTGCAAAGTGAAAGAGGTTAGCAACAGTGACATAGTGGTCATTTCTGCTGCCGCTTTAGGAGCTGGTCTTGTTAAAAAAGCCCCGGATATACAGACGGTTCCCTTGAGAGGACCATAGTCCGCTCTGAGTCATTCTTTCCTGCGTCTCCACCAATGCCCTTTGCCCGCCATTGCTATTTTACTCTAACGTACAATTTCTCCCTTATTTTCTGCTTGAGTTTGTCCATGCTTGTTTTTCCTTCACTTTACGCCGCCCTCTTTACGGCGAAAAATTGCTGTCATCCTGTTTTGCAGGAAAACCATTTGTCCTCACAAACGAGACTTCTCTTTCACACAGTTTCATATTTTCATGCCTCACTTTTTGTTTTACGTTAACACTTTGCGTGCTCACTCATGATACGACTGCTGCCAGGAAAGGCACCCAAAGTAACGGTTTTAACCTCTGTTTATCTTTTCACACCTTTTGTAACATGATAGGCTTGAGCGTGGCTCCACTGCCAAAAAAAAGCTAAATGGTCGCTTTCGGAAAGTTTTTTATTCTTTTCTTCAGAAATGTCTTTTTCGTTAGACAAATAATGACCGTGAAGAAAACGTGTCATAAGTGTTCATGCGTAGTAAGTTATAGCGAAGTTTCGTATGGCCTGAGTCACGTTGCATTAATTAAGAAGTTGGGGGATATGGAAACAAGGCCGAAAGCAGTCGAGAAACGAGGAAGTGCTGAAAAAAAAAGATTAAAAGACAAGCTCAAGGCTGAAACATAAAAATTCGAGATTAGTGGCATATGGAAGCTCAATGACCGGCAATGACTTCTGTAAACAAAACTGGGAAGCCAAGCTGAGCTCCCCATCAAAGGCAAGTCGTATATTTTGTCCCACAATTTTGGTTTTCAGCTTTATATGCCTCTTCAACGAGATGTTATAAAAATCATTGTAAAATTGCTGAAATGTTGGTTGATAGGTTGACACCACAAAACTTTTCACAGTTACTACTGCGTTCGAAATTACATGAACACTGTGTGATTTTTGCCGTCGCCGTATCACGTACCACATAAAGAAAAAGAAATTTGAAGAAAATAATCAGAGTCAACCACCGGAGATTCAATCAAGTGACTACTGCTCCTCTGGAAACTGCGTTAACCAATAAGGCCCCGCCACTCATTCTCTTCATCTCGCTGACGGTGACTTGTAAATGCCCACATTTACCACTGGCTTACTTTCAATGAACTTCAAAGAAACATCCTTGAACAAAGCCTGTATGTCTCACTTGTAGTTATGCAGCACGAAAACTAAGACAGCTAGTTCCGCTGAAAAGTAGAACTAGCCAAACCCCCGTGGTGGGTGGAAGTCATATATAAATTAACAAGCTAGCCTGGAAGAATCTCCCACCATCTTCTAGCTGTTTCCGGCGTTGACGCCGACTGCAATGTCTGGGACAGGTGGACGAAGTGCATTGGAATTGTTTTTTTCGCTACGGTCTCCTACATTGTCGATGTCGGCTGACGTAATGAATAAAATTCCGGTCAAACGCCGGCGAAGATGCTGTATGTTCGACCTTTGTGATGCCACTGCATGTCGTACGAACAGCTCCGATGAAATGCTAGTCACGCTGAAGCAAGGCGGGTTCGCATACGTGCTCACCCACAGGAAGAACGTGCTGCTGCACGTGCGAGAGACGCTGCTGCTGAACGCACATTCGGCCATGTTCTCTATATTTCGTATGGTTTATAAATCGCTTAGCCCTACTTCGTGTAATGGTACGGTGGGTTGCTATCGCATCCATTGCTTCGGCCTTGTGCCTGAAATGTAACTTTTTTCATTAATGAAGAAGATGACCATTTCATTGGTTTCATGTGCTTTTTGACAGTCACAGTTTTTTTATCTTCGGATGCGTTACGACCACGTGTAAAGTATTGTATAAGTAATACTACGAACCAAATTGAAATGTCCATCATTAACTTCACCATGCGAAAGAACATTAAAGCAATGCTGTCGCAATGCCAAAACGCTTACGACTTTGAAACCCTCTATAATAATTAAAAAGTACATCAGTAAAACACAATTACAATAAAGGCAAATTCCAGGACGCTGAAGCAAGGGAGAAGTCCACGCACTTGCTTCGTCTTCGGGAAAACGTGAGACTGAGGCGATGCACAAGACGATCATCTGTTGCGGCCAACGTCCTGAAAAGCATCCGGGTATAGAGGAGAGAAACAAGTTTATTGATGGCGTAGCAAGGTCGGTAAATTTAATTCGCCGGTTGTTTGAAAGGTGGCGGCCAAAAGCCTTTGGCATCACCATGCTGAATGTGCCGGTTCTCGTCCGATCCCCGAAGTTAAGCAGCATTGGGCTTGATCACTACTTGGGAGGGGTACAGAGGAGGCGGCAGCTTGGCGAGCATGAAAACGGCGGCGTTCTGTGTGAGTCTGCTTCCTAAAGGTTACGCTTTTATGCAGCAAGGGCACGCTATTGTGGGAACCGAGACAGTGCCTAGTGGATAATGGGGAAGGTTGAGGAAGTAGGCGACAACAGATAAGGCACGATATGCATGAAAGAAATGAATCATAGAAGGATTCTTATTACATCGCAGGTAGGACTCTCGCCTTCGAGTTGTTTTAACGATAGATTTGGAGATCCTCAAAATTTTTCAAATGCGAATTTCTTAGAGGGGCTATGCCAGGCATCCAGCGGTTGCGTCCGCGCGCTGGCAGGTGTTGTCTCTCCGCTCTCACTCCCGCTCACAGAGCAACAGCTGCGGATGCGCGTACCTAACCTCAATCCTAGCAAGCGGAGCATGTGGTGCAAAAGAGGGTGCGAGAGAGTAGGTGCTTTAGGTGGAGTACTTCAGCACTGCTTCTCTCGCCGGTCGCTCTCTTTCCTCCCTGCTCTGCACTTACCGTCCACTCTTGCCTCCCTCTCGACCATACGCTGGCTGGGCGCCTCCCAAGAATATCCGGAAGGTTATGCTCGAGACGCCACTGTGAGACGCTAATGCAAAGCCGAGAACGCTGGCGTCCCACTTTCCCGTCCGCTTGCTCCACACTCTTGAACGTTCGCTGGCTGGGCCCCTCTCAAGGCAATGGCAAAAGTCCGTGAAGGTGAATGTCTGGCGGCAACGGTGCCCTCTCTCGGCGCTAGAAATGCATTCGCATTTTCTCACAATTCTTTTCTGGGAGGTGAGGGCATTTTTTTCTGCTCATCTAGGGCTTCCAATAAACACGCATCATTATAAGCCTGAGTTTCCTGGCGGTGCTCTTCAATTTAAATATGGCCTACATTGGCACATCAAGCAGACGGCCTGAAACAGAGGAGAGCGAAGCGCCAGGGAACCCCACCACATGCGTGAAGCAAGTCTTTTGATTATAAATAGTGGTGTAATAAAACATAGATGTCTTTGCCATCTACCATTAGATAAAATTTTACGAAGCTGAGAAGGCGAAGAAGCGAGGAAGGCTGGGAGTTTTTCTTTGTTTGTTTTGGTGACATGGGCTATGTGAAATTTACTACGGGTCAAAGACGACGTTTGCGCTGGACGCCGGTATGCGAGAGATTGCTCCAGGCAATGGGCTCCGGACGTGCGCTTAATCTTCTGACTTGCCTTTAATTTAGGAACATCGCCATCGTGAGCCACCATGCATCGGTTGGCTGCTTCGAAGTCTTGCCCCGCCGCGGTGGTCTAGTGGCTAAGGTACTCGGCTGCTGACCCGCAGGTCGCGGGTTCGATTCCCGGCTGCGGCGGCTGCATTTCCGATGGAGGCGGAAATGTTGTAGGCCCGTGTACTCAGATTTGGGTGCACGTTAAAGAACCCCAGGTGGTCAAAATTTCCGGAGCCCTCCACTACGGCGTCTCTCATAATCAGAAGTGGTTTTGGGACGTTAAACCCCACAAATCAATCGAAGTCTTCCATAAGTGTACAGAGAGAAGACGAAAACACGCCTAAAAAGTGTGAACTTGGCTTGTTTTCGGAAATAATTGCCTTTCCAACGGCAGTTGCTCATTTGTTTTCTTTCAAAGAGAATGCTCTCAGCCTCTGAAAACTTGCTTCGGAAGTGCAAGAGAGCTTCCCCCTCCCCCACCTCAATTTTTTTCTTGCTTGTTTCACATCTCTCTCCTTCATTTACCATTGTCCTCATATGGCTTTACTTTTGCATTGTGTGTGTAAGAGAAGGTCACAAGCTTGTTTGTTTCGCTGTGGTGCATCTATTGTATTCTACACACATCACTCAGAATTAACGTAGCCATCTGTTGCAGCCTAAACCAGAAGAAAGCTCAAAGCAAGTAGAATTAAATATGTTCGTCAGGCTGAAAAGATCTCAGTTCACTAACGTCGCATAAAAAAGATTATGGCAACGAATCACCTGTCATTCGCTGTATCTAAAACAACGGACCACTTCAATAAGGGAAAAACACGTCCTCATCAATTTCATTCTGAGTATGTTTTTTCTAGCTTTTTCTGCTGTGCGTGAAACACCTGAATTGTAACGTGTAACCGCGCATTACAAGACATAAATTATTGAGGAGAAGTGGGTCTCTTTACACGTAGAAAAAAGGAGTTTGGACTGCGAGAACGTATCCCTTCAATTACTGGTGTTCTAGTTAGAAATTCTTAACTATTTCTTCTATTTGTTTCATGTTCACGGGAGAGCTCGGACCAGGTACATGTGTATCATGTGCAGCACCCTGTGCCTTGCCCACCCCTCTCACTCGTAAGGGTGGCTTTAGCATTATTTGGACAAAACAGTTAAATTAACTGAGATAAAGCGTGACAAGTGTAGTGTGTCTTCATGGTGGGGAGTTGAGGTAAGGTCACGTTTGAAAAAAAGTGTGAAAAAGCCACAACCCAGAGTCACCAAGGGGGCAGGACAACGCGCTACTAAAAACTAAAGTTTTATTGAAAAGCGCAGGAAGGTATAATACTTATTGCAAAAAACAAGATTAGAAATAAGGAAACTACAGCGTGAGTATGCATATTAAAAACCGCGACGCACGGTTTAGCCACCAGAATAAGCTATACCAACGTTAATTCTGATTCCTAATCAATTTATTAATATCGTTTTGCGATCTGCCTGTATACCTTTCTGCACTTTTGATTAAAAGTTCTGCTGCTTGTATATGTTGACTATATGTTGGAATTTCATTTTCTGAGCTTTTTTTTGAAACATTTTAACGAAGCCAATCAACTGTCCTGCTAGTTGCATGAATAATCCATTTTTTTGATTCAGCAGCAATGTTCTTTGCCTTCGTGCAGCTTTGAACTGAGAAACAATGCTAGGGCAATAAGCGAATGAGGCCCCCCTTTTACATTTACAGCTTTGCGGTTGAAGCAGCCAGATGTCAGAAGAAACCAAAGCACAAACGCCAATTTCTCTGTCGCTAAATACATTAACTAAATATGACATATAAAGAAGACGTAAATAAGTTTTCCAGCCCACATAAGTGGTATATTATCGAGATAGAAACATAAACGGCCCCGGCACGATATTTCGCTTCGCATGTTCTACATACAGAAAGCCGTGTTAGGGTTTTCGTGTAGAGTATTACAAATTCACCACCATCACACCATGCCATCGCCCATAGAACTTGTCAATTGAGTGAGCAACTTACAGTATGAAATAGTGGAGCTGCTGTCAAAGAAAGAAATACATCGCACACGTAACTAGGGTTTGTTGTCATTGCTATAGTGAATCCTCGCAAAGTAAATTGCAGTAGATGTAACGCACCGTATTGGCATAAAAAAGAAACGAAATTCTTTCGCACCTACCCGTCAAGCTGACGTATGGCGCCTGTCGTAGGTAAACTATAATGGCAAGGGTTCGGAAAGAGCAATGTAAGTTGGAAGCAAATAACTGCAGATATGCACATCATGTACTCGCCTCTGTTCTACAGCAGCCAGTAGAAGCTGGAAAAAGCAGCATGTTCCGCAATTCTTGAAGAGGTTCACAGAGCTAGCGCTTCATTGAAGAAAAGAAGACCTGAAATGAAGCAATATTGCGGCATTTACGAAATTTTTCCGCTTTAGTGTAAAACATAATACAGATATGTACAAGAAATCATTGCTTCCAACGAATAGATTTAAACGTGAATTATACGTCTTTGTTCAGGCTGCAATTGAGATGCCTTTTTAGAAAAATATTCGCAAATCATCCAGATTCGGAAGGTGACAAAAAAAGGTACTTCGAAGCCGGTGAAAGTCGCAGATTTTTTTTATTTTTTCACAATAACTTTTTAATAAACAGAGCACGTAATTATTGTTCTAGCAGTAAAAAAAAATCACATGTACTGTTTCGGAAAAATCTAAGACGTCCAGAACCCATAGGGCCACAAGACGAATTTAAAGTGGGATCCCCTCTTCTAGTGTTTTCATTGTGTCCAGTTGCTGCTATTCTGCCTTTGAGACCACAAACACAGTGGCCCGTCAAGCGTTTTGTGCTCATTATGCAAAACAAACGTCTTTCCGCGAAACTGAGTTTGCCTGTACGTGTTTCTGGCACTTCGGCACTTCGCCAAAAAGTAGTAGATCTGACAAGCAAGAAAAGTATCATAAGAACCTTATGTAGCACATTATTTGTCTTGAATGTTTACAACCCCTTTACGTACTTATTCTGTCGCACTGCTTGCATTATTCCTCACATCTTTTTGTTATCCTGCCAGCTTGGAAAACTACGAATTGAATGCCCTTTTTTAAACGGTTTTGTCAATCACAGAGCAAAGCGCAAGCGAGATGAAAGGCATCAGCTGTGCGGCAACGCTACATAAGCAGTACCGGGAAAACTCGTCTATCACTTTGCGGTGCAATCATGGGGCAATGCTTTGTGATGAAGCCATGATACAAATTACTATTCGTAAGAAAGGCTACTGACGGCCACCAAAAAGAATAGCTTTCGCGAAAGAACAGGCAGAAAGCCACTTTCACAACACCTTTTTCTGAGCCAACAGAAATTTGCCATGACTCAACATGCTGTTTGCTCATTTTTCAAAATAACGTTTCCACATTTGAAAACCTCTGCGCTTTGGTGGTGATGCAGTATTGCTCTTAGAGAACAAAGCAGCAAATGAGCTCTATCAGCAGTTTTATTCAACTACGTTACCGGGAGTTACATGTGGTTGTTCCTTTTTTTTTCTGTAGAGAACCTTCAAAACTAGCTTGCCTCTTTAACAAACGAAGGCAATTATGGCTTTCCGCAACTCCAAAATATTTCATCGCCATCAATAGCCTCAACACTCCTCACCCTCTTCGTGCAAGGGAAAGGCGTCTCCCACGTTTCACTAATTAACCCATTGTTGTGCTTACCAAGGTCACTTTAACTTCGTGAATTTCTCAATTCACCTGCCCACCTCCCTTCAATTCTCGACTCACGCGATTTGTTCACTTATTTATTTGATTTGCATACATGGTTACACAAGGACACGAAGAAAAGAGGGAGAGAGAGAGCAAGCTGGCGACTGCCACTTAGGGGAGGGGCACAATGTCTGCTTACTCTTTCGGAAGGAGGGAAGACATAGAGGAAAAGCAGAAGAAAAAGCGAAATAATTAAACTAGAATATTTAGTCTGTCACTTCTAACATTTTTTCTTAAGCATTTAGGCATTTTTTCAATGTTGCATTGACAATTTATAGCACAATGAACGAGTTCATGTAGAGCAATCCCAACTTTTGCCTACAAACAGAACAGGAACAGCAAGGACTTCCCCGCTCTAATTTTCTAGTGTAACCGAGCTTCTCAAACAGTGACAATTTTTTTTCTGTTTGCGTACAAAAAGGCATCTCCCTATACATTCATATAGAACTGTTTTCTTTTACTCTTTTATTTGGCTGTCACCACACGGTCGTATGAAAAATGGTTCAAGAACACCATGCTAGTAAGTTCCGGGGTGCCCGTCAAGCAGCCCCGTTTCGCAGTGTGATTCACGAGGTGGTAAAGCAGTCGGTAGTGGCAACCGGGCATCGCTATGATGTATGTATATACTTCCTATTCCGCCATCGCTTTAGTGTCTGCTTTTCTGTTCATCTATTGCTTTCAGCCTCCTTTTTTTAGATGCGGAGAATTTAATACTCTAGGCTTGTAGTGCGGCGCCGTCCGCAAGCTTCCTCCTCCTTCTTCCACCATCTGTGCATCCCTTCCTTCTCTACACACCGCGCGCGCTTCACTCCTCCACCATCTGTGCACCCTTCCTCCTCTACATACCGCGTGCGCTTCTCCTCTTCACGAACATTCGCTAGCTGTATAATGTTGCGCGCATGCGCCGTCACGCTTCGAGAACATCGGCAGCTGACGCGCGCGCATGCGCCGTCGCGCTTCGAGAACATCGGCAGCTGACGCGCGCGCATGCGCCGTTGCGCTTCTCCCCCTTCTCGAACATTCGACAGCTGACAGTGCATGCGCCGTCGCGCTGTATATATACTCAAGGTCGGCGCTCGCTCGCTCAGTTGCCGCTCGTCGGTTGGTTTGTACGGCGCGTCGACGCCCAAGGTCGCGGTGAAATGAATTCCAACGAATCCACAAACACAATGATCGACGTCCCTTGGACCAGCGCCGCCCTTTCGCATACGTGTGGACGTGTTCACTCATTTAACACCCCCTCCTCAACCACGTTAACCAATTTAGCCATCGACCCAAGTAAGTCGCAATTTAACACCCCATTTCACAACCACGTTAACCAATTTAGCCATCGACCCAAGTAAGTCGCACTTTAACACCCCGTTAACCAATTATATGCTCCGCATCCTCCTCAGTGTTCCCCCGAGGGAAGCTGCGGGCAATTTTTTTTTCATCACTATTACAACGTATGGAGGATGTGATGAAATTTCCGAACGGCTAACTGTACGTCTAATTTCGCAACTTAGGCTTCGATGAATATTTGGTGTCACAAAAACTGAGTGATTGAAAAAGAACGTCGGCATATTTGGCAGTCAGAGAAGGACAAAGTGTGGAATAATTTTTAGGAGGACAATATGTTAAACACGTCTTTTGACGGAGTGTTATCACCCAATCTTACAGTGCACGTAATTTTTAACGCTTTCTTGATTGTAGAGTTTTGCAGCATCTATTGCGTTGAGGACCGCCATCATTAGTGGCGAGTGAAGGTATACATTCGAATCACAGCCATGACTATTATGAGCACTGGCTATTGTTAGTCATGTTTATTGCTCGTAGCAATTATTACCACGAGCAATATTTAGAGGCCAAAGAATCATTTTAGCGATTCCTCGATTACCAATCTCAACAAATAAGTTCTTTGAGCCTGTTAGTTCTTGACAGGTTCAATTGATTTGGTTATTCGAAATTTTCGGAGCCCTCCACTACGGCGTCTCTCATAATCATATGGTGGTTTTGGGACGTTAAACCTCACAATCAATTTCGTTCTTAACAATTTCGTAGTAACTGCCTCCTCCTGCACCCACCTTTAAATGCTGCATTGTCGCTTTTGTTAGAGAAGCATGCATGATGTAGGTGGCCGAACTCCACGACATAAAACAGTTAATTTAATCCATTCCGGACTATTAAGGCCGCCGTTGTTTTGTGATTTGATAGTGAGTTCATGCAAACTTCGTGAATAATGAAGAAGCTGACGAAAAAAAGTATAGTTCTTTAAAGCATACATGTTACCCGGTTGTTGCATCATATGAATTGTGCAGCTTAACAGAAGCATAGTGTGAAATTATATATTAGTCCACATTTCCAGCCACCGAATTGACAGGTTCTCTAATTTTCGGTGGGACAGCTTTCATAGAGTAAGAAAATTAAATAACATGAGAGCAAGAAAACCCAGGCCTTCGTGTACCATGCATCACAGTAACACCAAAAGGTGAAAGAGAGTACTTCATGCAGCCCACCGAGAACACTCGCTGGGCGACTACTGCAAGTACAGCTGTGAAATACTCACTACACAGCAAATCATCACTTTTCGTGAAGTCGTAACGTGCCCACTACCCCATAAACCTCAATATTGTTACGGTGCATCATCGACAGGAGCAAGCGTGGCACTTAGCGAAGATGAAGAAGACGCCTGTGCGTTAGGCGCTTGCACGAGAGGCAACTCAGCCATCTTGTCCTGCTGCCGATTCTCGGTGGACGCTGTCCTGTAAGCCAAGACCTTGCCCCGTAACATTTGGTGGAAGTGCTGGGCAACCGCCTCGCAACAGAACTTCGCAGCGGCCGACGTTTAAAGGGTCATTCCACAACGATGACGGAGAGTACGGCGTCTGCATCTGCTCCTGGTGTTCCTGCGGCCGGAGATGATGCGGTAACTACATCTCCTTCTGCGACCACAACCTTTGTGCTCGAACCCCCGCGGGATCCTGGCACGTTCAGTGGTTCCGGCGATCCAGATGAAGTTGACGTTGAAGATTGGCTGGCAGAGTACGAACGTGTGAGTACTCGATACCGATGGGGCCCGACTCTTATGCTGGCAAACCTGTTATTCTATCTTAGGGGAACCGCCAAATCGTGGTATGAGAACCATGAAACAGAACTTGTGAGTTGGGCAGTGTGCAGGGAGAAAATGCTAGACCTGTTCGGAAAGCCGATTGGAAGAAAAATGGCCGCGAACAAAATGCTCGCGTCTCGGGCGCAGACCTCGACCGAGTCTTACGTCTCCTATATAGAAGATGTGTTGTCGTTGTGTCGCAAAGCCAATGCCGATATGCCGGAGGCTGACAAGGTCGGGCATATTCTTAAGGGGATTGCGGATGACGCATTCAACCTCCTCATCTGCAAAAATTTTTCTACAGTGGACGCCATTATAAAAGAATGTCGGCGCTTTGAGCAAGCGAAGAGCCGGCGAATTAACAGCGTGTTCACCCGCCTTCCGAATACGGCTGCAACATCATCTTGCGAAGACCGTGCAAGAACACAGCCACCACCTCTAGATTCATCGGATCAGGTGACCCGAATTGTTCGGCGCGAACTTGAAGCCATTGCCTCTGCTCCGGCTCACACCGCTGCAAGTGACACCACCCCACTCACTGCTAACATGGTTCAAGCTATCGTCCGCCAAGAACTCGCCAACATAGGTATTCCCTCGGTGTGCGCTTTGCCCAGCCCGCAGCGAGCTTCATGGCGTCCAACCTCGTCCTATCGCGAGCAGCAGTTCACGGCCCGATCTCGCGACCCTGCGGCGTGGAGAACCGTCGACAATCGACCAATTTGTTTTCATTGCCACCGTATCGGTCATGTCGTCTGTTACTGCAATTACCGCTGGTCCTCGCCACCTCAGACTTCATCTCAACCTCACTACCGACAGGACAGCACCCGCTTCGCGTCTGCTGTGCAGCCTTCTCCGCAAAACAACTACAGAAGGTTCAACAGCCGATCTCCGTCACCGCATGGTCATTAGTCGCGTTCGCCTCCAGGACGTCGCCTGTCGTCTCGCTCACTGCAGACTCGCAGGCAGTCATCTCCATTCAACCCCGCTCCTGCCTACCCGGAAAACTAAACGGTGCAGCGCCCGGAGGTGACGCTGCATCTTCGACTCCCTCCACAAATCCTCTCTTGACGCTTCCGACGAGACAAAATTTGTTAGACGTTGCCGTTGGCGGTGTGCCTATTTCTGCCCTTATAGATACTGGAGCGCACATTTCTGTAATGAGCGCGAACCTTCGCCGACGCCTACATAAAGTGCTCACGCCTGCCGCTTCCCACAAACTTCGTGTCGCTGATGGGAGGACCCCTGATGTTCAAAGGATGTGCACGGCCCGTGTGTCCATTGCCGGTCATCCTCCATTAGTTCAGTTTGCCGTCATTGAAATGTGTCCTCATGACCTAATACTTGGTTTGGACTTCCTGTCACGTCATTCTGCGCTCATTGATTGTGCCACTGGTGCTCTTCAGCTTGAACTGCCGCAGTTTGCCGATTTTCCAGCAGACTATTCTCCCCGTTTACGCTCTCGTCACCACGTTCGCTTGCCTCCGCAAGCTGCTACATATGTCACTTTGTCGTGCTCACGTCATGTGCCTGACGGTGACTACCTCGTCACTCCTATAGTCGACGTACTGATGGCCCGAGACGTCGCCCTTGCTCACACTGTTGTCGCCGTCGCTAATAATACAGTGGTTATACCACTACTCAACGTGAGTCTCTTGACTCAAGTTATTCCACAAGACATGTCTTTGGCCACCCTATCTCCACTTGACAGCTGCAACGTTACTGGTTTGGACACCGACACTACATCCCCCTGTCTTGGCCGCAATTACACTCTGCCTGCAGATGACATTAACAAGATGATTGCTCCCGACCTCACTGCAGTGCAAGCTGCCAGCCTCCGTAGTCTGCTAACATCATATAGAGACGTTTTCGACTTTGACCACCGCCCTCTCAGCCAAACAACTGCAGTGACTCACCGGATCAACACTGGTAATGCCAGTCCTATACGGCGGCGTCCATATCGCGTATCTCACAAGGAACGCCAAGTAATTCAAAATGAAGTGGATAAAATGATTACTAAAGACGTAATAGAACCCTCATCCAGCCCCTGGGCCTCCCCAGTCGTGCTCGTTGAGAAGAAAGATGGCAGCTGGCGCTTTTGCGTGGACTATCGCCATTTAAACAAAGTGACCCACAAAGATGTCTACCCTTTGCCTCGGATTGATGACGCCCTCGATTGCCTCCATGGTGCCCAATACTTTTCGTCTATCGACCTTCCATCCGGCTATTGGCAAATTTCCGTCGACCCCATGGATCGTGAAAAAACCGCTTTCGTTACGCCCGACGGCCTCTACCAGTTCAAAGTCATGCCGTTTGGACTGTGTAATGCGCCGGCAACTTTCGAGCGCATGATGGACTCCCTTCTCCGAGGATATAAGTGGTCCATCTGCTTATGTTATTTAGACGATATCATCGTCTTTTCACCCACCTTTGACAGCCATATAACACGTCTGTCAGCCGTTCTGGATGTTTTTCGAAGAGCTGCTCTCCAGCTCAATTCTGCAAAATGCCATTTCGGACGTCGCCAAATCACCATACTCGGCCACCTTGTCAGTGCCGATGGTGTTCAACCAGATCCCGAAAACGTGCGAGCAGTACAACAATTTACTGAACCACGCTCAACCAAGGACGTCCGAAGTTTTGTAGGGCTATGTTCCTATTTTCGTCGATTTCTCCGCAACTTCGCCGACATCGCTCGACCGCTTACTGATCTCTTAAAGAAGGACGTTCCCTTCGCATGGGGTATAGAGCAAGCGGACGCCTTTTCGGCTCTTATCCATCTGCTGACTACGCCACCAATACTGGCCCATTTCGACCCAGCATCACCTACAGAGCTTCGGACCGATGCCAGTGGACATGGAATTGGAGCGGTCCTTGGCCAACGACAGCACGGGAAGGACCGCGTAATTGCTTACGCCAGTCGTCTTCTTTCACCTGCCGAACGGAAGTTCTCCATCACTGAGCGTGAATGCCTAGCTTTAGTGTGGGCCGTGGCGAAATTCAGGCCTTACCTGTATGGCCGAACTTTTTCCGTTGTTACGGACCATCACGCTCTTTGCTGGCTGTCATCGCTAAAGGACCCATCTGGACGTCTTGGTCGCTGGGCGCTCCGTCTCCAAGAATACTCTTTCGTGGTCCACTACAAGTCGGGACGCCTCCACACAGACGCAGACTGTTTGTCACGTTATCCGGTTGAAACGCCCGACTTGACAGACCTTGATTCAGACCCCTGCGTTCTCTCCATCCACGCTTTGGGTGATATCTCCACCGAACAACGACGTGACCCGTCGTTACTCTCCATTATCGAGCGTCTGACCTCTGCTCCAACAGACCCTTCCGTTCGCCTGTTCGAACTGCACGACAACATTCTGTACCGTCGCAGCTTCAACGCTGATGGCCCGGAATTACTACTCGTGCTTCCCCATCACCTGCGTACCAGCGTTCTCGAACAACTACATGACGTACCTACAGCCGGTCACCTAGGCGTCTCTCGTACCTACGATCGTGTGCGACGTCGCTCTTTCTGGCCCGGACTGTATCGTTCTGTGGTTCGCTACGTCACTGCTTGCGACCGCTGCCAACGCCGCAAGCGCCCCTCTGTGCTACCGTCTGGCCTCCTACAGCCCATTGACATACCGACGGAACCATTCTTCCGTGTTGGCCTTGACCTGTTGGGCCCGTTTCCTACGTCCACCTCCGGAAATAAATGGGTTGCAGTCGCCACAGACTACGCCACACGCTTTGCCATCACTAAAGCACTGCCGACAAGCTGTTCCACTGACGTCGCTGACTTTCTCTTGTATGAAGTCATTCTTCATCACGGCGCTCCGCGGCAGCTGCTTACTGATCGAGGAAGGTACTTTCTTTCACGTGTTGTGGATGACATTCTCCGCGCCTGCTCCACTGAGCACAAGCTTACCACCGCTTATCATCCACAGACAAATGGATTGACCGAGCGTCTGAACCGAACGCTGACGCAGATGCTGTCAATGTACGTTTCGCCAGATCACCGTGACTGGGACAAAGCACTCCCCTTTGTCACGTTCGCGTACGACACAGCTAGTTATTCACCGTTTTATTTACTATTTGGCCGACATCCAGCATTACCATTTGACACGCTCCTTCCTTCGGCTGCCCCCTTGTCTACTGAGTACGCCCGTGATGTCGTTTCTCGAGCCCATGCAGCCCGTCAGCTTGCCCGTGATCGGATGCACTTGTCGCAAGCGCAGCAAAAAGACCGCTATGACAGTCGCCACCAAAGCGTGCACTTCTCGCCGGGGTCTCTGGTACTTCTCTGGACAACAAACCGCCAAGTCGGCTTATCAGAGAAGCTACTATCACACTACCATGGCCCCTACAAAGTGTTACGACAACTTAGTGACGTGAGCTATGAGATCGCACCACTAAACAATGCCTTTTCGACCACCTCACTCCAGACAGACGCTGTACACGTTTCCAGACTGAAACCGTATCACCCCCCTCGTTCGCCGCCGCCGTACTAAGCGCCGTGACGGCGCTTCCGCCGCAGGGGAGTGATGTTACGGTGCATCATCGACAGGAGCAAGCGTGGCACTTAGCGAAGATGAAGAAGACGCCTGTGCGTTAGGCGCTTGCACGAGAGGCAACTCAGCCATCTTGTCCTGCTGCCGATTCTCGGTGGACGCTGTCCTGTAAGCCAAGACCTTGCCCCGTAACAATATTGTTAAGTAGCCAGCTACTTCACAATATTCTTAAGTAGCCAGCTACTTATTGTGCAACTGGAAGTCAAAACGCACACGTGTGCACAATGTTGAACCAGCCAGCCCCAAGCAACCAGACCAAGCAGACCAATGGAGTTGTCACACTACCGGCTGTCTTAGATGCCCTCTCTCAATGGCAACTGGACTCTGTCGAAGAGTGACCACGCTGTTTAATTGTTTATAGTTACGTGCGCCATTCAGCAAGTTTTATTTCTTTTGAATTTTCGCCAACCACACTCTCTGCCATGCCTGGCGTTGTGAGGAGACGCTACGCTGCAGCCTGTGCAGCTGGTCTTTGATGTTAAGAGACAGGGACTGGCGTTCTTTTTCGTGCACCTTGACGACCTAATTGGTCGAATGAATTCATTTATGTCGTAAACAGAGAACATCGCCGCTGAAGACGACCTGGTGTTCTTGAGCAAAAAGGACAACATGCTGAGACAGTGATGTCACGTACCACGCCAACGTGGTGCACAGTGAAAAAGAACGTTATCCAACTGGTGGCCAACTGCTTGTTCGCGTGGATGCTGTGTTATGTGATAACGTTCTTTTTCTCTCCCAACCTACCCCCTCGGATTCTCTCTTCTGCGTAGCAGTCGGTTATCCTGGACTGGTTAACTCCCCCATCTTTCCTCCTCTACCATTTCTTCTCTCTTTTCGAGCCAGTAATTTGTTAAGCATTTCACAAGTGCCATGCCAAGTGTGATTTCAGACTTTTGCCATGCAGTGTTTGATCGGTTAACGCTCTTGCTCTGCCGACATAATGCCTATATGAAGCGTCATTTTGTGGAGAAGACTCAAGAACGGGCGTAGAAATGTTGCACAGTACTCTGTTGCTAAAGGCACGTGGGTTCAATTCGTGCTCCCACCCAGGTGTCTGAGCTATATATTTTTGTACACTCACGTACTTAGACAGTACATGAAAATTCTGTACCAGCAAAAAAAAGTAAACATTACACTGGGAAACAGAGACGAAATGACACTCATCAAGAGAGCACGTCGTGATTGCGTTCCTTCTATCTCTGTTCATGTTGCACTTTGCGTGGCATAATACGTTCGTCAATTAACATCACGAGATGGGAAGTATCAGGATTTTCTTCTGCTTTATTATGTGAATAATCCTGGCATATAACGTGAATATATTCTAATGAATATGACTATTCATATTTCGAGACTAGACGGCAAACATGTACTTGAAGTGGCACCATTCAATGCTAAGAAGCTGCTGTTCAAAGAACTTGCCTAGCACATTTGGCCTATGAGTCAGTGGAAACGTTTTGTTCTGAGCGATTATTCTGTCACCATAGCCGCTGAAACGTTTTCCACGTGCCTTTTGGTAAAGCCGAATATCCAGTTCGCATCATTATTAATAGGCAATGCACACTGACAATTGTTCCTACATTGTTGATGAAAACTGAACGCATGTGGTTAAGCGACTTTTATGGGCACAGAATTAGAACACCTGATATAGGATGTTAATTGTGTGAGAAATTTGTTTCTTGGAATAATGTTGCGTGCCAAACTTTTGAATGTGGTCATCAGGTATGCCACAGTAGGAGGCCCAGAAGAATTCTAGGCGCAGAGGGTCTTATGCGTTAAACTAAATTTAATTAGGTGAATGTTCTTGAATTTTGGCTGCATCAACGGTGTCGCGAATCAAAGCCGCGTCATTGAGCTCAGCACTAAGACATATTTCAGGATAAGCTAATACGGAGGCGCTATGTTTTTGGGGTACTGTATCATTAGTTAAGTAATTAGGTTAACGCAATTGATAGCTTACGTCATGTGAAGGACTGAAATGGCCGTGCGAGCAATTTTTTCGACGTACTAAAGCATCCCTATTATGAGAGTTTACATTCGATAATAACGAGAAAGTGCCAAGAAAATTTTGTGAAGGGTGTATGATTATGATAACCTGATGATGATAACTTCGAGGACAGTGGTGCTGTGATGATGGTGCAATAACAAGACAATGTCGAATACGACGATACAAATGGTGAGCCGAGTGCTTTGACGGTAACGTGAACGAACGTCATGACATCATGAAAATCTCGTGAACATTGCGATGGTATCATCAAGATGGCCGAATAACAACAACAAGACGATGACCACGTGACGATGATGGTCAGGCAATGAGGCGACTTTGGCATTCCTCGCTGCATTATGCATTTCATTTTGTCCACACGAGCGCTTGTAAAGTACGTTGTCTATATTTCCCCCAGTTCTGTCATAATTGAATCATTTGATATTGAGCGCCTGTTCTGCCTTCTCTCTCATGCCGCATCTTTTAGCGTTAGACGTTTAATTTCTGTCTCCTCCTTCGTTCACTTAATGCACGGATATCCAACACTCCTACGAGCATTCTCTTTAAAGGGGCTACAACACTTTTTGAGCATATTCAGAAAACGCTGCCGATTGGTAGTAGAGGCTCCCGACAGCACGCGGATGGGTGAATGGATGGATTGATATCGCTGTACCCTTTAGATCGGGTGGTGGCCAACGCCATCATGCCGTAATACTTAGGGAACCAAAAACTAGATTTACTTTTTCTTTAAATAGTAAGATTGAGGACTGGTACTTTTCAGTGAAGGGTTTAATTTTAACTTGTGCCTTGACTTTAGCCACCAATCAGATAACCTCCTTCTAGTTAATTCTACCCGCTTAAAGTCTATTTTGCCCTCCCTGTTCCTAAACCCCAGTGCTTTCAAAAAGTCTGCGCAATAATCCTTAACTATATGATGAAGCTCTTTACAGAACATTATCAAGTGTTTGGCAGTTTCCTCCTCCTTTCGACACGCACTGCATACCACGTCTACCCCATCGTATTGGGCCCGATATGTTTTGGTTCGCAATAGTCCCGTCCTCGCCTCAAACAGTAGAGAACTACCCCGAGTAGTATCATAGATACTTTCCTTGGGAATTTGCTACTTAAAAGTTCAATAGATCTCAAGTGTGGACTTCTTAATCATGCCTATTCTCCACACATCGGTCTCCGCTTCCTTCATCTTCTTCTTAACCGATAATTCTTTTTGGTTGGGCCCCCTGCTGTTTCCTAAGTATTTACCCGTCAATTTTATGGTTCGCTTCCTCCATTTTGTATCGACATTCTTCATGTACAAGTAGCTGAAAACCTTCCTAGCCCAGTGCTCCTCCCCCATTTCTCTCAATCGCTTCTCAAATTTTATCTTACTTCTAGCTTCCCTGCCCGTCAAATGATGTACATCCCATATCACCTTGTATTCCCTGATTTGGTGTATTCCCGTGAGCTCCTAAGGCAAGCCTATCTATTTCACATTGCTTAATTTCTAGTGTTGCTTGAACTTCTGATCTCATGCACCAGACCACATTGCCGAACGTCAGACGGGGACCCAAGACCCCTTTCCATATTCATCTCTCAACATTATACCGATTGTTATTTCACAGTGCCCTATTTTTCATCACTGCTGCATTCCTCTTACCTTTAGTCGTCACGTATATTTCGTTTTCTCTTAGGTACTCGGTCCCATTGCTTATCCACACGCCCAGATATTTGTATTTATCTGTTATCTCTAGCGTGACCTCCTGTATTCTAAGCCCACTACATTCATTATCAATAAAAATCATGACTGCTGATTTTTCCTGACTGAATCTGAAACCTAACCTATCTCCCTCATTACCGAAGATGTCCATGAATCTCTGCAAATATTTCTGGTCGAAGACCATTAGAACTATGTCATCTGCATAGAAAAATGCTGGTAGTACCTGTTCAATGAGTTTTCCTTCTTTGACGAAAGATAGATTGAGGCCAAGTCCACTTCCCTCTAATTTGGACTTGAAGCCTTTTTGGTACATCATTATTAACAAGGGTGACAGAGAACAGCCCTGCCTGAGCCCTCGTTTTACCTCTGTGGGCTTGTACACCTGTTTTTCCTACTTTATAACTACCTCGTTACCTTTATGGATATCCTTTAAAAGATTAGTGATTTCATCTTCCACACCTAGTGTGTCCAGTATTTCCCACAAGCCCTCTTGAACCACGCTATTGTACGCTCCCTTGTTATCCGAAATTGCTAGCCACAAGGGCCTGTGTTCCTTTTCTGCTATTTCGATGCACTGCGTCAGTGAGAACAGATGGTCTTCCAACCTCCTGTGCTTCCAAAACCCATTCGGCAGTTCCCCCAGCACCCCATTATCCTCTATCCATGCCTGCAGTCTTTCCTTTATAATCTGCATCGCCAGCCTGTAGACGACTGATGTCGCTGTTATAAGACGGTAGTTGCTTATGTCAGCTTTGTCCCCCTTTCCTTTATAGATCATGCTCATCCTGCTAGGTTTACATCCATCGGGAACTTCACCATCGATAATTGTTTTGCTCACTGCCTCTCTCAAAGTCTGCTTAGACTTCGGACCCAATGTCTTTATCATCGTAATTGGAATGCCATCTGGGCCTGTTGATGTACTACTAGGAACCGGCTTCTGAGCCCTTTCCCAGTCTCGTTGTAATAATGGAGCCATTTCGCCACTTGATTCATCCTTGTCTATTGTGGTGCATAGGCCATTTCTCTGTTGAAATTTTTCTGTCACCCTTGTTCTTGTTTATTCAATAACTTTGTTCTTTTCTAGCCTAGCACCTTGAGCTGTAGTTAAAAACTTCTGCTCTAGGCTCGTCTCACTTGTTAAGGAATTTAGATGGTTCCGAAATTTCGCGCCTGCATTTCCATCATTTTTATGTACTTCCGCCAGCTACTGAGCCCCCTTTCTTCTAATCTTTTCATTGATCAGAAGGCGTGCTTCCCGTCTACAGCTTAAAGAAATGTCCCACTTTCTTTCAACATCATCTGTCGGTTCACCCCCCGGCTTAGCATGTCTGTGTTTCCTCGAGGCTTCCTGACGTTTTGATATGGCTCTCTTAACTTCCTCATCCGATCAACTCTTGGGTTTGTGTCTTCTTTTCCGGGGTGACTTGTCACGTGCCTTAGCAAGCTCAAGCTCAAACAGTCTAATTATATTCGCGTATGTCCACACTGTTTTTTATCCTCAGTGATTACTTTCTCAATTTGTTTAGTAGCTATTTCTAGTTGCCTTTCTGAATAAAAATTTTGCTGTAGTTGCTCATCTTGTCTTCTTCCCACTTTCACTGTTCTTCCAAAACTTAGCTTGATACGTTTGTGAACACTACCCTGACTTTTGGAGCCACATTCATCTATGTCCCTTCCCCTAAGCCAACCATACATTCTATGTGACGTCAGTGCGTAATCGTCGACTGCAGCCTTCCTACCTCCCGTGTTACTTGCCCTTCACACTTCTCGGTACTGTTGCAAATGATAAAATTATGTCTTTCACACATATCCATGATCATTTTGCCTGTTGGGTCGGTATACCCATCTATAGCTTCTATGTGCGCATTATATCTCCTAGTATAACTATCTCGCACTCTCCTCCTGATTCATCATTGTTATTTGATATACACTCCACCATTGCCTTGTTTTTCTTTCTGCCCTTTGCTCCCATCCACAAGTACACCAAACCAAGGAGTGTCATTTGCCCCGCCACTTTCCCTGTTAGCCATAAATGTTCCTTGCACTCCTGCTTGACCCTTTGCCAGTCTGTACTTTTATGAATGGATGCCCCAATACCACCCCCCTTTCTGCTGCCTTCTGTTCTACTACAATATTCCCACGCGTAGTCCGGATTTTAGGAGGTGTTCCATGTCCCTAAGATGTGTTTTTACAAAACCGTATACCATCGGCCTCTCCTCCCTTAGCTGCTCTTTCATCTCTTCCCACTTCGGCCTGTTCCTGCCACCCTGCATGTTAATATACCCTACGTCTGAATTGGCTCGGCCCTCATGGCTACGTCTATTTCTGCCCCGGACTCTACCTATCTTAGATACTGGTGCCACTTTGGAATCGTATCTGTCCATACAGCCTGTCAAAGACTCTCCCTGGTTGTTTTCCTCGTTACTAGCTATCCTGCACCCCGAAGGGCCCGCGTGCCCCCCTCCCAAAAAGCTACTGCACGTCCTGCAACTCGCCAACCCACCTCATAACCTAGCCGCTCATCGAAGTGAATTCTGTCTCTTAAAAATGTTATAGCGCAGCACGCGGCCAGCAATTCACAATAAATTATCAAACCAGCTAAAAAGTGTCTTCTCTCGACAAATGACAGAATAGGCTCAAAAATAACACGTAGCAAGCCAATCTATCCGCCATTGGCTGATTTAAATATGGCGTGCTCACTTGTTACAAAGATTGCCGCGGGAGGCCGCTACTTGTGCACAGGTGCTAGAGTTACTGTATATGCTACCTTAGCTACCTAAAGGTAGCATATACAGTAACTCTAACAGGTTCGCGCGCGACCACAATAAAAAAAGCCGCATATTGGAAGAAAAAAAAATAAAAAGGGCTCAAAGTCACGAGGCGCGGGTGACGTATTTCTCATGCCCCTGCCATCCTTCTCTGCTTAGCTTCCACCGCTTTCGTCAGGACGAGAGAAGAGGGAATGCAACGGCAGCATGCGACAAATGTTTTTTACTACGCTCACACTGGATGGATTCTTAAAATTTTTGCAGCGTTGAATTCGTAAGGCTATGAGCTCTTCCAGTGAAGTCATTCCATGGTTCCTTGAGAAATTTTATAAGGGTTCCTTTAATATTGTTACAAGTAACCTCTTTAATAATCTATTCACAACGCACAGAACTCGACGAGCAAGATGGCGCAGTCCAGCATCAACCAAAAACAAACTTCGTCCTCTTCTTTCATGCAGTCGCGCTTAGCGGCTGTTATGTATCAATATTAATCAGACCCCAGTAACCGTAGGATTCGGTTCAAGCGAATCTACTGAATCATCAATCAATACAAAATTGTTGATAACAGAGTCATAGTCAACAGAAAAGCAACCGAGCTATATCATGCTCTAAGATGCCTCGTATATTGCACATTTAGTCCTACGAAAGTCATGAGTCATGAAGAAGTTTTAAAAAAATGCTGTAAGACTGAGTATAGTCCACTTGAAATAACGCTACCATTGAATTTTGAAAAAAAAACAATTGTGTCCCGTTCACAGCAACATCACCTCACTTGACTTGACGACTGAATTTCTATAATGGTTTAATATCCGTTTCTTAAATGGGTATGAAACTAATATTGTCACGTGCTTGCTCGAGAAAGACGATGGCAGTTGTGCATGTGCCACGAAGGACTACGAAATGGACAAAAAGGAATAACTCTCTTGCGCGTTCTATTAAAAGAACCTACCTGCTTCTGGTGTCTCAGTTTATGCGGGAAGACCTCTGTTTTGACGTCGTGACACTGGTGGAAGTGCTTGGGCCTACAACCTGATGCAGGACAGTCTTGCTCGGACCCGTTCACCTAGTCCAGAATCTCAGCCCCTCGTCACGACTCCAGTGCACCGATTCAGTCGGCGCCTACTAGGCCTAAGTCCAGAGTCCGCATCTGTTCCGCCTCTTTCCAGCATGGCAGCTCCTACGACATACACGGTTATCCCACCATCGCAGACCACTCTTCCCTCACAGGTAACTCTTGAACATCCTCGCGTTCCTGAAGTTTTCCGTGGGGAAGAGTATGAGGATGTCGAGGACTGGCTCGAAAAGTTCGAACGGGTCACTGTATCCAACCACTGGAGCGAACAGCACAAACTCGGCCGTGCATATTTCGCACTAGAAGATAGCGCTCGCACGTGATATGAGAACCGCGAGGCTACCTTCCAATCTTGCGAAGACTTTCGTCGAAAGCTCCTCGCTACATTTTTGAACTCGAACCGACGGGATCGCGCACAGCAAGTGATTGAGGCACGCGTGCAAAAACCCAATGAAACAGCCGCCATGTACGCAGAGGGTATGATCCGTCTGTTTCGACGAGCTGACCCTGGCATGCCCGAGACGAAGAAGGTGCGTCATTTAATGCAGGGTGTTAAGGAACAAGTGTTTGCGGGCCTCGTACGAAATCCACCTACAACAGTAGATGAATTCATAAGAGAGGCGACAGTCATCGAGCGCGCACTGCAACAACGACGCCGACACTTTGACCGCCTGCAGAGCCACACGGCAGTAAGTGCTGCAGCTCAGAACACTGCCGTATGCGAAAGTTCCCTGCGACAAATGATTAGGGAAATACTGCGTGAGGAACTTCGGGCCTTCTGCGTGCCCCCTGCCACACCACCAGTCGCAGCTGTTGCCGAAATCGTCCGCCAGGAGTTGAGGCAAGCCATTACACCAGCCGCGCCAAGTCCTGAGCCACATCCAGCGAGCTACGCTGATGTGGTCCGTCGCCCTCCACCGACATTTGTGGCGACGCCCTTTCAGCCACGACCCACTGCCGTACCTTGGTGGCAACGGGATTCTACGAGACGACCACCAGTTCGCCGAACTGACTTGTGGCGCATGGCCGACCATCGACCTATTTGCTACCGCTGCGGAAAACCCGGTCACATTGCCCGCTATTGCCGTCACGGTGATTCTGGGTTCGAGAACTTTTCTCGTCCCGCTTTTTTCCGCTCCGAAGACCGTCGGGCCCACGATGCCGATCAACTATCGCCTGACCAAGCAACCCCACCGCGTCGCTGGCGATCTCCATCACCTGCGCGTCAACGTGACTTCCCTCAGAGCTACGCGGACGTCACCAGAGGCCGTTCGCCTAGCCCGCGCCGGGGAAACTAACTGATGCGACCTCGGGGGGCAAGGTTGCCAATTTTCGACACACTGAAAAGTTCCCCCAATCATCGCAAGAAGGTATGGCGACAACGACGATGAATACGACGACGAATAATAATACTGATGAAGTTGTACGTGCCGATCTGAGCGTTCTCATTGATGGACATCACGTTACAGCACTGGTCGACACTGGCGCCGACTTCTCAATCATGCGACAAGAGCTCGCCGACCGCCTTAGAAAGGTCAAGACACCGTGGACAGGGCCGCACATAAGGAGTGCTAGTGGTCAGCTGATGACACCCACGGGTAAATGCACCACTAGACTTCGCATCAGGGATTCTAGCTTCGTGGCCACTTTCGTCCTGTTGCCAGACTGCTGTAAAGAGTTAATTTTGGGCATGGATTTTCTTCAAGATCATGGCGCTGTTATCAACATCCCTCAACGTATGGTGACGTTTTGCGCACATCCTTATGCCGACAACAGCAGTGAAGAACAACGTGGCCGTTTGCGAATGGCCGACGATGTGACACTCCCACCGAGATCCCGCTGCCTTGTGTTGGTGTCCAGTGGATGTCCTTGCTATGAAGATGTGATAGCGGAGCACATATTCACTCTTTTGTTCACGCAAGGCATTTCCATCGTGAGGGGCATCCTGGCGCTTACTGGTGGAGAGGCAGAAGTGCTCCTCACAAACTTCAGCAACGAGCGCCGCCAGCCAAATCCAGAAGGGTACCGCAATTGCCTACTATGACGATGTAGACCAAGCCGGGGATTATTTTACCTTGCAACCAGATGACGCGGCTGTCCCCGCCTCGACAACTTTGTCGGTAGACATCTTCTCTACGCTACCGCCCTCATATAGGAAGCGCCTACTTGAACTTATACACCAATTCGAAGACTGCTTTTCGCGTATGTCAAAGGTCCAGCAGACAGCATTGACCAAGCACCGCATCATTACTGAAGACAACACGCGACCGATTCGGCAAAACCCCTACCGTGTGTCTCTGAAAGAGCGCGAGGAGATACAGAAGCAAGTACACAAGATGCTCGCGGATGACGTCATACAACCTTCGAAAAGTCCTTGGGCGTCCCCCGTGGTTTTGGTCAAGAAAAAAGACGGCAGCTTGCACTTCTGTATTGATTATCGCAAGTTGAACCAAGTCACGAAGAAAGACGTCTATCCACTGCCCCGCATAGACGATTCACTCGATCGACTGCGTCATGCGCGCTATTTCTCTTCAATGAACCTCCGAAGCGGCTACTGGCAGATAGAAGTCGACGAGAGAGATTGTGAAAAAACGGCCTTTGTGACACCCGACGGCCTATACGAATTTAAGGTGCTTCCTTTTGGGTTGTGCTCGGCGCCAGCCACTTTTCAGCGCCTCATGGACGCCGTACTATCAGGTCTGAAGTGGCAAACATGCTTGGTCTATCTGGACGATGTTATTGTATTCTCAGCAACATTCGAGGAACATCTCAGCCGTTCATTCACCGTCCTCCAAGCCATACGTTCGGCCGGCCTTACTTTAAAACCAGAAAAATGTCATTTTGGTTTTAACGAACTCAGCTTCCTAGGCCACGTCGTCAGTCACGAGGGTGTTCGACCTGACCCGGCCAAAATAGACGCCGTAGCGCAATTTCCTGTACCACGCGACAAAAAGGCCGTGAGACGCTTTTTAGGTTTGTGTGCCTATTACCGGCGATTTATCGAGGACTTTTCGTCTATTGCGGCGCCATTGGCACGACTCACACGTGAGGACGTCCCCTTCCTTTGGGGTGAACAACAGCAAATCGCGTTCAATGAACTACGACAACGCCTGCAAACACCTCCAGTCCTCGCGCACTTCGACCAGGAAGCCCCTAGAGCACTCCACACTGACGCCAGCAATGTAGGTCTGGGTGCCGTTCTGGTGCAGTGGCAAGACGGCTGTGAAAGAGTAATAGCCTACGCCAGCAGAACGCTCTCTCGCACGGAGGAGAACTACTCGACCACCGAGAAGGAGTGTCTCGCCGTGGTGTGGGCGGTCATCAAATTTCGCCCGTATTTGTACGGCCGCCCCTTCAAGGTTGTTAGCGACCATGACTCTTTGTGCTGGCTCATCAACCTTAAAGATCCATCTGGTCGTTTGGCAAGCTTGAGCCTAAGGCTTCAAGAGTTTGACATGACCGTCGTCTATAAATCTGGGAAGAGGCACACCGACGCCGACTGTCTCGCACGGTCGCCAGTGGAAACTGCCGCTCCTGACGACGAAAACATCGACGTGGCATGCTTGGGAGTTGTCGACACGGCCACTATTGCACGAGAGCAGCGCAGTGACCCTGAGCTGTTACCACTCATTGAATATTTAGAAGGACGACGTGAAGAAGTGCCGCGGTTATTTGCTAGAGGACTGACATCTTTTTGCTTGCGAAACGATGTTCTCTAAAGGAAAAACTTCTCACCAAACGGTAACCCGCACTTGCTCGTCGTGCCTGCCTCTCTTCGAAAAGAAACTATGGAAGCGTGCATGATGAAGCAACGTCTGGTCATCTAGGCTACACCCGAACATTGCGCCGACTGCGATGCAAGTACTACTGGCCAAAGTTACCTGCTGCTGTTAATCATCACGAGCGAACTTGCACCGACTGCCAAAGACGCAAAGCACCTCCTAGCAAGCTAGTCGGTCTTTTACATCCAGTCGAAGCACCAGAAAAGCCGTTCACCCAGATCACATGGATTATTGTGGTCACTGATTACCTGTCCTGTTATGCGGAGCCGCTGTTATGTGGAGCAGCAGAAGCCGCTCAGTTCTTCATCGAGAACATCGTCCTTCGGCATGGCGCTCCGACAACAGTGATCACAGACAGAGGACCTGCCTTCACCGCAGAGCTTTTGGAGTCGGTTCTCAGACTCAGCGGTACAGCTCACCGGAGAACGACTGCATACCATCCTCAGACAAACGGACTGACGGAGCGCCTCAATAGGACTCTCACAGACATGATCAGTATGTACGTTGACACGGAACATGAAAACTGGGATCAGATATTGCCGTACGTGACCTTTGCTTACAACACCGCTCGACAAGAAACCACTGGAATGACACCGTTCAGTCTGATCTATGGTCGCGAAGTCACGACAACATTGGACGCCATGTTGCCGCATGAGTGTGACGACATCCATGTAGACGCCGAAGAATTCACTCAACGTGCCGAAGAAGCCAGACAGCTCGCGCGCGTGCGCATCTGCCATCAGCAGCATCAAGATGCACAACGCTACGACACCCGACACCAGTTTATTAGCTACACACCAGGTGATAAAGTGTGGGTGTGGATTCCAATACGTCGACGTCGACTGTCTGAGAAACTGCTAAGACGGTACTTTGGTCCATACAGCGTCACGCGACGCTTGAACGACGTTAACTACGAAGTTGTTCCCGACACTGATTGTAGTTCTAAGCGCCGAAAGCATTTGCCCGAAGTTGTGCACGTCGTGCGTATTAAACCATATTTATCGAGTTAATTAGCTCCCGGCTGCCGTTTTCGTACGACCACTTCATACGCCTTGTAGAGAACCTAAGTTGCGCATCGGGACGATGCTTCTTTCGGAGGGAGGCGAATGTCACGTGCTTGCTCAAGAAAGACGATGGCAGTTGTGCATGTGCCACGAAGGACTACGAAATGGACAAAAAGAAGAACTCTCTTGCGCGTTCTATTAAAAGAACCTACCTGCTTCTGGTGTCTCAGTTTACGCGGGAAGACCTCTGTTTTGACGTCGGGACAATATTACTAAGCGTAAACTGAAGCATAATTTTGCACACGTACCTCAAAGCAGAATCAATGGCAAAAAGAAAAAAAAGGGCTGCAACGCGTAAACAAAATAAAAAGAAAACAAACAATTTGCGTCACAGTTCCGCATTCTTCTTAGCCCCCCCCCCCTCTACAGAGTACAGAAGTTTTCTGTTTCTCGGCTTGTGATTCTTAGACTTTGTACTGACAAGGCTTGGTAGGATCATTAAGACAGCAAACGAATAGCGTGCCGTTTCATGGTTCGGAAACAATTTACTATTGACCATAGATATCTGCCCCAAAGGGGGGGGGGAGATATCACGAAGCATTGAACGCGAAAAAGAATAAATGAAGTAAGTGAGAATTGCGCAGACAAGGACCAGCGAAATGGGCTGAATGGTTGCGAAGCACGCAACACTTGGGCGAACCGATCCAAAGAAGAACTAAGGGCGCCATAAACACGGTTTCCCGCACAGTGGAGTTTACAGAAGAGCGGTACTCTCCGGACCATACGTTGAATGAGAGAGTTGGCTAGGAATCAGCGCGATGTCTAAATATATGGCCCCATTGTGACCAAGTTGAAACGGAGAACAGGTCTCCTATCTAGAACACCCACTGCTCACGTGGAAAGCAAAAACAGTGTCACATAACGAGAAAGAAGTGAACACCACGCCAGTTATAGTGGAATCGTGATGAAAGAAAAGTGGCTGTTAAAAGGAGGGGAATGCCCTATATATATAAAGACTTCGACGTGTAGAAAACCGAAGGTGTTTACTTGGGTTACGCAGAGCTCCCCGTAGCTCTCAAACCAACCATTTTAGCGCGTAAAGTACAAAGGAGCTAGAAAGTGGAAAAGCAGTAAAGTTTCTAGAGAAAATGCCCACTTGAAACTTTCCCGCTGTTGTGTTGGCTCTCCGAACACTCCACGGTAGACGTTGGTAGATTAGAACGTATAGGTAATATGTATACGAGCTTTTATGCCGTTTTCATCTAATTTTAGTGCATGCACAAAAATTGCATGTTAAATACACTTGAACAGCAAATTTTCTGAAGCCACTTTTCCGGTAATTTGAAAAAATGCCTTTAGAAAAAAATCTTTTATTGCAAAGGAATGGCTAAATATTTTTATCAAAATTGGCGTCCCCATGTGGCGGAGGGAGATGTTAGGGTTGAAAAATCAACACTCCAGCTGCCCCCCCCCCACCCCTTATGGGCTCACTTATAGGAATCGATTCATCAGTTCAATCTGTTTATACGATTTCACCAAAGCCTCGTTTCAGGGTATTTAAAAAATTCCCTCAAACACAGTCTGGAAATTTGTTTTGTACAGTTTAAGAAAGGGATGAAGCTCCATAGGTGAGTCATTTTACCGTAATATTCGTAATATTAGATATTATTCAAAATGTGAGAGTAACATTTTTCGCAATTGTGATAAAATTAGGGAACGTTTAATGAAACAACAAGAGACAAATTACGGAAGAGTGGGTACAAACCTAGTTCGTGTTACATTTACGGGTAAGCAACCATGGTTCCCTTATTCTAGCCAAGCCGCAACAGTGATGTACTGGTTATGGTACTTGATAGTGGACGTCTTTCGAGAAACATCTCTCGATGTCTTCGGCGATGGCCCTGGCCTGTTAGACGGCCCACTTCTGGCCTTCGGTGTTCCCGCTGAGCAGAGCGGCTTAGCTGCTTTTCAAACGAACCCTATAGTGTTCGTGAAACGTCAATTCTGGTTGTAGTGTTGGATACCCAATTTTATAAACATTACACATTTACTCTTGTGAATCAGCCGTCACTTCGGGAGTCACGTCAATTGTGGTGAGCTGCCATGCGTTGAAGTTTATTTACATAGCAGTCTCCAGGGGCCCAATGCCGCGAGCAGCAGCGCTTCACATTGCCTTATCGCTTCTGATGTTATTAAGACTCGTGTTCCTTTTGGCATTGCTGCGCAAGGGCAAACAACTGGTTATATAAAAATCTGCAGCTGTTCAACATATGTCAGTGCGTGCAGCTTTTGCACATATATTTAGCGTGATTTCATAATGGTGTCACTGGATAAAATAATAATACACGTTCACCTTCCGCCCCGCCGCGGTGGTCTAGTGGCTAAGGTATTTGGCTGCTGACCTACACGTCGCGGTATCAAATCCCGGCTGTGGCGGCTGCATCTCTCATGGAGGCGGAAATGTTGTAAGCCCGCGTACTCAGATTTGGGAGCACGTTAAAGAACCCCAGGTGGTCGAAATTTCCGGAGCCCTCCACTACGGCGTATCTCATAGTCAAATGGTGGTTTTGAGACATTAAACGCTACAAATCAATAAATCAAATCAACGATAACCTTCCCTCCACATGGTTCGCATAACTTAGATTTACAAGGTACGTAGGATCTGCTGAACTTTTCTTGTGCTGACTAGTGCATCCAAATCGCCCTACAATCTTGCCCTCCCACACTAATTTGAGTTCAAGACATGTTAAAGAGGTACTGACACAAAATTTTGGGGCCGAGATAGCCTACGGGATCGATTCTCGTGAACATTCGTATATCATCTGCAAGATATCAATAGCGAACATAGCTTTGATGGTATTTTAAATTCATTTCGAAGTTTGCGTGAGCGACCTACTCCATAGCGCTATAGACACCCTCGGAGGGAACCCCGAAGTCGCCCCCTACTTCCCTCACGTCACCACGCAGTGGTAAACCAAACAAGATATGATGACATCATAGCCGCCATTTTTCTTATGCTTCGTTTGTTCCCGAAGTCTATATTTCTCGGCGGCTGGTTGCGAGTGTGTGGCCGTGGCGCATGCTTAGAAAGTTTTGTGTTTGGCGAAATTTTAGTCCCGTTTCCTATTCGGAAGTAATTCTTGATGTGGGCCGTGCGGAAGTGTGTCATAGTTTTTTCTGCTGACGTGGTCAAGAGCTTCACACGCTAGGCGGCGACAGTTGCACCCAGTTTTTGGAACTCTCTCAAACCTAAAGTGGAACTGATCGATAATGAGGGGCCTGTAATTATCTGTCACGTTCTGCAGCAAACGATGTGTCGCGTCATGACTAACAGGCCCCCAGCAACGCATTGCAGCAGAAAAACGCGACGCCAAGGTTTTCTGTGAGTACCCCTTTAAGGGAGTGATCATGAGAGCACCCAGACGTAAGCGGCTAGGTAGATAGATACGCAGATAGACGGCGAAAGTGCTCACGGTACGCGAAAAGGTGCTTCACACTAATGACCATTTGTTTTCACATATAGCTTACGACTCTCCTATAGGAGCGTACGTATTGAACTGTAAATAGTACGCCTGCATCATCTAAGCACACCTATGTGTACCTATCCTCCAGGTATATACCCTTGTTCAGATTTTAAATGCGAAGCATTTCTTAGCAAACTTCAGCGACTCTGAGCGTATCTATCTATCTATCTATCTATCTATCTATCTATCCATCCATCCATCCATCCATCCATCCATCCTTCCATCCATCCATCCATCCATCCATCCATCCATCCATCCATCCATCCATCCATCGATCCATCCATCGATCCGTCCATCCATCCGTCCGTCCGTCCGTCCGTCCGTCCGTCCGTCCATCCGTCCATCCATCCGTCCATCCATCCGTCCATCCATCCATCCATCCATCCATCCATCCATCCATCCATCCATCCATCCATCCATCCATCTATCTATTCTATCTATCTATCTATCTATCTATCTATCTATCTATCTATCTATCTATCTATCTATCTATCTATCTATCTATCTATCTAGCCGCTTCCGACTTTCAACTCTCCTGGCTATTTCGATATTGGTATATATACCAAACTTGGCATGGCATAATATTATTACGAGGCAGTGGGCATGGCTCCGCCCCGTCGTAGACGCATCGATGGAGAAGAAGCGCATTCGGCGCGCGAGATCCTAGCAACCTGGAGGTGTCACACTTACATGTAAATATTGCAAATACACTCCTTTCTATCTTCCGTGTATTTGTAATCCCCGTAACGAATTGGTGGACGTGCCGGGTAACGAAGCGCACTACAACGGTGCTCCGCAGTGGTCATCAAATCGGAGTTTCCGTGATGGAACACGGGACTGATCCCACGGCCACCTCTCCATTGGTCTCGGCAACGCCTGCACCATCCACGGCAACGCCTCCACCAGCCTCACCCCCACGCACGTACGTGCTGACGCATCCGAAACATCCAGGAACGTTCTGCGGTACGGACGAAGTTGATGTTGACGACTGGATAGCCGACTACGAACGTACCAGTGCGCTCAACCGGTATGACCTGACTCTCATGCTTGCCAACGTGCTGTTTTATCTGAAAGGCACGGCCATAGTCTGGTACGAGAACCATGAGGAGGAGATCGGCAGTTGGGACACGTTCAATAAGAAGCTTCGTGATTTATTTTGGAAGCCCATCGGTCGAAAGGCGGCTGCAAAAAAGGAGTTGTCTATACGTGCTCAGACGTCCACAGAGCCGTATATCTCGTATATACAGGACGTGCTGGCTCTATGTCGTAAAGTCGACAACGACATGTCGGAGTCGGATAAGGTTGGCCACGTCCTCTAGGGGATAGCGGACGATGCGTTCAACCTGCTAATGTGCCGGAACTGCGCGACCGTCGAGGAAATTATTCAGGAATGCCGGCGTTTTGAACAGGCCAAGAGCAGGCATATTTCAAGATCTTTCACTCGACTGCCGAACACCGCTGCGACGTCCTCCTGCAAAGATGGACCGACCTCTCATCGGCAGTCTTCACCCGCGTCTGAAATTACGCGAATCGTCCAGCAGAAAATTGAAGCAATTACACCTGCTCTTCCCAGCAACGGTCACGTCGATTCGCAAGTACCTGAGGTTTGCTTGGTACACTCGATTGTGCGGGAAGAACTGAGCAATTTGGGAATTCGATGTCTGCGCCGTTGCTCAGTCTCGACCATATGGCTTCCGTTCAAGGTCGCCGCCTCGCCCCAGGTCACCAACCCAGGAACGGTCTTTTCCACGCTCTCGCAATCCGGCCGAATGGCGAACGGCAGATTATCGGCCGATCTGCTTTAACTTCCGTCGCATAGGGCACGTCGCACGGTATTTCCGCAACCATTGGTCTTCGTCCCCAACACAGTATAACACTGCTCGCCGCGCCGACAGCTACCGCCTTTTCCAGCCTCCTGCGCCGATCCCCGACAGCTACCGCCGCCTTACACCCTTCGATGCCCCTAATACGCAGCACAGCCGCTCACCGTCGCCTCGACGTCATCAGTCTCGTTCGCCGCCTGCACGTCACCCGTCGTCCCCTTCTCCTCTACGACGACGCCCGACCTCCCCGCTCAATTCTCATCAGGGAAACTAAGCGGTGCAGCTCTTAGAGGTGAAGCTGCATCCTCGATACCGACCTTAAATCCTCTCCTTGTACTGCCAACACGACAAAATTTGATCGACGTAGACGTTGACGGCCAGACTGTTTCTGCACTTATTGACACCGGGGCGCATATTTCTGTGATGAGTGGCCGACTTCGTCGCCACCTGAAGAAATTTCTCACACCGGCTGCTACTGGCATTATTCGTGTCGCCGACGGAAAAAGTCTTGCCATCATAGGAATGTGCACAGCACGCATCACAATCGCCGATAACCCCACATCTGTTCTCTTTGCAGTTATTGAGCAGTGCCTTAATGACCTGATTCTTGGATTGAATTTCTTGTCCACTCATGCCGCTCTCATCGGCTGTGCAACCGGCGTTCTCCAACTTGAACTGCCTCGACTTGGGGCTGTGCCGTCCTCACCGTCACACCGATTGTGCGCTGTTGATTATGTTCGGCTGTCACTGCAAGCCACCACATTTGCGGCCTTAACAATACCACCAGCTCTTCCTGACGGTGACTACATAGTGTCTCCTTTAGTGGATGTGCTCCTGGCGCGAAGTGTTGCTGTGCCGCATACCATCGTGACTATTGTGGACAACTACGTTCAGCTTCCGCTTCTCAACTTTAGTAGTTCGACCCAAGTTCTCCCGCAAGGCATTTCGTTAGGCCATGTTTCCCCACTTGATGCATGTAATATCGTGACATTAGACCTTGAAGACTGCTCGTCCCCTATTGCAGCCAGCCGAGCAAACGCACCTACCGATGAAATCACGATGATGATTTACCCTGATCTTTTGCCCTGTCAGGCTGCGCAACTCCACCACGTTCTGACCACCTACCGAGATATTTTTGACATCGATGGCTGCCCTTTAGGTAAAACGTCCGTCGTGCGTCATAAAATACATACCGGTGATGCTAGTCCAGTTAGACGGCGACCATATCGTGTTTCCCATTCCGAACGCCAGGTCATACAACGAGAAGTCAGGAAGATGCTCTCTAAAGGAGTCATAGAGGCCTCTTCAAGTCCATGGGCGTCACCTGCTGTTTTAGTCAAAATGAAAGATGGCAGTTGGGGATTTTGCGCTGACTACCATGCTTTCAACAAGGTAACCCGCAATGACGTATATCCGCTGCCCCGAATCGACGACACCCTTGACTGCCTTCAAGGCGCGCGATACTTCTCATCTATAGATCTGTGTTCGGGCTATTGGCAAATTTCTGTCGACGACTTAGACCGCGAAAAAACTGCCTTTGTCACACCGGACGGCCTTTATCAGTTCAAGGTTATGCCTTTTGGGTTGTACAACGCCCCGGCAACGTTTGAACGCATGATGGACTCTCTACTCCGTGGTTATAAATAGTCCATCTGCCTTTGCTACCTCGAAGATGTGATTGTTTTTTCTCCAACATTTTAAAGCCACCTAACTCGCCTGTCGACCAATCTAGCCGTTTTTCGTCGAGTTGGACTCCATCTGAACTCCGAAAAGTGCAATTTCGGCCGACGAGAAATCACGGCCCTTGGTCATCGTGTAAGTGCTGCTGGCGTCCAATCAGACCCTGACAAGATTAGCGCTGTCGAGAACTTTCCTCTTCCTTCTACTACCAAAGATGTTCGTTGTTTTGTGGACTTATGCTCGTACTTCCGATGTTTTATACGCAATTTCTCTACAATTGCACGACCACTCACTGATCTCAAAAAGAATGCGCCCTTCTTGTGGGACCAAGACCAAGCAGCTCCGTTTTCCACGCTGATCCAGCTGCTCACTTCACCATCAATATTGGCTCACTTCGACCCGTCCACGACGACTGAAGTTAGCACAGACGCCAGTGCTCACGACATCGGCGCCGTCCTCGCTCAACACCAGGGGGGCCAAACGCGTGTTATTGCGTATGCCAGCGGCCTTCTCTCCACATCTGAGCGAAACTATTCGATAACGGAGCCCGAGTGTCTTGCGTTGGTCTGGACTGTAGCAAAATTTCGCCCCTACTTGTATTACCGGGAGTTTTCAGGTATTATGGACCACCACGCTCTGTGTTGGTTGTCGTCACTCAAGGACCTAACTGGTCGCCTAGGTCACTGGGTTGTACGTCTCCAGGAGTATAACTTCGACGTAATTTATAAGTCTGGCAGGTTACACCAAGATGCCGATTGTCTCTCATGTTATCCGGTGGATCCTGCTAGCCTCGCCGTCCTCGAGAGCGATTCTTGTGTGCTCGCCATATCCGATTTGCGCGACATCGGCACGGAGCAGCGCCGGGACGCAACCCTCAAGACGGTCATTCAGCGAGTATCTTCAGGATATTCCGACCCTTCGCTCCGTCAATATGTCCTCCGCAACGAAATTCTGTACCACCGGAACATGAAGCCTGATGGGCCGGACCTTTTGTTGGTTATCCCCCGATACCTGCGTGCCACCATTCTTCAACATCTGCATGACGCTCCGACGGCAGGACACCTAGGTTTTTCACGTACCTTTCACCGCGTGCGGCAACGATTCTTTTGGCCTGGCCTGTATAAATTTGTGCGCTGCAATGTCGTTGCTTGCGAGCGCTGCCAGCGTCGCAAACATCCTACTCTCCGTACGGCTGGCCTGCTCCAACCTATCGACATTCCCCCGGAACCATTCTTCCGCGTCGGCCTCGACTTGCTCGGACCTTTCCCAACGTCCGTGTCAGGCAACAAATGGATAGCTGTCGCAACAGACTATGCGACCAGATATGCTCTAACTCGTGCCTTGCCAAGTAGCTGCACTACAGACGTTGCAGACTTTCTACTGAATGACGTCATTCTGTGGCACGGCGCTCCGCGCCAGCTTCTGACGGATCGTGGCCGCTGTTTTCTGCAAACGTTATCGACGAAATCCTCCGTAGCTGCTCTACCGAACATCACCTTACCACTCCCTACCATCCCCAGACCAACGGTCTCACGGAGCGCCTCAACCGAACTCTTACAGACATGTTGTCCACGTACGTCTCTGCTGATCACCGTGACTGGAACGCAATGCTCCTTTACGTTACGTTTGCGTACAATTCATCAAGGCATGGCACCGCCGGCTATTCTCCGTTCTTTCTTCTGTACGGACGCAACCCTGCCTTGCCATTCGACACACTCCTTCCTTCTGATACTACCGAACCAATGGTGCATGCTCAGGACGTTGCTTCTCGAGCCCGCGTCGCTCGCCAAATCGCGCACACTAGGCTCACTGCTTCTCAGGCCTCACAAAAAGTCCGCTGACGTTGACTACCCTTCTGGCTCTCTCGTCCTACTTTGGACGCCGCATCGACGTGAAGGCTTGTCCGAAAAGCTCCTTCCACGATACACCGGGCCCTACAAAGTTCTCCGCAAGGTCACTGACGTCGACTACCTCATCATTCCCGTTAAACCACCTTCATCTTCTGCCACAACACCTACTGATGTTGTCCATGTGTCGCGACTAAAACGCTACTACACTGCCAGTCCTCATTGACTTAGCGTTGGTTTCGTTCACATGGCATGTTTCAAAACTGGTATGGTATGACATGATTGCATGGTGAACAGAAGAAACAGGCCATAACATGAAAATCATGACATGTGTGTCATGTAACAACATGACTACATGCCATGCTCATGATGCGCTCGCGGCCGTTTCTTTAGCGTCACATATACCAAATTTGGTGTTACAGTACGTGAATGAATAACGAAGATAAATGACTGGTGCAAACATGATAGTCATACAATGCGTGTCATGTAAAAACATGACTACATGCCACGCTTATGATGCGCTGGCGGACATTTCGCTAGCTTCACCTACACCAAATTTGGTATTACGGGGTGTGAATGAATGGCGAAGGTATAATACTGGTGCAAACGAGATAAACATAAGATGCGTGTCATGTAGCAACATGACTACATGCTACGCTGATGTAGTGCGCTCACGGCCGTTTCGCTAGCTTCACATTTACCAAACTCTGTATTACGTGACGTGAACGTACGACATAGGTAAATGACACATTCAAACATGATACTCAAGACATGCGCGTCATGTAACATGACTACATGCCACACTGATGATGCGTTCGCGGCTGTTTCGCTAGCTCCACTTATACCAAACTTTGGTGTTACGCGACGTTAATTGATGACGAAGGTATATGACTGGTGCAAACATGGTAGTCATCAGACGCGTGTCAAGTAAGAACATGACAACATACCATGCTCTTTGTGCGCCTGCTCTCGCTTCGCTAGCTCCACAAGTACTAAATTTGCATCACGTGACGTGAATAGGTGACGAATGTAAACGACCCATTAAAACATGATAATCATGACACGGAAGTCATGTACGGCATCATTTACCTACACCACGTAACGTTGTGCTGATTTTAAAATGGCACGTCAACCTTTCTCATTCCTGCTTCACATATCATCGATTCCCACCCTACGTGGGATCTGTCAATTTTTCATACCGATTTGCCAAACATCGTGCACCTGAACGGCTTACTGAACACCAGTTTGGAGTTTCATTCTGTCCTCATTGGTTACGTTTCGCGTATATACCATACAGCCGCAATAGTTTACTCTAGCTGAAAGGACCATTAGGCGGCGGTCGTACTTGTAACCCATGGTCTTGGGAAGATCGTGGATATATGATTTTGAAGTGTAATAATCACTAAATTGTTTTTCCAGAAAAATTGAAACCAAAGAGGTCATATTTGCATCTACAACTGCATACATCAAAACCTAGAACCACCGACATTAGGCGTTGCAGTGACCAACCATTGCCGGTGACATGCGGCTTTCTGCCATAAGAGCCAGAACAACCAATTTCTGGAGCAGGCGGGTCTTGATTATCAGACTAATATTACTGTCATACTGTGTTGCGAATGATCAGTTCTTTCGAAGCCGTTTAAAAACTACATTGACAACAGTCGATATCACTTCAGAAAAAGGGCATGCGCACGTACTCGACACGCAAATTAGTCGCCTTTTTAAAAACCAAAGGTAACATGTGTGGCACAGAGAATATAATAACATTTTGGAAATCATCAGCAAATTTTACGCTTGACATTTTGTCACACACTCCTTAAAAGAAGTCCACCGAGAGTGCCCTGTTCCTTCCAATGTGGCGCCAGTGAGTAATAGTGTCAGAAGTTTTACCTCCCAGCACAGTATAGTTATGAGAGACGGCGTAGTGGTTGGGTTCCGGAAATTGAGACCAACGGGTGTTATTCCACGTGTACGAATATCACGCAGTACTCCAGCATCTGTCTATTAGCCTCCATATAAATGTGACTTGCATGGCCGGGATCGAACCCACAACCTTCAGTTGAGCAGCTCAGCAACCTGCATTGAAACGTACATCAGATCCAAATATGTCTTAAGCATGGTACGTTGCGTATGCTCGCCACGTCAATTTTCGCCGCGGTGTAGAAGGTCATTTTTTAGCTCATGCAAGACCATGCAACAAAATGCGACGCGAAATATCTTGAATGCTACTGTAAACTGGTGAGCATAATTGGCGTATAAAAAACGGCATTCCGACGTAGGTAGCAAACATATACTGGAAGGATTTGCCACAACAATACCTTTCTGGCGAGTTACATCACCATTGCCAGAAGGGACCACATGCTTACAGTGGCAGCAGTTTCTAAACATGGTGGGTGGTATAGTCAATATTTGCACTGCCAGGATCGCGGATTTACTTTTTCAACGGAACTTCGGCTCGTCATTATGCTGTATAGAGCATCTCACAGAGTAGCGCTTGGTTCCAAGCCAGGCATAAAAAATAATCAACAGACTTAGCTGTGCGCACCGCACTTCATTTTTTTTTCAATACAAGTTCGATGTCCAACTCTAAACTTGAATGCTTGAAAGGCATGCTTTCTGCAACGTCAATGAATTGGACGTTGCGAAAACTTGTCCAACAGCGCCTTTCGCATTGTAAGCCATCATGTAAACATCATTTGGCTACTCAGTGGCGCTGACTGTGACGGGGCCTTCCCGTTTCGTCACTTATTCCCTTTAGTGTCCACTGTCCCCATGCTTCTTTGAGGCATGAGGTACAGTATAAATTCCTGTAAATTGTATTACATGCATCGCATTAGAAAGGCTCGCCTTTTTTTTGATCTGCACACTGTACGTTATCTATAGTCAGTCTTATTTACGATTGCGAATGAAAAACTAAAAGGGACCCTTTAATACTTTTTCAAGCGACCGCCAAATGGCTTCTTGCTTCATGAATTCACTGCTGCAAAAATTTTTCGAACGCGTCAAGTACGAGCGCCGTCCCAGACACTTGTCGCACGATGCGATTGCTTTCTCTCTTATCTTATCCTGAAGAGAGCGCTGTCATTTAATTGCGAAAGCGTAAGGAAAACTGACATCCGCAACGTGCACCAGACGAATGCAATTAATAAATAGCAATATCTCTGCGAAATTTGAACCCGAGCATTCTGCATGGAGATCAAATATTTATATCACATAGGCACGGTCTCAACTCTGCATTGAAAAATGACCCCATGCATGCAGTCGTAATGCTCATAAAACGCCACTTGCGGTTGCAGTGTTTGCTAGCAATTTTTATAAGCGTTACAAAAGTAATCCTAATATACAGATATCCCATCTGGTTAATGTCAGTGGTACACTTAAGTGCCCCTCACCGAAGTAGACCTACGTAGCCCCAACAGGCTGCCGTCTGCGGAACTCAAAGCGCTCGATATCAACTTATTGGACTACTTCTGCTGTTGGTAAGAATTATGTTGCTGTTGGCATCGCTACGTCCCTGTGGACAACTGATTACGTAAAACATATGCGTCTGTTCAGGATACGCCTGTGCGTACAACACCTATACATATAATCTTAGCGTCAATTAGTAATTTTTTGTGTATAATAAATTACAGAATAATCACCTTCTCTCTGCAGTATTCGCATAACAATTATGCTTCAGGTAAGCGGGGTTTGTTTAGCTATATTAATGCGTGTAAGTAATTTACATATGTCTACTATATACTACATAATTCCACCTAGGGATGTTAGTCACTTTAGAAGAGCCACATGGCGGGATTGTTGATGTAATCTTCACATTTCAATATTGCCACGGTAGGAGTGCTCTGCAGAATTTTTTTGTAAAATTTTAGAGATATAAGGCGTGTTTGAGATAGATCAGTATCAGCGATATTCCCCTTCACGCCGCACTAACAATTACAACCATAAAGCCGGCTGGCATAGTGATGTTGTTTATCGGTATAACACTATAGTGCTTTTGATTGTCAATGGTACCTGTTCCCAGCTAACTGTTTCCTAAAGCACCAGTACATGACTTGCGAGAATAAGTGTCCAGTCACGTCACGTTTGTGCCATAAATGCACTGTCATACTAAAGAAATATTAGTTTTCTGACCACAGAAAAAAAAACAGCGATGCATTACAAAATGAACATAGGATAACTTCACACTGTCAGAGCTAAGGTGGAGGGGGCAGCGGTTCTGGGCGGCTTTCTTGGCTTTCAAGGGAAGCCTATTCTTGATATAGCCACATAACTAGAGCTCGTTTTCGTTTTTTTTTGTTTTGCTCCCTCTTTTTCTCTTTTTTTTTCTCTCTCTCATCTTTATGCCCCCTTCCCATTGCCCCAGCGTAGGGTAGCAAATCGGGCATGTGCCTGGTTAACCTCCCTGCCTTCCTTCTTGTTGTTTATCCTCCTAACTAGAGCGAAACATGGAGTGGCAGTGAACCCCAAAAAGTTAAGTTGAGCAACTTCCTGCATTTTTTTCGGTCTTTGAATATTGGTCTGTCTCTCTTTGTCTCATAATTTCGCCCATCACATCACCAATTGCGTAGCTCCAATGAATGCTCGTTCTGCTAGCGAGCCTGGAAAGCCTAGGCATTACGACACTCGCCTTCGGAGCATGGGTGCCCTGGTTCAAACGCTGGCTCACCACATTTTATTTTGTTTTCCTGTCTTCTTCTTTTTCTCTTCGTTGTCAGCTGCAGTGATGTAGCAGGTGCAGCACGTGGCTACCGATCTGAAGGTCACAAGTATTATCGCGGCCACGGAAGTTTCGTTTCGATGAAGGCGATATGGTAAGGACCCGTGTACCGTTCGATGCCAATGCATAGTAAACAGCAGATTTGAAAAGTTTTCTGAGCCCTAAACTATGGCGTGCTCCGTAATCATATCGTGGTTTTGTCCCGGGAAACTTCAGATACTATAATTTCTACTTCTGTTTTTCTTCCGTCCCTTCTTATTTCCTCTTCTCAAGTTCCCCGAGCCGAGTTTTCGTTTAATTCTCAATTCCTAATCCCTATCCGGGCTCCTTTACCCCAACGAGTTGTGCTTTACTAGGCCTCTTCTCCTACACCAGGCTCCAAATTCCTTCCCCGTCATTCTTCGTCACTTTCCTTAACTCGGCTATCTCCATTCACTGTCTTCATTTTCCTTATTGTACTGAATAGGGGGGGGGGGGGCTTGCCCTACTCCTGTGGTGCATATTGCCCTATTTCTTACGGATCCCACTGGATCCTTTGTGTACCTAGAGTACCTCCGGGGACGACGACGAAGTGTCTCTTCATAGAACGCTTCTGCTTTCGGCTCCGAGCATTGTTATCAAGTTTTTCGCTTTTTACGGGAGACGCTGCTCCCTGCCCCAAGGCGACGGACGCGGAGTCATCCACTGGTCCGCCCAGCCAGAGGTCTGCTATGGCGAGCTCCTCGATAAATCAGCGCGCCTGGCCCAGAACCAGTGAGGCCAACGGTGATAGTCACTGCCTCATAGCTGTGGACGCGGAGCCTTCTGCGGCTCTGTCCGGCCATAGACCACCTTTGGCAAGCTCGTCGCGGAAACGAAGCACCTGTTCGAGCACCAGCGAGGACACGGAACTGTACTCGGCCACTGGCGACGACTCGTCGGATGACGACTTCGAGACCGTGAGAAGCAGGAAGGCCAAAAGAAGAAGTATCAAGCCGTCTTCACCAGCAGGGACATTAACGTCTCAGTCAAAAGGAGAACGCTGGCCGCACACCATCCTATTCATGCCCGAGGACTCCACCATCAGCCTTCGAGCAGTAAACAGGCAAGCTCTCTCTATGTACTTTGAGGGGGTAGCACCAAACGACATTAAGGATATCCGGGTGAACACGCGGAAGAATATTCTAGCTGTGGACACAATGACTGCCAGCGCCATAGACAAGCTTCGCAGAGTATCAGATTTGGGAGGCATCAAAGTTCGACCGGTTATTCCAATGGACGGTGCCTGCATGGCGGGAGTAATCTACGACATTGATTTGGCCATAGCAAACTCGGACCTCCCAACTCTCATAAAACCAGCGAACGAAGGAGTTCTCATCGCGAATGTACTTCGCCTCGGAAACACCCGTTGTGTAAAGATAATGTTCAAAGGAGATTCCATTCCGTCGCATGTCAAAGTGGGACACTTCCGACATCCTGTTCGACCATTTGTCCCTAAACCACTCCAGTGCCATAACTGCATGAAAATTGGGCACATCAAGAGTGTATGTACAAACACCACAGTATGCCCCCGATGCGCTGAGCCGCACACTGCAGACGCATGTCGGGCAACAAGTCTGAAGTGCAGAAACTGTGATGGTCCGCATGATGCTGCATCCAAGGAATGCCCTCGGATTAAGAAGGAAATCGCCATTATCAAACAAATGGTTAGGGACAATTCAACCCACAGAGAGGCTGCTGAAAGGGTACGGCGGCGGCGTAGTCGCCGACGGAGGCGTGTAGGACAGAGTGTTGCGCATAACCCATTTCCTCCGAGCACAAGTGAAGTAGTAAGCACGAAGCGAAATGAAGTGGAGAAGCTCACAGCTGCGGATGAGTGGCCTACGCTTCCGCGTACGCAGCCTGCAAAGGAGCCTCCTGCGAGGCCTCGCCGCCCTACACCTTCCACCGAGTCTACTTCCGTTGAGGATGTGTCAAGGGTCGATCGACAGATCATCCCGATGTTACGATCCCTCGTCGCTGTCATGGCAGACATACTAAGAAGCCTGGGAACTCCAACCGCTCGAAGCGGGTTACAGGTGTTGGACGCGCTGAGCCCAGTCCTCGCCTCCCTCGCGTAGAGTCATGGCAGGAGATCAACAATCGTTCCGCAAAGACGTCAGAGAAGCATCAGTCATCCAGTGGAACGCAAGAGGACTTAGATCACGGATTTCCGATTTTCGTCAGTACGTGTTTTCTAACCGTTTCCCAATCATCGTAATATGTGAACCGAAATTATCAAACCCGATCAGGCTATCCGGCTACGAATCAATCCCGTCCAAAACCCGAAACGAAAGCAGCAAGGTCATTGTGTATATTCGTCGGGAGCTTACCTACATCATTCAACCTGTGTCGCCTCATGATGAGAACCAATATATTTGCCTGACTGTGAAGCAGAAAACCCTCACCTTCACATTAATAGGTGTCTACTTATCTCCCTCAGCCCGTTTTGATTGCCAAAGACTGGATGACATTCTTTCGAGCGTCCCGGATCCGTGGATAATTATAGGGGACTTCAACGCCCACCACCCAATCTGGGGAAGTTCAAAAGTCAATGCCACGGGCCGGAGGCTGGCTTCATTTGTATCGACTCATGAACTGTCTCTACTTAATGATGGGAGCCCTACATTTCTGCGAGGATCAACGTACAGCAGCTGTTTGGACTTGACGTTTGTGTCACGTCGCTTCGCCACAAGCGTTAAGTGGTTTTTAGACATCGAGACACATGGTAGCGATCACATCCCCAGTTATCTCACCATCGAAGGCTTTGCTAGCGACCACCCGCCGAAAACCGTACGGAGGATCGATTTTTCAGCATTCACAACCAACATTGAACACGCTTGTGAAAAAGGCTTAACCTCTGGCATTGAGCAAGCGATCAAACAAGCAGCGCAGAGTGCGATGCGCACGCTGGCATATTCTTCAAGGCCCTCAGAAACGGACGTGGAGTTAGAGCGACTCCGTGCGACTCGTCGGCGTGCGGAGCGCAGATATCGACGTACAAAATCCATTCAAGATCTACGGATGGCCAGGCGCATGCAAAAGAAGATCCAGCGTCGTATAGACAAACTGGAGTTTCAACGGTGGGCGAAGTTTTGCGCGAGTCTAGACCCTCGCAAACCGCTTTCTCAAATATGGCGAACCGTGCGAGGCCTACGCATATTTCCCCAACAACGTTTTCCGTTTAAAGCCTTGGCCCTTTTCCAAAATAGAAGGGATATCGAGGTAGCGGAAGATTTTTGTAGGAAGATTGCGGGCCCGTCAAATTGCACAGAAGCCCTTACTGCTGATTACACGCCACATTCACTTGACCCGCACCTGGACCTGCCTTTTTCAATGGAAGAACTGAATGTGGCTCTTGCTTCATGCAATCGATCGTCATCGCCTGGGCCGGATGGCATATCATACCGTCTATTATGCAATCTCGGTGATCGAGCACGAAGTGCTTTGCTGGAAGTATTCAATGAGTCTTGGAGAGATGGAACGGTCCCCAGAGAGTGGAAAACAAGCCGGTTGGTTGCACTTCTCAAACCTGGAAAATCGCCTCTAGAGCTGACATCATACCGCCCAATAGCGCTGGCTAGTTGCGTAGGGAAGCTGATGGAGCGAATGATCCTTGCCAGACTCGAGTGGTTCCTAGAACGCCATAGAATATATCCAGACGCCATGGCCGGTTTTCGTCGTCTTCGGAGCTCCATTGACAATGTCATTGACCTGGTGACCTACGTACAACACCAGAAAATGAGCAGACGGTTATCTGTCGCACTATTTTTAGATGTCAAAGGAGCATATGACAATGTTTCTCACGAAGCCATACTTGACGCCCTCGAGTCAGTTGGTTTGGGTGGGCGAGTGTACCGCTGGATCCAATGCCACCTACATATGAGATCATTGTTTATGCAAACTGATGATGGGCCGACTTCTGAACATTATACACACCGTGGTGTTCCTCAAGGTGGTGTATTGAGCCCCACACTGTTCAGCCTGGTTCTGATCGGTCTCGTGGAACGCATACCAGATTCCGTGCAGATATCTCTCTATGCAGATGATATTTGTGCCTGGACGTCAGGTGTAACACGTCCTCAGGTACGTGCGAGACTCCAGAAAGCAGCGAATTCAATATCGGCGTACCTTAGAGAACAAGGCCTCGAGATTTCTCCTGAGAAATCGGCGCTGGTCGCGTTCACGCGGAAGGCAATGACGTCATATCCCATCGCCATCGATGGACACAGTGTCTGCTACGCCAGGACCCACAGGTTTTTGGGGGTCACGATCGATCGAAATCTCTGCTGGAGTCCCCATGTGGCCACTCTAAAGAAGCGCCTAACGGCCATCGCACAACTTTTCAAGTTCCTCGGAGGCAAAACGTGGGGCACATCAGTGCACGCGATGTTGCATTTGTACAAAACGCTGTTTCTGGGGTACCTGCGGTATAGCTTGCCGGTTCTGACGAACGCTTGCAAAAGCAGTATACGCACAATAGAAAACGCCCAGGGCCAGGCACTCAGAGTTTGTCTTGGATTACCACGCTGTACATCAACAGCGGAAACCATCGCAATCGCCAAAGATTATCCGGCCACAGTGCACATTACTTTGGAGGTGCTTAGAGCTCATATTAGACACCTTGCTCGCGCCCCTGCCCACCACCTAGCTTCGCTTCCAGAAGATCGACCGAGTGCCTCCTTCTGTAAGAGAGTATTGACTTTCCGTGAGTGCCTTCCAACAGTCTACACGCCTCCGGAACGGATACTAACACCTCCTTGGTGCTTGGACCGACCAAAACTGCGCTTGACAGTGCCGGGGATTCGCAAGAAGGCGGAGCTCTCGGCGCCAGCTTTAAAGCAGATGATTCTACTCATGCTACACGAAGAATACAAAGATCATGTCAAACTTTACACGGATGGCTCGACAACTGTTGGAGGATCTGCAGGAGCTGTGATCTTCCCAGCAAGAGCCGAAACCATCCAGTTCAGAACGTCACACAAGACGACATCGACAGCCGTGGAGCTCGCGGCACTCCGCAGCGCACTCCGCAGGATTGATCGAGAGACACCACAAAAATGGAGCATTTTTACTGATTCGAAACCAGCTCTCCAATGTCTACACAATGCTCTACGTCGTGGGCCTCAAGACCAATTGGCGCTCGAAATACGACAACTGTACCATCACCTAATAGACGAAGGACATGACATATCTTTTCAGTGGTTACCAGGCCATTGCGGCATCATCGGTAACGAGCATGCCGACGATGCAGCTAAGAATGCTCACGAAAATGGAGTGATGGAACCTATTCCACTATCAAGAAGCGACGCAGCAGCAAAGATTAATACGCTTGCGCAGGATGTCGCAAGGTCTATGCGGAATACGCCCGGTTTTCTCCACACCCGTCTTCACCGCCTGGACCCATGCCTACGACTTACTATTCCATCTGGCCTACCCCGATCCGAGACGACCCTTCTCTGCCGCATGTGGCTTGGGGTGTCTTTCACGAACGCCTTTGCCTGCCGCATCGGAATGAGAGACAGCGCTGCATGCGACCATTGCGACAATGACGAAACAATTGAACATATTTTATGTCAGTGCCCCCAGTACAGCTCTCAGCGACAGTCCCTCTCAGCAGTGTTTGCTCGCCTCGACGACCAGCCACTTTCTGAGCAGTCAATCTTGGAATGTCGGAAAGATCGAGCTTCACGCCAGAAAGCAACGAAGGCGCTGATGAAGTTTCTGCGAGCGACCCGCCTCGTTGAACGATTGTGACACTACTGTGTGCGCGTGTGTGTGTGTGTGTTTGTGCTTCTCTTCCTCCCTTTCCCATTTCTTTTTCTTACTTTTCTGTCTCCCCTTACCCCTTCCCCAGTGCAGGGTAGCAAACCGGATATGTTTTCTGGTTAACCTCCCTGCCTTTCCGCATTAAATTTTCTCTCTCTAGAGTACCTCCTCTGTTAAAAATGTACAAAACTAATGAACTCGCACACAAAGTGCTCCAACTGTCATAAAGACTCTTGAAGAATGTACGTGAAATAAACAGAGAGAATAGGCCGGCTATTTTTTATGTCATGGCTGTATTCTTTGCATAATTAGCGAAGAATCTTCCTTGAAGCCGTTGTCATAATTGACGTTGTGATAAAAGAAATTGGCTTCAAAATATGAACCGACTATGGGACTTTAATTTTCCGTCTATTTTCGAAGTGAACAGTCGGCTTGGCTCCACTAGACTCAAAATTATGTGATAGTGCTAAGGTATATACGCGGGGCTAAGTCACCCAATACACGTTCACCTATGAAACGTGAACCAGATAACTGTTGGATTACTGTCATAGGACAGTACCATAGCGGCACACTTCGAGCACAAGTGTTGAAAGAGGTTGTTATTGTTGCGTCAATTTCCAGTGCGGGAAGTACATAAATACCCTAATAGCGTCGTCAGCACAAAGCTTTTTTTTTAGTCTCCAAGAACATTATTAGTCTATTTGACCGTCTCATCATGTTACCTTACGCAATATACCAATCGCCCGGCAAAACAGCAAAAAAAAAACTTCGTGTCGAGCGTGATGACATGGCACTTACCGTTAAATACGCCAGCCCTCATGAAATATCTTATTGTAGGTTTCACAGTCCTGACCAAATTCTTCAAAATACGAAGTTATGCTGGCCTACCTACTCGTAGCGCGAATTCATTAAGATGCGTAGATACTACATGCTTACTGATGCGAACTTACAAAAGACGTTTCAACAACCAGGAACTATAGGTGAAGGAGCGAGAGACCAATGTGGGCTTTCACTTTATCTGTTCTGGAGAAGCAAAGCTTGGCTGGAAAGTTACCTAGTGATTTTGTCAAATTAGACAGTTGTACTCACCTGAAATATTGTTACCAGTGTGCAATAAACTCCCCTGTCTACATCGGTTAAGAAACATATTGCTTATGCATCTCAATGAAGAACTAGTTATTTTGGGAGAGTAGGCTTTCCTCATACGCTGGTCTACGCAATTCATTATTGTAAAAAACAAAAGAGTGTGCATGCCTTTCCTCCCCTACTGAGGAAGTGGGCTAGAGCTTGTGCCACTGTGAAACTACAATGTGAATTCACCTTTTCTTTATTGAATACATGTCCTTTTTGTGAAATATTGTTCTTGAGAAAGAGAGCAAACTGTCCTCACAGGTGGATGCAAAAACATCACCTTATATTGTGAACGACCTCCTTGTTTGTACATATAGCCTTCACTGTTTAGATAAGTTTCATCGTCTTAAAGTTCATGAATGTCCCATCCTTGTTGTACAATTTTTGCATTGTACATCACTGCATACGCAAATAAGTTATTTTCGCTGTACATAACAGCTTGCATTGTACATGCGCATGATCATTGTTGTCTATCTTTCTGTGTGCACATAAGTTATGTAAGATATATCTGTTAATAAATTCTCTTAAATAATTCAGAAACATATGCTTACGATATATATGTATACGTATAAGCGTCTCTGTGTTTCACGAATTCTAGAAATTTCGAAGGTGACATCAAAATTATTTATTTATTTCTGCTACGAAGGTTACAATCAAAATTTGTTCAAAAAGCTTCACCCCAAACAAGCTCACCAATGCGATCTATGGTAAAGTATGCGGAAATAGGATCGCTCTTGAGATGGGACGAGACTAATTCAATATCCCTTTCCATCGGTGCGCGACTCAGTGAATCCGCGGATTAGAGGCGCTGAAAGCACGGCAGTGGAGAGGAGATCCATATTTTTGTATAGCGTGAACTTCTGCAGAAATTTTCCGCGACGAAGAGCGTAATCACACTAACGTTAAATCCCGTAAGACGTTTCTCATTAGCTCGATATCGCTCTAATGGGTATTTCCGAGGCAAGCACTGCTTTAATGATAAATTCGTGGCTAATAGGATTCTCTTCAAAGTTATGGCTGCTACTCTAGCTACGTGGATTCTCGGAAGCTTCTGTGCACGAGTATTAGAGGGCACAGAAAACTTTTTTTGTGTGCGTGAGTATTTCCGCCGATACGTCACACTTTATGAATGTCCCATATGTTTTTTTTTTCGATTATCTTGAAGTGTGCTACGCTCGAATCTAAAGTTACCTAGGGTATTCTTTGACACTTCGCGAGTACTTTGACACTTCTTGGCTGCTTCATCGCCACCGTGCAATATTTTCTTAGATGCGGCACCATTTATGGTCGGGGCACGGTGCAGAATACTTTAAGTGAGCGAACGCCGCGAAGCAAGTGCTTGGCGGGGAGGAACCGATTATGTTCTCGTTTGAGGCATGCCAATAGATGGCTCGCCTGACTGAGGACCATGGCTCGCCTGATTCCGCAAAGCACATCCGGCACGTCGGCGGTGGTTTCCAGATCGGAAAAAGCCGGGTTATCGCACGATATCAACCAGCGACGTCGCGAATTAGGGGGTGATAAGGGAGGAGGTTGACGACATGGTGAGGGCGTTTTGGTGACGATAAATGAGCGCCGTTATTACGTGACGGGACTTTTCTAAACTGAAATGAAGAGAGGGCCCGGGCCGGGGCAAAGTTCGTAGCGCCATATCTCGACTCATATCGAAGTAGAACATTATCGTTCAGAGGATAGTCCCGGGGTTCACTCACCTAAAGTATTCTTCCACCATGGGTCGCGGCTTGTCGCTTGCCCGTCGTCGTAGCCACGTTAGCACTTGGAGTGCCCGCTAGATGGCTCTGCGGTAGAGTGCTCGCTCCACTCCGATGTGTGCTCTGGCACGAGTTGAGAATACTAGCAGCGCTGCACAGCTTTAAAAAAAATGACGGCAGATCCACGAGGTGAATGGTGATGAGATTGGGCGAAGCTCCTGGGAGTAATACCGTGAAGTTTTCTTCCGTTAATTCACCTGGAGATATGCGCGCTTCCTCGCCGCTTCCCATTGTCGAACGTTTTCAAGATCTGCTTCACTACGTTGACGTGCTGCCTCAGCCTCTCGTTCCCGTACGGAAGGGTCTTGCTGACGCTGACGTACCACTGCAGCTTCTTGTTCACGTACGGCGGGATCTTGCCGATGCTGCCTTATTGATGTGGCTTCTCGTTCCCGTACAGCAGGATCTTGCCGACGCTGCCTTGCTGATGTGTCCTCTCGTTCCCGTACGGAAGGATCTTTCCAACACTAACGTGCCGCTGCAGCTTCTTCACGTACGGCGGGATCTTGCCGACGCTGCCTTGCTGATGTGGCTTCTTGTTCCCGTACAGCAGGATCTTGACGGCGACGTCGCGCTGCTTCCCGGCGCGCTTCTGCTCGCGTGCTCTCACTTCAGGGTCCTGTCTTGCGAGCGTGCGCTGCCGCTGCCCTGCGCGCCCGCCTTTCGGCATCCCTATTCATACGAGCACACACCGACGGCAACGAGCATTGGCAACTACAAACCTGTATCGATACGGTTTTGATTAAAAAAAACCAATGCTTTAGAAAACACCTGGCGTCTTTCGTTAAGCAGCTGGCGTCTTCTTTTTGTTTTGCTTTAGAAACATCTGGCGTCTTTTCGTTTTGCTTTTAGAAGACATCTGGCGTCTTTCGTTGGTTTATTTCATCAAAAAACGGCGTTCTGAACAAAAAGCTTTTATTGTTTAATCACGCACAGGAGAAATCTCACCAGGCACTACCTTGGAGGTAAACAATGCCTGCTACTGGGATTGAGAGACAGCAGAAGTAGGCTTTTAACACTTCTACTTCTACTTTCGTTTCCTACTGGAACATGCCAATGGCTGCTAATGGGGAATGAGAGACAGAAGAATTGGGCTTTTAGTTAACGAGCACGCTGCGAATTTGTCATTGTTCAAGAACGCACAGGAGAAATCTCCCACCGGCAGCACCTTGGAGGTGAAAGCGTAAGACTGGTTACACACTACGACTGCGACGACGACTACGAGGGATAAACGGGTGCCGCTATAAGGAGCTTCGCCCCTAAAAAGCGTTTACTGCTCTCTCTCTCCCACACACAGCGTAGTAGTATCAATGAAGACATCAGCACGACTATGGCGGAGGCGAAAGCTCCCAAAGCAGTTGTGTGCGCAACTGTGAACGTTCACAGCGATGAGTAGAGCCCTCCTTCACAGAACTTTAATGTCTACCCATGGCAGGTTCATGTACTACTTAGGGTTGAATTTGCGGGGAGACATGTGAGATTCTTTTACTTTTTCTTCGGCATCAAAAAGTTGTCATGCGGCAAGCTGTGCTGGCTTTTCTAATATAGTGAACTGAATACGTTGCATGGCGTGTACACCATCAGAACAACAAACACTGATATGATAGCGCTTTTTAAAATTAAGTGTTACGCATTCATAGAGAAGGCAACGAGGTATAAACATTTGATATGATACCCACGGTTATATATAGCACGAAGCAAGACCACTATTTCATTATAACACTACAGAAGGATGCCTCACACACCTCGCTTACAAATACATTAACAAAGTTTTGGACGAACCTCACGACGTGACGTGCTTGCGTACTTTTGAAATTGCGATGTTGCCTGCTTCTGAATAACATTTGCTAGGTTCGTAAACAGGGACAAGACGTAATGCTTATTGATTTGACATGCCCGTACATCTCCCTTTCAGTTTTTTACAGCGGCAATCTTGTTTGGAAGTAGTGCTAATCCGCATATAGAGAGACAAAATGCGTCACTTGGCTAGCTTCACTGTTCATTTGGTCGCCATTGATGACCCGTTACTCTCGAAAGAGCATAGAATAATGTCTCGCAATAAATTTTCCGCTTAGAGTACTTGGATAATGAGCGAGAGTAGAGAGAAAAAAAACTACGAACAATCTACCCGAAGGTAATCCGAATGTGATGCGAAGCAGCAGCGGTGCGCATGGTGTTAACTCGGTTGGAACGGGCGTCGACGTGGATGCTGGAAGAACGGTTTGAAGCAAAACTTGGTGTAGAATTTACTCGAGTGAACGTTTGTTTGAAACGCAATGACATGGGAGGCGGGTTAGATTTGTCCAAGTTTTATCACAGATAAGAGTGTTGGAAGAGTAGAGAGCTTCACTGCTGAGTACGCAAGCTCTTGGGGCGTTGCGGACTTGGGGGCGCGCGGCGTTGCGTACCCAACCCATACCCAATTGGAATGCCTTATAGCAGTGCGCACGCAAACTTGAGCCGCACTAAAGTCACATGCACTCACAGCGCCATATCGTCTTGTCACGTTAGTATTGTTTAATTATTTTTACGATTTAAAGTGTTAAACATGCATAGTGACATGAAGTAAACTACTCTTAATAAATTATTTTTAATTATTATGACAGTTATCAACCCGAAACAAGAAAAACTTTTTTTTGTATGTGCCACAGTTGCAACTGAAGCTGGCGCCGTCAATGCCAAGCAATTCAGACGGCTCGTAGTAGTCCGACAAGCGTGACAACAAAACAATGGTATGACGTGTAACTATGTGTAACTTTTAGTTTGTACGTATACTTCTTCACTTTTACGTGTTACCGGATACCGGTTTGCGTTTACCGTCTTACCGAAACGCATGTCTTCCAATGTTTTATGGTCCTCATACGTAATCATTGACGTACGTACGTAAACGTGTATACCTTTACGTTTTCGCGAACTATAAATGGCGATGCTACCTGCATTTAGGTTACACAATTTTGAATCGCCGTTGCGGCAAAATCACGAGACTCTTTTTTATCGTGTATAATATCTTGGTATAGGCAAAAATGTGAAAAATACAAGGTTACTGTAATGATAGTGTCAACATCTTGTGACTCTTTCTCCAACCACAGTCATGAACACGTTGGCTTACACGTAATGTTTTCGAGGTGAAAATGATTAAAAAGGTAACTCAATTGTAATAACGCCATTGCGTGGTTTTTGCACGAAACGTACTATGCACAATGTTTCTGCAATACCAGTTTTGTGATTGCCTGGTTCACTATGGCCCTGCTAGATGGCGCCACCTCTTCAGCTGGTTGGGGGCTCACACGTTTTTGGCTTCTATGTTCCAGGCCATCCAAGCTTTGGTAATCTGGTTGAAACTATTCAATCACTATTGATCCAGCACCAGTACCTCACGTTACGGGAAAATGTACACCTCAGGCGTGAAGTAAATCCTTCCTCGGCGCAGCTTCGCCGTAGGCGGCATCTTAGAAGGCGGCCGATCCATGCTGTCCGAGATTTGGCGCCTTTGTGCTATGATAATTGTGTCGAGCTGTTGGCTCTGGTCATCCTCGGCTTGGCTCACCGTGAAGATGAGTGACAACACGGGTATGGTATCACGGGTAACATAATCGCCAGCATGTGCGTCAGTGCAGCTTATCTCCGCTAGGGGGCCAGTGGTGGCAGCGTTGTTTATTGCCGCGCGGATGCATGGCCCCAGCGCCACGGCGGTCTTGCGACGCATCTGTTTGCGGTTTCGCGCATGCGCAATAACGGCACCCCAACGTCCTGGGTACGCAAGCCACTTGGGTACCCAGCACTAAAACTCTCTAGTGTTTACAGTCGACTTGCGGTCGAGCATTGCGGTAGTGGAAAGGGAAAGGGTGAAGAGAGAGGAAAGTGTGCTGCGTGCGGGCGGAGGAGCTGGCAGCGGCAGCCGCTGCGGCGAATGCGCATGAGTCTAGACGAAGTATGAACGCAGGAGCACGCCTCGCACGGGTGACAGTCCCCCTTGAAAGGCTTGGCGAAAAACAACAAGACACAGGCGACCTGTAGTTGTATATAGGATACACATTAGAGAAAACAATAAAACATTAGTTTAAAAAGCACATTCATGTTAGCCTTTAAACTACGCAGTAAGAATCAACGGCAAAGGAAAGAAGCAAATACCCCGACCCAAATCGAGCATAGGTGGAAGGATAGAAATCGAGCTCTGGCTTTGGAGAAAATGAGCGTATATTTATTTATTATTTTCCTATTTTCACTCCTCAGAATAGAAGCAATGAACTTACTGCGTGTGTGCATGTGCACGTCTGTGAACATTGTATTTGGCTATAGCCAGATACAAAGAACATGGCTTGCTTCTGCAGAAACAGGTAAAAGTATAACTGAAGCAAAACTGCAGAACTGTACAGAAGCACATTAGGCTAAAAAGCGTTCTTTTGACGTGCATTCGACCCCTTTTTTGAATTCATTTTTTTTAGATGCGGAAGCATCTTATACTCGCGCCTTGTAGTGCGCCGTCCGCGCCATCGGCACCGCTTCTCGAACATTCGACAGCTGACGCGCGCGCATGCGCCGTCGCGCCGTCGCCCACCATCTGTGCCGCGCGCGCTTCTTCTTCGAGAACATTCGACAGCTGACAGCGCATGCGCCGTCGCGCTGTATATATACTCAAGGTCGGCGCTCGCTCGCTCAGTTGCTGCTCGTCGGTTGGTTTGTACGGCGCGTCGACGTCCAAGGTCGCGGTGAAATGAATTCCAACGAATCCACAAACACAATGATCGACGTCCCTTCAACCAGCGCCGCCCTTTCGCATACGTGTGTACGTGTTCACTCATTTAACACCCCCTCCTACAACCACGTTAACCAATTTAGCCATCGACCCAAGTAAGTCGCAATTTAACACCCCATTTCACAACCACGTTAACCAATTTAGCCATTGACCCAAGTAAGTCGCACTTTAACACCCCGTTAACCAATTATATGCTCCGCATCCTCCTCAGTGTTCCCCCGAGGGAAGCTGCGGGCAATTTTTTTCATGTCACTTGGTAATGGGTGCACGTTTTTCATCATTTGCACAAATCACTGAGTTGCCTTAGTGCAGGCGTTTGATAATGAGCCTATATCTTGCTTTAATGGTGATAGGTGTCATAGTAATATTGTGATCTGAAACATACAAAGTGCGAACGCCTATATATATATATATATATATATATATATATATATATATATATATATATATATATATATATATATATATACAGATGACAAATAGCAGCTGTGTAACAGACCCCAGTAAAGAGAGAGAGAGAGAGATAATAAAATGAGGGAAAGACAGGGAGGTTAACCAGAAAATGGAGCATCCGGTTTGCTACCCTGCACTAGGGGAAGGGGGAATGGGGAAGAAAGATTGGAAAGAAAGCGAAGAGGGAAATAGACGCGCGCGAAAGAAAAAAAAGGGGGGGGGGAGCTGGGGTGCTACAGTCTATACAATAGGCCGCTGCCACGCAAAAAGTTCAGTAGGGCCTTCACTGATTTTCTGTGAGCACACAAATCATGTCGTCTTTCCAGCACTGATTGTTCAGACAAAGGTCTGTCGTCAAGGCGAGCTAACGCCGCAGCTAGTTGCCGTCTTTGCACGCTGTAACGAGGGCAGTGACAGAGAACGTGCTCTATAGTTTCATCGCTGCCGCAATGCCCGCAAGCAGCACTGTCTTCCATGCCGATTCGGAAGGCGAAAGCTTTGGTGAAGGCGACACCAAGCCATAGTCGGCAAAGCACCGTTGTCTCGAGTCGGGAGAGTCCAGACGGAGGCCGGAGTCGACGAGACGTGTCCAGTCTACGCAGTCGTGTGTGCCGTAAGCACTCGGTGTTCCACAGGGATTTTAATTCTGCATTAGCGATTTTTCGGATGGTCATTGCAGCATCAGTCCTTGAAAATGGTATAGATTTTTCTTCACCATTTTCGTGTGCTGATCGGGCAGCTGCATCGGCATGTTCGTTGCCCAATATGCCGCAGTGACTTGGAATCCACTGAAACGTGATTCTGTGTCCTTCGTCGAAGAGGTGGTGAAGCAGCTCTCTAATTTCCAGCACTAGTTGCTCATGAGGTCCCCGGCGTAAGGTGAATGTCAAACACTGTAGTGCTGCCTTAGAGTCCGTGAACACGCTCCATTTCTTGGCTTCTTGGTGTTTAATGACTTCAATTGCGCTACGTAGAGCAGCAAGTTCCGCAGCTGTCGATGATGTCTGGTGGGATAAACGAAACTTCACCGTTGTCGCTGTTGCAGGAAAGATCACCGACCCTGCAGACCCATCCACTTTAGTTGAAGCGTCAGTATACAGATGAGTATGGTCACTGTATTTCTCATATAACAAGAGAAGAGAAAGCTGCTTTAGCGCTGGAGACGAGAGCCGGGCTTTTGACCCTATGCCTGGAACCGTGAGTTCAACATGTGCACAGGTCATACTCCATGGGGGAGTTGAAATCCTCGATGGAGTTGTATATCCCGCAGGAATGTGTGTGCGATATGACATGACTGTCTGGCAGAATGAGGCACGAGGTCGGGCTTCTGGAAGTGAAGCTAGATGATGGGCAGGGGCACGAGTAAGATGCCTCACGTGTGCTCTGAGCACTTCCATCATGATATGCGTCTTCAGCGGGTAGTCATTAGCGATCTCGATTGTCTCAGCTGATGATGAACATCGCGGTAGCCCCAGACAAACTCGCAGAGCCATGGCCTGGATGCTTTCGAGAGTCCGAATGTTGGTTCTACAGGTGTTGGTCAACACAGGCAAACTGTAGCGCAAATAGCCAAGAAAAAGCGTCTTGTACAATTGCATCATTGCATGTACTGAAGTCCCCCAGGTTTTTCCTCCGAGATACTTGAATAAGTTAGCAATTTCTGTCAGCCTCTTCTTCAAGTGTGCCACATGTGGGCCCCAGCAGAGGTCTCTATCAATGAATACGCCTAGAAATCTGTGCGTCTTGACATACGGTATGAATTGGCCATCGATTGATATAGCGTATGGTCTCATTGGCTTTCGACTAAAAGCAATCAATGCACATTTCGCTGGCGAGATTTTCAGACCCTGGTCCTTGAGGTACAATGATACCAACGTCACAGCTTTCTGAAGTCTTGCGCGTACCTGAGGCCTTGTCACGCCAGATGTCCAGACGCAGATGTCGTCAGCGTACACGGATAACTTGACCACACTTGGTAATCGTTCAACAAGACCAATGAGGACGAGGTTGAAGAGGGTTGGACTCAAGACGCCACCTTGCGGGACTCCACGATGCGTTGGGTGTTGGGAAGTTGGACCATCTGCAGTGTTCACAAACAAGGTCCGCCCTTGTAAATAGCTGCGTGTCCAACAATACAGTTGCCCGCCTAGGCCCACTGACTCAATGGCTTCGAGGATGGCGTCATGTAGAACGTTGTCGTATGCTCCTTTTATGTCAAGGAACATGGCTGCAGATAGTCGTTTACCTGCCTTTTGTTGCTGGACATATGTGACGAGATCTATAACATTGTCGATCGAACATCGGTGACGGCGAAAACCAGCCGTGGCGTTCGGATATATCTCATAGTATTCCAGGTACCATTCAAGCCTGGCCAAGATCATTCTCTCCATTACCTTTCCTACGCAACTTGAGAGTGCGATCGGTCGGTAAGAGGCAATGTCCAGGGGAGATTTGCCAGGCTTAAGGATCGGTACCAAGCGGCTAATCTTCCAATTTTGCGGAACGACGCCAGCTTGCCAGGAATCGTTGAAGATGTTAAGGAGTGCTTCTCGTGCCCGTTTACCAAGGTTGCACAGCATCTTGTATGAGATGTCATCCGGGCCACTTGACGACGACTTATTACATAAGACGAGCGCCGCATCGAGCTCCTGTGATGTAAACGGTAGATCCATGCGTGGGTCCCGTGAGTGAGGGATTTGATTCACTGTATGTAGGCTTGTGTACGCTGTCTGGCCCACGGTCATAGCGCAGAAATCTTCTGCTACCTCAATTTCATGTCGGCGATGAAAAAGTGCGAGGGCTTTGAAGGGAAAACGCTGTTCTGGAACAGAACGTAGGCCTCGCACAATTCTCCATATCTGAGACAGTGGTTTATGAGGATCTAGCGACGCACAAAATTTCCTCCATCGTTGGGTGTCTAATTTGTCAAGGCGCCGTTGTATCTTCTTTTGGATGCGCCGGGCTGTCCGTAGATCGTCTGTGGAATTGGTGCGTCGGTATCGTCTTTCGGCACGACGGCGTATCGCACGAAGTCGCTCCAGCTCGAGGTCATATTCAGAGTACTTCGAAGAGCGTATTATTGTGCGCGTAGTCGCATGTGCAGTTTCCTTAATAGCTTGCTGAAGACCATTGGACAGGCCTTCTTCGCAAGCATCCTCAAGTTGAGTCTTGAACACACTCCAATCTATTCTTTGTGTTGTGGTAGAGGAGTACGTGTTCAAAATACCTTTGATCTTCAGGTAAGTGGGGATGTGGTCGCTTCCGTGTGTTTCAATGTCCAAAAACCACTTTACCCGTGTAGCAAATCGGCGTGAAACAAAGGACAAATCAAGGCAACTGCTATATGTAGTGCCTCGTAAAAACGTAGGACTGGCATCATTCAGAAGGACGAGACCATGGCTGGAAACCAATGATGCTAGACGTCGTCCCGTTGAATTAAGCCTTGAGCTTCCCCAGATGGGATGATGCGCATTGAAATCCCCGGTGATAACCCACGGACCCGGATGCGCCCTTAATATGCCGTCTAGTTTGTTGGCGTCGAAATGACCTGATGGGGATATATACACGCCTAGAAGTGCGAATGTCACTTTTCCTTTTTTAACAGACAAGCACACATACTGATTGCTGTCGTGAGGTTGCACTGGCTGGACGACGTAAGTAAGCTCCCGGCGAATAAATACAACAACTTTGCTACTTTCGATGTCACTTGAAGAGAAAAATGACTCGTAGCCGGATAATCTGATTGGGTGCGATAATTTCGGTTCACATATAATTATGATGGGAAATCGGTGCAGATGAACAAACTGGCGAAAATCAGATATGCGAGATCTCAGACCTCTTGCGTTCCACTGAAAGATGGACGCTTCTCTGACCTCCTGACGGAACGACTTGTTATTGTCGGCCATGGCTTTACTGGAGGCTTGCAAGGACCGGACTCAACGCATCCAGCACCTGTAGGCCGCTCCTAGCAGTTGGCGTGTCGATGCTTGTCAGAAGACTTCTGATGACACTCACAATGGATCGCAGCATAGGAATAATTTGACCATCTGCTTTTGGAGCCTCGTCATCAGCAGCATTGGCTTTCACTGGGAGCAGAGAGCGGGAAGGCTGCTCGGAAGGCCGTGTGTTCGCAAGCACCGGCCAGTCTTCAGGGGAGAGAGGCTTCGCCGGTGGAGGTTTTCTTGTACTCTCTGGCTTTCTACTAGATGTTGATGGTGGTGTAGACCGAAGTGGTGCATGAATATCACCATGACTGGAGCGCTTCCGTCGGTGGCGACGTCGACGCCAGATTTTCTGTGAAGCTTCTCTATGGGTTGAGTTATCCCTGACCATTTCTTTCAGGATACCCATTTCTTTCTTGAGTCTTGGGCATTCCTTAGACGTGGCCTCATGCGTACCTCGACAATTGCCGCACCTATAAGTTGTTGCACAACATGTGTCTACCGTGTGCGCCTCCGCGCACCGAGGGCATACGGTGGAGTTTGCACAGACGCCCTTGACATGACCGATCTTGAAGCACTTGTGGCACTGAAGCGGCTTTGGGACAAAAGGCCGTACCACATGCCGGAAATGTCCTACCTTGACGTGCGTAGGGATTGAGTCGCCCTCAAAGACTAGCTTAACGCAGCGGCTGTTCCCGAGGCGGCTTATATGCTTAATGACCACTCCTTCGTACGCTGGTTTTATCAGAATGGGTAGATCCGTGTTTGGGATTGCCAAGTCAATGTCGTAAATGACACCTGCAGTGCAGGTTCCAGTCATCGGTACGACCGCTCGTACTTTGACATCTCCAAACTCTGTCATCATTCGAAGCTTCTCCAGCGTATCTGCATGTGTTGTGTCAACGGCTAAAACGTTCTTACGTGTGTTTAGCCGGACCTCTTTGATTTCATTCTGTGCTATTCCCTCAAGAACATTGGAAATGGCTTGCCTGTTCAATTTTCGAAGGCTGGCGGAAGGATCCACGGGCATGAAGAGAATGGTATGCGGCCAGCGTTCATTCCTTGCCTTCACGGTTGACGTGCTTGCTGGTGATGACGTCTTGATTAGCCTCCTTTTGGCCTTGCGGCTCATCACAGACACGAAGCTGCCATCTGATGAGTCGTCGCCGTCGACTGAGTAGATGTCCGTGTCTTCACTGGAGCTGCACCAAGAGCCTCGTTTCCTTGCGGAGCTTACAAATGTTGAGCTGTAGCCAGACGGGCCAGCAGTTCGTTCTTCGTCCATGGGCACGAGAGCAGGAGCATCTCTTGAGCCGTCGCTGGTGATGGACCATGAGCCTTGAGCCACAGAAGAGCTTGAGGGCGCTGACACTTGACCACGTGGGCCTGTAGAAGTCGCCGCTGCCATCGCCTCAAGGCGGGACGCAGGGAGCGTCCCAGGAATCGTGGAAAATATAACGAAAAACAGCAGTGACAGACGCGTTCTATCACTAAGTAACTTCGTCGTCGTCCACCCGACCCCAGTAAAGCAACTCGATATGCGTGGCTTCTTCTCAAAACATTCTAACACAAGGCTTCGTACGAGCCTTTTTTTTATTATAACCCCAAGGAAGCGTTAGTCCTTGTCATCCGTGCAAGATAGAAAAGTATTGGCTCCAAACGAAAATGTTCAGACATAAAATAAAAGTGGGGAAAGCGTCAAAAAATTCAACTCAGGAACTATAGAAGTGTATATTCTCAAGATGAAAAAACTCATGACACGCTGGCTCGTTTAGGCGTTTGTCCAGGCACTCCGTATTTTGATATTGCTCTACTAGGTTAAAACAAGAAACGAAGGTGGCCAGGTTTTTTTCTGTGCCTTAAGAGTGTGCGATTCTTTTACCACAGCAGCTGAATTCGAATTAGAACAATGCGCTGCCGGAAAAAAGCCACCCTGCGGAAACGAAAGCGCTGAGTACACATTCTCTTCACACCGCGGTACTACTTGTCTCTTGGGAGAGCGATGTAACCTATGTTTTTATTTTTATATTTTTTTCAGTCAGGGTAACACTAGAGCTACACGTGTGAGGATATGTGAACGTCAGAAACATTGTCTTTTTTGTATATTCTAGGTCAACATTCGGCGGTTCCTGTAAGTGTTACTCTTCTTTCGTGAGTTTCATTTTTTTAGAAAGTTTTTTTGTTTAGTCTTTGGTAAACAAGAGTGAAACTGTGACACAATACAACGGTCGAGTGCTTCCTCATTCACTGCAAACACTTGTTCTCTTCACGGCGACCTCTCGAACGATGCTTGCTGATAGCTGCTGTAAAAACAGGGGGAAGGGAGAGGGGGGCTTCTTGTGGGCTGTGACCAGGCGCGAACTGGCTGGAAGCCCTGATTTTGCCCTGATTTTGTTAGTCTTAGCCTCGAGCCTTCTGCTCTCCAGTTTTCTTTCGACTGTTACGTATGTTCTCAACTAAGTCAGCACACAAGCAGTTGCGCGCAGGGTCAGCAATACACTCTCAGTCAGGCGCCGAATAACGAACGGCATAGAGATGGCGCGCTCCTGAATAAAATCCTGTTTGTAGGGAGCGCAGCAAAAAAAATAGGCATGACAGCCATGAGGCATGGCTATTTGAAAACTAGCACTGACACTGGCCGCGTAATTTTTCCCACGCGAACAATGGGAGCAATGACCAACTTTTACACATGAAAAAGTAGACAAAAATCAGCACTTATTGCTGAATTTAAAAAAACAAAAGAAAAGTAATTATGGTATTAGCTAGAAAGGTCGCCATAGTCAAAATGTTGCGTTTTACCCCTTGTCCCATTTTTTCCCCTGAACACAATGCTAAATATTACTATACTCTCATGTGCGTGAGGCAATTGACAAAGAGTATAGAGGTGTAACGTTAACTGCTACTTTTAAAGCGACAGGATGCCCGATAGCAGCAACTATATAGAAGCAACGGAACCTGATAGAGCAACGGAAGGTTGTTTTCGTCACCGCATGCTTACTTGCGATATAAAATGGATGTTAGATTGGGATAACTAAATATTCGCCTCGAGTATATGATTGATCTGTAGAGACAGCAAACTCACTGAAGGAAAATATGTTCTTTTTTGTGTTCGGCTGGCGAATTAAAATTTTTAAAAGAGCTTTAGACCGGAGTATTTACGTATGACTTAGATTAGAAAAGCGACCTAAATTAGCTTTTATAAAAGAAATGGCACCGCACCAACCGTAATTCGAAAACGCGTAAAGAATATTGTTTTTCTGAGAGGATTCAAGGGCTGTGACTATTGTGAAGCGAGATGAATCCTGAACAAAATAATATATTTTAATTTAAATCAAGCTTGACTTCAACAGAATTGAAGTTTTAAATTAAAGGAATCAGATAAAAAATGATGCTGTAGAAATTCAAGCATCTAACTGGTGCTAATATATACATGTTCCACGTGCCTATTTTTAGAGAGGTGGGTTGCATGCACACGAAGATGTATGACCAGTAACGCGGTTTAAAACAGAGTGATTAGGTCCTCGCACTAGGTCTTCTTCGGCTTTGGGTCGGTGCAGCATTCACCAAGTGATGCAGTTATTGCGAAAGAAATGCTGATTCATCACACACCTGCGTGTGCTATCAGAGGCAATCAATCTCCATCCCCGCATTCCTTTCTCACCCCACTTCCCAACCACTGTTACCAATTCATCAAACAACGTGAGGCTATACACAGCCCGTCTTGAGTTGATTAGATGTAGTGTATATGAATTAAATTTGTTCTGTCTTCCTGTAGGCGACGCATATCTGTTTGAAATTAACCATTTTTCAAACGTTTGATCAAATAAGCTAACACACAGTCTCTAGGATAAGTGTCGTTCGGACTCAATGCAGAAGAATTTCCTTGCGACTTAGGTATCATTCTAGACCCGCAGGGCGCGGGTTCAAATCCCGGCTGCGGCGGCTGCATTTCCGATGGAGGCGGAAATGTTGTAGGCCCGTGTGCTCAGATTTGGGTGCACGTTAAAGAACCCCAGGTGGTCGAAATTTCCGGAGCCCTCCATTACAGCGTCTCTCATAATCATATAGTGGTTTTGGGACGTTAAACCCCACATATCAATCAATAGGTATCATTCTATACTAAGTTTAGGAAAGTCGCGGGAAGCAATAGGCCAATAAAAATTGAAAAGAAAAAGTGGTAACTAAAGCACCACTCTCTATATGCACAACTTCAAGAAAAAAAAAAGGCTAAAGACATTGCAACATTGCCGCAATGGTAGCCCTGTAGCAATTCTCTTTCGCGATCAAAATCACTTTTTTAGAGGCGAAGCTTGTCATGTCTTAGAGCAGTACGTCCCTCCGGCATAGCCAGCACAGCATATCTACAGACGGACAGACATACGCTTTACCCCACTCATCATCACTCACTCAGTAGATGTTCTGTAATTATTTTTCTTCTCATTTCTATGATGTCATAGTTTTCTAAATTAGATCGAACGATCTAAACCTTCATGAATGATAAGGCAACAATTTCGCTGATGGTTCTCTCGGGTCTTACCAGAGTTTATTTGATTCTACTAACAGAAATACATACTTTCTCTTTGCACCCTCTTTTTTTATGATGATCATATGCTTACAGCATGTATTTCACGAATATTTGGTTAGAAAAAGAGAGACATTGTAAAAAGAAACAATCAAGATTGCCTATGAAGATTATAAATATTTTTTAGTTATTGCAAATAAAGGAATGAATATTTGGGATCACGGGTATATTCAAGCTTTCTGTAGGAAAGTTCCTTAATCCTGTGTAATTTTTTTCGGTGGTTTTTTTGCTCTCCACTTTCTTTCCTTAAATAAAAGGACTGTAGGTGAGTGTATCATGTGGTGTCCTGCGCACTTTACGATCAGCACAATTTTTGGCGGCCTATATTTTGCATCCTTACTAATCTCTCTTAATACAGTCGTACATTACTACCACATAGCGAGCGCAAACAACATTGTTAAAAGGTTAGTGTCTTCTCTTGCTTGAAGACCGTTACCTTGCTGTTTGTGCAAGACTAATAAGAAGTATGACAAGATTGATTGCTTGAGTAGTCATAGCCACATAATTTGGCTGTTTGTAGAATATGAACTTTTTAAGCGCTATTTTATGTTTTATCTTTCATGTAGTGGGTCTTATCTTCATCAAGCATTGGGTGATACCGGCTAGAAGCAGCAAATAGGTAAGCACTTCCTACACGACTGCGTGCTGTTACAGTATAAGCACGCAGAGAAACATTGTTGTACGCTTTAGCGCTATTTACCTGGAAACTATATTTGATTTGAAGGATTCAGTTTCTTTTTGCCATAATGTTTGTTTCACAGTGCAGTGCTATAATTATTACAACCTTTAACATTAACTTACTGTACACAAAATGCAGCAATATATTTTTCCAAAATTGGCAACAAATATTTCACCTCAGCTTGTCAAACTGTAAAAATCTTTCCAGAGTGCATTTAGTGCAAGAGTTATTACTATATATGTTTCATTTCTCATTTTATGACATCAATTGTTACACCTACACCTTAGGTAAATTTAGATTCAGGCAAACTTCGTACGGACTTCCTGACTCCATTGATAAATTGATCTTCAGTCCGTAAGTGCTCTGTACCTAAGGTGTAAGATCTGAGTATGATCAAGAAAACTTCATACTTAAGAACAGTTTGTGTGTGTGTGTGTGTGTGTGTGTGTGTGTGTGTGTGTGTGTGTGTGTGTGTGTGTGTGTGTGTGTGTGTGTGTGGGTGTGTGTGTGTTCGTGTGTGTGTGTGTGTGTTAGTGCACATGTGTGCGTGCGTACGTGCACGCATGCACTTCAATCGTAGTTGCCTAGTTGAACGTTGGCTTCCAAAGCGGCAGGAAGCAGGTCTGAAACCCGATGCGGAGCAGAAGCCCTCCAGTGTTTTTCTAATGAGAAGAGTAATACACCGGTGTGGTACCCTACTCCGCATGGGTACTCATCTCGAAAGGTAGCCTCATGAGACTCCGCAAAAGCCCCTAGGTGCACCTTAACCCACCACAGCCTTAGTGACATAGTCGAGCCCACTCGCGCTGCTTTGACAGGCAGAGAACTGCTGCCACCGGATGCCTACTCTTGAAATAGGTACAAGCCCACTTCCTGTCCCGTGTTCAGCAGAACGAAGTACCCAGTCATTTCGAAGCGCGCCAATATTGTGGGAAACTGGCGGCATAGGACTGCCAGACATACAAGTCGGTTAGTCCTCTTTCTCTCTTTGTGTGTCTTTGTCTTCATAATACACCAAATTTGCGCTAAGTCAAAGTTGTTTAAGTATCAATCACTACGTTTTTTTCTGGTCGAACGCTTGACCTTCATAATCATTACTACATTTAAATCAATGGGTTTTCCCTCATTAGGGTGACGCATACAGGTATGGACTACCCGTAGAAAAAAAAAACAGGTCAAGACTAGCCAGCCATCGAGCGCTCTTAAAAATGCAATATTTTAAAAAGGCAACAACTCACTGGCAGTGTCTCAATCATCCTGCAAAAATTTCCTTTTTTACACGTACGTTCGCAAATATTCCTGGCATAAACTGCAATAACACTGTGAGGTAAAAGTACACTTCATCATATTCATTAGCATTATTAACCAACCGTCTGATAAACTCAACAATTCTTCCAAAACACATTCTTTTCTTGAGCCAGCTGCTACCATCCTACGCAATCGGCTAAAACACAGTCTCGAACACTTAAGACAGGTTAGGCAAGTTAATGAAAGAACGCAGCATTTTTTTTCATTCGTGAAGTAACTCTTGTGTAGCCATGGAGCCTTTACGTTGGGTTCTGTTGGTACAGAGAAAGTATAAGCTTCAGCAATAGAAAAAAAATTCCGATAAAATAATTCTCTCCATGACACGACCACCGTTCAAGTTCCGGGTATCTTGCCAAAGAGAACAAGAGCTCTCATTTAAATATAAAGATGTAGGTGCCGTTATGCTACATTCCCTGGCTTCCTTTACTATTCGCTGGGGCCATAATGTATTAAAAATGCACATAAATTCAATTTTGTCGCATGGTGCTACAAGCTGGAGGTAGAGTTCATAACAATAATTTTCAGCTCCAAATTAGCACAGTTCTAATACCAGCGTTGTATTCAGACAATGAATTGACGAATGAGTCTAATTATAAGGTTACGCCATAACTCGGTTTAAATACTACTAAGTTTCGTAGACAATAAGTTAGGGGCGTTAGATGCACGCTAAAATTGTCCGGATGATTGCAACCTAAATGTGTTGTGAAGAAAAGCACACACTAATTGTGACTCCAACTCAGCGCTCGGCCCGTAGCGCGCACCCCAAGAAGCTGTGCTAACAGGGTCAATCTTGAAAGGAGATATGTTACCACATTGCACGCAATGAGAAGCGACTGCACAGCTCCTTTATTTTCGCCATGCATCATGCTTGAGCGTGAAAAAGAAGAAAGCGATGTAAAAGACCATTACAGTGAGCCGCAGTGCATGGCATCGTGGGTTTAGAAAAAGATGTTTACCGATTTCGAGTATTTCGTACTCAACTATGGGAGAGCACTTAGCCGTCCCGCTAAAAGACTAACTCAAAAGATTCTCACTTTTAAAATTAAGGGTCAAAACACGGCAGCATATTGTTTTATCAGTTCCCGATGCATACAGTCTACGCGCTACGGACAACAGCGCCAATCAGAACGACCTCATTGGAAAGAAGGTGGCAGACAGACACTACAGGAGTTTGTCCTAGTGAATTCGCTCGTGAGGACCTAATTCTCTTCGGTGAGTACACCACTATTCAGAGTATGTGCGTTTTTATTAATATTCAGGATTCTCTAAGCGCGGAGTTTAGTTTCGTTTATATAAGCAAGCACTTTAGGAAATTTGTTGAGTAACGTGTGTGACTGTATACTTTTCGCGTATGCTCGTTTTGTGTGCGCATCGTAGTGCTGCCCATTATAAAATTAAGGTGCAGTAATCCTCCCCCCCCCAACATTTTTTTATTTCGCATGAGTGTATAGACAAGCACAAAAACACGCGCGTGAAGGTAGCCCGTGCGTAGCGTGCCTGCATTCATGTTCGTGTTTATATATATTAATTATATCCGTGCATTTGTAGCGTGTGTAATGTGCATGTATATATCTGCTTTGAATATCTACCGCTACATACCGACACTTACAAGAGGGTATTGGGAAGCAAATGACCTTATTCATTTTAAAAATTGGCAGCATAGCCACGGAGTGAATGATAGAGAGTGGGGCGAAGCATTCGTCCGTCCATGCGTCTATCTGTGTGACCGCCCATGCGTCTATCTGCCCGTCCGTGTGTGCGTCTGTTCGTGCGTCCGTCCCTGCGTTCTTCCATGCATCCGCCCCTGCGTCCGTTCATGCATTCATCCATGCATCTGTCTGTGTGTCCGTTCGTCCATCTATTCAACACTCCAATTACCACCATCTCGCATCTTTTCATCATATATTCCCCATATAGAAGCACCGCCATCCAGCGGACATTCCAAGGACTAAACGAGAGGTGGAACACGCACACTTTCTTACGGCTTGCGCTTCGGGTCTACTTGCCACCTTTAACCACCTCGAGTTCATGGTATATACTAGTTCACTGTATACATGGCACTGCGGCTCAACGCTCGCTAAACCTTTCTACAACTAAGGGGGTTACACCCAGCGAGTTTAACGTAGCAACCCTTTCTTGTCAGATAGTGCTCAATGTACATCACAATGGCTGCTAATGGGAATTGAGAGACCGGGACATTTGGCTTTTAGTTAACGCTCACGCTGCGAATATTTTATTATTCAACTACGCACAGAAGAAATCTCCCACCGGCACCACCTTGGAGGTCAAAATGTAATACTTGTTACACATTACGACTACGACTACTACTATGAGAAACGAACGGGTGCCGCTTTAAGGAGCTTCGACCCTAAAAGGTAATAACACAGATCGGCGAACGAAAAGAAACAATTACTCCTATTACAATCTAAACGATTTGCCTTAGCTAGAGATACACTGACGCAGGCATAGCGCCGTTCTGTAATTGAGCGAACAGCATCGCAATCGTCTTAACAGGACAACAAAACTCAATGGGATACATGCAATCGGCAGCACGAGTCACAGCGTCGTTACCTCGAAAACTGTTAAGACCTTGCTGTAACAGCGTTATAGTGCAGTGCAATAAAAAAAGAAAAAACTGGCATCTTTCAGAGAGGCCATCGACAGATGTGCAGTTGTCTTCTTCAACTCCAGCTTTGCTAGATAGGTTCCTTCAACTTTAGATAAATCTGACGTGGTTCAGCGAAGAGGATCGATGTCTGCGCGCAAAGCGCGACTATTTCCACTTAGAATGAGGCGATCCGCAGGCAGCACCTTTTCGTCTTTTACAAAGCAACACTATCCAACACCGCGATCGAGAAACTTTAGTAAACCGCTAAGCAAAAATGCCGTGTTGGCCCCGTTAAGCGTTGCAACCTTTTTTTTACAAGTGTTACCAGTTCATGGCCAGTTGAATAGTCTGCGGTCTTTACAGAAGCAAATACAAAACAAACTCTTGAGGAGTACAAGTGTAGGATGGGGAATGGTGTGTGTTTACAACTGGCGAATCCGACAGTGTGAATGAACACTTTGTCAATCTTCTGTAACTGGAAAGTTCTTGAACATTTTTCACCGGGGACTATCATATATCCATCAGATATCTATGATGCGCAATAAAGCAGCCTGGCAATATGTTGGCTTAAGTTCTCGTGACCCAAGAAAACACTGATCGAAGGTTTTATTGCTGCTCTCTGGGTACAATAAACTCTGTTCATTTGTTAAGCTTAGGTGAACTAACACATTAGCCACACTTTATATACAAAAACCTCTTTATAGTGTGAAAGTTTCTAGCTACTCCTAAGCCGCTTTCATGAACTGTTTTGCAAAGTATGCTCACGCCCAGACAATTCTTTGTTTAAATAGATAACGAAATACTTTCAAGACATCTTGAGTCAACTGTTAGAGCCAACGATGAGTCACACTCTACTGCAATGCTTACTGCAAACTTAAATAAACCCTGTAAAATTCTACCTTTTACCGGAAGCGAGGGAACCGTACGTGGACATGGAGAAGCCCTAATGGCGAAAATAAAAACTAAATGGACTCTACACTGAATGCACACCCAGGCATCGTGCAGGATATGTAAGTGCTTAGCAAGATACGACGCAGCGACCATAGAGCCCCGCCGCGGTAGTCTAGTGGCTAAGGTACTCGGCTGCTCACCCGCAGGTCACGGGATCAAATCCCGGCTGCGGCGGCTGCATTTCCGATGGAGGCGGAAATGAAGGAGGCCCGTGTGCTCAGATTTGGGTGCACGTTAAAGAACCCCAGGTGGTCTAAATTTCCGGAGCCCTCCACTACGGCGTCTCTCATAATCATATGGTGGTTTTGGGACGTTAAACCCCACATATCAATCAATCTATCAAGCGACCATAGAATGATACGATCCCGAATTTGCCAAGACTTGAAGAAGGAACGACAGAAACTGACACGTAAGAAGCCAATGAATGAGCTAGCACTGTGAGGGAAAGTACAGGAATTCAGAGTCTCGCTTCAGAACGAGTACTCGGCTCTTATTGAGAAAAACAGCCTTAGTGTCGACGCAATGAATGATAATTTGACGAGTATCATTAAGGTGTGTGCAGTAGAAGTTGGAGGTACTGCAGTTAGACAAGACACTGGCAAGCTGTCCCAGGAAAAGAAGAATCTCATTAGGAAGCGGCAAAGCATGAAAGCCTCAAGTACAACAGGCAAAATAGAGTTGCTAGAGCTTTCGAAGTTGATTAATAAGTGCAAATTATTGGATGTAAGAAGGTATAACATGGAGAGAATTGAACACGCTCTGAAGAACGGAGGAAGCGTCAAAGCAGTGAAGAGAAAACTTATGATAGGCAAAAACCAGATGTATGCACTAAGGGACAAGGAAGGCAGAGTAACTACCAATATGGAGAGAATGGTAAAATTAGCGGAGGAGTTTCACAGACATCTGTACAGTAGCCAGCACAACCACGACCTTAATATAACAACTAGCAGTAACCCAGATGATACCCCTCCAGTAATGCTAGAAGAAGTCACAAAAGCCTTGGAGTGCATGCAAAGATGCAAAGCTACTGGTGATGATCAGGTAACATCAGATCTGCTGAAAGATGGAGGACAGATTGTGTTAGAAAAACTAGCGACTGTGTTTACGAGGTGTCTCCTGACGAGAAGAACACCAGAATCTTTAGAAAATTCTAACATAAACCTTATATATAAAAAAAGGAGATGACAAGGACTTGAATTACAGGCCGATCAGCTTGCTCTACGTAGTATACAAGCATAGTATACAAGCTACGTAGTATACAAGTATACAAAGGCAATTTCTAATAGAATTAAGACAACATTAGAATTCAATCAACCAAAGGAACAAGGAGGATTTCGAACAAGCTACTCAACAATCGACTACATTCATACTATCAATCAGGTAATAGAGAAATGCTCAGAATTTAGCCAACGACTATACATAGCCTTCATAAATTACGAGAAGGCGTTTGATTCAGTATAAATATCATCAGTCATGTAGACACTGCGGAATCAGGGCGTCGACGAAGCATATATAAACATCCTGGAAGAAATCTACAGGGGATCAACTGCTACTATAGTGCTTCACAAAGAAAGAAACGGAATACCAATCAAGAAGGGTGTAAGGCAGGGGGATACAATCTTCCCAATGCTATTTACCGCGTGCTTACAGGAGGTTATCAGAGGCCTAGAATGGGAACAGTTAGGCATAAGAGTTAATGGAGAGTACCTTATAAACCTGCGCTTCGCTGATGACATTGCATTGCTGAGTAACTCAGAGGACGATTGCAACTCATGATTACGGAGTTAGACAAGGAGAGCAGAAAGGTTGGTCTCAAAATGAATCTGCAGAGAACGAAAGTAATGTACAAAAACCTCGGGAAAGAGCAGCGCTTCGAGATAGGTGATAGTGCACTTCAAGTTGTAAAAGACTATGTCTACTTAGGGCAGGTAATAACCGCGGAGCCGAACAACGACATTGAAGAACTAGAAGAATAAGAATGGGGTGGAGCACATTTGGTAAGCACTCTGAAGTTATGACAGGTAGATTGCCACTGTCTTTCAGGAGAAAGGTATATAACAGCTGTATCTTGCCGGTACTTAGCTACGGAGCAGAAACTTGGAGACTTACAAAGAGGGTTCAGCTTAAATTGAGGACGACGCAGCGAGCAATGGAAAGAAAAATGATAGGTGTAACCTTAAGAGACAAGAAGAGAGCAGAGTGGATTAGGGAACAAACGGGGGTTAGGGATATCATAGCTGAAATCAAGAAGATGAAATGGACCATGGCCGGGCATGTAGCGCGTAGACAGGATAACCGCTGGTTGTTGAGGGTAACTAAATGGTTTCCCAGAGAAGCCAAACGGGTTAGGGGGAGACAGAAAGTTAGGTGGGCAGATGAGATTAAGAAGTTTGCGGGGTATAAATTGGCAGCAGCAAGCACAAGACCGGGTTAACTGGTGGAACATGGGAGAGGCCTTTGACCTGCAGTTGACGTAGTCAGGCTGATGATGATGATGATGATGATGAGTCACATAGTAAGCTATGCTTTATTGTTAATAAACGTACTGATGAGGACATTTAGCCGTTTCGGTAAACTTGAGGGACATAATAGCTCGTACAAATGTATAAGGGCACCTCTAAGTAGTTTTGGCAGAAAGCTAGTGGATGCATAGGCAACAATCGCAAAAAAGTGTGAACATAATTGTATTACGATGCCAGGTTGAATTCATGCAGTTATAGAAAATTTTTGACTGATAATTTGAACACTGCCAGTTACTTGAATAACGTGTAAATTAGTACAGTAAAATTACCAGGTATTACAACAGGAAATTCAATATAATAAAACAGTGAGTGTACTTCAAGCATAAACAATGAATGAAATTGCAGGCAACATGACTTTCACCACTAGGCTCTTCAGATAAGACTTTATTATTTAGAAACAATTTACACTTGTTCAAATTACCGAGCCGTAACTGATTTTTTAATCTTCTCTTCAACTGGTGTAAGACATGACGAATGTTAATTACCCCCCCCAAACAAAAATGAACTGTGTGTATGTCGATAATTTGAAAGAATGAAGCTAGCATAAAAGGCAATAGCTTTGCAACAGCGAACTAATAAAAATATCTAAATGTCACGATTGATTCAGATTTTCGATGGCATGCACACTTCTCCAATATTATGGCAGTTCTTTTGCGTAAGCTAATTTGTTGTGGCAGATGGTTCCCGCTGGCGCCCTAATCTGCCCAAGATTGAGCCCATGCTACCAAAATTAGACTGGTGTTTGAATACGTTAATACAGAAATGTTTCCTTGCACAGTCACTAATTCGATATAGAAAATGTACACACGAAGACTGGAAGATTCACAACAAATGTAAACACGCTCTTTTTCCTACAAGTATCCTGAAAAGTGGTAGCTTCCCAACTGCACAGTGATTACATCCATGCAAGCGCACGTGAAGTATCTTGTTTGGCTAATTCACAACACATAATTGTACATCCCTTCATCAGTGTCCCGCACCTTACGGCGCAAACAATCACTCAAACTACAAGAGTACTCTTTCAGCATTGATAATTACCCGAATGGTGAATGTCTTTCACGCAAGGCTTCAAGCCATCGCATCAGCACCGGCGTGTTCTCTACTGCAAACGTGCTTGATTTTAAAGCAGAACGGCGCGAGCACAAACTTTCGCTGTCATATCAGATGTTACATTACCATCGCGTGACATCATGCACGAAACTCGTGTTTGTGTATATTATACCAGCTAGTTGAACTAATTGGTACGCAGGGCTGCAATCGCAAATCTCATCAGCGCCCGCGGCAAGTTCCACCATGTAGTGTGCCGTCGTGCGCGTACTGCGTGAACTCAAAAAGTACAAAAACTTGTTTCTCTGTTGGAAGAAAGTGATGGAGAGCAAAATAATTCCTAATTACTGCGCGTGCACCGAAAAAAAAAAGCATTGACGGAGTACGTACGCCTTTCTGTTCGTACGCCTGAGAAGACAAACTTTCCACACGTGCGCACTAAAGTTGCATTCTCAGATTTTTTCGTTATCTTTAGCGTTAACTATTTATTCATGATGTGGCCCGCTAATATGACCGAAATTATAATTTGTGAACTTTTTGAATGTCCAGCCAAAATATGATAATGAGACATGCCGCGCAGAGGTACAGAAATTAAGACGGCCTAGAATTCTTCAACATGCACCTATGTCGTGCAGTACTTTATGTCTTGCAGTGCTTTACCGCCATCTAAATGCGACTGCCTCAACGTTAGTTTATTATGTAATTTAATTACATTTGCCCTAAGGTGAGAGACACTCAGGGGAAATTACGTACAAGTGGTGCAGGTGGAGTCTAAAATGTGGTATGCCCGAATAATAGGAGTGCCGAATAACTATATACTCTTCTTTTCGATGCTAAGAGTGGCTTATACGTTTGAGTACGACTGCTTGTTGAATGATGCCGACTTATAAGCAGGATGTGATCAACCAACGCTACAGTTTCGCCGATTCTTTGGCACAGCTACAGTACAATACGTCAACATAAAAAACAGCATTTATTTAGGCGAGCCCTACTGTCGCCTTAGGCAGGCTATAACTTAGCTTTGTGCTCACGTGTGACTCCACCTAATTATTTCGATATATGATGATAAACTCTAATTTATCAAATCATCTATCTATCTATCTATCTATCTATCTATCTATCTATCTATCTATCTATCTATCTATCTATTTGTTCACAGCCACGCTGCACAGATTGTTGCTCGGGGTTTCTTTTTCAGGCGCTGATAAATTGCGGTCCTTTTCAGCAATTACCAGCCCACCGACCAACGTATCCTCATCCAAAAATGCTGTATTTGCAGATCTGGCTGGCATTACTCACTTTTTTTTCTAGCGCCCCCAGGGCACTGAGTAACGCTACGGTGCATCGTCTTCGCTCACTGCCGCACAATGCCACAGTCAGTCACAGAGAAGAATGCGTCATGCACACTCACATCTGTGGTACAGAGCGGCGAAAATGCATTTCGCCAGGATACGATGCTGTTCTGTCGATTGTGCTAATGACAAGTTCGTGAAATGGCACTGCCCGGTCTCCTTCGCTCGAGGTCTTCACAAAGCATTGTTCACCATGCCACCCCATAACATCCTCAGTATGTAGCATGTGAGAGACTATTATGGCACAGCGCCTATAGTATTTCAAGCGTCTATAGGCTTAGTCAACAAGATCTAATTATTACACAGAAGGTTAACTTTAACAAATAGCCTTGAATATATAATGCTGCTGAAACCTTTATACGGACACAGGTTTACGGGTGGGCTTACACTAAAGCGTGCATGTTAGTTATTTCTTATTCGCGTCTGTTTTACGATGCTTGGTATCTTATCATTGCCGTATCAAATCGCGTGAAGAGATACAAAACATAAAACTAGGGGGCAAACGACAAAATTGTCTGATTCGCCGTTTCGAATGACGTATACGCACACGTCAAGTCAAATAAAGCAGAAATGCACGCATCAGCTCGTAGTTATGGTGAAGTTGCCAGTTACCTGTTTTTTTTTTTAACAACGAAGCTATTCATGGTCGAGGGTTGCATCTCCAGGCACCGTCACAAGTCGTTGTGGGCTTTACCCGCAGAAAGTGGATAAATCGTAAAAAACACCGGGTCTGCGCGGAAAGCGCAGCACAGTCACAGCGAAAGCTAGAAGTGCGGCCTTTCAGAGCCTTTTCTAAACACTCGTTGGGTAACTGCTGCAAGCACACTTGCTTGTTGCTCACTACAGCATTAATAATAAAAATCTTAGGGTAGTAGGCCAGCATTCGCTCTGCTATTTTCCATGATTCTTCTGAGAAGCGTGGTATGCGCTAAAGTATATATCGCGAGGAAATTTGCGCCAATTGTTCATGCAGTTGCTGACAATGATGAGGAATTATGCCTGAAGTGTGTATGCGCCACAACTAATGGCTGAACAAAAACGAGCTTTTGTAATGGGTTCGAGCATCGGACGACCCACTCGTTACGCTATTGGCATATTGCGATGACTACTTGTACTTTCATTGTTTTAAAACACTCTGTAAGTAAGTCGTATTAACGCTATTGCTTTCCCGACATCAAGCCTGTCTAAGGAAAGCTTGCCAACAAGTCGTAAGCATCGGCATGACTCAATGGTGGAATACTGGGCTGGCACCCAGTGGACCCGGGTTTGGGTCCCACTGTGCCATTGGTACTAGGTTTTTTTTTTCTAATTTCGCGTGATGTAGTTACGGACACGGGCGGCGGCAGCGGCGGCGGACAACTACGGAGCTGCGCGAGATCCTGGTTGTGATTTAATAACAGCTTTTGCTGTAATGCCATCGGGGCCGCTACTGCTTCTACCACTCCCGCTATACTCGCTGCTCCCACAAGTCAAAATTACTTACAGAACTCTTCCCACCTCTCACTGCTCTCGTACTCTCAGAGCTTGCCACTACGACCACTACCACTACTACGACTCACCAACACTCCCTCTACTTCTGCCAACGCGCACATATCACTACTAGCGCAAGTCACCACTACACCCCCTACTTTTCCCGCCTATCCTTCGACTTCAGTCGCTCACGTCATGCCACGACGTTTCCACTCTATCTCACTTCGTTCAACCCGGGATGGTACTCTGGACACAGTCTAAATCCACCATATTGTCAAATTTTGTAATGGCACCATTTTAAGCTAATCAGAGAGGTCGTGACTAATCAGAGAGTTCTTTAGAAAGAAGGTTACGGCCACAAACTTTTTGGTGATGATGGCGGTCGGAGACACCTGCTTCAGCATTTCAAGAACAGTTCACTCCACATGTTTCTTTCACTTGGGCTGTTCTGAAAAGCACACCTTCACCTTTTTTTTTCGTAATTTATTGTGAAGCATGTTTTCTTTGGACTCGACCAATGACCAGGGTTGGGGCAGTGTAAAAATACTATGCCACCCCCCCCCTCAATGAGAAACCTTGCGCACGCCTATGCGCATAGGTAAATAACACCCCTCTATATACGCTGATTATTCCATGCGCGGGAACGTTCGCAACTGTAGGGATTAGAGACAAACACGCGTGATATCACCATTGTACGTCGTAGCGATCTTCTGGCGCCAAAAAATAGGCTAATAATAGTAAAATCTTTTTTTTTGATTGCACGTAACTAGCGGGTTTATTGGAGCATAAAGGCACGGAGGAATGCGAAAAACAGAAGAATAAAGGCGTGTAGTTTAGAGACTCGTAATAGAGACAGAAGAGGAGACACTGTTGAGAACGCCCGACAACACAAACGATACTAGCGTCATATTCGCATCTTCTTTGTACGAAGAGCTTTTGCAGGAAAGACTGAAATGCTGGGCTTAGAGACATGTTCGTTCCTTAAGTGCATGGACACAAAAAAGATTTAAATAACAAAAAAAGCTGCACAAGCATGTCCGCGCGAAACAACATTATCATCATAAGAAATAAAAGGTGTAGTGGACAAATGTAAGTAGGACGGACTGCAAACTGCAAACAAAAAATGATTGATTGAGAACGCAACTTTCCTGCACTTTTGTGCACTGCGCGTTTTCTTCTCATAAAAGAAAAGGAAAGAAGAAAAAAGACGCTGTACTATAGCAACCACTGAAAATGTGCCTGGTGTTTTGTACACTGAACCCTCAAATATTGGCTCCGACAGGATGTCTATGCTTGCGTGCTTCTGGGTTTTGCTCTCGTGCTCTCGCGTCATCTATCATCATCTCAGCGTCCCCGCTTCAACACACGCCTACTTTAATTTTTCTTTAGTGCTACATACGGTGCTATCAGTACATCATCCCTATACAACGCAGCATTTTTATCTGTGCTGTACGTTCGGGTGGTTAGTGTTTCAAGTGCAGGCCATCATTCATTGTCCTGTTTACCTTGTCCTAAACAAACGCTGATCTTGCCAGTTCCGGCGGGATTTCGGATATTTTGCTCAAGGTATTTGAAGTAGATACCATCAAGCAGCAGAGAATTTTTCCGCTCAGTCATCGTGGAGCTGCGTACAATTTTGGATTTAGTTCACGGGGCTGCAAATGTTTTTGAGCCGGCTGATCACGGCATGCTTATTGTGCAACATCTTGAATTGTTCTCACGAGCTGCAGAAGACGCAACCACATCGACAGTTTCCCAAGGTGAAAATATTTTGCTGTACTTCATCAGTGTTGAAAAGAGCTGTAAAGTTAATCGATTGTCGATTATTTGTCACTTATTTACGATCAAGCATTATCCTCATTAAGTTTCAATTTCTACATTGTGTTCTTGCGACACACTCCTGTCCGACAAGATGTGACTGGAAGGAAAACACAAACAAGCACTAACCGCCGTATTTAAAAACAGACCTTAACATATCAGTGTAAGGCTACTTAAGCAAGGAATAGAAAAGTAAACGTATAAAAAATTACAAGGTGCTTTTTAGAAACGTGCCTTGTCATAACTTGGTCCTATGAAAGACGCACTTGAGACTTACTTAACCTACTCAACTCGCCAAGTAAAGACACTGGAAGTGAGGATAGCAAATTTCTTACTAAAAAATATTACCTCGAGTAGCAATAAATTAGCTTTACTGCAAGAAACCAGCAACAGTATATAGACTGAAGCCGCCTAACGTAAACAGCGGTAATGTTCATTCAGGCATTGGTAGTTTTCTGTGAAATGCACGTTTTTCGTCAGGACACTTTTGTGCAACTTCCGTACACCAAGTGGGGCCGTCCGGCCACTGTTGCTATTTCTACGTCTTGGTTGCTTTCTCTTCGTTTGGTGGTGTTATCGTGCTCCCTTCAGCAATTGCCATTTTCATTCACCTTTTCAAGTTTCGTTAAATTTACCTAATAGTTTGAGCAGTTACAGCATTTTTTACGAAGTTGCATTTATTGTAGAACGGTGCACTTGAATGAACTTCCCCGAAAAAGTGGTTGTGTGCAGACAGGTTTTGTCAACAAAAAAATAAGACGAATGCCGTGTTCCTTCAGTGAAAAAAAAAAACGTGGAAGCAGAAATACCCAGCATGAGACATTATGTGCACCCATGTATGGTTGAACAAACAAAATACAAAAGCGTTTGCACCACTTCGGAAAGTTTCACCGGAGCGGGAAAAAGTGTTTCTGCAACCATAGCAGATATCCGCTGGACTAAGACATGGTCGGCTTCGAGACATTGACAAGGTTAGCACTCCCAAGCTGAAACGAGGGAACCCCATAAAAGCTCAATGCGATGAGCAGCTGCATGAAACGCTGTACAGCGAACTCGCGACCATGGGTATTTTTCTGCAGAAACAGCACAGCGAGCAGATTCTTCACGCCAATTTTTGTGAAGGCGGAATGGTGCGAGAAGTTCTGCTTGTCGTAGGTTTCCAGTGGGTTCCGTCGATTGCTGAGCACTCGACGCGGTGGTGACGTGTATGCGTACGCTGTTTCATTCAATAATTCGTCTTTTCCGTCATCGTAATCAGCGAAATACGCAAGGTTGTCGTCTCTCGCTAAGTTGTTTAAGAAGTCCTTAAGGTAAGTATTAGGCTACCTGAACCGCGCCTCACTTGAATGCGAGAAAATGCCTGCGATAAATACAATGTTGGTTCTTGAAACACGTTAAGAGCGGACTTAAGGCTAAGCTTGACCTAAGTCATAAGAATAAGTTTAAAATACGTAACTGAATGAGAGGGTAATCTTGTGAGAATCATTCTTTACGCAGGTACGGATATGAAATCATGCGGCTGAATACTGAATGAGCCGCTGTACACAAGTTTTGCCAGTATTTTGTCAAAACCGCTTTATTAGCTACAAAACAACTGTCATTCATCAGTTCCTTCACGTATGAACATGCTCGAGTTTCTCAAATGACATGAATAGATTTTTGATCCGGCTTCAAATAAAGCATTGTTGAAGATTAGCTCTTGCGTGTGTTCCTCCAAGTCCCGGCGTTCCATGTAATTTCTGCGCTTAGAGGGACAATAAAGAGAAACAATGCCTTCGTTCAGATTGAAGAACTTCCCTCTGAAATTCCTAATGCCAAGTGTTTCACTATCATATGTTCTTTATTAGAGGAGAATATCAAGATTGGAGTTTTAATTTCAAGCTTCGTAGTGAAGTCTGCGCCGGTGACGTCGGGAATTTCAAAATCTATTTTCGTATTTTTGTGACATTGGCCTGATGAAATTTTTTAAAACTTCCTACAGGAAGTTTCAGAAACCTAGAATATATGGTAGGTTTACGGCACCCACAGCCGTTATTATCCTTCATTTTTGCCAATTGGAAGCTATTCAAAACCCAGTAGATTCCTTTAAAATCTATGATGGAATGGTGTTTGGTGCAGGAGTATCAAGGTTGAATCTCCACTCATAATTTCTTTTCGCGCGATTTCTGGCTTACCAAGAGTTGTGTCATGCCAGGAGAAATGTTGTCGTGATTTGTATATCGTACTTTGCTAATACGCGAAAAATTGCTTTGCTCTGTGGGTCCTTTCAACACTACAGAATTGATTTTATATCTCATTTTCTCTATATTTTATGTGAGAGTCAACAATAAATTACGCCAGAGGCAGTTTCTTCGATCACCAGGACGAATAATTTAAAATGTGTGAAGCTGTGCAATTATCTGTACAGTTTGCCCTACTTTTAAAATTTGCTCTGTATTATACTATAACTAGAGGTGAGATGTAGCCTGATGTTTACTTTACAAAAGGAAAATTTATGCCAAGAGTAAATTTTCATAGACCAACATCTCCATATGTATGTTTATGTTTTAAACAAATGCTGCCGGGTCTCGCTGAATAAACGAATGTGCACAACAAGCTTAAAGAATTGCTCAGACATTTTCCCGCCAAAATATATCTTTGTACCAAGCTCACGATCCATTAACCCGAACATTTAGTTTTGCCAGAGGTCCTAAATGTGCCTTCAGGGTCATTAGGTCTCATTTTTCTCACAACCGGCTCACATTTAAGTGTCGTTTTTTTCTTGTAATTGATTTTGGTGGCTCTTCGCCAACCAAGGAAACTATGGCGAATAAAATAATGCTTTGCTACATGTTTTTTTTTGCATATTCCGCCTAATATTCAGACATTTATGAAAGTAGTGATTCTGCTTCGTTGAGCGTCTTTTAATTTCCGAGATCTCGTTTATACTTGTTAATATTTGGCAGTTATGTTTCCTTGAAGTTTTACTTTCACTGCGTGACGCTTGAAGGCAGTCGCGTGTTACACTTTTAGAACAAACTTAATTTTCACTAGACGCACACTTTGAATTTTGTTATGTCCATGACCTACAATAAACGCAGAATCAAGTCTCCATTTTTTTTCTGTGCGTGTGTTTTACAACAACAAGATTCTGCAGTAGAAGTTAACTCAGATAGCACAGCACGTTTCACCTAAATAATGGACGTCCTTTCTCTTTCACACAGTTGCGAAGATTTGGGCATTCTTGTCAGAGTGCTCTCTGTGACAACGTCCAGCTGCCATATTGACCAAATTCTTTTAAATATGTTAGACAAACAACAGCGGCGCTTTGCTTTTGAATAAAAAAAACAGATTTATTCTGCTTGGTGTTATATCATGAAAACGCAATATTATCATTTTTGTTTGCATTATGATTTATATACCTTCACAACATTGCCTCACTCTAATTTCAATGCCAACATGTGTTCTTCTCACATGACAAAGAAGATATTAGTCGTATTTAACTTTTATTTTCAGGGTCCAGAAGTATTTAAACTATTCCTTCATACTTGTGTAGCCATTTTCTGCTTCTATAGGAACCATTAACGGCGGCACTTATTCTGCAATACTGACATGTTTAACTACACCTTGAACTATGAAATAGTCGCACAGAAGATAGCGTAGATCTTCTTTTGTATATTATTTATTGATAATGTTGATTTTCAACATATCAGGCACGCATCTTTATTAGTGGCAAAATTATGCAGTGCGAAAGTGTGTTACGAAGCTAAATATTTAGACAGGTAATAAATATGAATTTACTAACTGGTGACCCCATAAGAAGTACAAGTACGCGTTATGAAATTACTAAAAAAGCTGCACAGGTATCAGTAAATATTCACTTTAAAAGGCCCTTCAAAGCTTGTGCACATTAGAGTATCACTTTTCAGCTTAAGGAAGCAATATTCCAGCTTTATTTCGATAAAGTCTCCAGTATTATTTTTTGAATGCCTGCTCTACTTGACAGTCATTATTATGTTGCTTGAGGCACACTATTTATTTTTGTTATAATGTTAACCACCAGAAAGGTAACCACGGTACTGCTGCCTGTCACCTTGCACAAGCCGGACTGTCCACCCTGTCAAAATGGGAAGCTGAATGAAGGATACGCGTTGTGGAACTAGTCTTTGTTGCTATTCTTTACATTCCTGCTTTCGTCCCCGACTGATGATCTAGACATTCTAATACTGCTACTTTCATACTTTTTTGTTGCTATGTATGGAGTCTTCCTTGTTTTCGCAGTGAAAGAGCACAACAAATGATCAAATATTTTTAAATCTACACTGACAATGCCGACAAGGAAAGAAGATATTTGAAGGGCTCAGATGTGTCGAAGCTCCTGGCAGTTGTGAACAGTGGTTTATAAAGCTGAAGACTGTCAGGTACACAGGGGCGTACTCTATACACGGGAAGATGAGTCTTTTGCCTAGACCAATGGGCATTGCTGCGTAAGCCACAACATTGAAAAGCCAAACGCGGATATGCGCGAGATGGTACCATCTGGAGGTATAGGATGAACGTTTTTTTTTTCATTCATGCTTTTGCCCAAAGAGTGCGCAAAAAAAGTAGTGCATAGATTCTCTGTGCTACTAGGATTCTTTATCTCAAGGGTGATATGACATTAGCTCAGCCAAAAAAAAAGAGGGGGGGGGAAACAACGCTGAGAAAGTTCCCGAACAAACGTAGGTTTAAATTTTCGCTAGACACTGGAAGTGGTATTCGGTGAATGAATGACGCTATAACAAGAGAGTTTTTGAAATCGTCCCATTTATATCCCATGCAATGTTAAAATAAATTGAAGTGTCGCACTAATATGGTGTTAGGAGGGAAGTTTCACCGACTGGCATTCACAGTCATTGTACCTTGTCAGAGTTATCACGAATGAGGGACGCTTGAAATCGCTCAGGCTGCGTTCACACTGAGCATTCCGGCCGCCGAAAGTGCTCCGAATCCGGTTCAGCGGCAGCGAGATCCGCCGAAAGGGCCCTCTCCGCGCCGATCGCTCTCAGACCGATTTTTGCGGCGTCTGCCGCCGAATCGGTCAACGCGGACCAATAAGAGCGCTAGTCAAGAAATTTTGAAAAATGATGGCCAAGCCCTACTCACCTGTTATGCCGCAGTGCACGTAACTGAATGTTGAAACCAACGGGAGTTTAACCTACTCTGTGCCTACTTCGACTCCGTATTTCGTGAAAGAGGTGACCGAGCTTGTTGCGGTCTAGCAGAGCAAGACAAACCCACTAACGCCGCTGGCGTCGGTGGTTTTTCTGCTCTTCGTGCATTACTAGACAGCCACTTGCCAGCAAAGAAGGCAGTACTGTCTTTTCTTGCTTCTTGCGTACGAGAATTGACGAAGTATACACCACCGGACAGCGTAGTAGCGTTTGTAAGCCGCGACAACAACCGGGTGACAGCGCATCCATCCCGCGTTCGCCCCGTAGTAGATGGCATATTCGGCGGCGCGAGGCGCGTCCAGTGCGGACGACGCTGCGTTTCGGCGGCAGGGGAATCTCGGTCGCTGTAGAAAGCGGATGTTTCAGTGTGAACTAGGCATTAGTTTTGATGCAAAAAGCCCAACCTGCTTTTTCTATCGGTATTCTCTCGTGCTTTGTGGTTGAAACTTTGTAATGTGTGTGAGTGAAAAAAAAATAAAATCTGTAGTCACATGCTTCTGTCAGAGGATCCTCATGTTGCGAGTAAATTAGGGTTAGTGTCGTTGCAAGTACAGTGCCATGACTTCACATTGCGAACAATGGGCGACCATGAAATACATCATTGCTTTTTCAAATCACATAGACGATGCCGAAAACATTAAGGGTATGTTGTACAAGCGACAAGATGATAAAACTAGGTGTTCAATGAATTTTACGCTGTAAAAAATAATTCGCATCAAAGCATAATGTTTGAAGATCAGTCTTGCTAAATACGTAACAGTATTCTTTTGCAAAACAGGTGCACATTTATGGACACGTGACGGCAACAATTGCACAGGCACAGTTAACCTAGCGACATTCACCATCCAAGACAATGCCACTCGAGGGCGACGGAGGCAGGCACCACACCTTACTCAAACAAACAACCCCGAAAACGTGAGCAGCAAGAGCACAATGTAGAACGACAGCTACAGAATCAGGGAGAGTATACGAAAAAAAAATGGCAACATATCCACGGAGTGAATGATGGAGAGTGGGGCGAAGAATTCGTCCGTTCATTCGTTCTTGCTTCCGTCCGTCCATGCGTCCATCAGTCCGTCCGTGCGTGTGTCTGTTCGTGCGTCCGTCCCTGCGTTCGTCCATGCAGCCGCCCCTGCATCCATTCATGCGTCCATCCATGCATCTGTCTATCTGTCCGTTCGTCCATCTATTCAACACTCCAAGTACCACCAACTCACATCTTTTCATCATATATTCCCCATATAGAAGCACCACCATCCAGCGGACATTCCAAGGACTAAACGAGAGGTGGCACACGCACACTTTCTTACGGCTTGCGCTTCGGGTCCACTTCCCACCTTTAACCACCTCGAGTTCATGGTACATACTAGTTTACTGTATAAATGGCACTGCGGCCCAATGCTCGCTAAACCTTTTTAAAACCAATGAGGTAACGCCCAGCGAGTATAACGTAGCAACCTTTTCCTGTCAGATAGTGCTCTATGTGCATGCCAATGGCTGCTAATGAGAAATGAGAGACAGGAGAATTCAGCTTTTACATTCTTACGGTTTGCGCTTCGGGTCTACTTCCCACCTTTAACCACCTCGAGTTCATGGTATATACTAGTTTACTGTATAAATGGCACTGCGGCCCAACTCTCGCTAAACCTTTCTAAAACCAATGAGGTAACGCCCAGCGAGTATAACGTAGCAACCTTTTCCTGTCAGATAGTGCTCTATGTACATGCCAATGGCTGCTAATGGGAAATGAGAGACAGGAGAATTCAGCTTTTACATTCTTACGGTTTGCGCTTCGGGTCCACTTCCCACCTTTAACCACCTCGAGTTCATGGTATATACTAGTTTACTGTATAAATGGCACTGCGGCCCAACTCTCGCTAAACCTTACTAAAACCAAGGAGGTTACACCCAGTGAGTATAACGTAGCAACCCTTTCTTGTCAAATAGCGCTCAATGTACATGCCAATGGCTGCTAATGGTGATCACAGCCTGCGCGTTAACTAAAAGCCGAATGCTCCTGTCTCTCATTCCCCATTAGCAGCCATTGGCATGTACATTGAGCACTATTTTTTATTGTTCAACAACGCACAGAAGAAGTCTCTCACCGGCACCACCTTGAAGGTCAAAATGTTATACTTGTTAAAGACTACGAGAGACGAACGGGAGCCGCTATAAGGAGTTTAACCCCTAAAAGTGGCATGATCTGCCACGCGCAGAGCGCGGAGGTCACGCAATATCACATAGGCATTATGAAAAGCATCGTGGCGCAAAACAAAGGCAGGTGCGGGTTAGCACCTGAATGCGGAAGTCCCGGATGCTTTCCCGCGCTTCGCTCGGCTTCCCCTCGATTCTGCCAAATAGGGAGCTCCAGGGAAGTGCAGGGAAAAAGTTGCCGCGATCAATGACGAGAACAAGCTTCGATGCATCCGGAAAAACATGTTTTGACTGCTCTGGCAGCGTGCCTACCGTTGGCTCTTTGTACTCATTTTTAAAAGTTAGATTAAAAATGGAGAAAGTATTACACTCGACTGATAATAGGGAAAATCTCGTGCGTTCAGTTCACTCGTGGCCTAAAATTTCAATATTTTGCGCTCTGTAAAGAAATAGAGCTTATCAGCTGCAATGACTAATGCAAAGCGCGACATTGATCGAAACTCTGCGTAGGTTTCAGAGATATCCAATGCGTGCCTTCAATCTTCACTAACTGCATTTATTTGCAGAATTTTTTAAAAACCAGAGGTCATTATGTCACGGTCCACCAAGACTAGTGACGTAGTTCTGTCACGAATATAACAATAATTAACACTTTTTTTCTCGCGATAATAACAGGTCTTTACAATTATAGGCCTATCTTTCGCAGGTTTTTACTAAGTCGATGATCTATTTCAATCGCTTGGATTTTTATACCCAGAGATTTCTTAACGATCGCATTGACCTCAAATTTCTTCAAATCAACAGCTGAAGCTCCCTTGCATTCGGGAACACCAAAAGCCAGAAGATTGTTGCCTGAACCGTGGTTCTTATAATCTGCAAGTTTAGCAGCCTTGTTCCTGCACGGTATGTTCCAGGTTCTCAATTTGTTTGGTCATTTCCTCTATTACCGTAAAATAGCCACTCAATTTTTCAGTTTTAGCCTTCACTTCACCAGTTTCTTCCTTAACCATGTCTCTTTTAAGGTCCTAGACTGCTTGGTTATCGGGAATAGCTTGTATCATTTGATTATTAGTAGGCGCAGAGTTTTTTTCTATATGGCCCGACAACTGGATCGAAATTATTGTACAGCAATGCCAAAAATACCGATATTTCTGCCACGGCATGACACTATAATAACAAAAATTGATCATCGTTTCTATAACAAACGTTTGTCAAGTAACCAACCTTCATAGTTGCAAGCAAAGCTAAGGCTTGTTGTTCGTCGGGTGCGTGAACTGCCCTCTGAAGAATCTGTGGTCGTGCTGGCCTTTTAGTACATTCGTCAGCGATGACATGATTTGCAGTGACTGAGTTATCACCGATAGATATATTTCAGTCTTGTCTTCCTGTACGTCAGATATAATGATGGCAGTTCCGAGGCAGTACGGCGATGTGACGGCAAAAAGATGCATCATAACCTGCAGAAGTGCCAGTGAAGCCTTAGGCGTGTTGTTCGTCGGATGAGTGCCGTGCTCTCCCTGTCTTGTTTAAAAACTGGTCCCTTCAGCTAGATGTGCTCATGGGGTAGTCTTCAAGCAATCTGTGACGTCTCGCTTGGTTTAAGTAATAATAACAAAGAATAATTAAACAGTAGCCTACATGTTAAGGTATCGGCGCCAAGTTTCCACGGACTTTCCAAAGCGTCTATGGTCTCTGAATCAACCTCTAACTTTGTCCTGCCAATCATTTCTAAGTGCACCTGTATCAAGTTCAGCGACAGGTACTCCGCTGAAACAATTTCCTCTTTGCACGGCAACAGTAAATGCTCAACCATTTCATGAAGAGTTGATATGGCAGCGTCTATCTGTAGGCTTTCACACTTTCCCCACTTTTTGTAGATAATTGGCTATACAAAACTTAAGTTCCAAGTACAACAGATCGAAGGACGCGTCTATTTTCAGGAAAAGCTGGTAGCTGCATGAAGGTGCTGCTAACTAATCTCAATGCTTTGTACGATATAAGCAGACGCTCATTCACAAGAAGCAATTTGTGGTATCAATGTTCGGTGATAATTCATACAGCAATCACTAAACTTATAAAAAATATCTGTTGGTGACGGGGGCAAAATATCTTAGCTGTTTGACAGACTGCAAAAGTGGGGAACAAAAACTTGCTGCTGACCAAATTGTGTGAATGAGAGAAAAGTAGAAACAATACAAAGTGAAAAATGTGATACACCTCAATATTTCTGAATAAATTTATTTTCTGAGGATTCAAGCCTACTGTAACTTCAAGCGATATATACTAGGGCAGGCTTCACGCAGTGCAGTTAGACGTAACCGCACATGTGCTCTCATTTAGCTTGCGCATTCATTGTCGACCCCTCCAGTGTTCAGTGAAGAAAAGGTGGTAGGATGGTGCAGGCAAGAATAAAATTCTGAGGTGATCATGCATGCCATGAATACAAGTAAGTGAGAGGGTGACAAATGAGAAATAGCAATTCATTCTTACTTACGCTGATAAAAACTTAAAGCTGTCATTTCTCAAGCTAGAGAAAAAAGCGATTGTGGAGACAAGAGGCAGTGATAAGATGTTAAAGCCCCTATTGCAGTCCCATTATCATGTACTGAGGCCTGCAGGTACATTATTGTATCGATGTAGGAGGAAGAAATTCGGAAAAGGATGTTACCAAGCCATTTATATTTCTAAACTTCTGGTAGGTTCCGAAAAGTACTTACGAGCATTTCTAATTTGTTTACTCAAAGCATCCACCTCACTCTGTTTGTGTGTGCTTTGTAGGGAAGGAGGGAAGGTTATTTTAGGCAAAGCCTGTTCATTACATTATAGGCTGCTATACGTCTTGACTTATAGGCATTTAGGCCAATTATAAAAATTCTACTGGAGGATCCGGCATGCACCACTGCGCCTTTTGGACACCTGTTGGGAAATAATTCTTCTTAAGACAGTTTTTTTCATCATTTTCTATCCACCAGCACACAATTACCCACATTGCGCAATTTTAGCTAACCTCTATGACTTTATTTTTTTGCTTGCTTACCTATCTTGTTTTTTTTTCTCTTGAGCGACCATTATATGATTTCTCTGTCGTTTTCAGGCAAGTGTCCCGTGGGAGAAGGTCACTGTGTGCTAGTCGCGCATCTAAGGACTTTAAATTAACTTACAACACCCATATATTCATTTATGCAAGGGCTCTAGAAAGGCTCGTAGTAAAGCTACTCAACTAAGTGGAAAAAAATATTTTAGAAAACAACACAAGATCTCAGGTTAAAGAAACTTTCTTATCTGATGTCAAGAGTAGGGGGAAAAGTTGTCTGGTTGGAAAAATATATGAGAAAAACCACGGTGATCTAGTGGCTAAGGTACTCGGCTGCTTGCTCGCAAGTGGCAGAATATAATCCAAGCAGCGGGGGTACCATTTTCGACGGAGGCGAAAATGCTTGAGGCCCGTATGCTTAGATTTCGCTGCATGTTAAAGAACCCCAGGAGGTCGATGTCTCTGAAGCCCTCTACTGCGGTGGCTGTCAGAATCATATAGTGGTTTTGGCACGTAAAAGCCCAGTGGTTAATTTTGTGTTAATAAAATACCCGAAGACAACCAAAAGTAGGCAAGGACTATGAAAGTATATAACACTGTTCATTTGGGAGCCTTGTTCATAATCTCAATCACAAACTAAATATTTTTTCAACTGATTTCGCCTTGAGCTCCGTACTTCAAGCAGTTGTCACGCTTGAGATCACTACAGCAGTCACTTGACATACCACCATTTACTTGACATTTCCCTAAATGTTATAGCTCCAAAACAAAGGAAACTTGATGTGCCTTCAGAGTATACTTCTGAAAATATCACTTATTTAATATCGTAATACAGGTGAAACATTTGAAGTTCATGCAACGGGTCACATCTTATTAGCTTAATTACAATATTTTTAGGCAGCGCAACGACAGTGATGGAATAAAAAATTATAGCTTGTTCTACCGGATGCGAAGACAAGAGTAACCTGGGCTAAATTAGAAAACTTGGACCCTTCATTGGAGCTGTCATGTGGGCATATTACAGTGGAACTTTTCAGGCCCTTGCAAAAATCCCGCCGGTGTATTGAGGGAGCGATTTCACTAAATTGCTAACATATTTACTGAAAATCAAGATTGAAAACTTAATACGCAGAGCATTTAATGTACCTGATATATATCCAAGCATTTATATAGTATTATAACGAAGTTTTAAGCCTATTTATGCCACTATTTCCATTTGATACGTTTCCGGAAGTTTTGATAATCGTACAAAACACATTGTGCAATAGTTTTCATGTTCAGATGGCAAAATCGTTTTAAAGAAATAACACACGAATTCCTATGTACGTAATTTTGATGTTTGGTTTCTCTCAAACGAGAAAATTGTACCAACAGCCGGATATCACTGAGGCCTTTTAAGACAAAATAACAAATAGGAAGATCACAGTAAATACCCTGGAATAGGCTACGTTCTGGCTGAAATGCGAAACACTCAGATGAAGCCTTAGCAGAGATAACGAGCAGCACGTCTTACGGCGGTGGTGCTGACCTGCTGACGCTGAATGAGGCGGAGGTGAAAGATGGGAGCGGGATCGAGGGAGGCCTGCATGTGAAGCGCTACGAGTGGTCTTTCGGCCGCAAACGACCCACCAGCCATCGAGTCGATCACCAATGCCCAGATGAAATGACTCATTCTTCAAATATTCTCTAAACTGTAGTCGATAACAGCGGCGTGCTCCTGCGACGCATATGAGCCGTCATAAAAGAGCAATACAGAGAGTTGTAACTTTGCTCATTCTGCCTACGTCACCTAATTCCAAAAAAAGTTTTAAATTACAAAAGTATTTCTGACTTCTGGTAATAAATCTTATCACTTTCAATGTGAATTTTAGATGAATCGAAAATGAGGTGACAAATACCTGGAGAGGAGCGAAGCCTGTACTGAAGAGTGTCAACACCACTAACTTGATACCAGAGATAGAGGAAATAATGCAGTGTTTTGAGAGATATAAAACAATGCACTATGGTGCTACTGAGTTTTAAACCAGGCATCCAGAGAAGAGTGTCTCCGCTCCCCTGACGTAGTCGTAATGCAGTTTACCCCAAGTTCTTTTTCTTTCTTTCTTCCGCACATACTGGCTTCAAATATTTACGGCACGTAGGGAAGGGGGGTTGCAGCTCCATTAGCATCGTCGGCTATTGTTGAGCTGTCTGCCTGCATGTTTAGTCCACCGGTGGTGAGTAGTTGAATATACAGTATTTTTGGGCGCATTCCCATTTTATGATGGACAGTGGCAATATGATACACTGTGAGAAATTTGGATGTTGACTAACATATACCCTATGGAACTTCGCCCATAAATGAAATTGTCTAAAGGCAAAAACTTTACAAAGGATGAGCCCGGCTCACTAACGGGATCTATATTTTAAGGCGAAGGGGACATAGTGATAAAAACAATTAACAAAGTATCACTTCAGGAAACTGTGAAGTGACTTGCGCTACACTGAACGAAGTGTCATGGACTGTTACGTGTGAAATGTCTAAATTCGTTCCCTAATGCACCCCATCGAGAACGCTTTATTCAGGCAACTTGTGTTTCTTAGGTTTGCGGGCCTTCATAATAGCCATCATTGGGTCTACATGCAATTACCTTTCCTTGTATATATTTAGACATTTTAGATTTCTGCTTATATTAGTCTCTTACCTGCCATGCTCATCTTATTATTCTTCTCAGTGTTCTTCCGGGGCAGGTTATATAGCCGCAACTACATCAGACCACCTTTCTATCTTTACAAGTATAATTTTTCTTTGTGTTGAAGTTTATTGCATGTCGCTGCTAGAACATTCATTATGGCGGTCACCTACAACTCACCTGTAACATGGTTTCATACATCAGGCTGACCATTCTTTGTTATGACTTCAACATAGGTTTATTTTTCTCTCGCGACGGCTACTTTACTTCCGTCGTAAAGACACATGTGCTTTTAACACTCAATGCCTAAGTGGCCAGGTAATGAAACACACATGCAATACAACTCTAATTTATTCTGAGCCCAGGGAAGCCTAAAGCTAACCCCTCTAGTGCAAGAACATCACGTGATCTGCTTCTGAATGAGCCGAGTAATCATTACCATTGTTTATTTACGCCAGAAAGCGTTCACTTTGAGCTGGCTGCAAGCATACAGATGAAGCAACACTAACCAGAAAGAAGAAAGCAAGTGCTGCTTAAAAAAGAACTGTAACGCCATTTTAACAGCTTGTATTAAACTGTAGGGCTGTTGCCGGAAATTCTCTGCATAGTTGGAATTATTTCACTACCACTCATGTTTCCAAGAAAAACTCTTTAAACAAACTGAAATGGCTCTACATGAATGAACATCTGGTGCTTCACAAGCTTGATTCGCGAAATTATTTAGCGAGAATGATGGGAGCACGAGAGCTCGCAAAACCTTCCACACTGCGGCCGCGTTATTATGGAAACGCTATTGAGCAAAAGACTGTACACGCCAAATTCAAAACTTTAATAGGATTCTGCCCTCCTGAGGCTTTTAACTCATCGCTAGAGCCATAATTCAGACCGAGTTTCCATTAGTGCCTCCTCCTACAAATATCGTATTGTTATGAACCTCAGCCAGGGCATTTTTGAGCGCCTGTGTGTGATTTAGTGAATCTATGACGTTACCCATATGACAGACAACACCGCACTTTAAGATCAATTTGTTTTGAATCAAATTTCAAGTACACATGTTCGTAGACAGATAACAGAAAGCAACTGCTCATGTTTATTGTATTAAGACAAATGCGACAATTATGACTGCATAAATGTGCCTAATTAGGTGGGAAGCGAGGAAGTATACGCTGCTTTCTCGTCTCTTATTGCAGTAAATGAAAGACGTGTTCCGCGTGTAGACAGACCAACATACGAAGCGGTTTAGAGCATTAGAGTATTCGGTTTCGCCCGGCTCCTTTTCCAGGCCTGTGCATTAGTGGCGCTGCATTTCATAGCTTAAGGAAACGTGGGATTCGAATAGGCATTTAATCGTTGATGTCAGTCACTTTCAGGTGTGAGAAAAGAAGTTTTATTGTGGCACACAATAGTTTTTTTTTAACAGGACAGCTTTTTATACCGGGGTACACAATACTTCAGTGTCGTATTTAGGTCGCGGAAATACGCCATGGAAAAGTGAACAGGGTTAAACAAAAAATATAAATGTCATATTGCTATAGTACATCAGATATTGTACAATATATTGCTATAGTACAAATGTCATATTGCTATAGTACAGAGAGAAGGTCCCAGTGGATACAGGAAACACGGCTGACATGATAAGCACTAAACTTCCAACTTTTCTTTATAGCATGACCACACAGCACATTATACTGCTCGCCTTATAGTATGCGTGGTGCCGCTAACATATCTAAAAACAACGAAGCATGTGGCACAAGAGCCGCGACAAAAATGCAGTTTTAAGCAAATATATGATTTACAATTGAACGTCACCAATTCACTGCCCACGCCCAAAAAAGAAATATATCTTTTACGGATAAGGCTAGAGATAGCGTTCTCACACGCTGCTTCACCCATCTCGCAATAAAATAACCTCACGTGTCCACTGAATATAACAGTGGTCCAAAATGTCACAATGTTCAAACATTGAAGCGAATGCACAATCCGGATGCAGCCAGAAGAAACTTTGTTTTCTCATATTTTAACAGTGCTCATGCAGGCGGTAGTTGAAACACCTACCAGTCCGTCCAGTATAAACCGCGTCGCAAGACAGAGGGAACAAGTATACGACAGCTCGAGAACATTCAACAAACCTAGTAACATGCGTCTTTCCTCACACAGGTTGCGACTCCTTTTTAAGATTTCTAATCTTGCGTAGTCGATTTAGTTTCTTTGAAGCAAAGGCCACTACGCATGTTTTTTTTAAGGCTATGTATTATCTATTCATTTAGCTAATCGGAGAGGCCATGGCCATGAAGCATTATTTTGTTTGCTGCTCCCAGAGGGCAGCTTCACTCCCATGACCAAAAGTGCAGCAAAATGAATGCGTGAGATTTAAAAGGCACGTCTGTATTTGGTATGTAACTATGTGATTGCGCGCTTCGAACGCAAGGACAAGGCAGACACGGACGCATGCAGATTCAGACGAGTGCAGTTGTAAATTTGCGCTCCTCTGTCTCGGCAATGTCATGGTGTTCGCAGCGTGCAACTATAGTTACCCAACAAATATTGACCAACTCGCCCGGCAGCAAGTTTGGTTAAAGCACGTTTGTAAAGCCTGGGGAGCGTTTGACTGTGGCGCAGTTATTAGCGTACCCGGCGCCTTTTGGTACGGATCGAGCGCTTGTCAGTTCGACAAGCATTGTTGGAGCACTTTCCATTGCCTTCTGATCACATGCATGTTTTTGACACCATAATCATGAAGCAAACTCGCTACTGCAGTGTTGGTGGATTTTTTGTGTTAAAATGGCCTTGTTTCACATTATGACATTGTATAAACAGCGAACGTTATCAGAGTGGAAGATGACGTTTTGATGTGCTCGGTTTTAGCTTAAAACTGTAAATATCTAAAACCTACTAGGTAATTCAATCTGGTAACGCGTTGGTATTGTTAAAATAAAGATGAAACAAATTTCGTTTCATCTTGCTTGTCGGATTCTCAAAAGTACATTTGCGCCATGCAAGCTATATGCCATAATGCAGCGTTCAGACCTCAAAGTGGTACCAGAGGTTCCACCTTGTAGCGGCAGTTTCTGCCAAGGCCACATGGCACAATGCTTAAACGACAACTTGCGCGAGCTTAATACGTACACAGTCCTAAACGAGAACCTCAAGCCATTTATTGTCACGCCTGTGCTCATATATCATTGTTATACGACTCTCGTTATCAATAATCAAGGTCTCCGAACAGCCTAAATAATGAAACAGCACCAGTACTGATAGAAGGCCCTTGTACAGGAGTATGAAATCCATCTGTCAACCTATAAAAGAAATGTTTACGAGTTTCCAAATGCACGGGGATGGCAAGACAGGCAATGGCAAGTGGAATTCACGCAAGTATTTTAAATGCATGGCGTTCTTTGTGCATGTTATTTGTTTTTATTTATTTTACTAGACTATATCTTGTTTATTAGTAATAATTATGTAATGGTGGTCAGCGTATGTTTCGTAGTCTGCTCAGCTGTTTATGCGTAAAGTTTATATATTTTCATCGTTCAGGAAAGGGTGTAGCCTTAATTTCATCTACTGCAGGGGGTAGACGTAGCTTTTGTATACGCGTATAAGTGTGTTTGTTTGCGCACACAAAGAAGAACAAAAACACGGGATTGGAGGATTTCAACCATCGATTTTCCATTTGACTGCATCTACCATGAAGAGCTCAACTTGAGAAATCTTGAAAGATAACGCAGACGCTGCGAGAAATTTGTCTAGAGCTTTCTAAAATTATGAAACTTCTTCCATCTCAGCCGCGGGCAGTGTATAAATTCTACATGAAGGCCCATAAGAACACCTCGATGCTGCATTACTTTCGTTCTAGACATCTTTGAAGTATTTTATCTAATTCGTTGCTGATGTTGTATTGTCATTTTCGGAGGTCAGATTTCAGGTTAATTCCTATTGTGTACTCTACGTTTTTAAGTTCTTATTACCTTTTTTGACATATGAACCTAAAGGGGTGGTCAAGAAGTGCTCTTATGTGTTTTTATATTGTATATAATTGCATTTTAGCAACGTTCGTGCCTATATACTTATAAGTGTCCATAAATATCTATTTTCAATATCAGCACATATGTCAACACTAATTAAGGCTCTAGTTGCTCTTTCTAGAGCAGATTAAGGCAAATATTCTTGCTCTCAATAAATAGGGACTGTTTGAAACTCCGTGATCTTCAGCCCTAGCCCTCTAGTTCAACCAACGTCTGGACAATAACCACCTGTAGGAATGAAATAGGATATGCCGGCCACCGTATGACGCAGCGCTGAGATAACGTGAGTGACTGGCAAATGGTAAATCGTGAAAAAACGCCAAGAAAAAGATAGTAAACAGTCAAAGAAATAAAAACATGATGGGTGCTGCAACTTGTTTTTTTTTCGCAATTGCCTTTTTGAGGTTTCATCAACAGGCAATAAACCACGCGATTGCAAGTACCTATTGGTGTTATAGCACCCTGGTTATCTCCTCCTCTGCTGTCCTTCTTGGTGATGCCAACAAGGAGTGCATCGATTCGACAATAGATATTTGACTCTCCATGATACAAAAAACACAAACAAACAAGACTTCTTGGGCGCTTGAGCTACCCCTTTATGAGTACAACGAGATAGTGACATAATACTTTGTTCTCGCCGCCTTTACAATCACTTCCTTAGCTTCGCTTTTCGGTGAACTTTCCACCTAACCAAAGAGTGCCTGGGTGTGAAAAGTGAGAGGTATGGTTTATAATGATGTTTAGCTTGACTCTCTGTACGCTTACACTTCTCGAGGCGGGCGGCTCGTTCTTCCTTCACCTCCTCGGCTCACTTCCTTCTCTTAGATTCGTTCTGCCCACAAAACCTGGCTTCTTTCGGTCTTTCCTGCTCACTTTTTATATCTGTCCACAGATTCCACGAAGCCGCCCTCTCTACACACACGATGCAACGGCTGCATTTCCTCTGATGTCATGCCAGATGGGGCGGCGAGTGGTACTGCTAGATGCGGTGGTAGCTAAAAAAACGGCTCCGCTCATCGTGCGGCCACCGACCACAGCGATACGAAATACAACCAGTGTAAATATTGCTATAAAAAGGTGTTTTGAACCTGTAAATTGGCCCTCTCAAACTGTCGAAAATGTCTACTAGAAGTACCGTTTGAAGTGCCCTCTGCGACATAATTCTTAATTTTGTGAGGTGAAAAGTTACGCTCTATGTGTCCGTAAGACCAACACGCTTGCCTATGCCGCTGCCCGCGTTGTTTATGCTGTTTTTGATAGTGATAAATATTTATGCCTGGTTACTTTGTATATAGTGGTTCCGGCTTTTTATTGCATAAAACTAACTTTTTATTGCATAAAAATTAGCCTGTAATGATAATTATGTTTAATTAATATTGTCTTTCTGAACGTCATGTTGAGTAGGCTGATGGTGCATGGTCCTGGCAGGACAGAATTTTTAAAATTAAAGCAAGATGGAAAACCGAAATACGCCGCAAAACACAGAGCAAAATGTTAGTTCTGCCTCCATTTATAATCTTGTAAGCATGAAATGATAAATTCAGAACGCGTAATGAAACTCAGAGAAATGTGATTTTGCTCTTCGCTATTCATCAGCGCGAGGACATAAATCTAAGCAGAACGTAACGGCTTTAACATTATGCGTCTTTTTGGTGGCTTCGTACGCATTCCTTTTCTTTTTACATTTTCGCTCATGCAGGAAGCTATTCTCTGCACAAAGAGCTCATCGTCAAATCAGCATTGATTATTCCGTAATGAAATATTGGCGCTGGTTCTACCGTTCATGAGGCTTCCAGTGGCAGTTCGTTAGGAGTGCGGCTGGGAAGACGCAAGAAACAGCGCTATTTGGCAAAGGACTTCTATTTTGCTGGCTGTGTTTCACGGTGCTCTGCCAGTAGCCTTTACAGTGTTTGTTGAACACTTTTAGATGCGGAGCATCTAATACTCGAGGCTTGTAGTGCGGCGCCGTCCGCAAGCTTCCTCCTCCTTCTTCCACCAACTTAGCATCCCTTCCTCCTCTACACACCGCGCGCGCTTCACTCCTCCACCATCTGTGCACCCTTCCTCCTCTACACACCGCGTGCGCTTCTCCTCTTCACGAACATTCGCTAGCTGTATAATGTAGCGCGCATGCGCCGTCACGCTTCGAGAACATCGGCAGCTGACGCGCGCGCATGCGCCGTCGCGCTTCGAGAACATCGGCAGCTGACGCGCGTGCATGCGCCGTTGCGCTTCTCCCCCTTCTCGAACATTCGACAGCTGACAGTGCATGCGCCGTCGCGCTATATATATACTCAAGGTCGGCGCTCGCTCGCTCAGTTGCCGCTCGTCGGTTGGCTTGTACGGCGCGTCGACGTCCAAGGTCGCGGTGAAATGAATTCCAACGAATCCACAAACACAATGATCGACGTCCCTTCGACCAGCGCCGCCCTTTCGCATACGTGTGTACGTGTTCACTCATTTAACACCCCCTCCTACAACCACGTTAACCAATTTAGCCATCGACCCAAGTAAGTCGCAATTTAACACCCCATTTCACAACCACGTTAACCAATTTAGCCATCAACCCAAGTAAGTCGCACTTTAACACCCCGTTAACCAATTATATGCTCCGCATCCTCCTCAGTGTTGCCCCGAGGGAAGCTGCGGGAAATTTTTTTTGACAATTGGCATCTCTTAGCGTGTGATCTTATTACGGGCTGGTAGCTTCCCAATAATCTCTTGCATACTACCTGAAGGCATCAAGTGTACCAGAATGAAACCCTCGCTATGATAATAATAACTTGGGGTTTTGACAACTTGAGGCCTTATGTCCGAAAGCCACCATATGATTACGAAAGAAGCTGTAGTGGAGGGCTCCGGAAATTTCGACCACCTGGTGTTGCTCAACGTGCACTGCCATTGCACAGAACGTGGGTTACGACCATTTCACCTTCATGAAAAGGCGACCATCACGAACGGACAATTTCGTTAGGAATGAAAAAATAACTGCTAATTTGAGGGTTCGCTTTGTTTCTTAGGCACAAGAATAAAAATAACTAACAGACCATGATCCCAATAAAGTAAATGAATCGCTGCTGGAAATATTTGCTATGTAAATGTGAAGAAAGAAAAGTGGACGAAAAGGTAACTTGCCGGTGTTATGCCTGCAAGTCCGCAGCGAACGTCCGTGCCTCTGAAAAAGGAAATCTGTGTCAAGGCCAGCACGCGAGCCCGCCTCACGCGAACAGCTCAACGGTTAACGCCGGCGCCTTTCTGGCGCGCACGTGCAGTGAGTCACCTTAGCCCGCGAGCCCGTCGAGTAAACAACCGGCGTCTTCCTGTCTGGCGGCTGACGCAATGCCTAGCGATGTCATTCGTCCTTGGGTGCAGCCACTTGCAGCGCAGCCTCTCCAGATTCGATGAGAAAGAATGACGCGGCCCAGCGGCGACCCCATTGCAGGAGTCTGACCTCATGACCAGCGGCGTTTCTGGTTGGACATTTGGGTTGGACCCGGTGCATATAAAAGAAGCCCTGCGGCGCGTTGCGATCAGCGGTCCTAGGTGAAAGCAGACATGTGTGTCGTAGCAGTCCTATTTGAGAGCAGACCTATGTGTTAGAGAGGAGAGCTCGGCTCTTCGAGTCTCTGTCGGCCCCAGTGCCGAATTTGTAACGCCTCTGTATATATGCTGTACATAAACCTTGTTTAACTCACCGTTGTCTCGTCCGCTCGTCTATCAGCTCTGCGCAGAAGCAGTCGCGAGCTGAGAAACCTACGCTACCACACGGTTGGTGACCTTCCCGGCGGAGTTCGAAGCAGTGGCGCCTTCGGGACCGTGTTGGCGTCGCTGTCTTTCGCAATAGTGGTTGCAGCGGTGAGATGTCGGAGCCCCCTTCGTAACGTCGTCGGAGGCGCGCTTCGTAACACCGGTGGTAGTGTTTACCCTTTCACTTCTAAAGTGGTCGCGCACAACTCCTCTAGGAAATTATTGACACTTAGGTACAGAATTATTATGCCTATAATAACAAAGCTGGGGGCATAAAACTTAATTTTATGTTCTAATTTAGTTACCCAAATTCTTGTTGTTTTTTCAGTTTAAAGCATATAATTATCAAACTCTGTTGCTTTTTACTAATGTCATATATACCCCAAACAAAAACAGTGTTGCCAGTGACTTTCAAGTGAAATCTCCTAAACGACGACTGAAATGTCACCGAGAGGCATCATTTCTTTTTGCAAATTTCGCTAGAAAAGACGCCACTGACTTTGCGTGGCATTCATAGTGATGAAAATTCTATAATATGTATTGCCCGTGAAACGCAGTACAATCCATAAACGCTTAGCTATAATGACGCTTTTCGATGATAGTCGTATCACCCGCTTCACCATGAGACCACTGAGAAAGGGAATGCACGCACTAGCACCTTCTGTGAATGCTAGAGCCTCATAACAAAAAAATTGTGATGGTTTCAGTTGTAGCGAATACGGCATGAAGCAGTCGCTACAGCAATAGAGGGGCTTCATGCGTAGCCCTCATGTAGACTTATAGAATTTTTCAGCAGTGGGACTTACTATTTCAATAATCGGAGATTTTAAAAACTAAAAGCATAGGGAATAAAATCAGAACTGCTGTGTAACCGTGTCCAACTGTGTATCCGTCGCAACGCCCACACCACGCTTTCTGTGTGGTCATGCTCACGCTACAAACTCACCTAACTGTAAATGCCGAAAGAAGTTGAGCTTCTTGGTCATTACAAAAAGTATGCTAATAAAACAATTAAACTCAAGATATCAAATTTCGGGTGCCACAGCACTGAAAACGTCGACAAGATATTCACGAGTGATGAACCTGCGGTCGAAAGAAGTGGCCTAATCACCACCCAGTCACTTCAGAAGCAAAACTTCAATGAAGCTTATGCCTTGAAGCACCTGAAAAGCTTAGTATAACACCACCACCTCACATCATGCGAAGCAGTCCCCGGATCTAAGTTTTGTGGAGAGTTTCTGGCCCACACACGAGTGCGCCAGTGCCTCCGGCATGTACGTGAAGTAGAAGACACTCACAAGAAGCAGGATGACGTATATAATGGCGCGTAAAGTGTGTCTTCGACTGGTGAGTGTAAAACTAAAATACGTGGAAAAACTGTTGTTGCTCATTCATTTTGAAGACACTGAGTTCCTAATTCATTCGAGAAGTAGGCTCGAAATCACCAGAAGTTCGTAATAACTCCATTCAAAGTTTTAGGTCACCATGGGCCTCTAGAATCCCACAATATGGCGAAAAGTAGCCACCAGAGGCAACCCTGCCCATGAAGTGGATGCGGGGATGACTCCTTGTGTGTCTCGGTGGTAACGCATTAGACGCGTTATTTAAAGGTCACACGTTCGGTACGATCTCGCGGCTGGATAACTTGGTCACACCTTAGTCTCGCTACAGCAACGCAGAGCTCTTCAAAAGGCCCACAGCACTGAGATGAAGCTAGCCCTCCCTTACCTGCGTCGCAGTGGTCTATGACCTTTACCCTATGAAATAGCAGCGCACTAAAATGACACCGAAGCATCGGGTTCATTCAGATCGAGTTCACCAAACGACATCTTTAATCTTTGAAATGTATTACTGTCTTTTCCTTTCTTTTTCAAGAAACGATCATTTGTGTCTGAAATATGAACGAACCCGCCTATGTGCAAGTTTCACTGATCATTAAGACCTTTTCCTTAGCGATGATCCCGTTTCGCGTGCCTTAGATATAACTTCTTGCTCACTAATGAAGAGCCCAACTTCAGTAATTTGTAGGAAGCGATCGTGACTTTTGCGACTCAAATTTTGTTGCAATAAATCTTTGATGTTGCACGTATATCAACGCTGTGGTTCTTCCGCCTAAAATCACTCTATTGTTTCTTGATTAGGACAGATTTGCCAGCGCAAAGAAAAACTGAACATATTTCGTCTTTCTTTGTGCTGGTAAATCTATCATAATTATGAACTAACTCACCCAAGCAACAGCTTTAGCTATTTTTCTGTCTGCTTCATTCCCCTAGGTAAGGTGTAATTTGAAAAAAAAACTTAAGCAGAGGTAAGTAAACTGCCCGTTTGCCCCGTGAATCCATGCTCATTGAAAGATCAGTTGAAAACCATAAACGTCGTACCAAGTTAACACTGGCACATATAACAGTCTTCTTTGTACGCAAGAAATATGCTCGTTACACTTATGAACCACAGTAAGTTTGAACAATGATTCAATTATCTTTTTGGTAACGCTCTTAGCGAAAACCAATGAGCTAAACTTGATCTAACAACAACAACAGCAACAACAACAACATTAATAATAATAATAACAATAATAATAATTGAACGCACATCCCTTATATAAGAAGTGAGGTATTATTTAAGCAAGTGGTTTATAAATACATCTGTATGCGCTTTCCTTTATTCTCATAGTGTGCAATGTGCAACTATATTCAACGTTCAGGCACTTCAGCGTTCACACCAGAAGCCGAAGTGTAAAAACCAGTCAGTGAAAAATCAACATAGAAGTTTGAGAATTCGCTAGTCTGGTTTTGAAAACTTTATCTGCAATAACTCGTAAAGAAAGGTAAATTTGTTCAAACCATCAGACCATTTTTTTTCTTTCGAACAAGCAGCTAAATTAACTTTGCCAATGTTGTTCATTAAAACCATTTCTCTTTAAGCTGAAAAATTACATGTGCCATTTCTCATGGCAGTGGTGCAACCATTTGCTATGAATAACACTCCCAGCGCACGCCCGAAGGGTCGTCCTAAGAAACCTAAATTTTTCTTGTATTCGCTGAACGCTTACTTGTTGCCACGTGCTGAAAACTTTATTCGAGTTTTACATGTTTTCCTAGCATGATCTCTACAGCAGTTTTCACCGGAAATGCGTATGGTCCCTGCTACTGTCAATTCACTTTGCCCATGCATTGAAGCAACAAGGAAGCCATAGTTGTAAAAACTCATTCAATTCGAGTTTCGCAAATATCCAGACTAGCAATACGACAGCTGCCACCATCATGAACAAACTCTCTGTAGGTGATATGAGAACTAATTTCTGAAAAACGTGTCGTGGATTCAGTGCCATCCCCACATTATCCATAAGGCCTCTGATACGCAAACATTAGGACAGAATTTCCGCATCAACGCCTTGAAGCATCCGGCACATTTCGAGGCCATTCAACGATTTCGCAAAAACAGTAGGTATGCAGAGGTGTTAATGTTCTTTCAATAAGGCGTTTTGGCGTAGTACTTCCTAAATAAACTGTGTGGTTTGTCGCAGAACGTCGGAGAGGAACAACCGAGCAGATGCAAGCGTCGCGATGGATCAACCACGAACGCCGTCGTCTTTTCTGTCAGAGAGCGATACTGTCTGCCTTACAGAATAGCGCTGGTATTCTTCGTTACACACTTCTCACTTTACAGTGCATGCTGTGTGTGCTTGGTTTGTCGCAGAACGTCGGAGAGGAACAGCCGAGCAGATGCAAGCGTCGCGATGCATCAACCACGAACGCCGTCGTCTTTTCTGTCAGAGAGCGATACTGTCTGCCTTACAGAATAGCGCTGGTATTCTTCATTACACACTTATCACTTTACAGTGCATGCTGTGTGTGCTTGGCGAAATGAAACAACGTTCGCCATTTGTTACTGTAACAATATTCATTGGCTGCGCCATCAGTTACGCCACTCTCTACATCGCACTGAAACACGTGTGCCATTGAAAGCGCCGTCAGTGACGTCATTTAATCTTTTGTGGTCATGCCGCTAAGCTTGTGGGTAGCATTAGTCATTATTATTTAGAACACCTCGTAAATTACTCCGCACAGTTATTTTCGATAAGGCCAGGTAGCGCTTCGCAGTGACAAAAAATATAATCTTTTTTTGTTTTTTTTTTCTCATTTTAACGAGAACATTCCTCCATCTTCGCTGGTTTATAACATTGTAATATCTCCACACGATATTACTCTTTATTGTGCTTGAAGCAGAAGTACTGCCTAGAAACAGATGCTATAGCAACTATGGTTTTTCGCAAGATATTAAAGTTGCATGACATCGGAAGTTAGCAAGCCAGACCAATTATCGGTTCCCTACTTGAGAGTTCAGCTAACCCTTAGCCTTGGGTTCTTAATCAGCACACTCGAAAATTTGATCTGAGAGTACAGTGGTAACCAGCTCACGGTATAATCTGATTTCTTGGGTGTGCTTTGGTCTAATCTCGCATCTCGCCTACTTCAACTTAATGGTATAAACGTGATGTTGCCTTTATTGCTAAAATAATGAGCAGAAATGATGGCAGTTCGTTTTCTCTCCCGTCCATCGCAAAAATGGTATCCTGCTTTGTGGTGCACGTTGAGTACCTTCCCCCCCCCCTTTCTTTTCTTTTTTTTTTCAGCAGAAAGATGCAGTTTGAAGCAGCCAGTCTCTATACCGAATTCAATAGCATCCGCTGGAACCACTCATATTCAGAGGTAGTGAGGCAACCAAAAGTATTGTTAGTTACGAATACATTTTGAAAGATGCACTATTTACATGCAGCAGAAACGTACTCGTGTTCGTGGAAGTTATGCGTACGTGCAATGTAGCTAAGGCAGAAGACCAGCAAAGTGAAAGTAGAAAGTTTCCCATATACATCGAAGTAAAAGATGGGTAGGTATTGCGCTACAATGTCAGCCCAATAGGACAAAGCCTCAACACTTCCGAAATGTGATTTTTGCGTAACTGCAGCCAGCTTACAATAAAACCACTGGTATAACTATACGCGAAAGCATTAAAGTAATTTAGCAAAACCATTAAAGCGAAACAGTGCTGTACAGCAACGCGTAACGAAATAACGTTATTTTTTCGCTATCCTTTTTGCCTATCATACAAATATGATTGGGAGTGAGGGGGAGATGATATTCACTGTAGGGTTATTGCAAATTATTTTGTTTGCATCGCCATATATCACTGAAGCAAATAAACAAATTTCAGACCTCCCACAGGGGAGTGTCGTAAATCCTTAAGTGTCTTCATTTTGGCTAAGCTGACACGGTTGCAAGGAAGCGTGTGTTTATGGACGAATGTGCTAGAAGAGGGTGCCTCGATTACCCAGGCATCGGCCGAAAGCGTACCTATTAAAGAACCAAAAGCAGCTATATGCTCAGAAAAATTCAAGCACGTTGGCATATTATCCTTTTCTTCAATATTTCAGTTAGTGGCTACTGCAACATGTTTGGCTTTGACTCAAGTAGTGACACTGTACACGCTATAGATCTGTTCAACACAATTCGCACCAGTAGAAATACGATGAGATTCGGTAACACGGCCCACGTTTCTTATGGGCCTGTACCTCACTTTTCTTTTTTTTAGGCAGACAAGCCAATTTTCATGTACTTTCGTAAGAAATACGCCGCCATACTAGAAGTGTTCCTTCATTGAAATACAATCTGCCCATCGTTACATGCCGGCTTACTGTGAGAGGTGCTCCTTCAACGGAATGTTAGTGTATAGGTCTGGAATTCCGAGCGCCGACGCAGAAAAAAAAAGGCGCAGTGGACCTGTCATAGTCACCACAAATGTGACATCTAAGGCACCAAACCGGCGTTCTCTGAGCTCCCACGAAATGCCAACGCTGAAGTGACACCGGATATTGCAGTCACTGCTCGACGAAAGTATGTGACGTGGACAGCATTCTAGCACCAGTGGCCAAGTGAAACAAAGCTTATAGCTGGTTGTGTCTTCGCTCGCCGACAGTAATGGCACTGCAAACTGCATTGTGCAGCTGTCGACGTTATTATTTGCAGGTCTGTGCCTCTACGCAATGTGTGTGTTTGTGTCGCTTCACGTGTTATGTATGTATGTATGTATGTATGCATGTATGTATGTATGTATGTATGTATGTATGTATGTATGTATGTATGTATGTATGTATGTATGTATGCATGCATGCATGTATGTATGTATGTATGTATGTATGTATGTATGTATGTATGTATGTATGTATGTATGTATGTATGTATGTATGTACGCACGTATGTATGTATGTACGCACGTATGTACGCACGTATGTATGTATGTATGTATGTATGTATGTATGTATGTATGTATGTATGTATGTATGTATGTATGTATGTATGTATGTATGTATGTATGTATACAGCTAAACATCCGTATGCAACTCAAACGGGAAAAGCGATAGTCGTTGTCCATATGCAGGAGTGATGCAAATAACAAACACCTCGATATGAAATCACCATATGACCTCACCATGACGGCACTGTGACGTCTTATTAACGGGCCATCGTGATGACGACGTCATCGCTTGGTCAAAGGTTGGCCTCTTCAGAAAACACTGTAATACCGCGTTAGTGCAGAAAGCTTCGAATGCTTCCTAATTCCCTGCTTTGAATCGCCGAGGTAGTGCGAAATTAACTGAGAAAAAAAAGGCGATGCCTGTGGCTGTCGCTTTTGACTTGTCTCCGACAAATGCATAAGAGCAATTCCCTATTTATTTATTTATTTATTTATTTATTTATTTATTTGTTATGTATTTGTTCATTTATTAATTAGTGTATTTGTTTGTTATTTTACTTACTTAATTATGCGCGTTTCCTTTTCCGGCTTTCTTTATTAAATAGCGAGAAGCAAATTATTCCTGATATGGTTTTCCCTCTCAGGGCACGCTGGCCATTACCATCCGCCAAACAAGAAACTGGTCATCGGAAGGCCGCAAAGTTGGATAACGTATTGATCGCGAAAGGAAACGGTCACCGGGAAGTTGTGGGAGCTCCGTCCCGGCTCAGACTTCTCTGCCGCCTCGTGTTCTGTTTTGTTTTCACTCGTGTCGTTACCTTTCCTGTCGCCGCAAAAGTCGTTACTGGGTATATCTGATAAATGGCGTGGAGGGGGACCTCTTTGACCTCTCTGTGCGCGGCTATGCATTGCACGCATCGAAAAGGGCCGAGTAATGATCCCAAAAGTCACCACGTCATCCAATTAGAGGCTGCAAAGAGAAAATCTCAGCATATTTTTGTTCATTTTTTCCTGCTGCTTCTTACCTCACCTTTGACTCCTTTTCGCTTATGGTTGGACCAAAAAAGAACCGTATTAGACTGTGTCTGAACGAATATTGTAGTTCGTAATTTTTTAACGCTGTGCCTTTCTATTTTTAACCCTAATAATTGTAATATACTCTAATTACTTTACACTCTACAGTATTTTCTTAGGTGTCGCCCTAATTACGTCACCGAATTTGTGCGTTTTTTTACGTGGAGCCTGCCGCAAACGTAAACAGGAGTTTTTAGGGCGCATTCATTGGGCGTCTTTCGCCAATGTGAACAAAGGAAACGAAAAAAAAAACAAGAAGATTGATCTTTTTTTGTTCGAGAGGTTGGCAGCAATATTTTAGTTGCTTGTTTGTAAAATTACAAGTTATAAAATATCAGCGAAGTATGTCCACAGACGCTAGCGTTATATTCCTAAATAAGTAATTAAACGGCAGTAGTTTTTTTAGGGGCGAAGCTCCTCCTTATAGTGGCACCCGTTCGTCCCTCGTAGGTTGTAACAAGTATAACGGTTTGAACTCCAAGGTGGTGCCGGTGAGAGAATTCTTCTGTGCGTTGTTGAACATTAAAAAATAGTGCTCAATGTACATGTCAATGCCTGCTAATGGAGAATGAGAGACAGGAGCATTCGGCTTTTAGTTAACGCGCAGGCTGCGATCACCATGAGCAGCCATTGGCATGTACATTGAGCACTATCTGACAAGAAATGGTTGCTACGTTATACTCGCTGGGTGTAACCTCCTTAGCTTTAGAAACGTTTAGCGAGCGTTGAGCCGCAGTGCCATGAATACAATGAACTTGTATATACCATGAATGAACTCAAGGTGGTTAAAAATGGGAAGTAGATACGAAGCGCAAGCCGTAAGAAAGTAAAAGCCGAATTCTCCGCCTCTCATTTCCCATTAGCAGCCATTGGCATGTACATTGAGCACTATCTGGCTGAAAAAGTTTGCTACGTCATACTCGCTGGGCGTAACCTCCTTTGTTTTCGAAAGTTTTAGCGAGCGTTCGGCCGCAGTGCCATGAATACAGTGAACTAGTATATACCATGAACTCGAGGTGGTTAAAGGTGGGAAGTGGACCCGAAGAGCAAGCCGTAAAGAAGTGTGCGTGTGCCACCTCTCGTTTAATCCTTGGAATGTCCGCTGGATGGCGGTGCTTCTATATGGGGAATATATGATGAAAAGATGCGAGATGGTGGTACTAGGAGTGTTGAATAGATGGACGAACGGACACATAGACAGATGTGTCACAGAACGAGCGCTAAAAACGGGCACGCCGCCAAATTCTTGCGATAACGCGCCGGAGAGACACGGCGAGATTAACGAAAAAAAAGAAAAGAGAAAACAAGCATCCAAGGCTCCCCGGGCGCGCGACGCCTCTCCTCTCGGAAGCGTGGCTTCGCCGATGAACCTCCTCACCCAACAGCGGCGGCCGGGCAAGAGCTAGAAATTTCCAGAAAAAAAGGGGCGTGTATGCCGAGTTGAGTCATCTGTCGGGGACGGCCCCCGTACAGTCTCGCGCATTTCCCCAGCCTTCGCTGCGTATCGCGCCGACGAAATGACGAGAACTTTCCCGAATGTCGCGCGAAAGGTATTTAACCGAGCAGCCGAGACGAGAAAGCAGGAGGAGACGGAAGTGAGCGCCAGAGCGCGTAGGGATTCCGCCGTGTAGTCGGCGAAGGTTTTGGTCCGTAGGGACGAAGCCGTAGATGAAGAGGATTTCCACCTGAGGGGTGAAGGCTCGAGCTACAGGCGAGAGCGTGTGTTTACCGCTATTGAGCGAAGACGCGTGGCAACAGCTGCGTGTGTGAAGCCGACGTTTCCGGCGAAGAAGTTTGAAGCTTGGAGAGTGGCCAATTGAAGATGCGAGGTTTCCTGGAAGAGAAACTTCGGGACAGCGGAACGGCAACAACTCTGGACTTTGAGGGAGTGATTCTCGAAAGAGTATCATTCAGACTTTGGTTCCAAGGACTTGGACTGAATAGGCTTTCTAATCTCTTTAGTCTTTAAGGGTCTTGGTTGTTCAATGCATGCGACTGCATTGTAGTGTGTACTGTTGTCTGTGTCCGTTGTTCGAATGTGGCTAATTGTACTGTGTAGTGTGTTGATTGATTGGTGACATATTGTACTCAGCTATTGTGGAATGAGTATGTTTGTGTATTGTTTTTCTAATCTGCCATTACTGAGAATATAATTTTGTTTGTTTATCAACTCTCGGCTCTGACTTGTTCTTTGGGCCACAGCCGGCGTCTGCTGGCGCGCCAATAAGGACCACTTCTAAATTGTCCACGCTTTCGTGGTGCGGTTCGGGGAGCCGATATTTCGGCTCTTGGAATTAGCCCGGCGATCGCCCCCCTAATTAACGGGACCGGTGTAACAATTAATCTGACTTGTTCTTTGGGCCACAGCCGGCGTCTGCTGGCGCGCCAATAAGGACCACTCCTAAATTGTCCACGCTTTCGTGGTGCGGTTCGGGGGGCCGATATATCGGCTCTTAGAATTAGCCCGGCGATCGCCTCCCTAATAAACGGGACATGTGTGACAAGCTGCATGGATGGACGCATAAACGGACGCAGGGGCGGCTGCATGGACGAACGCAGGGACAGACGCATGAACAGACGCACGCACGGACGGGCTGATGGACGCATGGACGGTCACACTGACGGACGCATGGACGGACGCAAGCAAGAACGAATGGACGGACGAATTCTTCGCCCCACTCTCCCTCATTCACTCCGTGGATATGCTGACATTTTTTTATTTGATGCACATCACCTTGTTACTGTGATTTCATGACGATCTTGTCTAAGCTAATTATTAGTCGTCATAACTGCACAGACAAGATAAAATTTAGCCAACGTAAATGGTCATGTGGCGAAAGGCCAGCTAGTTAGCACAAAGCTTTAATGTTGAAGAAAATACTGCGCAAACTAGGAAAAAGTCTCGATGTGACCTGTCTTCATCCCGTCTTTGAGTTGTCTTTTCTTGCGTAAAATTAATAATAATATCGGGAAGGAGCGAGATCTAGGTTTGTAATATAGCGTCCACAGAGAATCGGCAGCTGAACAAGATGGCTGAGTTGCCTCTCGCGCAAGCGTCTAACGGGCAAGCATCTTCGTCCTCTTCGCAATGTGCTACACTTGCTCCTGTTGTTGGTGCACCGTAACATCACTTCCTCGTGGTGGAAGCGCCATCACGGCGCTTGGTACGGCGGCGACGAACTTGAGTCTGGAAACGTCGAAAAGGTTCGTCTGGAGTGAGGGGGTCGAAGAGGCGTTGTTTAGGGGTGTAATCTCGTAGTTAAGGTCACTGAGTTGTCGTAACACTTTGTAGGGGCTATGGTAGTGTGGTAGTAGCTTCTCTGATAAGCCGATTTGGCGGTTTGGTGTCCAGAAAAGTTCCAGAGACCCTGGCGGGAAGTGCACGCTTTGGTGGCGACTGTCGTAACGGTCTTTTAGATGCGGAGCATCTTATACTCGCGCCTTGTAGTGCGCCGTCCGCGTCGCCCGCGCCGTCCACACCGCTTCTCGAACATTCGACAGCTGACGCGCGCGCATGCGCCGTCGCGCCGTCGCCCACTCTTCCACCATCTGTGCATCCCTTCCTCCTCTACACACCGCGCGCGCTTCACTCCTCCACCATCTGTGCACCCTTCCTCCTCTACACACCGCGTTCGACATCTACAATTCTCCTGATTCTCCAGTGGACGCGCATGTGGCGTCGCGCTTCGAGAACATTCAACAGCTGACAGTGCATGCGCCGTCGTGCTGTATATATACTCAAGGTCGGCGCTCGCTCGCTCAGTTGCCGCTCGTCGGTTGGTTTGTACGGCGCGTCGACGTCCAAGGTCGCGGTGAAATGAATTCCAACAAATCCACAAACACAATGATCGACGTCCCTTCGACCAGCGCTGCCCTTTCGCATACGTGTGTACGTGTTCACTCATTTAACACCCCCTCCTACAACCACGTTAACCAATTTAGCCATCGACCCAAGTAAGTCGCAATTTAACACCCCATTTCACAACCACGTTAACCAATTTAGCCATCGACCCAAGTAAGTCGCACTTTAACACCCCGTTAACCAATTATATGGTCCGCATCCTCCTCAGTGTTCCCCCGAGGGAAGCTGCGGGCAATTTTTTGGTGCCCTTGCGACAAGCGCAGTCGATCATGGGCAAGCTGACGGGCTGCATGGGCTCGAGAAACGACATTGCTGGCGTACTCAGTAGACAAGGGCGCAGCCGAAGGAAGGAGCATGTCAAACGGTAACGCTGGATGTCGGCCATACAGCAAATAAAACGGAGAATAACTAGCTGTGTCGTGCCGTGAAGAGTTGTACGCAAAGGTGACAAAGGGGAGTGCTTTGTCCCAGTCACGGTGATTTGGTGAAACGTACATTGACAGCATCTGCGTCAGCGCTTGGTTCAGACTCTCGGTCAATTCGTTTGTCTGTGGATGATAAGCGGTGGTAAGCTTGTGCTCGGTAGAGCAGGCGCGGAGAATGTCATCCACAACGCGTGAAAAGAAGTTCCTCCCTCGATCAGTAAGCAGCTGCCGCGGAGCGCCGTGACGAAGAATGACTTCATACAAGAGAAAGTCCGCGACGTCAGTGGAACAGCTTGTCGGCAGTGCTTTAGTGATAGCGAAGCGTGTGGCGTAATCTGTGGCGACTGTAACCCATTTATTTCCGAAGGTGGACGTAGGAAACGGGCCCAACAGATCAAGGCCACGACGGAAGAATGATTCCGTCGGTATGTCAATGGGCTGTAGGAGGCCAGACGGTAGCACAAAGGGGCGCTTGTAGCGTTGGCAGTAGTCACAAGCAGTGACGTAGTGAGCCACAGAACGATACAGTCCGGGCCAGAAAAAGCAACGTCGCACACGATCGTAGGTACGAGAGACGCCTAGGTGACCGGTTGTAGGTACGTCGTGTAGTTGTTCGAGAACACTGGTACGCAGGTGATGAGGAAGCACGAGTAGTATTTCCGGCCCATCGGCGTTGAAGCTGCGATGGTACAGATTGTTGTCGTGCAGTTCGAAGAGGCGAACCGGAAGGTCTGTTGGAGCAGAGCTTAGACGCTGGATGATTGAGAGTATTTATGCGTCACGTCGTTGTTCGGTGGAGATATCACCCAAAGCCTGAATGGAGAGAACGCAGCGGTCGGACTCAAGGTCTGTCAAGTCGGGCGTTTCAATCGGATGACGTGACAAGCAGTCTGCATCTATGTGCAGGCGTCCCGACTTGTAGCGGACCACGAACGAGTATTCTTGCAGACGCAGCGCCCAGCGACCGAGACGTCCAGATGGGTCTTTTAGCGATGAGAACCGGCAGAGAGCGTGATGGTGCGTAACAACGAAAAAAGTTCGGTCATACAGGTAAGGCCTGAATTTCGCCACGGCCCACACTAAAGCTAGGCATTCACGCTCAGTGATGGAGAACTTCTCTTCGGCAGGTGAAAGAAGACGACTGGCGTAAGCAATCACGCGGTCTTTCCCGTGCTGTCATTGGCCGAGGACCACCCCAGTTCCATGGCCACTGGCATCGGTCTGAAGCTATGTAGGTGATGCAGGGTGGAAATGATGGGCCAGTATTGGTGGCGTAGTCAGCAGATAGATAAGAACATCTTTTTCAAAAGATCAGTAAGCGGTCGAGCGATGTCGGCGAAGTTGCGGACAAATCGACGAAAATAGGAACATAGCCCTACAAAACTTCGGACGTCCTAGGTTGAACGTGGTTCAGGAATTTTTGCACTGCTCGCACCTAGTCTTTGTCTGGTTCAACACCAGCGGCACTGACAAGGTGGCCGAGTATGGTTATTTGGCGACGTTTGAAACGGTGTTTTGCAGAATTGAGCTGGAGAGCGGCTCTTCAAATAACATCCTGAACGGCTCACAGACGTGTGATATGGCTGTCACAGTTAGGTGAAAAGACGACATCGTATGAGTAACATAAGCAGATGGACCACTTATATCCTCGGAGAAGGGATTCCATCACGCACTCGAAAGGTGCCGGTGCTTTACATAGTCCAAACGGCATGACTTTGAACTGGTAGAGGCCATCGAGCGTAATGAAAGCGGTTTTTTCGTGATCCATGCGGTCGGCGAAAATTTGCGAATAGCTAGACCGAAGGTCGACAGACAAAAAGTATTAGGCACCATGGAGGCAATTGAGGGCATCAATCCGAGGCAAAGTGTAGATGTCATTATGAGTGACTTCGTTTAAATGGCGATAGTCCCCGCAAAAGCGCCAGCTGCCATTCTTCTTCTCAACGAGCACGACTGGGGAGGCTCAGGGGCTGGATGATGGTTCTATGACGTCTTTCGTAATCATTTTGTTCACTTCATTCTGAATTACTTGACGTTCTTTGTGAGATACGCAATATGGACGCAGCCGTTTAGGACTGGCATCACCAGTGTTGATCAGGTGAGTAACTGCAGTTGTTTGGCCGATAAGGCGGTGGTCAATGTCGAAAATATCTCTATATAATGTTTGCAGACGACGGAGTCCGGCAGCTTGCACTGTATTGAGATCGGGAGCAATCATATTGTTAATGTCATAGGCAGGCAGAGTGTAATTGCGGCCAAGACAGGGGGATGTAGCAACAGTGTCCAAACCAGTAACGTTGCAGCTGTCAAGCGAAGATAGGGTGGCCAAAGACATGTCTTGCGGAATAACTTAAGTCAAGAGACTGACGTTGAGTATGGGTATAACCACTGTATTATCAGTGACGGCGACAACAGTGTGAGCAAGGGCGACGTCCCGGGCCATCAGTACGTCGACTATGGGATAAAAGTTGCTTAAGCCAAAACATATTGTAGCGATGTTGAAAGACTCGGGGGTATAATAAAACGTATTTATTAAAAGGGCGAAGCTGTGCCCCCAACTCAAGCTGACTGTGGTCGTAGACCTACGCTTCAGCCGAACATCAAAGATGTCCTTCAGCTTCCTTCTTCTTCCTCTCCATGAGAAATCCCGAACGCGTGGCGCACATCAGCCAGGTCCAGCTGGGTGCTCGTGCCATCATCGTCTTTGCGCAACACAAGACGGCGCGCATGTGCGTCCCTGTGCACACAGTGACCGGAGCGTCGTTTGAATGCATGCAAGATGTCGCGGCATAATTCCCCTCTTCATACGCATTGTCCCGATGCGTTAGGCAATGAACAGGTTCCTGGTAGGCGTCACTGGTTTCCCGATGACCTTTCATAGTAAGGTTTCATCCAGAGTACATGTAAAACCTCTGTAGGGTTGCGGCGTCTTGGGCTGCCGTGTACAGCGGATTTGACTTGGTACATTACATCGCTTACACGATGCAGGACTTCGTAAGGCCCTAAGTATCGGCTGAGAAGTTTTTAATAACGTCCACAGCGACGCACTGGGGTCCATACCCATACCCTGTCACCGGGCTGATAATGCTCTTGAGTACGAAGCTGATTGTAGCGGCAGGAGTCGATACGCTGTTGGCGACGCATTCTGTATCTCGCCACCTGTTGTGCTTCTTCGGCACTTTGCAAGACGTCGTCTAGGTCGGGTGGATTGCTGCTTTCATGATTCAGTGGTAACATGACATACAGAGGAGTGGTGAATGTTCGGCCGAATACAAGTGCGAATGGTGTCACTCGCGTTGTTTCTTGAACGGCTGTGTTATAAGCAAACGTGATGTAGGGCAATATTTCATCCCACAGTTCATGTTCATTGTCGACATACATTGAAAGCATATCAGTCAGAGTTCTGTTCAGGCACTCCATTAGGCCATTTATTTGAGGATGGCATGCTGTAGTTCTTCTCTGATTTGTATGGGTAATTCGCATCAGACATTTTATTAGGCCTGCAGTAAAAGCTGTGCCACCAGCTGTAATTACGACGCTGAGTGCACCATGCTTGAGGACTATGTTGTTGATGAAGAACTTCTCAACTTCAAGAGCTGTTTTACTGTACAGCGCGTCAGTCTCAGCGTAATGAGCGAGATAGTCGGTGGCTACGACAATCCACTTCTTCCCTGCAGTCGATGTCGGAAACGGGCCTAGGAGATCCATACCAAGTTGTCGGAAGGGGGCATCCGGTGGTTCTATTGACTGGAGGAGGCCTGCTGGTTTCACTGAAGGAGTTTTGCGTCTTTGACACTAACGGCAAGTTTTCACAAAGTGCTGAACTGATGCTAACAGCTTTGGCCAGTAGGATTTTTGATGAATGCTGGCGAGTGTACTGCTGACGCCCACATGTCCAGATGTTGGCTTATCAAGACATGCGTGCTGAATTTCGTGTCGTAAAGATGCAAGTACAACTAGTAAGAACTTGTCACCATTGGGCTCGATGTTCTTCTTGTAAAAGACCCATTCTAGAAGACAGAACCAAGGGAGCCCTCTGAATAAAGTGCGCGGGACTTTAACGTTGAGTTCTTGGAGACGCTGTATTAGCGGCAGCCAATTAGGGTTATTCTGTTGTTGTTGAGCGATTCATGATGCCTGGCTGATGCCTAGAAACGAAAAGTCTTCTTCCTCCGGCTCACTTGTGTCCACCAGTGCGCGTGTCAGGCAGTTGGCATCGCTGTGCTCTTTTCCAGATGTGTATACCACAGTAATATCGTACTCCTGTAGTCTAAGGTTCCATCTTGCTAGTCGACCAGAGGGATCCTTGAGCTTCGCCAGCCAACACAGGCAGTGGTGGTCATTGACTGCTCGGAATGGTATATCGCAGAGGTACGGTCGAAATTCGTTTATGGCCCAGATGACCACGAGACATTCTTTTTCGGTTGCAGAGTAGTTAGTCTCAGCTTTCGAAGGCTTGCGGCTTGCATACACCAGTACTTTTTCTTGGCCTCTTGGCCGCGGGCCTAGAATGGCTACGAGGCCGACGTTACTCGCATCAGTGTGAACTTCAATTTCGACAGTCTCATCGAAGTGGGCGAGAATTGGAGAGGCTTGCAGGCGTATTCTTAACTCATCAAATGCTTCCTGTTTATTTTCTCACAAAAGGGCACGTCGTATTTTGTTAGATTAGTAAGTGGTTCAGCAATGTTCGAAAAATTTTCCACAAATCGCCGATAGTACGCGCAGAAACCCAGGAAGCGACGTACTGACTTCTTGTCTCTGGGTTTCAGGAACTCCGCGATAACATCTGCCTTTTCGGGATCTGGATGAACGCCTTCAGAGCTGACGACGTGTCCGGGAAATCGTAGCTCTTCAAAACCGAAGTGGCATTTTTCTGGCTTGATGGTCAAGTCTGCTGAACGAATGACTTCTAAAACTGTGCGTGCGGAGTTGCTCTAAATTAGGGTCAAATGTAGCGGAAAATACTACAACGTCACCCAAGTACACTAAGCAAGACTGCGATTTCAGTCCCGCGAAGACATCGGTCCATCATGCCCAGAAATGTCACTGGAGATGTGCACAGGCCGAATGGAAGCGCTTTAAGTTCGTAGAGGCCGTCTGGGGTTATGACTGCCGTGTTTTCACGGGCGCGCTCATCCACCTCAATTCGCCAATATCCGCTCTTGAGATCAAGGGAGGAGAATTACTTTGCAGTTCGTAGTCGATCGAGTGTATCATTGATTCGTGACAAAGGGTAAACGTCCCGTTTGGTTACGCTGTTCAGTTTCCGATAGTCTACGCTGAATTGAAGGGTATTATCTTTCTTTTTAACAAGCGCTACAGGAGACGCCCATGGACTGCTGGAAGGCTCGATCACGTCATTTGAAAGCATCTCTTCTACTTGTTTCTTGATGACATCTCTTTCCTCTTGTGATACTCAATATGGGTACTGGCAAAGCTGTCTCGTGGCTTCTTCTGTTATAATCCTGTGTCTTGCAATAGCCGTGCGTCGCACCTTAGAGGAGGTTGAAAATCAATGAAAAAATTCTTTTATAAGGGTAAACAATCGTTTCTTTTGACAATCTGGGGGCCTATGGTTGACGTTAACTGATGTGTCGACGTTGCAGGTCTCTTCTGGAGTGGTAGGCGTTGTCGCTAAGCTACATAGTTCGGTCGCCATGCAGAACTCGCGGAAATAGGCGATAGCCATACCTTGCGCGCAGTGTTGACATTCATTCCCGAAATTCGTAAGGAGGACAACTGTGCGGCCATTCGTTAAGTGAACAAGTTTCTCCCCACGCGAATTCCTTTTTTTAAAATAGCCCTACATTTCCATTCGCTATTCCTTCGTGGCCACAAAATGCCTTAATTTCGACAAGCACCATTGCACTACACCGTGGTGGCACTGTGACGTCGTCATCAACAACGCGCAGAGCAGTGAGACATCACTTTTCAGATTCCTCCACCGGCATAGCTTGTTCGGCTGAAAACGTTGGACTGGCTCCACGCAGAATAATTATGGCTCCATTGTCTTGCAGAAACTTGATTCCTAATATAAGCTTCCTTGAATATTCCGGATATACGATGAAGTGAGCAACGTAAGTAACGACTCTTATTTCGAGCCTTGAGGTGCATCTGCCAAGCCGCGCAATAGTGTGACCACCTGCCATGCGTATCTGGGCCCGACTCTATTTCGTCACAACCTTTTTCAGTTTATTTGCCAATTTGTGACTTGTTACCGAATAATTAACGCCAGTGTCTAAAGGATTCAGCTCGTGTGCGTCTATTTTTAATCGCAAATGTGAAGTAATCTTCGCACTGCTGCGCTTATCCTCTGTTAACATAGCATCGTCACCTTGAAACCGTGGCGGAGGATCTTCGCAAATGTAGTTATCAGTGGCCTAACCTCCACAGGTCGTTTGCTTCACTTTTCCGGGTGTAGGCTTGTAGAACGGTGCCCAGGCCATGCGGAAGAAGCACGTTTGCTGGGTGATCATCAGTAACGCCTGGGCGACCGCTATCTCACCTGATGCTGGCGTGGAGTGAGTGGGCTCTTGCGCGTGGACAGGTACTCTTCAATTTCCGCTTGGCATTCACTGTTTCGAGGCCATGTTGCGTACAATGAAAAACCTCTTATGCTTGCCTATCGGTAAAAGCGGTACATATACAGGTGACCTGCTTTTCCGCAATGGAAACACAAAAGCCTGCGCTCATGGTCACGCCAGATGTCACTTTTCCGGGGCCTTTGATCCATGTAGCGAGCTGCACTACGGGCTTGTGGAAGGTAGGTAGCCATCGGTTCCAGTGGACGAGGTGCGCTGCGTACCGTCTATGGGCAAGGAGCGGCCATCGCAACTGCTGCATTGCTGTGCTCCGCGGGTTGTCTGAATATTTCAGAGTACGTTGGGGTGCATGGGATCGGCTGTGGCTCACACTCCGGCTCGCGTATGATCTGCCTCAATTCATCTCACACTACGTCGACGACAGACAGTGTTGCTGTAGTGTGAGGTGCTTGCAACTTGCTGAGCTCGTCCCTGATCACTGATCTGATGAGTTCTCGCAGGGCATCTATGTCACTTCACTGGCCTCCAGAGAAGGCATCGGCAGGTGCGCAGTTTATGTCCCGATTGTACTGTCGAGCCCACTGTTCAAGCGTTTTCTCGATGGCTGTCGCTTCCGTATGAAACTCCGCAACTGTTCTTGGTGGGTTGCGTACGAGAACAGTGAATAGCTTTTGCTTCACCGCACAGATGAGGTGGCGCAGCTTCTTATCTTAAGTCATATGGGAATCTGTGCGCTTGAACAGGCGGATCAAGTCCTCGATGTACATTACGACACTTTCGTTGGTGAGTTGGTTTCTTGTGTTAAGAGTAGCCTGCGCCTTTTCTTTGCAATAAGTGCTTGCATAAGTAGCCAGAGCTTGTCGCCGAAATGCATCCCAGGTACTGAAGGAGGTTTCGTGGTTCTGATACCACATCTTTGCAAAGTCCTCCAAAGCAAAGTATACGTGGCGGAGCTTCTCTATCTCCTGCCAACCATTCAAACTTGCCACTCTCTGAAAGTGGTTCAGCCAATCTTCTACGTCTTCGTACGAGTCGCCATGAAATACTGGTGGCTGGTTAGGCTGATTAATCACTTCGTGTGCCGGTGTTACCTGGCTTGCCATGGTGGTGGCGTCCATTAACTCAGTTCCCCTTGGCGTGAAGTGGAGTGGACTGAACTCTGCGGAGTCACCTCGAGGACGGCTAGTGGTCCTCTGATAGACAGGTGTCAGCTCCACAGGATCAACTCACTGGTGGTCGGGGCTACGCTGTCTTGCGTCCGTAGGGCTTCCATTCATTCCTCAGCAGCTCCACCAGAAATGTAGCGATGTTGAAGTACTCGCGGGTATAATAAAACGTGTTTACTAAAAGGGCGAACTTGTGCCCACAACTCAAAATGACTAAGGTCGTGGAGCTATTGGTCAGTTGAACATCAAAGATGTCTTTCAGCTGCCTCCTTTTTTCTTTCCACGAGAAATCCTGAGCGCGCGGTGCACATCAGCTGGGTCCAGCTGGGTGCTCGTGTCATCATAGTCTCTGAATGACACAAGACGGCACGCAAATGTGTCCCTGTGCGCGCGGTGATTGGCGCGTTGTTTGAATGCAGGCAAGTTGTCGCGGCACTATGAGTGTATCCCAATAAAAAATATTACAACATTTCCCACTAATCGGAACCATGTATAGATGCAAAGCACTGGGCGCTAACGCTTGCACTGCAGGCGGTTTTGACGGTTCCAGTAGGAAACACCGGTCCGTCACTGCGTGTATTACGCCTCTCCAGATTTCTTTCCTGCGTAACCCTGCGATGAGCGCCAGCCTCAACGTCACCGCCAGTGTAAGTGTTAGCGCCCGCTGCTTCACATATACACGTGGGTCTTTTTTGCAAGAAATGGCGTAATTTTTCAATTTATTTGGTCTCCCAAGCTACGCAATCACAAGTGAATGCACACTGCACGCACCTTGAGCCACATTTAAGTTTTCACGTGATGTTTCTTTTTGTTTTGCAAAATGGCGCCAACACTATAGCTTTCCACTAAAGACTACCTTCGCGTGAGACGAATGAGGCTTTCGCTTTAAGAATAGCTGTAAATGCTCGGAGTTCCTTTTATGGAAATGACTATGGCATCTTTATATCAATGTGTAGGCTCCGAAATCTGCAAGTTGCGTTGTCGTACACTCCCTAAAAGAAGAAATGAAGTTCAAGGCCCCTCCAAAGCAGTTTTCATCCCGTAAAATTTCTGCTTCCCTCTTTCTATTTCAAACTACGCGTGCAAGCACCACTACCGTTTTATTATATGACCGCAACTAACCGTTACCTTTCAATGCTTTTCCCCAGAATATTTTATTTCTCAGATTATTCTGCGAAGCTGTTTTGAAAGAAAAGGTAAGGGACAAAACAGTGGGCATTCAAAGGAACCAAACCCGCACTCCTTGAATTTGCTAAAAAGAGGAATAGTCACGTCAGCCAAAGAGAAAAAAAACAGTATAGCAAAACAATACCAATAAATCAACACAAAGACAATAAATAAAAGAAAAGCTACACTACAGATTTCAAATGATGTTGCATTGAGCCTACAAAACTGGCTGGTAAGGGATCTTTGTATAGAACAAAGGCGGCTTTCCGTAGCAATGACGGCGAGGTTGAAAGGATCCTACATTATACGCTTTTCTTTAAGGCGGTACGATAGGAACACTCAATAGAGCAAACCCCGTGGGCATTGGGAAGGAAGGACGATAGAATATGACCAGCTTGGAACAACAGTGGGCCAACTCAGATTGCCTGAAACAGTGAGTGTATGAACAAAACACTTCGTTCCGGAAAGTTTTCAGCTGTGTTTTTATAATGAGTACTTCTTGTGAACACAGCAAACTTTACGCTTTGAAAAGGGTCTATTTTGAATTTTTGAAGCGTCCTAATTCCTTAATGGGGCCCCGCACCACTTTTTGAGCATGGTAAGAAAAAGATGCTGATTGGTAGTAGAGGCTCCCGAAAACACGCGAGCCAAATATTATAGCACAGCACGCAGCCCGGAATTCAAAATAAATTATCAAAGTCGGCTGCAATTCTCTTATCTCGACGAATCACGAAATATGCCGGAAAATCCCTGGTAGCAAGCTCATCTGTCAGCGATTGGCTGATTTGAACACGGCGTTCTCGCTCGTTTCCAAGAGTACCGCGGGAGGCCGCTACTTGCCCACGCGTGTGCGTGAGATCACACTGACAAAGCCGCATATTCGAATAAAAAGAAAAGAAGTGCTCAAGGTCACAAGGCGGGCATGACATTTTCCTGTAGCCCTGACATTCCTCCCTGTTTAGCTTCCAGCGCTTTACGAGAATCGGGGTTGTGTTTTTGAACTTTTTGTCAATGCGATTCAACATTAGGCTAAGAGCATGTTGGCTTTTCTAACCATTAATTTCGTCTAATGGCCATATAGCCGTTGCATCTGTTGGTGTTGTGTCATCGAGAAGCTGCTATTCCGAGAGAATAGCTGCTGTTTCAAATTTCTCTTCCCAGAAAGTCAGCCTTCGTATCTACTCGTTTTTGTCCCATTCAAACATTTTCTACGCTTTTCGTGGCATCCAGGATCATTCATATACCACCTTCATATAAGAAGTCAGGCTTTTGTTCAAAAGATATAATATTCGTGTAAAGCGCATTTCTTTGAGTGTGGAGCCTGTTTTGTGGTTCGTCAATTTCATGCGCCTAAAGCGCTCAATATGGACAAGCGATGCTCAAAAACGGTTTCAAATGAACGAAAGAAGCGTAAAACGACATATTTATTAAAAGTATAAAGATTTATTCACATTACCTAACCTAATATTGCTAAAAGCTTTCGAAACACGACAAAGGTCTCCACCATCTCGCTTGTTGAGCGAATGCCCCTGCGTCCCACACACGTTGGTGCTGCGTCACTACAAGAGTACATTTGATTGAGAAAACAACTTGACGCACCTCGCAGCAGACTACGTGTATTCAAACTGTCGTAACAGGCAGCAAGTTCTTAATGCACAGTAAAAAAGTTGCGCACAAGTCTCTCGCCCAGTTTTTGAATATGCCTCTCAAAGTACAACTCATGCTCAGGAAACCCCCTATGTTTAGCTCAAACAATGTTGCCCTCGATGCTTCGGTGAACGGAGCGGTGGTAACTTTGCGAATAGGACCCACTGGGTGTCCATGCGACGGACTTTCACAAGTTTGAGAATCGGGCAGCTGCCAAACGTTTTTTGAATCATGTTCTGTTCTTAAATATGTTATTCTTCATGCAGTACTTAGCAAATGCGCCGGAACCTCTACCTGCTTTGTGCTTTTCTAACGACTGTCGTAACTTGCTACGCAATTGAACAGGAAAGCAAAAATTTACTAGTAGAAAAGTTAGAAATTGAAACGAAAGATGCCGCACAAATTCAGTACTTTAAGAAGAATGTTCCAGTATTTATTTTAACACCTATAGTGGCTACCTAATAAGCTATTGTATAATACGCCTTTTGTTCATATTTAAACCTTTTCATATTGTTCATTCAATTTAATATCTGAGTGTTGCGAAGACATGTGATGGGAAATTTCAAGTTCCGTTCGAAGGTACGAAATATCAGATATGGCAGTTTTCTAAACGGTAAGTGCCTGGTAGATTTCTGAAAAGTACGAACAACCTTCCAGTCTTTAAAGATGAAAAAAATATCTTCAAATGTGAAGTCAAGAATCAATTGGCATATTGAACATTTTGTTGATTCTCATGCCAGTTGTTTTTTTCTAGATGCGCTTTCTGCTCCGCACAGTTGAACGCAAAGATAGTGCTGGAAGTGTTAATCAAATCTAGAGAAGCCAGAATTTCAAACCCACTACTACAGCATATTTCTGCAGTTATTGTTTATAACGATCAGTATTTTTTGAGAAAAGCGTATCTGTAGCATTTATAGCGAAGAAGGACATCGTGAATTCTCATATAAGCACCTGCCATCTAAGCACATCAATTCTTTAGAGCATGACGTGTCTGGTCATTGTATTTTTGTGGATTGCGGAAATGTTAGGAGTTATACATCTTACAGGCAAAACTTTGTAGCCTAACCTAAATTCCCATTTTGAATCTTCAATATGTAAAGTAAACAGAGGAAAAATAGTAGATTGATGATGTGTATGAATTATCTCACCGCGATAAATTTAAGGCATAATAGGTCGTATAGGTATTTTAACTGATTGATTTATATGTGGGGTTTACCGTCCCAAAACCTCCATATGATTATGAGAGACGCCGTAGTGGAGGGCTCCGGAAATTTAGACCACCAGGGGTTCTTTAACAGGCTTCGAAATCTGAGCAAACGGGCCTACACCATTTCCGCCTCCATCGGAAATGCAGCCGCCGCAGCCGGGATTTGATCCCACGACCTGCGGGTCAGCAGCCGAGTACCTTAGCCACTAGACCACCGCGGCGGGGCTTATAAGTATTTTAAAATAAAATACAGTTACTCCAAAAAATTATGGCCTTTGGTATACGAGCACTATACCATCACGCGCAAAAGTACCATAATCCGGGTTTTAGATGCTTTTTTTCAGCACATACAATTATCTACTTGACCAAGGAGATTCCAACACCAGCCTTCAGTGAAATGACGGGAAATAATGAAATTACTCAGCCCTTTCATCTAAGATTGAACCTATTCCTATTCCTAAGAAGACGTCAGATAGAGCACAGACATTTACTGTGAGGATATCACAGTCGGGGACGAATGCCAGCATGGTTTTATTAAACAAGATTAACCCAGACACTTATGCCAGTGGCTCATACAGGGGGAGTCAATACAACGACTTGGCTATCCCAAACAATTTGATAGTATTGCTCCCTTGTTACAAGGCATGGACAAAATTGATCAGGACAACAGCTTATCTGCTCTAAAAAATTGGCCCGTATCTGCATGTTAATCTGCAAATGTCATCGAAAGACGATAGTCTTGAGTGTTGAAAGAGGGAACAAAACATTTATTTGATGTTCTGCGCAAGAAAATCAGTCAATGGTATTCTGAAGGCGCTGCGTTAGAGTGCCTCGAGCGTGCAGAGGAGGCGAGCGAGCGCATCAGGTCACGTCACACGTGAGACAAGAGCGCCATCTTGCAGTTTTCTTGAAAAACAAAGTGCGTGGCTCTGAGACGGGTGTGCGTGCCCGTCTCAGAGGTGATAAGGTGTAGAACGCAACGTGACGGGTAGGCGCCACCACCGTCTCATCTTAGCAAAGCGTTGGAAACACTCGCCTCTTCGTGCAAGCATTGCATGGTCAGCGCAGCGTGAAAAGTGCTAGGGTCCTTAAAATTACTTATGTATGTCTTTTCTAGTAAAAGACGCACATGCAGAATATATACGTTTTGTTATGGTGCCCCAGACAAGCGCAATAATTGCTTTTTACTTGACACTTGCACAAGTATGAACACTAAACCTTGAACAACATTGGTGGGTGCTGCGGATGGGGTCAGCTGTTTCAAGCACCCGGTGCCGTTAAGAGTAGACAAACAGACAAATGTAGACACAGACAGACCAAAATTTTTGCGTGGGAGGTCCCCAAAAAACACTATCGTCTTTATTAACCCCGATATCGAGGCTACACTGTGAGCTATCCAGTGGGCCCAAGATGCGGCCGTCGGGCTTCGCCTGACTGTCCCAACGCAGATGTAGTCTGTGCTCTGAGTTGTCGAACCTTAGCGCTTCGAGTAATGTTTTGCATGCATTCTTCCATATACTGTAGCTCCACAGTGTAAAATTTCTCGAATACATTACTTTGGTCAAAAGTTACCATATGGTGGTACCACATGACATCAAGAAATATGTATGTTTAAGCTCTCCTACCATTTTTCTTCCTTATTCGAGAAAAAGTTATCATTGTTATGACGCGAACAGAACAAATGATCGTTGTCAATTTATTTTTGTTTTGGAAAAACAAAAACAAAATGACAACATGACAATGATGCGCTAAACATTCACTTTTAAGATCTAGTTACAAAAATCGCTGTCTATGTAGTACCAGCAAACAGTAACACAGAATACACGAAGTTTTCTACCACCACACTAATTGCGTACAGTCCCTACCTACATGAAAGGAGAAACACAAATTTAACGTTACATGTCCAAACCGACAAAACTTTCGCCGACTACACGGCGGAATCCCTACGCGCTCTGGCGCAAACTTCCGTCTTCTCCTGCTTTGTCCCTACGGACAAAACCTTCGCCGACTAAACGGCGGAATACCTACGTGCTCTGGCGCTAACTTCCGTCTACTCCTGTTCTCTCGTCTCGACCGCTCGATTAAATACCTTACGCGCGACATTCCACAAAGTTCTCGTCATTTCGTCGGCGCGATACGCAGCGAAGGCTGGGGAGAGGCGCGAGACTGTACGGGGGCAGTCCCCGACAGATGACTCAACCCGGCATACACGCCCCTTTCCTTCTGGAAATTTCTAGGGCTTGCTCGGCCGCCGATGTGGGGTGAGGAGGTTCGTCGGCGAAGCCGCGCTTCCGAGGGGAGAGCGTCGCGCGCCCGGGGAGCCTTTAGATGTTTGTTTTCTTTTTTTTTTGACCTCGCGGCCTCTCTCTAGCGCGTTATCGCAAGAAGTTGGCGGCGCGCCCATTTTGAGCGCTCGTTCTGTGACACATGTCACTTGGTGTCGGTCGAAGCCCGTCATCGGCTGATGTAGATACGAAGCATTCAAAACGTCTGCTAGAGGGCAGGCGAACGCGATGGCGGTGTCACGAAACAGGTGCCGGTATTGGTTACTGAAATTAGTCGCAAGTAGGGCAGAGTGTCCATCATAAATCGTGACGAGGCTGCGTGCAGTGCAGACACCAAGCGCGTACAAAAGAGCCAAGTTGCCTTCGGCGACAACCTCACTATCCCGTAACTTTTCAGACACCGCATCAACTAGGACGCTTGAACGCGGAGGGACGTGATGATGTCTGCAGAAACGTGAAACGTGCTGTGGCGGATGTCATCCAGTTTGTAGGAGGATCCAGCTGTTGAAAGCGTCACGGTACGCTTTTGAAAGTCGACAATAGCACCGTGCTCCCGCAGAAAGTCGACTCCCAGGATTAGGTTTCGGGAACAGTCATGAATTCGAGGCAGCTGGCGAGAAGCATACGTCATCGAATGCTCTATGACAGAGCACATGCCTAGTAAGGTGACTACGTGCCCCCGGCAGTACAAATTTGTGCTTCGTACCAAGGCGTAACAACATTCTTTATGTGCGCTGCTAGTTTTCCGCTCATGATCGAGTAGTCAGCACCTGTGTCCAATAATGCACTAACGTCGTGGTGACCGTCGACTACCACTTGTGTATCCGAAGAAAATCTGCTTCTGGCTATCGTCGCTGTCGTCGTGGAATCGCTCTGTGTCCATGCTTGCGTCGGTGGGAGGCCTTGCTTGTGTCGAGCGTCAGCGGCATTGCTCCCGAAGGTCGCTGTCGTTAGTTTTCCCGCCTAGGGCTTGGCGAGCGCGCCGGCGCCGCCCCTGAGAGGCCCCAGAATTTTGGATATTACCTTGGGGATGGGGACCGTGACTGCCACCACAGTGGCACGCGCTGCTGTGAAACGTAATCTTCAATAGCTCTCGGTCTTTCGCCGAATCTCGGCCGTGGCGAGTCAACGGCAAAACCCTGTAGTCCGAGGCGACAATCAGAAAATTCCCGGTACACATGTCCAGCTTCACCACAGTGATAACACAGTGGTCGTCTGTCTGGTGTGCGCCATACGTCAGATTTTCTGGGAAGTGGCTGTCGATTTTCCAAGTGCTGAATTGTCCGTAGCGAAGGAAGGGCATACCGAGGCATAGGATTAATTAAGCGCGGTGCAGCGGGAAGATACCGACTGACAGTTTCTCCGTATGATCCACGATGTTACTCCGTCGGGACAGGCGGGGCATAACTGGAAGGCGGCACTTGGAGAGTCTGTTGTACTTTGTTTCTGACGAGGCTGCAAATAGACCCTTCACTAGGTTGGGACTGGCAATGAATCTTTTGTAGCTCGTCGCGCACCACCGATCGCATGAGGTCGCGGAGAGATTCGATGTTGATGCTGCTTCCTGCGCCTCCGATCTGACTTATTGATGAAGCGGCACTCACTTGCCGGTCGTCCACAGTAGAGCGCTGCGGCAGCACTTGTTCCATAGTTGTGGCTTCGGTCAAAAAATCCACCACGACCTTTGGAGGACAGCGAACGAGGCTACCGAAAAGCTGGTTATTCACTCCTCGCCTTAAATGACGGACCTTCTTCTGCCATGTCGGGGTCGGCTCGATGAAAGAGGCCCGTCATGCCCTCGACGTACATCATGACACTTTCATTCGACATTTGGAGGCGCGACTGACTCGGCGATCGGGATTGGCCCAACTTGCCAGCAAGTGTCGACGAAAGTCGCTCCACGAGGAAAATGGACTCACAGTTTTAGTACCAAGTACGAGCGCCGACCTCCAAGCTGAAATACATGTTCCTAATCTTGTCGAGGTCAGTCCAACCATTGTAATCAGAGACCCGTTCGAACTGAGCCAGCCAGTCTTCGACATCCTCCAAGATGGAACCGTAGAACACCTTCGGCACACGTGGCTTCCACAGCGTATGAGGCGTGGCTGCAGCGCCTTGCAGTGCGTTGTAAGCTGCAGCACCTTCCCTACCGTTCGGGGGTGTGACATGTCATGTCGGGAAGAGGTCCATGGTCAGGAGGTACTCCTCAGAGTCTTCGGCTCGAGCGGTGAACAGGTGTTATCACTGCAAGAACAGGGCTACCTGGAGGCATCTGGAACATCGGCTGGGTGTAACCCAACAGCTCCGCCAGTTGTCACGTGGTACAAAAGGCCTTCAACTCGGAAGAACAGAGCCGCCGGGGAGACGCACCAAAAGCTGGCAAAATGGCAGCTTCAATAATCAACAACAACTAGCCAAAGCACGCGCTGCCCCAGAACATCTTCTATACTAGCGGGTGGCCATGGTTTGTGCTCGCCCTTACTGGTGGCCAAGTGGCAATATGAATAAAATTAGATGCATCTTGATAAAATGTAACTTGTACTTAAGGATTTCAATCAAGCCGTGTGTTCCAGGGTATAAGATTCCGTTAAATTTGGGCTCTTTTTTCAATTCAACGTAATCGATCGCCAAAGCACGTCCCAGAATCAGCAATGTATGTGTCACAAAGTACGTGATACATTGCGAACGAGATAATGGCACTCGTAAAATAATACCACAAGAGCTAGCACTCTTCTTTTACCCTGCTGGCAATTTGATTGCGATCGTTGTGTTCTCGCTCCACCGTATAGCGCAATTCATTGTAGGTGGGCGCGCGCAGGAAGCACCCCTTGTCCGGTATAAATTCCCAAGAAGTACAATTGCGCACAGCGATGGTTATAAAATGAGTCGCCAAGTTATTTACAAACGTCTACACTCAATCGCCGAGCGAGGGATTATTTCTATCGAGGCTGTCCTTGCAGAGTGACCATGTGTACCAACTCACACTTCTAACACCCTATAACGTTACACGATAGGTCTGAAAAGGTGTTCAACGCATCCTAACGTGTGCTTCTCATTTAGGGCTTGTTTATGTTTCTTTTCTCACTACTTTTTTTTAAGCGTAAGCGTTTTTATGCGTCGCAACAGCATTTGCCAATAAAAGTTCTCAGGCCTTCCAAAACAGATCGGTTAGGAAACCCGGAACTATATGTTAAGGGGAGTAGAATTCTGCAACATCAATTCCTCTGATCGTGATAAATCAGTATTGTTCAATGAAACTAGTTAGGTTCACGTTTAGTAAAGAAGCAGAGCTTGGCTTAGCAGTATTTTTGTCTTTATTAGACGACATGCGTAATTATGACGTTATTCTTCTACAGTGCAGTATCTACAGAAGCTTACCTTGCACAGGGGTCAATTGGCTATGGTGCTTGACGGCAAACGAGAATGTCGCGGGATATTATCCCTACACCAGCGGCCACATTTTCATGGAGGCAAAAACGACTCAGGCCATTCAGGTGCAGGTTAACGAACATAAGATGGTCGAAATATGGAGAGTGTTCCACTACAACGTCCCTCTTAATGAAGTCGTAGTTCTACGAAAATAAAGCACACCAGACGAATTCGGCATGAGACGTGAGTAGGCAAAACAGAATGAAGAGAAACACTATACTGTATCAATGCAAGCGGCAAACGACAGACAGATACGACCCGTGGGCGTGACTTGGTTCGGCATCACGAACGAGCTTCACATTCAGGACGAATGGCCTGCAGCCAACGCGCCTGAAGCGTCAGAAACACTTAGCGATGCCCTCATTGAACGTGATCGGGGAACAGAGGACCAGATAGTCACACGCATGAATGCGGCTGCACTGAAAGAAAGAGATATCGATGAGGCAACGAAACAGCTGGTGGCTACACCATCAGCGGGATACGCGAAATACGGCTCTGTGTAGTTTTTCGTGTCTCAACTGTTCCTAATGAAAGGTGAGGGTGAGAGAAGACGCAAATGTAAGCTCAACAACAACAACAACAAAAACAAGATGTAGGACGGTTAGTACACATATAAATTCAGATTACCTTTCGAAGAGTGCGAATAATACAAGGCGCAGAAAACACGAAGAAAGTAAACCATGTGAAAACAATGCATTATGATAGGGCTAGTCGAAGCCACAAAAAATTGCCGCATATGAAAAACATAAGTGAGCAAGGACAAATATCTCTACATGTTTTCTTACCAGATTTCCCAAAAGAGAGCACATCAGTGTGATCATTATATTGAAATATCGGCTTCGTAAAGAAACATTCTCTACAAATAGAAGCCGGAAAACTTGTGCCCGGAACTGTCTACTTTTGAACTAAGAAAGTGTGTACATTGTACGCATGCAATGTCCTTCTGAATAAGTGTTGCGCCTGAAAACACGGAGATGTGCCCAACAGTATTGTCCCTATTTTGGTGTATTGCTGCGAGAATGGTGTGTTTGTGACTTATATAAATAGTAGCAGGGTTCATGCGTAATGCAGGGTGGCTCACCCCAAAGTGGTGCGTTCTATGGTGCGTTCTTATGGTCTATGGTGCGTTGTGGTTGGTGTTATGGTTCTATGGTGCGTTCTATGGTGCGTTCTAAATGGTGCGTTCTTATGTCGTATTAACCACCTCAATTTACATATCTTCATGGTCTTCCAGACAACAAACTGCAATAACAGGATAGCTTCATTATAGCATATAAATGCACACATCACATTGAATCGAATTACTTCAGTTATAGTTGTATTGCGCCTGAAGAGCAAAAAAAAAACAAGCCTCATAGCTATGGGGAGAGAGGATAGAAACATGTTAATTGAGAGAGACGTAATGTAAAATGAAGCAGGACATTTCGATAATTTTATTGCTCCGAATAAACAATCGAATGAATAGTACTTGCGAGCCCGCCATGCTATATTACACAGCCTGCGTTCTTACAAGACAAAAATTTCATGCTTCTATAATCACCCGGGCTCTTGCGAAGCGAGGAAGAACCTTTTGTATACAAGTCTGCGTGTGTGGCACCATAGAATGAAATATTGCCGTTTTCACATGCATCTGCTTAGCAAAAGCGATGCAAACACGCAAAAAAATCTAAAGTAATTTAACGAACAAGGAAAATGCTGGGCGGGTGCCCTATCAATAAGAATAAATGATGCACGACAGAACAGTTTCTGCGGGCGTTGAGGCGGGGAAGTTATTTACGCGCGGGGCGTAATAGCCTCGCTGCCTCGGCATCAATAATCTACCTCATAGCGATACGCGAAGGTGTGAAGTAGAATCACGCGGACACACATACAGAGCACTGGTCGTTTGCAACAACTAAGCGAAGCGACTGAACAGTTTTATTAGTTTTTTTTTTCATCAGTGGGCGTCTTTGGTCTTGTATCTGCGTTTTTCGGGCGTGTCGTGGTGTGTTACGGTGACATGAAGCAACATTTATCAACTGCGTCACCGATAAAGAGCGAGTGTGGAGACGCAATGTTTTATCGATGTTTATGAGCGGTCAAAACGGCTTTCACTAAACTTTTTATGTCGCTTTTTTGTGATCTATTGTCGGTGCATTTCAGGTGCCGGGCATCCGAATTCCTTGACGTTCACCCTCCCTTTTTATTTATAGCATGCGGACTATATTCTTATTTACCAGTATTTCCTCATCTAAAATTTTACTTTTTAGTTTTAACCATGGATATCAAATTTCTAAACGATAGATTGCTCGTCCCGTGGCGATTGTTTTAAGCTTGAAGCTCTAAAAGCCTCATACTGCATGAAAGCTGGCACAGGTTTCTTGTCAATATTGACCTAATATTACGGAACTGTCATCCTTGCATATTTCATTGGGTCTATAAAGATATTAAAAAATACCACCGCTGATTTCTCTGTCATAGGGATAGACAAAACCTGAAAGCGACGTGCGTCCCCACAAAGGTTGTTAAGTGTTTAATGTGCATTGTTTCACTGCAAGGGCAAAAGTTTGAGTACAATAGCAACAAAATGTAATATTTATACCGGATAAGGTGAGCACACAAACATGGACACAAGCATGAAGGAGAGAAAGAAAGAATATTTAGAAAAGCGGGAAGGTTAACCAGGGCTGAGCCCCTGTGGGCTACCTTGCACTTGGGAAGGAAACAGGGGGAAGAAAGGTTTTGGAGGAGCAAAAAATATTTACCGACTGGGTGACGCGTTTCACGTTTTACAACACAAATTATGAAACAAACCTGTGTCTGTCTTTGAGGAAACGCCACAGCGCTTTCGTTGCCTTTTAGAACTGGGATGGGCAGCGCCATGGTCCTAATACCTTCTCGACGGTGAAACACTTCCGTCCACTTGATTTCGAACAATGCGGAGGTGAAACCTGTATGTCATGCGGTCACCACTAATGTCATGCGAAGAACGGAAAGTAGCTTGAAATTTGCAGCTCATTTTTCTGGCGCAAAGTTAAAAAAGAGAACAAAAGACAACCACGAGATAACAGCTGTGACGACTCGACACTGCTCAAACACGAAGAAGGACGCGTGATACGAGTGCACAAGTGTATAGATGGTGAGCGCGAACGTCATCGTCAACGGTGAGTGACGTCATCTGCTGGTGGTGGCGCGTGTGCGCCACCACCAGAAGAGGACGTCACTATTATCACTCTTAACACTAACGCGCCAAGGATGACAAGGTGCCTTTGACGAGGAAAGATCCTCCTATCGAAACGTCATCCAGCTTGTCTGAGGCACTTCTGCAGTTCAACCTGACTATCCCACTACGTGTTTCCTACTCTCGGCTCCTATATAAATTTTGGACTTCCTGGTTAGCAGCCCAGCACTGTAACCATTGTATCCCAGACGCGAGGAACGTATGTCATGTTGCAACTGAATAAAATGCTAAACAAGTGTGTTTTATAGAATATGCTACGCAGCGGCACAAATGACTTCTCGCTTAAGGTTATATTTTCTGAAAGCATGCCATCGCAAACAAAATATAACGCACAAACTATCATTACTGAGACGCATTCGCTCTTGGACGAACTGGCCATGCGATGAATTTGCCATCACAAAAGCTTTTGAAAGGCGCATCAGGCATCAAATGAGTGACTTTAGAACGCGAAGCAAAAAAAACATGAAGTACCGCTTACCGCTCGTACTCTCCGAGTGGCATGAACCATGGTGTTGGCCGAGCACTCTATCACGCTACTGCAAGCTCGCTTATGTCTCCCGGCAATTACGAAACCAACACGCTCACAGTACGGGATACTGAAATTCCGTCATTAATTTTCGTTAACGATAACCGTGAACATTCGCGTCACATGGACAACAACCGCCGATGAAGTTTAGTAATTAGGAAACTTCGAAGACCAGACAATGCGTCAAGATGGCTAAGACGGTGACCGGTAGCAGCAGTGTGGATAGCTGGGCTTCAGCTTCTTCGCACGCACGCTTCTCCTCTCCCAGTAGTTTGTTTTTTTTGTTTCTTTCGCCTACGCATGCGTTGCAAGGTTCCGTTCTCATATTTCTTTCTTGAGGGCATCACCTGTTTAGGGGCCATTTAAAGAACAACATGTTCATTTTTAAAGCAAACACATAAAAAAAATCTGGGTTAGCAGCGTTGCCACTTTTTTGTTTTTAGCAAAAAAAGCAGCGTCTACCGTGAACGAAAAGTCCAGATAGATGAAAATCAGGACAGGAGCAAGAGGTGGGTTTCCACTTAGCATTTTGTAATGGCACACCCCAACAAATATTTATTAGAAATGAGCATTATATTTCTTACGCGTTGCGTAGGAGGGTTCAGATTGGTGTGATAAGTGTGTCATGTCCACTATACTATAGCGCTCGGTCCCTACAAGCCCATCCACGTGTTTGCACAGCTCGATACACTACTGCCGCCGGCAGACTTGCTTTGGATAACTTGGCTAAATAACGAGCATAGCTAAGGCCTCAGAATATGGGAGTGCACGGGGATTCCGGAATGTGAAGACACCGAAACACAACTGGTCTTCGCTTTCCGCTCACAAATACAGGTGTCAGAAGTTCTCGCCGCACACAAACGGCCAAGAAAACACGCAGGTGTGACGTTCGGGAGTACTGGAAGTATTTCAGAGTGAGTGAACACAATTCCGTGCATTTACAATCCCAATTTACTTAAGCATGTCACCCCGCCGTGGTGGTCTAGTGGCTAAGGTACGAGTGACTGCTGACCCGGCAGGTTGTGGGATCGAATCGCGGCTGAATTTTAGATGGAGGCGAAAATGTGGTAGGCCCGTGTGCTCAGACTTGGGTGCACGTTAAAGAACCTCAGGTGGTCGAAATTTCCGGAGCCCTGCACTACGGCGTCTCTCATAATCGCGTGGTGCTTTTGAGCCGTTAAACCCCTATATAAACCAATACTTAAGCATGCCAATAGCTGTTGTCGCGTCAAGTTGTGGAAGCATCTTTGGTCGTCACATTATTGAGAACCATGACCACTACGTGAACTCTGACACACGCTGTGGCTGATCCCCAACGGCATTCCGCGTCACGCAGTGCTCCAGAAAACTATTCCTTCCCTTCCCTGTCACCTTATGTCCGTGCCGCACCAGAATGTGGCGCGATGCCCTCAGCATGCGACAGGCCTCTCGAGCGCCTCCTGGCCTCGATTCAACGGGTCCGTGTTATCAGGAACAAAGATTGGGGCTGTCTCTCACCAGCTTATGCTGTGTAGTGTATAATTCTAAAAAAAATACTTTCTCTCGATCGAGCAACATTAGGAGACAGAGGACTGGGTCGACGTATCTTTACAGCTGCTCTATTTTACAGATGTGTATGATGAAGGTCTGAAACTAGCTCTCATATTGTAAATGAGGAAAATGCTCTCCAAATTATCTCGTCAAGTACAGTAGTAAAACAGACACTTCAGACACTTTTGCTATAACATGCAAGTAGGAGGGAACAGGCTATGCACGACCCCTGGCAAAACATAATAAAGCGCTTCTCTCTAGAGGAAGTACATTTTATTTCTGGGAGAGCTGTTGCTTAAGCTGTTGCTCTAGGACTTCCAGTTTTAGACTGTACTAAATATTTTAGAGTGTTTTTAGAATGTAAAGTTGCATTTGATTAGCAGAGATTAACTCAGGTGCCTACTGAAATTCAACCATAGAGGTACAGCAAAACAAATGTCCAGAAACTTTATGCGCAGCTTAGGAAGCACGGTACGAAATATATTACCAAGCAAGTTAGGTGGACACTCGGTGCTAACTAGATTAGGATTGATTTACCAGCGCAAAAAAACAAACGTTCAGGGTGTACACACACACACACACACACACACACACACACACACACACACACACACAAACACGCGCGCACACACGCACAAACATGCGCGCACACACGCACACGCACACAGCGCTGAAGTCACAACTGATTTATGAAAGAGTAATAGCTGAGCGGCTCGGTGGGCCCAGGGAGCCAGTGGAACGGAAACGGCGCATGCGCGCCATGCTGAGCGTGCCAGCTAATTTGCGGAGCGAGCTGCTCGCCCGCTGATTTCGTCCCCTCAGGGGAGCGTGGGCAGCAGACCAGCGTGTAAGCGCTGTGCAGGCAAAGCTTGTGCTCGATTGGCAGCATCTTCAACCGTGTTGGACAGGTGGTGCACCAATGCGCTCCGCTGTCTCTGCTGAGACAATCAGAGCATTCGCTCAGCTATTATTATTTATTTTGTCTTACGAAACGCTCAGCCCTGTGCTCCTCCGCTGCACCACTGGCCCCCTCAGCCGCTCAGCTGTTACTATTTTTTTGTAACGCAGGGCCTTTTAGTGGGCACGCGTCCGAACAACAGAGATAGAGCAAGATGAAAATAATGAATGAAAACCACGTGACAACAGCTTGTGAGAAGGACAATCAACCGAAGGTAACCACGCAGTCCTAAATTTTTCGACACAAAGAACCCCCTCACCCTCTATAAGAAAGAAGTGAAAAATATATAATTGATCCTAAAACCAACCGGGGCAAGCAAGTTAAAGCCAGAGAAGCTTAAGCAGCCACACAGGCAAGAAAAAAGGATCTATAACGTTAAAAACTAAAATAACATCAGTGTAAAGTATCAATTAGGCTCATTGAAAACGCATACGCCCTAGGTAGCCTAATTTCTTATTTGAGATGGAAATGGAAGACCTGCTTACACAACTGTTCCCAGCCTATGAATGTCGGCTGCTTCTAAAATCTCTCTAACAATTCGTTTACCATGCCTGCCTAACAGGAATGGTAAGCAGGCCTTTCATTTTCCTCTCAAATAAGGAAATAAGCTACCGATGGCGCTTGCCTTTCGATTAGGTTTATTCCATGTTTAAATTTTAGATTATGACACATAAATATTTGTTTTTCGTTTTTGGCAGCCTGCGCTTCTCTGGCTTTGACGTGCTTTCCCTAGTTGATTTTAGGAGCAATTATATATTTTTCACTTCTTTTTTTCGCATGGGCATACTTTGTGGCGTAAGAATTCTAGACTGAGTGGTTACCTTCGGATTATTTTCCACGCGCCGCGGTGGTCTAGTGGCTAAGGTACTCAGCTGCTGACCCGCAGGTCGCGGGTTCGCATCCCGGCTGCGGCGGCTGCATTTCCGATGGAGGCGAAAATGCTGTAGGCCCGTGTGCTCAGATTTGGGTGCACGTTTAAAACTTGAGGTAGACGAAACTTCAGTAGACGAGCCCTCCACTACGGCGTCTCTCATAATCATATGGTGGTTTTGCGACGTTACACCCCACAAATAAATTAATCAATCAATCAATAAATCAATCAATTCAGTTTATTGTCCTTTTAGCAAGCTGTCTCACCTGGTTTTTCTTTCCTCGCTTCTTTTCTGCATGTTACTTTCTGCTGTTTCGACGCGTGTCTGCAAAAAGACCTTATGTTCGAAATACCTAATCAGTTGCGCGTTCACCGCTTCGTGTGCGTGCCCTTCCTCAATGTTCAGCGTTTCTTGGCGCTGGTAAATTCACCTTAATCATGAACCAACTTGCCCAAGCTGTAATTTCAGCTTACCAGATCTCGGCAATTTAGCTTAATCAGGCATGATAAGCTTGTCATCAGCTGACAAGCTAAGATTGTTAAGTTTATATGTTTCTTTCCGGGCTGAGATTTAGAGTAGACACTGCTACAACGCGAGGCAGTTTGACTGTCAAAGTTCTGTTTCAAAATACGCCTAAACTACTATATTGACACTATTTTAATTCATCAAACATGTACTATGTGCTGTAAAATATACGAATTCAATATTTGCATGGAAAAATTGTTCTACCTCTTCACAAGTCACACTAAATGATGCTGAATATTTCCCCTTACTATTTCGCAATGAGAATGTTGTGAGAAAACCACGCTTCTGCAGTTAATGACGCCAAATAAAAGAGACGCAAATCTGAGCATTCATGGAAAAAGAGCGTGTTCTATTTCCTTCAACGTTTTTTTCTTCGTCGTCGTTCTCAGTCCTTCAATGCACGCGCTATTAGCGCGGGAGGTTCGAACAATTTACAACGTCCACCGCGCCCGACAAGCTTCAATCGCCCAACTCCAACGGGCACAAAAGGTGTACCGGCCTCGTAACTTCCGTACCTCCTGCCTAGACGATCTTGCACGCTCTAACGTGATTATCACTTAGTAAGTACACCTCAGTCACTCTACCAACTTTCCAAAAAATTATGGGCACCATGCCTTCCTTAAGGACGACTACATCGTTAACCTAAAGCTGGTTGCCAGTCTGTAATCCCCTAATATGCGCACTTCTCAAGCACAAGAGGTATTCTTTAAAGCAATGCTTCCAAAATTCAGTTACTATTTGCAGCGTGTATTTGGTGCCTACCGATTAGAAAGTGTGAATGTGTAAGTACAGCTGAATCGGCATTCTCTACATTTTCTACTTTGTTAAGGATGGTCACAAGATGCTAGAAACTAAACCACCCTTTCCCTAGAATTTTTCATAGGCAGCATTTAGCAGTGCGAATCATCATTGCCCAAAGTTCACCCTACTATGGACCTCATTCTGCAATGAATTTTCTAGTAATGTGGTTAGTAGAGCAAAAGTCCTGAACTTGTAAGTCACTCTGAGTTTGCTACATCACGTTCAAGTCACGACTGGCAGCAAGAAAACTAGAGAATTGTTGGGACAAAAAACGCTAGGCAATCCGCGTCGCGACACAAACCGACCGAAAGCCATTAAAAATGACCCTGCTGTCATATCAGTGCACATCTCTGAGTGGATCGCCCAAACGACAGCACACGTAAAAATAACGATATAGGCTTTTGCAGGAGTGGTTCTTTCACAAAAACTTGGGGGACCCTTGAGCTTCGTCTTTAAGAGTTGAACGCGGTAGCGAAATCCGGCCCCTAGTGCACCCTTCAACCGCTAAGTGCATACTTACTAATGGGTTTTGTTACACATGAACACACACACACACACACGCACACACACACACACACACACACACACACACACACACACACACACACACACACACACACACACAGCGCGCGCGCGAGTTTTCGTTGTTACACCTGTCGAACGAAATGCGTTAAGAAGACTCCTTCCACTACAAGGCATTTATGTAGCGTTTTTTCCCGTTGCAGCAGCGAGTAATGTCGTGGTTTTGTAGTAGAATATCAGCTTGCCACCACAATGGCCCAGGTCTGATCCTCAATAAGATCAAAAATTTTATTCTTTATTTTATTTGCTTCTTTCTCAATTTTTGCTCACGGACGATTTTTCGCTCACAACCAACGGTGCCGACGACGACGGCGGAATTTCTGCGACAAGAGTTTTCTTGCGCTATCGCGTTAAAACAGCACCGGCAAAGTGAACACCCACAACTTTAAATGGGTGCGATATCTTCACCCTGTCGGTCGGCAGTGGTGCGATAGGGGCTTATACAGGTTGGAGCTTGTATCTAGCACACACTTTGCATCTAGAGAGCACCTTTTTCACCCACTGGCGGTCCTAATCACCCAAAAACACTCGCTCTGAAAGGGTGTCGTTTACACCACTGTGAAGCAGGCACTGATGCTTGCGGTCGATAATGAGGTATGTGCAGCGATGGTCAGCTGCTAGTAGGATCAGACACCTCACGTCTTCTGACGTTTTTACGTTGTCTAGCCGGGTCTTGATCTTTAAAATCCCGTCATTGTCCAAGAATGGATGCAGATTGCGAATTCAGGACGCCTTAGCTACTGCTTTGTTCTTTAACAATGAGGCGAGTTCTATGCCAAAGGCGGCCGCTTGCGCATTCTTCATCCATGTAATCCCGCCTTCTTTTATATCAGTGACAGTGTGTGGACCCATCATACGACGACTGGTGGGCACTTTACAACTGTGGATAAACCTCTAAATACAAGCTGTGATTCTAACAGCTCGTATCCAGCTGCTGTTCTTGTCGAGGTCGAAAAGTGGCTCTACTGGGGAGCACTGACAAGCCAGATCTGTTGCATCTTCGTCATTTGATCTACATAGTTCATTCATTGACTCACGAGGATTAGCTTTGCAGGCCGGCCACGTTTCTTGGGGACCAGCAAGCCAGTCAGGCCCATGCCACCATAAATTGCTAGTAAAAAGGTGATGTCTGATGTATCTCTTGTAACTAAATCGGCTGGGATTGTCTTTCCAGAGCAATGTCTCCAGCGACTTGGGTCTGTGAGCCCTTGAATCTCTATTACCCTATTGCAAACGAAGGGCTTCCACTTGATGGCGGTTGACTTGATCGAACTCAAGAAAACTTGGCAATCGGTCCAGCAGAATCACTCTATATTTGTATATGGCACATTATCTAGGTGTAGCTTAAAAAGTCGAGCTCCAAGAACCCCAGCGACGAGTTCAAGGCGTGGTAAAGTGAGACCCTTGATTAGAGCAACCCGAGAACTAGCGAGCTGCTCCAGTCGAACCGCTCCAGCACTGTCTTCGACTCGTATGTATGCCACCACTCCGTAGACACACGGGCTAGCGCGGGAGGTTCGAACATTTTAGAACAGGTATATCACAAAAACTCGCTTAAAGATCTAAAAATAAACTTTTTGATAGTACAATATGCACTTATCTCTAGTTACTTCTTAGTTTTCATAAATATGCCCAAAAACGCGCATAAAAAGGGTAAAAAAAAACGCCAGGCCTGCGTGGAAGGCGCAGCACCGTCACAGCGCAAGCTAGAAGAGCGGCCCTTCAGAGCATTTTACAAACACTCATGGGGTAACTAGTGCAAGCAAACTAGCTTGATACCCACTATTGATAATAAACTTCTGGGTAGTAGGCTAGCATTCGCTATGCTATTTTTCGCCATTTTTCTAAGAAGCGTGGTATCCGCTGAACACTTGCAAGGAATTCCGTGCCAATTGTTCATGCAGTGGTGACGATGATGACGAATTATGGCTGAAGTGGGTATGCGCCACAGTTAATAAGGAAACAAGAAAAAGGTTTTGTAATGGATTGCAGTATTGGGTGGCCGCCCACTCGTTACGCTATTCGCACTGTGCGACGACTGGTTGTTCTTTCGCTGTTTTAAAAGGCTTTATAAGTCGTATTACCACAATTGCTTTCCCGACATCAAGGCTACCTAAGGCAAGTTTGCCAACAAGTCACAAGCACCGGCGTAGCTGAGTGGTAGAAGGCTGGGCTGACACCCAGCAGACCTGGGTATCGAGCCCCCTTTGGTGCTGGCTTTTTTTCCAAGTTCACACGATGTGGTTACGGACACCGGTGGTTGCGGATAATGGCGCATGACACGAGTGGTGATCTCATAACAGTTTTCGCTGTAAAACTCTCCCGACCATAGAATGTGCAAATGTCTCTCGTTATATCTTTTTATTTATATACCCTAAATATGTATACTAAATATAAATTTAGGTGATATAAAATTTATTTAACCTAAATAGAGCAGTTTTGCAAACTTCACTTAAATGGGTGATGGAAAAATAAAAATGCCTAATTACGAAGTAATGGAAGTATCAAGGATGCGAGAAAACTGCTGCTCGGGTAATATTTCAAGCACTACGCATTCTTTAAGATAGACGAGTGAATCGCTTTGTACAGCACGAGTAGAGCTCAACGCTATGCCTCGTGAATATAGCACCTACAACAAACATGTTTACGGCTAATTGAGCTTTGACTTTTTCTAAACTTCACCACATTTTACAAGGGAATAGTATATATCTTTTTACCTCGCCACATGCTCGAACGCCCTCTCTAGCGCTTTGCATCAGCACACGTACCACTTCAACAAGGACCGGAATAGCTATACAGTGCTCATCTACAGCAGACACGAGCAAAAGCTGGACTGCATAGTTCGTAAGCATTCATGCCTTAGCTGCCATCACCTATGATGTTATGCGTAGCTGATTGGGAAACAAGACTATTGAAGATGTAACGCAGATAAGTGTGTTGGCGGCTTGCATTGTTCAAGTGGTTTCGCTAATTTATTTTGTAAAGAATAACGAGCTCTGGAAAAATAACGGCACCTCCGGGATTGTCGTTGCGCACGTGCAGCTTTGACAACTCTAAGGTGATACTGAAAGGCATCTTCATCCTCTCTTTTCCGGTGCCATTTGGCGTATTTTATTTTTTTGTACCTCAAATTATGAGGCCAGTTTATTATGAAAAGCCGTTGAAGCGGAGTAAGAGTGTCTAGTTCCTAGGCGGTGAATTAGTTAGGGAAACCTAAGGGAGCTACTGGGCGAGAATTTCGTATTCCGGCTTTCCGTCAGCTGCTTTAGTTTGCAGTGCATCAAGTTCTATCTTGTAACAGTCGCCTTATCTATCAACTCGCCAAAGTTACTTCACCTGTAACTCTGAACTACTGCTCAGACTAGACTCATCTAGCTCAGACAATTCAAGCATGCGCGCAGTGGACGTGCAGCGTTCCCATAACGACCTGCACTTTGCTATTAGCTCAGCCAAATAACCACTTTACGTGCCATCTATAATGCTTGTCCTCACATTGCCCTAAATACAAACGGCATAAATGTTAATAAGCTCTTTAGGAAAAGTACGCAGGCTTGCTCAAAGCAATTTCGAAATTCACACCTTTTTTGCTTCTTGGAAGTGGTTCTCCACGTGGTTGTCTCCGCCCTTCTTTCAGACACCGTGTAGAATCACGCCGATGTAAACTGTTGCGCTAGGTTCAGTTGTGAACTACATACAGTTACGACAAAGTTTTTTTAATTATCACTGAATATTCATCTTACGTTCTTTTTTGTCTCCTTCAAGGTAAGTGTCAACACTGTTAATTTGGTTCTCAGGTAGGAGGGTTGTGAATGAACGTAATGGGTGTCAACGAACATCGAACAAAACACTGCGGTTAGATGGAGCTTGCGTTGGTACCAAACTTGTTACACTCACAAGTTATACAATTCCAATCTTTGCTTTTTGTTTTGATGAGAGCAATCTTTTATAGCACATCCTAATAGCACCATAGAAGGTTCTGGTGTAACTCTGCTGAATTTGTTTTTTCAGTTCATTCAAGACAAGTCTGTTTACTCTTACTAGTAGTGTATTAAAAACATTATGCAAATGCTTGCAGCATCACCAAAAGAGTTTTAACCACTTAAGCCAGCTGCCCATAACACTGAAAGAGTGACATGCTTCTTCAAGTAGATATTTTATATCTCTTGGCTTCCTCATTTTTTCTCACACAAGTCCGAGCTGTGAATTGTTTAAGATGCGTCGAAAGATGTTTTGCCATGCGGAGAAATGGAGCTCGGGAATTTTAAATATTTTGCACTCTTTGCTTTCTTTTGAAAACTGGTTTACGTTCTTTGTCTGGTTCTATATAAAGTTTGCTAGCTTTGAGGCAAGGTTTGACAGAATGGATTTCAAAAGCTCAGCTGAATGTAGTGTATTTTAAGTTTTGGCCATTTTACCTTCTTTTTTTCTAAAGAGATTTCTGCTTTAAGGGATGTAGGACTGCGCACATATGATTTCAGCAAGACGACAACTTTCCGTAAGGTTTATTTTGTGCACTATGAAAGCCCCATATGACTCATTTCTTCATTTAAACGTTCAGTTGTTAGACAGCACTTGTGTCGTTCCTTTTCTTGTGTTTTTGGTGCTTTTCTGTGCGCTCTTCTTGATAAGTCTGAAAGCCCTGATTGATTTTTATTTATATGTGGGGTTTAACGTCCGAAAACCACCATATGAAAGACGTCTTGGGTGAAGGTTCCGGAAATTTAAACCACCTGGAGGTTTTTTATAGTGCACCCAAATCTGTGCAGGCGGGTCTACAGCGTTTTCTCCTCCTCGAAATTAAAGTCGCTATAGCCGGGATTTGATCCCGGGACCTGCGGGTCCACTAGACCACCACGGCAGTGCCAAAAGCCCCGCTTGCTCTCTGCTCTCCTACGTACTTTTCTCGTATCGTGACGTTCCTCGCATGTAGTTATTGCAGCGAAACTGCGATTCGACCTAGTTGGAACATATACATCTTGAAATTTTTGCGCAAGCACACAGGGACACAGAAAGGCGCACGTTTGTCTTCCCTGTGTGCTTGCGCAAAAATTTCAAGATAGATATTTATTGCAATTCGGAGAATTCATATTTTGTTGGAAAATAGAGCATCCATCATATTGAGAAATATTCAATGCTTGGAGGAGGAGGAGGAGGAAGCAACAAAAAGGGAGAAGGCAGGGAGGTTAACCAGAAAGTCATCCGGTTGGCTACCCTACACTGGGGGATAAAGGAAGGGGACAAGAAAGACGAGAAAGAGGGAAGAGAGGAAAAAAAGGGGGTGGGGGAGAGACTGACAGTAATTTCGCTGCAGCGTGTAGAACTCTACCGCATGTCAGAGGCGTTCACACAAGCCTGTCTTTCTCAGGAAACGCAGCAGGGCTTTCACTGCCTTGTGGGCTGTCGAGGCATGTGTACGTTGCTGTAATAGCACCTGCACAGAAAGAGGCCGATCATCCAGTCGCCGCATTGCGTTGGCAAGTACTTGTCTCTCTGAGGCAAATCGAGGACAATGACACAGCAGGTGTTCGATATTTTCGTCGGTGCCGCAAACATCGCACGCCGCACTGTCAGTAATTCTGATTAACGTGGTATAAGCTTTCGTGAAAGCAACTCCCAGCCAAAGGCGATAGAAAAGCGAAGCTTCACGTCGATGTAGGCCGGTTGGAGGCCGGAGTTGTAGTGAAGGGTCGAGCTCGTGCAGTCGTGTACGTCGTATGCTAGGTGTGTTCCACTCAGTCAGTGTGAGACTGCGGGCCAGTTGACGAATCTGCCTCGCCGCATCCGCTCTTGAAAGCGGTATCGGAACGCTGTTCGCTTCTTTATGTGACGTGCGAGCAGCATGATCTGCAGAATCATTGCCGCCTATACCACTATGCCCAGGTAACCACTGAAAGACGATGTCATGGCCTTTTTGTATTAACAGGTGGTGAAGTTTCACGGTTTGGTAGGTCAACTGGTCGTGGCATCCGCGTCGGAGAACTGATGTCAGGCACTGTAACGCTGGTTTTGAGTCAGAAAACACAGCCCATTTACCTGGTCTTTCTTCCGAATTGATGTGTTCCAGTGCATTGCGCAGAGCCTCGAGTTCTGCCGTCGTCGAACTTGTCACATGTGAAGTCTTAAAACACCGAGTTATCCCTTGTGATGGCATAACCACTGCTCCACCTGAACTAGACGGCGTAGTAGAGCCATCCGTGTAAATGTGCACGTGGTTACTGTAGTTTTCTTCCAGTCCAGTAGGGATAGACTCAGTTGTTTCAGGGCATGTGTCGGTAAGTCCGATTTTCTCCTCATTCCTGGAATCGATGCTTGGGTGTCTCGAATATTGCTATGCGGCTCGAACAGCTAGGAGAATTGACTGTGAAGAAGTGCCCGGTTTTACTTATCCTCTTTTTTTTCCAGCTATCTGAAGAGGAATTTTACTATGCTTGAATTTTCGAATGTTTCATATATTTCTTTCTTTCTCTATGTTTTCTCTAACATTCGTTTTTCTTCTCTTCAACCTCATATGTCTTTCACGGTGTAGGTGCCCCTTGCTATGCGCCAGAGAAGTCGGTGCACGTGTTCTGGAAAAGAAGCGTTAGATGAAGAGGGCTAATGTGCCAGTTTATGATTATGATGATTGTGGGCTATGACATTTTACGCCACGATAGAACAGCTTCCTTCCTAATTTCCTAAAAGATAATATTCGTGAGCAACACCATACAGACTTAACACCCCTCTGTTCTCCGATAACAATAGATGCTTTTTAACTCGCGGTATTTGTTGCGCATACGTTCGTAATTTGACATCGACTTGTTTATTAAAAAGCGCTCCATTCGCACGATTAACATTAGCGAAATTTGCAATAGGGACCAAATAACCGGTCTTGAAAGTTGAATACTTTAAACTCTCCCAAGTAACCCTGTTGATTATGAGCATTCATATTGGTGGTTGAAAAGAAATATATTTTATCTGTTCTATTCCACTCAAAATAGAAAAGCCATATACCTGCTCATTACTGCAGCATCTCAGCGTAATGAAAACTCGATGGAGATAGCTGCGACATTTCCCTTAGGCTTCAGAAGTTTGTGTCTAACAGCAGGTGACGTACCAGGTGCCCACGAACGGTGAACAATATGTGTTTCGTATGCGCCATGATAATTAGACGTGGTCAATCTAGTCGTCAACTGCTCGTACTTAGTTATTATTAGTCTTGAAATTTCTATTCTTAAGAGTTTAAGGGCTGTGGCTATTCAGTACTTCCTTACATTAAATTTCGATTACGGACGCTACATGTCGTTACTGCAGTCTTGCCTAATTTCCACGCTTGAGAAATGTCGCTTAAACTTTTTGCTTTTTGATTGTTGTAATATCTTTTTGATGCTCTAGAACAAGCCAAGTGATCATGCTTTAATTCAGTCCAAAATAATTCACAATTTACTTGATATCAGCCGCTTGCAGTATTCGGTTATATTCTTAAATCAGCAGCGCACAAACGTACTTCATAACACTACTCATCACAGCAAAAGATAAGTACGGTAGTGTAATATAATTACTGCATAGAAAAGTGGCAGTAATGTAGTAGACAGCTCTGAAACGCACAGATGCAAGTCTGTAGGCTATCTATTCGAAAGGAACTCAGTAATAAATCACAAATATATGATCCCTATTGATGAAATGAAAAAATTTTCTGGCACGCTAACTCAACGCAATTAGGCCCCTCCCAGTGGCAGGGTTCTGAAGGCTATATGTGTGCTTTATTTCAAACCCGGTTAGAGTCACCCGTTAATGACGCAAATTGCTGAAAATGGCTGGCCGTTAATCGCTAAACTTCATCGCCCCTGTAATGAGCTCCCACGCATCACCCTTTGCAAAGATGCTGTGAATGAAGGGGGCTTCTAATTCCATGTAAGTTGTTTTTTTTGTGTGCTACATGTGTGTGTATTTGTAAAACCAGGATGCCAAAACACTAAATTTGGATTGAAAACCAGACTAAAACTTTATTTTGGTTACGGTTATCTAAAGAACGGTATCATGAAGTTGTCATACATTTTTACATGCACGTGCGTTCGTCTTTGCACTTGAGAGTGTAGGCGCTGTCCTAATTCAACCAAACAATATTTATAATCGGATTACTTTATTCATTCGCCATAAGCGGACATGTTCCATCACTTGTAAGTTTGTATTTCCTGTGATCAACGCCCAGAACTTAGGTGTTCAAGCAGCATATGAACACCAGTTTAGAATCATTAGGAAAACATAGCCACTGAAAGTGTAGGTTGCTTATTGCAAAATGCCTGCGGGATGCTATAATTACTGACCGTCAACTATTCTAAGCTTTGTGATTCAGAAGAAATGTCTGGGTTTTATATCTGCCTCGAACGTTTAATTGGCTTGGTAGTGATACCAAGCTAGACAATCCTAAAATCAACACACTTTTGTGTGGGAACGCAAACTTGCCTTGCAAGGCGTTTACCCAAGTTAGTGTGTATAAAAAGGACACAATCTTAGCTTCAGAGGATTTGGAGTCGAGAAAATTCTTCTGAACTTAAGCTAATCACATATATCGTACTATAACTAGAATCCAAGTTATAACTCACATTGCGATTAAAAGCAAAAAGGACTTTTCTTTTCTTGTCTTTCGTCTTTATTTGCTAGTGTTGCACAGCCCTCAATATGATTTCATTCCAACTGACCTAGTTTTTCATTCTAAGTAATTCAATTTTTACTAGAGGAAAGGAACAATAGCTTTAGAGTCGATGCAGAAAAATAACGCCGCTGAATCTCTGGTAACTAATCACTGAGCCTAGTCACCGATTCTTCCATGTCTAGATAGCTCGTTCATGCTTATATTCTTTAAATACATAAGCGGCAGAAAGAAAGATGTGTGGCAATACCGAAGAGTTCTCTCAAAGAAAATGATGTGTATTGCTACCATCGTATCATTAGTTCTTCAAAATTTATTTCTTTAGAGTAAATATAGTCTCGCCATGCCATATTTCTCTTGAGCACTATATGGTACGCAATGTTTTCATTAGACGCTCTCGGGGAAAGCATTTTTGAAAGCACGAAGCTCCAATTGACGGCGAATGAAAAGTGCTGGATAAAAAAAAAATTGGCCGCGTATCTGCGGGCTTCGCTGGCAAATGTCGTCGAGAGACGATAGCTTTCTATCTTGAGGCGCTGCGCAAGATATGAATGCCATCTGGCAGTAATTTTATGAAGCGAAAGTTAGTATAAAACGCAGAGCTATCGAAAGGTGGCAGCACCATGTGGTTTGAGCGAAGCGTTGGAAGCACGCCCTTTTTCGTTCATAGCGCCATATTGTAAGCATAACAAAGTTAGCACTGTGGTTTTAGAACTATGTGCCTATGCATTTTAGAAATAAATAAACACACTATTTATTAGTTACGTACTGATCTTTACCTCAAGTTTGCATGGCACTTCTTTTTGATTGACAACGTTCACAAGCATGAGTGCAGCTGGCAGATCAACATAGCTGGGTGGTGATTTGGGCTTGTTGGCATGGTAGCATGATAATATACGGTAGAGCAGACAAAGGACATGGGCAAGAGAAGTTGTCTTGAATGCGCCTTCTCTTGTCTATGCCCTTTGTCTTTGCTACCATATATTGTTATAGCTGGGCATTGAGGAAGCTCTTGAAATTTCGCCAGGTGGTTTAATCGTGCGACAGACAGACAGGCCGGAATTTCGACGACCATTTTAAAGGTGATGGTCATCCCAAAGAATGACCATCACCTTTAAAATGGTACTTCAGCATGTCACTCAGGAAAAAAAAAACACGTATAAAAGACACACTTTACTGGGTGATTGTAAAATAAGTTCTTTCTCACGGGAGCCTCACATTTTAAGTGCGCTATCTCAGTTTTGCATTTTGTTTCAATTAGATTAGAGCCGTTGTCATCTGGACTCAAACCCGCCTGTTTTAGCTTAGCAGCCCGACATCGCTGCCGCAAAGCTATCGCATAGCGTGCACAAGATACACGCTCAATATCGTGGTTTTCCAGAAGAAATGACTATTTTGAGGACTGGACGTATTTCTACCATTGACTGCTTTCACGCAATTTTCCCTACTCCCTCACCATCACCTGCAATCAATATAGAAACACTATACATACTTAAATCGAGTGGTGCAAAAGAACGACCTCGAGAACTCATAGTTAGCAGCATTGTCTGCGGTACACTGCTTGACACTTCTGCCAGTGACGTAAACAGCCGACCTTTCCACTTTGACTTTCAACATTGCACCATGACTCTACACACGCGCTTGTGACCTCTTCAATATCACCCCACGCAACAGACACCCGTGAAAGCTGTGGATGCCTTGCGCAGCTCGGGATTTCATTCTACAAGAATGCGGCTGCGCTGGTTTTCAGGCCGACAGAGACGAATGCCGACAGCGCGCGCGACACAAAAGGGGTGCGCCAAGATGGACGAGGTCTTATACCACAAGCATACTACCAAGCATACCACACGTTAGCAAAGAGCCATCCTTTTCAGTGCACTTTCAAGCCACCGCGTCTACAGAACTGCAGAAAATTGTCTGATTTTTTTACGCAACTTTGCTTTGTAGCTTTCGATGTCACCTAAGAGGGCTTTAAAAATACAGTCAAGAAATTGGGAGAGCACAATGTAAAAAACAGTCGATAAAAAACGGAAATAACCGAAACAAATGCAGGAATGAGAATCTTGTGCTCCAAGGGTCCTACGGTAAAGCAATAATCTAACCGCGAACGTGTCATTAGTCACCACCAGCACTCGCTTATTCCTTATTGATGTGAACTTAACGAATTTTCTTCGGTTTTAACCAAAGAAATCTCTTCATGAATTTTACTTTATGTCAATGTTCTTTAATGTGAGTGCCTCTTGCTTCAATCGCGTTCAGTTTTTTTTGCCATTGTAATTGACAAATAAGACTGGGCACTTTAGATCTCTTGTCTTTTCTGTGGGGAACGCCTTTGATGCCGAGTAGATCAGCTTTCAAACAAGGAGCAGATGTAGGCCTAGTCAACGTAAGTTATGATTTGCGCAGATGTCAATGCTAATCCAATAACTTTCTACTAACACTATTCCAAACGCAGCTGTAAACCAAGTGCTTGACCCAGTGTGCATATCAACATCGGTGACTGCGAACGGCAGACGCGTGTAAATAAACGACGCGTTCGCATCACGCTCATTACGCTTCATTTGCCCCAATTAGAGGCCGCTTCGTAAAATGGCCTATTTTTTTTATGAACGAAAACCGTTCCCTCGTTCCTAGTCGAGGAGCTCTTCACACCCTAAGATTCAAAGTTCCCCCTGATTGCGCCTTCCTTTAATTCTCTGCAAACGAAGCGAGTAGCTATAGAGTCCGCACAGTTGCGTCTTCGGTGCTCGCCTCATTACACTGGCCTTAATGCGCACAATGTGACCGACAGCACTTAAAAGAAGGGGGTCTTTTCCTCAAAGGTTAGCGAAACGTCAAGTACGTAGCTGTACGCAATCGAAAATATAAGGTCTGTTGAGTAATGGAGAATGCATGAAATATGTCACTTCCGTTAACGCACAGTGCAAGTGAAAAAACCCTACTTAGTGAACAACCCAGTTCATCCTCGATAAGCTAAAATTTATTGGACCGAAAAGGTTTCATACAACCCCAAGGATATCCCAAATGGTGTGACGCTGATATTGTGCAATACAAATATTAGGCTGTGCGAACGTAAGAGTAAGCTACGAAGAGTCGACTGCGTCCTCACCAGAAACAAAGAATATATACACTGTTCATCAAAGTCCTAAAGCACGCAAAACTGTCAAGCTCTGCGCATATTTATTCAATTGCACATTGCTGCTCCTCTGATATGAACCTAATAGCTGTGGAGGAATAAGAATCGTAGAATTCGAAATGCCGTTTTTCTTGAAAACATTGTTGAAGTGCAAAGCTTCTGTGTAATGAAGTTAGGAAATTTAGAAAAGTAAAGCAATACCACTTGTTAATCGTCCTAAATATGTGAAAAAAGAAAGCTCTTAGCTTTTCGTTATTGCTACAAGAAACGAATTTGTCCTAATTTTATTGCGATAGGAATTGTATGAACACTATCGGTTAGTTTTTGCCATCGCCGTTTCATCAAGCGCCGCATGTATGTATGTATGTATGTATGTATGTATGTATGTATGTATGTATGTATGTATGTATGTATGTATGTATGTATGTATGTATGTATGTATGTATGTATAATGTATGAATGTATGTATGTATGTATGTATGTATGTATGTATGTATGTATGTATGTATGTGTAAACAACGCCAACGCATGCAAGAAGCTACTCAATGGCAAAGACGCATTGTATATACTGCACACACACGTAGTGTCTAATTTACATGCATAACAGGGTATTGTCACGGGTCATTTACGGTAAGAACAATCTGCCGTGCTTGGCGTACTCGTTATTATTCACTCCGTGCGGATGCAAAAAAATTACCCATTGTTATATACCTCTGCAACCAATAATTGGGTTATTGTGAAAAAGTGCACAGAGTAATGAAGGCATCTCTAATATATAGGTTAAATCACTGTCCGATTTGATCACTTAGGATGCCATAGCTATATCTAGAGCGAGTTTTTAAAATGCCGACCCACTCGAAGACGATGCTAAAAATACATGTTGCTGACTATACTGAGAACGTCTGTTTTTTTCCTTCAGGATTGCCTAATTTATCAATTATGAATAATTATATCTATAAGAAACAAAAATGAAGCGGAAAATTTAATTTTAAATTTATAGATCACTTTTATTGGCATCTGATTAGGCAGTCTCTAATTTTTTCTGCAATATGTATTGGTCTTTTTCTGCGTAGTACGGGCATCAGTTCCGGTACAGTTTTTTACTCAAAATTTCTATGAATGTATTTAGAAGTTTCCAGATCTGCTCTTTGTTGGTATAGTAACGTGACTGTACATGCACGTTGTCTAAACCACTTTTCTAGACCACTTCTCGATTTATTGAACAAAACTATCAATGCTCTTTCTGAAGAGAATGAAAGAGAATACAGAAAACAATAGGATGAGTGCATTCCTTAACAGAACGGCCACAGGTAACGTAGAAGTTGTTTGCTAACGAACATGCCGCTATGTAAGCACCTATATCAGTTGTACTAGGGAAAAGACGTTTTTGGCCCCTTTTGAATTTGTGGAAGGAATGATGGATCCCTTGCAGAGAGAAAAAAAGTGGGATACATAAATAACACATGCTGTAAGTAACCCTAGGGTATTGAGTTTTACAGATAATGGGCAAATCAAATACAATGCCAACTCAGTGTTTTTCTTTGTAGATGGCGTAGAAGCCTACATAAATAGGCTCACAGCCACCTCCTGTAGAAGGGGCTGTAAAGGTCAGCTCAACGACAACCTAAAGTTGTTGGGCGGTGATGCATGTCCAAAAATCAGAGAGGTCAGCCGTCATGAGACATAGTGAGCCTCGATAAAGCGAATTGAATTTTTTTAGTATAGCTAATGCGGGCGCCTGAAAATCAATTCGCTGGCTCTCACTTGAGAGCAATTTGTCCATAAATTTGCATCATTATCAGATTCTAAACCATAATAATGGTCGCTTGAGTGGAATCGCTAATTGCATTGCGAAATAAGTCTGAAAAAGCGTAATCAGTAGTACTAAAGAACTGCCAAGTTGCTAATGATTTGGCATGCATTCGAAAACATAATCTATGTAAGGCTTATCTTACCGATTTGCGACAAAAGTAGTAAGTTAGCGCCCTATGAGTAATGTTAGGCAAGCTTATGTAAACTGAGTGAGCAGAGGTCTATGGTGACGACGCTTTCGAAGCGCCTGCCTAATTGGGTAGATGCTCCTTGGGGTTGTCTAGAACACAGGTCGTCCGCTGGGTTGGTGTAGCCATTACTTTACTCGACTGTACCCGCCACAGTGGTCTAGTGGCTAAGGCACCCGGCTGCTGATCGGATTCACGGAATTGAATTCTTTCTGTCACTACCACAATTTTGGTAAAGGATAAAATGCTTGAGGCACGTCTGCTTTGAACTTCGGGTGGTCGATATTTCGGAGTCCTCCAGTAGGGCACCTCTCTTATTCGCATGATGCTTTTTGCAAGTTAAACCCTAAAAATTATTATTATCACTTTACTCGGCTCCCGACTGGAAAGTCACGATTTCATTCCCGAACACGGTGCTTCCATTTCGATGGAGGCAAAATGCTCAAAGCCCAAAGACTGCGCAAAGTCTATGCATGGTCAAGAACAGCATCTAGGTGAAATTTCCAGAGCGCTTTGTTAGGGTGTATTCAAATTTAGGCGTTTGTATTCACCGGACATTTAATTATGTTCTTCCATACATTGGGATGTTAAACCACGTGTATTATAATATACATGCACTTTCCAATTATGGCTGGTAGATTGCCACTATTACTCAAGAGGAAAGTATGTAAGAGCGGCACCTTTCCGGTATTAGCTATGAAGCAGAAACCTGGAGACATACAGAGAGGGTTATGCTTTTATTGAGGACGACGTAGCGAACAATGGAAAAGAAAATTGTAGGTGTAACCTGAAATGACAAAAAGAGAGCAGAGTGGATCAGGGAACAAGCTGGGCTTAAGGATATCTTAGTTAAAATCAAGAATAGGAAATGGACATGGGCCGGGCACGTAGTGCGTAGACAGGATAACCGCTGGTCGTTAAGGGTAACTGACTGGATTTCCAGAGAAGGCAATCGGGTTAGGGGGAGACAGAAAGTTAGGTGGGCAGATGATATTAAGAAGTCTGCGGGTATAAAATGGCCGTAGCAAGCACAGGACTGAGCTGAGTGGCGGAACATGGGAGAGGCCTTTGTCCTGCAGTGGACGTAGTCAGGCTGATGAAGATTATGATTACAATATAGCACAGGTCACGCCACTATTGTCACCAGCCACGTAAAAGCGACTCAAGGTGGCCGACGATGACACCTTCAACCATCGCCACACATACTTCACGTCTGCTCACAGTCATTTCCCCGTAAGAAAAGGTGACTTCTCGTATCAGCCCGTTTGATCAGCACCACAGAGAAAGAATAACAGCAGCACAGAGCTTTAATACAACGAAAATGTGAAATAAAATGGTAATGGGAGGCACAGCCAAAAGTGTTCTAACACGTGGTGCCACCATTACGTTTCCGGAATCGAGTGTCTTAAAGGACCAGTTTAGTGCGAGGTAGAGCCTGATATTCATAAGCGATGAGATCCAGCGTGTCTGAAACTTCGGCAAAAATTGAGAGCGGCTATCTCATGAATCCGCCGCCTAGCTTCAAATAAGGTCTCCTTTACGCCCAGGCGGTAAATAGCACCATTGATCCGTTCCATTTTACGGGAATAAAAGAAAATAAGTTTTCTTCTCCCACGACCAGATCCAAAACGAAGATGTATTCAGCATGCAGTGTACTGGCATTCTTCGATTCAAGAAGTTATTAATTATTCTAATATGCTGGTCAATTACGTAAGGAATGAAGTAGAAAGGATCATTTCGTCTTACCTGTGAAGGACGTGTGTGGTGTCCCAGTAGTGAGCCTCTGTTGTTTCGTGTCATGAGTTAAAGGGCGTCAAGCGCGTGCTCAACGCTGGCATGCAGCGTATGGCACATCGACTCCATGCGTTTGCCGTGTCTACTTCGACACGACACAAGCCCGGAGTCGACGTGGTAAGCTGTATATGAGAACGATTGATTACCGAGACGCCATATTGGCTATATTCTGGTTAGTGCTGTAGAGGCGGACTTATACTGAATTACAGTCAGTTTTCGTTTAATTAGCTACATGTTGGCTACATGTGCTCTATTGCGCTACATGTTTGATTGCTGCATGTTTGATCAGCTACATGTGCTCTATCACGATAAGTTTGGCATTGATTCAAGCGCATGTCTTGAAAACGTCGTGCGACGACACATGAGGGCGGATCATTCAAAATAAATTACAGGAATTTTCTTGCAGAACCAACTGATACATGGGCTCTTTTTGCCCACGAACTGTACGCGAATTGAATCACCTCCTTGGTGGGGTTGTGGAGGCGGCGACAGTGGCGTCATTTTTGACGGAGCTAAAGAACTTCCAGCATGTCTACCTGCAATATTTGTACTCTTTGTTGAGTGACGTTGGCTAGACTTCTTTTTTTTTCTGCTCTCATGCGTTGTTAGCACACATGTGATGTTAGTACGCATTTATATAGGTATTATGCTATGTGCAATTGCAAGCCATGTACTGTATTTTCTTCTTTCTTTTACCGCGTTCGAAACTGTGTGTTCGCGGCATTCCTATGCGTAATATACTGTAAAAATGTTCATCGTGCTATATTTATATGTTACCCACTCCTTCTTATGGCTTCATTTTGACGCTAGCTTAAACCCTGTGAAGAAATATATAAAATAAATAAATGTTTTATTGAGTTTATTTAGAGTTCGCAAATGTTTCTTTTCCCTTCCCATGTTTAGTTTGATAAAGTATGTTTAGCTTGCCCCATGATTTCCCGTCTCTCTCAATGTCCTCCTTTCCAAGCGCTTCCGAGATGAACGTTAAACAGTTACTTTACTTCATGTGAATATCATGTTTGAGTTAACAAGACATTTTTTAAGGCGAAGCATTTTTCCTCTGTCCTTAATTCATGGTGTTTATTCTCCGCTTCCAAAAGTACTGAATAAGTACTAGACTAATGTCAGGGTTTGTTAACCAGACGAGATTTCGACGAGTGAATGATGCTGCTACTGCTGTGATGTCACGACAACACGTAAGTGACGTCAACGCAACGCATAGCTAGGCCGGATGAACCTAACTGAAAATGTTACAATTGCTTTGACAACGGTATCTTTACGCTGACTAAAGTCCAATGCTCGAAACAGGAACACACATAACGGGAATATTGCTGTTCATGAAGTGCATTTAGACAATTTAGAAGTTTTATAATAATAATAATAATAATAATAATAATAATAATAATAATAATAATAATAATAATAATAATAATAATAATAATAATAATAATATATTATTATTATTATTATTATTATTATTATATATTATTATTATTATTATTATTATTATTATTATTATTATTATTATTATTATTATTATTATTATTATTATTATCATCATGTTAGACATTGTAGTGGAGGGCTCAGGAAATTTTGACCACCTGGACTTCGTTAACGTGCACCTAAATCTATGCACTGGAGCCTCAAAAATTTTCGCCCTCATCGAAAATGCAGCTTCCCAGCCGGGATTCCATCTCCGGACCTCCAGGTTAGCAGTATATAGAGTGCCATAAGCACTCGACCACCACGGCGGGGTTTTTAGAGGCGAAGCTCCTAAAGCCATGGGTCTGTCCTTCGTTTGTGACCAGTTCGTAATCACCTTCGCAAGCTGCGCACTACTTCGTCCTTGCAAACAAACCACTACGCCCAATAACTGATCCACCACTTCACCGACGAAAAACCACCTTTTAAATTGAGAACAACAACAAAAAGGGTTTATTTCTATAATAAACGCACAGTCTTACATCTTTCTAATGACGTAATGGGCTAACTTTCTGACGTAATGGGCTAACTTTCAAGAAGAGCCAGTACAGTCGTCACCTGTCAGCAACATTTGCAGGCGACTGTGTTGGCATTGCGCTGCTGCGTTTGCGAACAGCTGCAATGACACAAACTAAAAGTTCATTTGCATAATATACGCACAGTGTTACGTCTTTCTAATGATGTAATGAGCTAACATTCAGGGTAGAGTCACGGTTTACCAATGATCTCCCCCTCTCGAGCTTCGCCCACTTATCATATTTCATTCGCTGATATGGCACAACTTTTTTCATAAATTGTTAAGGTCACATAATAAAAAGCTGCCGCTAAAACAAACACCTTCCACCAAGTACGTTTTCATTCGAATGAGTCGTTCACTTGGGCGAGTTGGAACATACCCCGAAAAATGCAGGGCGACTTAAGTGAAGACAATAAGACACACGTCTTTGTTTTGTGTGTCTCCTTGTCTTTATATAGGTCACACGGTCTTCGTCACAGTAAACATTTTGAATTGCTTCCATTGATCAAATGCACTAAGTAATAACCCGCTTTATCTCAAGAACCTCTTTTGGGAATATCATGATGCAATAGCTATACATCAGCAAGTTGGCGAAGTTTTCAGGACAACACCTCTAGACCTGCTCAATTCGAATACCATTATGTAAAGCATTGTTGGGTATATGTGTACATAAACGCCTTCCGCAGCAGGTTTTCCTTAACCTAGCTAAACACAATGTCTGCTCATGCATGTGACGTATGCCAGGACTGTTGCAATCTGCATGAAGTGTTAAAATCAGCACTTGTCTCTGTGCGACGAATGGACTTGAAGCAGCTGTGTGCCTGAGCCTGTAATAGACAAGGCAGGAAACGTTTGTAGCAATTGGTAAAGTGCTGGGATTCAAGATTTTTCATTAGGTCACGAAATGAATGACAGCCCTGGTAAATTACTTGCGCATCTCTGGCTGTCATATAATCCACTATTCAAAACGGAAACACTTGGGTCTACAGAGTGGGAGCCATTATATTTTGTTCATAAATGTCATCGTTCAAAGGTTTATCTTTACACACCTGTCGTTCGCTTACCTAGCGCCCAATTCAATATTGGTGTTCTAAGAAACTGATTCATGTAAGAGGAGTATTAAGCGAACCTCGTGATGTTTTGACAAAGCTACGAGATTTAATTCCTTGTTGCGGTGACGTGCATTGGCTGTACGGTAGAGAGTGTGAACGTTTATTTGCATAGTTTGTTGTTTCTGACATTGTTGCCCTTAGTAATATATATTTTCAGTGTCTTAGTAGCTAAAGTTCTAGATACTTGAAGAAAGTGACATATGCATGGACAGTAATGTAAAAAAAAATTAAGCATTTCACAAACTACCGGGTAAATAAAAGTCGTTCTTTTACACGTTTTTTTTCAGATGGCATTCTGGTATTTATACAAAGTCATAAACCAGGTTGTAAAGGTTTTTATGATGTGTGCACCACATCATGTTTTACGGGCGCTTATTTTTTCTTCTTGTTTATTTGCTCAGATTTGAAGTCATAGCCTTGGCAAAGCGCTCCTCTTTAACCACAACGACAAGCTGCTCAAGGATATATTTCACTGTAGAGTGAGGCTTTTTACCTCCGCCACCCAAACCTAGCCAAGAAATACACAAATTTAAAGAAAAAACTAACTAAAGAAATCAATATTTAAAATGCACACCTGGGCTCATCTTCTCGTCTTAACCTTCAATAAGGTAGCATATGGTAGCCATATGGTAGCATAAGGTAGCCATTCACTAGCATATGCAAACGACGAGGAATAAAACGTGATAATTCTTCGTCCACCTTCGGTCGTAGACAACAAATATAAGCATAATAGTGAATACGTGTAATTGCATGAATAGAGCTCTTCAGTGCATTGAAAATGTGCTCATTACCCAATAATAAATTATTTGAACATGCTCCTTTAAATGAGAAAAATACATATCGCAATGGTTGCAGCGGCAACAAAATCAAGCGGTATAAATTTGTACTGGAGTCAGTTGCAATTTTAGAAATTTAGAACACCAAAGGGAGAACTATAATGACATTTCATATTCTCACTTAAGACCAAATAAATTACCACCACATCCCCAAACTTAATGATGACAGATGAGCTTGCTCGGAGATGATCGGGTAACCCCCAAATGCTTCGTACACATTCCTTCACCATGATATAAAAACGTGGCAATGTTGTTATATATACGTAACACACACAATGCTTTATAATTCACGTTTAATGTGCTACATAAAATTTGATGAACTATGAATACATTATATATAAACAACCTTTGTTCTTTTACAAAGTATAAAAAGGGCGGACCTTGATCAGCTCGGGAAGTCGTTCCCTTTAAAGAGAAAGGCTAGTTTTTCCTGCATTTTCGCAGCAACGATATTGATACATTGCTGGCTTGTGCTGCTTTGTGTGGTGTAATTGAAATGCAGCTAGGACAATACCAAAATAGCACACACTTCAGGACACTGCCTTTCAGGCAATGCACAATGTATTGGAACAGGCAAGGACATAAAATCGCTATTTGATATATTTGTGTATGCATTGGTGAGACAAGTTATCCTGTGTTCAGAGTGTGAAGGTGGATGATACACAACTCAATAGCAGCAGCTTTACTGGCAAAGTCTAGACAACGCAACGTAAGGGTAACACAGTCATTAAAGGAGTGTGCAACATTGCCACGTTTTCCATAAAAATGCTCATGGCTGATGTGTGAGAGTTTGGTTTCAACTGAGAATTGACTTGAAAAACTGAATGTGCTTGCATGTGAAAAGTGCAATACAAGCACGATCAGCCTATGTCAACGCGAATATATTGTGGCAACACACTTTTCTCACCATCATTGCATCACCTAAACCATCATGGGTTTCTTGAGCAATGGAATAGAAGCACTTCTACAAAAAAATGCTAAATTCTGTTTCGCAGGCGAACACACACTCAGATGAGCTGATATGCATTGACATTAGCAAGTGATTCCCAAGCAAATGTCTTTAGCATGCATTTCTGCGCACTGTTACTACTTAGAATTTTTCCTCTTTGATGCTCTCTTAAGTATGTAAATGGAGCACGCTTTAACTATTGAGAAATATGATTGCACACTGAGGGCAATGTGCACACTAAAGCCTTGTAAGAGAAGCAATTTTGTTATTTAAGAGCAGTGCCTAACAATAATGCTGCACAGCTATTTTCTGACTGTGCAACCTGAATGTGCCCTGTAGTGGTCACCATTTTATTAGCTTAATTCTTGTGACCTTACAACTATTAGCACAACCTTCCATCTACTTGCAATGACAAAAAGCCTCTGTGCTTGTCACTTCCTGGAAAAAAAGTAGTAAAAGAATGGACTGCCGCCTTCTAATTATGTATGATTGGTGTAAAAATACTACGAATACAAATTAATGCATCAGCACTGTTAAATAGATAAATGATATTGTGTGATAAGTATGTTTCTTAGGTGCTAAAGCTGTAAAGTTGACCATTTTGAAAGGTAAATTGAGGATGCACATAGCGAAAGAGCATCTTTTATGACCTACATAGTCTCTCCCTCCACCCCCCTTTTTTTGCTCGAATTGCCGCAATTACTGTTCTAACAGGTTTTCTTGAGGAGCACCACACTAATAGCCAGAGAGCCCATTGGGGCCTTTCACAGGAGGCTATGTAATGCGCTTTGAGGTGTGCCTAACAGAGCTGTGCAAGAACATAGCTACTGTGGCTTTTCAGGTATGGTATAGATTGCTGCTTCCCTGTTTCCTAGCAGTCCTTAGCAAACTTAAAAAAAGGTGTCCATACACTGGTAACTGCATGTTGAACTAAAGATACCAACAACAACGAAGTAACGTCTGGCGCCACCTGCCTTGTGGTGTCAGTCAGGAGCCGACGAGCAGTGTCAAGCAGGAATAAGGATCTTTTCTTTTTGAAAAGCACTAAACAAAAAGGTGTAATGTTTTTATTCCGAAAACATTGGAGGCACTTCATGTGTGTTTGTGTGTGTGTGGATGTGTGTATGAGTGCACTCCTCTTGTGTTTGTGCATGATCTTGAGGAAGCCAAAAGGTACTTGGAAAATACTGAAGTTTTATAGAAGCATGTCAAAGCAGTTAGCGCAAAAGAACAGCGACACAAGTAATGAACAAGTGCACGAGACGAGCGATAACTAATCGAAGTTAGCGCTCGTCTCATGTACTTGTTCCTCGCTTGTGTGGTTTCTTTGTGCTACATGCGTTAACACAAGTTCTCTCAAAATAACGTAGTTAAGCATAAGAGCGTTACTGCAATCCAGTGTTGCATGTGACATTTATCCGTTAGACAAATCTAAGAAAGAAATAGCAAAAAAATTTACAAAAGTGATTATTTCTTGGGTTACCAACTAACTTTCAATACATTGCGGTAGGTTTATAACCTAACTGGTTGAATTGAAACAAAAAAAGTGTTATTAAAAGTGCTCAAATGTTGTAGTTGTAATAGTATAAACAAGAGTTTAAAGTGATGTGTACAATATTTCACTTTGAAGTTATGCATAAATGTGCACATCTAAAGTATCTCCACTGATATAACACCAGTGAAAAACATTGTTCGTGGAGGTATTGCAGCAATGAGAAGTTAAATAAACTGTCACTATGTCTTCTCGCTCAGGTTATACATTGTATGACAAACCTCTGACATTCTAAAGTTCTCTTACTTGTATAGCTCTTTGTCGAAAAGTGTCATATCTAGCTGGGATACATTTCTCAGTGTAAATGCTAGCGCAATGACAGGCATTCTTCGTCCGTACTTCACCACAGCTCTGCCTGGTTCTACTTGAAAGCCCATTTTTTTTGTTCCAGCCAATTCTATGACGTCTCTCTAGTACGACATGGGTAACATCGGGCATGCTTGAATTGGCGAATGACGTCGAAATTCCTCGCGAAGCACTTTATCGACCTTGTCTCAGAACCTCCAAAGAGGTCGCGATGGGTCTCCAAGTCGAAGCCTGCTTTCACGCCTGTACAAATAGGAAAATTTCGTGATTCTCCCCAGTATCTCGTTAGCGTCTCTCTTGTAGCCCATCCCGTGCATCATTCGGCTCATCTGCTCGAAGATGGGCTGGCGCGTCTTTGCTGCAGGTCGGAGCGAAGCGACTTCCACACTTCGATTATCGTGAACGTCTAGTCGTCGCCCCAGTTTGTGGTGGGGGTTCGAGATAGATGTTTGATGACCGCATCTTTTGACGATGTCGCCATTGCTGCCATGTTGCTGATGCAAAGGAGCTTTGAAACCTTTGGCAACAGAATTCCTGGAGTTCAGGACATCAAGTGTCCTGTAATAAAGAATGTGCCTATTGCGCTCCTCAAAGTCTACCTAACATGTTCTATAACTGAGGCAGTACGTTTGTTGTGTCATTTGAGAGACTGTGTGCGCTGTTGTTCTAAAGATTAAAGTTTTGGTTTTAATGTCACTGTTATAACCCAATGACATCCTGAATAAAAAATTTAAAATTGACAAAGACTGTTTACCTTAGCTTTTGCTGCATTGTGCATTAACATTTAAGGCATATTTTTGCTTATATATATATATATATATATATATATATATATATATATATATATATATATATATATATATATATATATATATATATATAAGGAGTTCAACCGGTACAAAATTCCTATTACGAACGAAAATTTCAAATTTTAGGAGCGCAAAACAGTGAGAATCTGTGAAAACAACAACCTTTGGACCACGGGTTTGTTTTTTTTAGAGGTATCTTGCAATCAAAATTAAACCTAATCACTGGAAAAGTAAATTTGTAATATCTGCGATATGTGTTTCTGAATTGTGGAAAGTTTTTTTTAATGTCTCTGATTATTAAAACTTGGGTCTGCAATATATTTCATATTTACTTTATTCCAAAATGTCTTAGGCCACTGCATAGTTTGCATTAGCAAGGTAGTCAAGCTCATCTACCGCTAGTGAAATCAAGCTTGATGCTAAGCTAACCATTTTTACACTTGAATTAATTGAGGAATCACTTGTTGTTAATTCAAATTATGAAATGATATACAGGGTTTTTTAACAAAAAGGTTAAAGGCAAGTTAATATGCATTGAAAAGGTCTTTTTAAGACTTGGTACGCCATTTACTGCAGTGAAACTGCCTTTACAGGGGGTTACATGTGATTATGACACATCACCTGCATTGCATTCATCCTCGTACAAAGTGCGGACTTGGGCTAAATAAGATAGACTGGAGCTTGGAATTGCTGCGATAATAATATAGTTATCAATATGGTAGCCTGCCGAGCTTTCAATTGCAGGGTCCTTATTGATTCCATGTTGCAATATCAAACTTTGATGTGCTTTTGGGAGCAAGAAGTTTTCTAAACTTGGATAGTTACAAGTAAATAAGCCTATCATAATAATTTGGACTAATAACTATAAAGTCAACTGAACACCGATGTTATCACATCCCCTTGAAGTAATGTTGTAATAAACATCCATGAACAAATTTTAATTTTATGCGGGAAGTTCACTCACAATGTTCAACAGTCAATAACTTTAGTTTAGTCATTTTTAAACATACCACAGGGGTGCCTGCGCAAGTAGGCGTTTGGTGTGTAGCGACACCACGAACCCGAGCTAACGGGGGAGTTTCGACTCCCTCCCACGCCTAGCCGTGCGTGGCTTTGCCGTGTCCGAGGAAAAGGGGATCCTGGGGGTTGAGCCGACGCTGGGTGATTGGACCGTTAAGGCCCCCGGCAGAGGCAACACACCCCTTTGGCCCCGGCTTCACGTAGACGGCACCCCTGAGCTGACCCACCCAGGGGAATCGGCAGTCGCCTTTTCCTATCTCTCTCTCCCTACATCTTCGTCTTTATCTCTTACTATTTATGTGTCCTGTCTTCTACTCTATTCCGTTTACTTCCAAACTTCTTGGCGGCTAGGGTTAACCCTGTGCAAATAGCCTACCTTGGTCTAGGCGCATTGGGTTATAGTGGCGTTGTACGGCTGGCGTCTGCAGGTTTCAGCATTTGTAAACTTGTAGCGTCCCCTCGTCGGGCTCCGTGGTGGGTGGCCGCCAACGCTGCTGAACAACAATAAAGAAGACATGCATGGAGCATTCCCACTACTGTCTGATCGTACCGGCTTAAAGCCGGTACGCACCGATGATCTCACCAGAGAAGGATTGGCCACCCTGGTGAAGTATCTGGCCACCCCCTCCCGTAGGCATTCGTCAATTAACTCACGGCCCTCAGTCCCCACCAGCTGCGGAGCAACTGACCATGGCGGCGGTCAGATCTGCAAAGCAGCAGAGGGTGCTAGGAATCTCTGGATACGGACAGGCCACCATTGGAACTTGAACTTAGCAACGTTTAACGTTAGAACGTTAACTAGTGAGGGAAGTCTAGCTGTATTATTCGAGGAGCTAGAAGGCATTAAATGGGATATAATAGGGCTGAGTGAGGTTAGGAGGACAGATGAGGCCTATACTGTGCTACAGAATGGGCACGTCATTTGCTATCGGGGCTTGGCAGACACAAGAGAACTGGGAGTAGGGTTCCTAATTCACAGAAACATAGCTGGCAACATAGAGGATTACTATAACATTAACGAAAGGGTGGTAGGCATTGTAATTAAACTGAATAAAAGATACAAAATGAAGGTAGTACAGGCTTACGCGCCTACATCCAGCCATGATGACGCTTCAGTTGAAAGCTTCTATGAAGACGTGGAATCGGCAATGAGTAAGGTGAAAACACACCTATATAGTAATGGGCGACTTTAATGCAAAGGTAGGGAAGAAGCAGGCTGGAGACCAGGCAGTAGGAGATTATGGCATCGGCACTAGAAACGCCAGAGGAGAGCTACTAGTAGAATTCGCAGAACGCAATAATCTGCGTATTTTGAATACCTTCTACCGAAAACGAGAAAACCGCAAGTGGACATAGAGGAGCCCTAATGGCGTAAATAAGAACGAAATAGACTTTATAATGACTGCACACCCAGGAGTCGTGCAGGATGTGGAAGTGGTTGGCAAGGTAAGATGCAGTGACCATAGAATGGTACAGGCTCGAATCCGCCTAGACTTGAAGAAGGAACGACAGAAACTGATACGCAAGAAGCCAATCAATGAGCTAGCACTGAGAGGGAAAGTACAGGAATTCAGAGTGTCACTGCAGAACAGGTACTCAGCTCTTAGCGAGGAAACCAACCTTAGCGTAGATACAATGAATGATAATCTGACGAGTATCATTACGGAGTGTGCAGTGGAAGTTGGAGGCAGGGTAGCTAGACAGGACACCGGCAAGCTTTCCCAGGAAACGAAGAACCTAATTAAGAAGCGTCAAATCATGAAAGTGTCAAGTACAACAGACAAAATAGAACTGGCAGAGCTTTCGAAGTTGATTAATAGACGTAAAGTATGCGATGTAAGAAGGTATAACATGGAGAAAATTGAGCACCCTCTGAAAAACGGAGGAAGCGTCAAAGCAGTGAAGAGGAAACTTGGGATAGGCAAAAGGCGGATGTATGCACTAAGGGACAAAGAAGGCAAAATAACTACCAATATGGATAGGATAGTTAAAATAGCGGAGGAGTTTTACAGAGATCTGTACAGTAGCCGAGACAACCACGACCTTAATACTATAAGAACTAGCAGTAACCCAGACGACACCCCACCGGTAATGATAGAAGAAGTCAGAAAAGCTTTGGAGAGCATGCACAGAGGCCAAGCTGCTGGTGAAGATCGGGTAACATCAGATCTGCTGAAAGATGGAGGACAGATTGTGTTAGAAAAACTAGCCACTCTATTTACGAGGTGTCTCCTGACGGGAAAAGTACCAGAGTCTTGGAAGAACGCTAACATCATCTTAATACATAAGAAAGGAGATGACAAGGACTTGAAGAATTACAGGCTGATCAGCTTGCTCTCTGTAGTATACAAGCTATTTACAAAGGTAATTGCTAGCAGAGTAAAGAAAACATTAGAATTCAATCAACCAAAGGAACAAGCAGGATTTAGAACAGGCTACTCAACAATTGACCACATTAATACTATCAATCAGGTAATAGAGAAATGCTCAGAGTATAACCAACCACTATACATAGCCTTCATAGATTACGAGAAGGCATTTGATTCAGTTGAAATATCAGCCGTCATGCAGACACTGCGGAATCAGGGCGTAGATGAAATATATATAAACATTCTGGAAGAAATCTACAGGGGATCAACTGCTACCATAGTGCTTCATAAAGAAAGCAACAGAATACCAATAAAGAAAGGTGTAAGGCAGGGGGACACAATCTCCCCAATGCTATTCACTGCGTGCTTACAGGACGTTTTCAGAAGCCTAGAATGGGAACAGTTAGGGATAAGAGTTAATGGAGAGTACCTCAGTAACCTGCGCTTCGCCGATGACATTGCATTGCTGAGTAACTCAGGGGACGAATTGCAACTCATGATTACGGAGTTAGACAAGGAGAGCAGAAAGGTGGGTCATAAAATTAATCTGCAGGAAACGAAAGTAATGTACAACAACCTCGGAAAGGAGCAGCACTTTGCGATAGGTAATAGTACACTTGAAGTTGTAAAAGACTATGTCTACTTAGGGCAGGTAATAACCGCAGAGCCTAACCACGAGATTGAAGTAACTAGAAGAATAAGAATGGGGTGGAGCACATTCGGCAGGCACTCTAAAATTATGACAAGTAGATTGCCACTGTCCCTCAAGAGGAAGGTATATAACAGCTGTATCTTGCCGGTACTTAGCTACGGAGCAGAAACCTGGAGACTCACAAAGAGGGTTCAACTTAAATTGAGGACGACGCAGCGAGCAATGGAAAGAAAAATGGTAGGTGTAACCTTAAGAGACAAGAAGAGAGCAGAGTGGATTAGAGGACAAACGGGAGTTAAGGATATCATAGCTGCAATAAAGAAGAGGAAATGGACATGGGCCGGGCATGTAGCATGTAGACAGGATAACCGCTGGTCATTAAGGGTCACCAACTGGATTCCCAGAGAAGGAAAGCGGGGTAGGGGGAGACAGAAGGTTAGGTGGGCAGATGAGATTAAGAAGTTTGCGGGTATAAATTGGCAACAGCAAGCACAGGACCGGGTTAACTGGTGGAACATGGGAGAGGCCTTTGTCCTGCAGTGGACGTAGACAGGCTGATGTTGATGATGATGATGACTCTGTGATCAATAAAGTATGTTGTAAATAGATGATCCATGTTGCGACGCGATGGAAAGTTCGAGAAGGCAACATCAATAAAGGCACCCCTGATGGCGTTGGGACGTTTTCAGTCGTACGATATGCACCAGAGTGCGTGACATGGCATAATGTATTCAACTATAGCCAGTCGATTTACTTGATGTCAACGTGTTTGAGCTCAGTCTTGCATTGATGTAACGCCTTCGCGTTATACTTGGCCACGTCTCCTACTGAGAAGTTGGGTGCCAAGTACATGACCATGACTAGTATCCCGGATGAGAGCTTCACAGGGGCGTGCTCGCCGTGTGGCTCTGGCTTGTTATTGGCAACGCGAGATCATCAGCCACTTAAGGTGGCTTGACGTAGATCTGTACCCCAGACGCAGGACGCTCCGCTTTGGTGCAGACGGCTGGAACGAATCTACTGATATGCATGTTTCCAGCGTTCCACGTCTCTATGAAGCAAAGCAATTTGGCTGCGCTCATGATGGGTTCATGTTTGATGTCATCAACGTTGAGAAGAGCAAGGGTGAACTGGGTCGAGCGGTGGACGTTCTCTCGCAGGGCACGAAGCCCTGCGACACAGCAGGGCAGCAATGTAGCAGGTGCTGCCACGTTGCGAACCTGCCGCACTGCTGCCTTGGTTTTTGGGCCGTTCTTGCTGTGTAGTGGTAATATGAAGTGTTAACTGAGTGAGCTTGCCGCGAAGAGAATGGAAGGGTGTCAAACGTGAATGTCGACGGTAGGCGTGGCCCTCTAGCGGCCACCTAGAGCGAGCTGTAGCACGTGCTACAGTGGGCACCAACTAGAGCGCGACGGTGCTCCGCATGTGGGACTCGTACACAGGAGAAAGCGCAGCTGCACCTCTAGCGAGACCACTGAGAACTAATATGCACGCCACCAACACGAACAAGCTGCGAGCACAATAAGCTTGACGAGCAAGCTCCTACAAAATATCATCATATACTTCTGACCACCTGGCGATCATACAAAAGCGTTATAAGGACTCTTTTAGAGCACAACTGTGCGTTCCGCCGTTTTGCATGACCAGAAAACTAAGCTTAACCTTAGCAACTGCAACGCGAGAACTCGGGCAATGGGTGCGTTCTTCGTCCTTTTGTTCACCTTAGGCTCGGCTATAAACAATGGCTGTTTGCACTTTCTGATGTACATGCCAGAAATAGGGATTGTTATCCACATTCATTGTATCGCCTAGTAATTTGGTGGATATTAACGCCCGTGGCCAGCCAGCCCAGTGAGGTTGACATGATGGACGTGCAATTCAGGCGGCTAAGAGACAGGATCTTATTAATTAATACCATACGAAATAGGGCCTTGATATTTAAGATCGTAATAAGAATATGGCTTGTTCACAATATCCATCGATCCAGCGTTGCAGCGCTTTAGCGCAGGCTGTCCAAATTATTTTTTCTAGTTGCAGCAAAGCGAACTTATGTGCCGAACACATGGATTGTGCCCTGCTTCTAGGCCTATGGTCATAGGAATTTGTGCAATTAGAAAGTTTTTACTATATGTAATTTCCACAGCTATATGCAAATGCAAAAGAACGGAGTGTTTCTCTTCATATAAGGGACTTATAAATATATGGTTACACCCCATTTGTGCAACACACATGAAGCCCCGCATAGAATGCCGCACACTAGACGCACATTGATGAAACACACGACACGAGCACTGTCTTCGTACCCAAAAGCCTTGCTGTCGACCATACTGAACAAGTGATAATTAGCCAGCCGCTTCACCATGTACACAAGGTCGCGCTATTGACAGTGACGCTATTTCGGCCTTATTAATTGGCTCCTGCGTTTGCATGTGTTCAACTCGTAGTATCCTACGCTGCACGCGACACAGTATTGATATAGTATGTACTACATCAGCCTCCTCTATCTTACCACTCCATTTCACCTTTCTGTGCTAATAATTACGTCAGCAGGCTTGTGTGTAGTACTAACGCACTAAACACGTTGCCTTCTAGCTGCAGAATGCTTTAGTTTTTTATAGCTTGAAAAAATTCAGAAACAGAATATATGCAAGTAAACAATTAGATGGGGTGAGCGCCCAAGAACATGTTCTTAGTCAGGAAATAAAGTAGAGCACGAAGCTTTCGACATTGAGCTTGATCAAACCTCGAATAATTGAATAACAAAAAATATAGTACAATAGCCCAGGCAGTGGTATTGACATAGAAGGCGTTTTATGCACGGAAGAAAAAAAAATGTGCTTTACATCTCTCTAACGGGCTTCGCACCACCGCAAGATCGATTTCTCGCAGGCGCACGGAGGGAACGAAAGGGACGCTTATTGAACCACTGTGCGACCAGCGCATAATTGCGGGTTAGCCCAATGCGGGTGTGCATGCCGAATGAGATGAGGTGATGAATCGAGGTCTTCTCACACGCTCGCGGTTTTTGAGAAACTTCAAATACTGAATAGAGGTGCAGATGAATGCATTTGTTCATGCGGGTGGCTTTACGCAGGCTTCGTGCTTTATACAGGGCTTTCATTCGACAAACACAAATTTTGGGTTCTTGTCCCAATCTCTATACTTATGATGGTGATGAAAACATATCTGCTGGTGCTAAAGGTGAATGAGAACAGTTCTCTCTGGTATTTGTATGGTGCCTTTAACGTTGATCGGTACATTTACGTCATGGCAACGTTTACTTATTCGGCTAAGTAACACATCGCTGCTTGTCCAAAATTAGATGTTCTCTCCACTATTGGGTTAGTTAGGTTACGGAGTACACTTTTGGTAGAACGTGTAGCGTGGCTCACATGATGAATAAAGCATAGCACGACACCAGCAATCGTGTGACCAGATTTTTTTTCCCTCGTTGATGCCGCACGGCGCGCTTACCAGATACGTCGTCATCATGAATTTTACACGTCACGGCAAAGGGCACCGCTGCCGATCTGCTCTATAATGCTCGCTCTTTGCTTCAGTACCACAAATCAGCGGAAAGGTGTCTGTGCGACGCCTTCTACGAAACATGCAGGACACTAACATGGCATTGATACTTTGAAAACCTCACTTTTGCTTCCTGCATGAAGGATGAGGTGCGCTAAGCTATGGTTCCAGCGATTTGGCGAGTTGATGTGCATTTAGGCACTCTTTGAAAATCTATGGTTTGTTATATTGACGCGAACGAGACTGATAACTTTCGTGGCCAGTCTCTTGAAAAAGGACAATGAAGTTAACAAGTACCTCAATAAATTTAAGCTGCTAAAGCCTTGTCAATTCGGTTTCCGGGCTGGTAGTTCTACGAATTTAGCATTGCTATCATTAACCGATTTCTTTAAAACGTCCATCGACAACGGTAATTTCACAGGTTCTGTATTTCTTGATTTCACGAAAGCCTTTATTACCATTAGTCATAATATTTTATTTAGCAAATTAGAGTCCGTTGACCCCCTTTCCTTGTATCTTTATCTCTCTCTCTCTCTCTAGAGTCCTTGGGTATCATTGGCCTATCCTTGACCTTCATAAAAAACTACCTTCTTGATCGTGAACAATCTGTCTGCAGTGGGGGCGTTAATCCTAATGTTAAATTAATTATTCAAGGGGTCCCACAGGGTTCTATCCTTGGACCCTTACTGTTTTGCATCTAAATTAATGATTTGCCTGACTGCCTTGAATATTCTAAAGTTATTCTTTACGCTGATGACACGACCATTTCCACCTCGCATAAATCATTACCTACTATGATCAATATGTTAAACAAAGAACTGACTAATGTCGCTGAATGGTGTCGCTTAAACAACTTAATTTAAAAGCCGCTCAAGACTCAGTTCATGGTTTTTAAAGCATCACAAAAAATGCTACCTTTCATTCCACAAGTGTTCATTGAAAATCATTTCAATCCTGCGTCTAACTGTGTGTGTTTTCTGGGCGTAAAATCAGACCCTCATTTAAAGTTCACCAATCATATTCTTTACGTCAAACAAAAAACAGCAATTGGTATAAGATCACTCATCAGATTTCGTCCTTTTTTTTCACTTGAAGCCTTATTGTCTTTATACTTTGCCTTCATACATAGTCACATCACCTATGGCATTACATCATGGGGAAATACATATAACACTCATATTTCGTCTGTACAGCACATTTAGAATCAGGCCATTCGCATTATTACCAACTGTTCAATTTATTCTAATGCTACCCCACTCCTTCAGGCTAACTGTATTCTTACTGTGTCTGGCTTATTTAATTTTCACTTAATCATATTGTTATATAAACAACTTAACAAACAGCTTGTGTTTGATTTAATCGCTGCTAGTTTACTCACTAACACCAATAGCACTAGATTCGCCCACAGTCACAAGTTTGCTTTACCTAAATGTAACACCAATTATGGCAAAATGACGTCCGCCTTCGTGGTCATTAAATTGTGGAATAACCTGCCCTATACACTAAAATCATCATAATCTTTTCATGCATTCAAACGTGAACTTAAAAACTTCATCTTGCATAACTAGGTTGACAACGATGATTACCTAACGATTCTTATGTGTCCGGGCATGAAATTGGAAAGTCTTTGGAAATTTAGGTTATTGCTTCATTGCGTGATTATGTTTTACTTGTATAACTTATGACTATTGTTCTTGTGTCGCATTCTGACTGCCTTTTTTGTTTACTTGATGTTATTTTATGTAAGTTCACTGTTTACTTTTTACTTGTGTTGCGTATTTTACGTGCTGTTATATTGATAAGTTTATTGTTATTGTTAACCGAGGGTCCCACTGCAGTCGCTTGACTTTGGGACCCTCGTCTGCATACTACATTCTGCGAATTTTGTATTTTGAATGAATGAATAAACTGTAACTGAAACTGAAGTTAATCGCAGTGTGCATTTTTTGGTGTTAGCCATGTTTGCCTAGAGTAAATGACCTTTTCTCTATTTTCGTCCTTGTGTCTTCTAGCTCCTATTTGCTAGCTTAGTGATAATATGCTCCGAAATTTGTCTACGCTGCACACGACTGCACATACACGCTATAAACTGTTTTTCTTTTCTCGCTTGCGATGCACAGAACCTGTAAAAACTTTAAATTCGTGAAAAAGGCACGTATAAAAAACGCATTGCTTTGTCTAAGAGCATCGGATATTATTAGTGGCCAGTTATTCAGACTGGCGCCACATTCTGCATGGCCAAACTGTGTTAGGTAAAAACTGCACGGATGGGGACAGCTAAAGCATAAATGGTGACAGACATACTAAAGAAATTAATCGTAAAATACGCGTCATCACATTGCCTACATAGTCCTAAAAAGTCGATCTTAACAAAATTGTTTACACGTGCGCTCTAAATGTTTCAGTTAATTTGGTGCTTAAAGCCTGTTTTTTCCTCTCATGACTGACGCACTCATTGTTAAAAAGACACATCAAATCGAAGGCAGGAATGAAGCAATTTATTAATCTCAGAACGTATGATTCCGAGTTAATTTGCTCACTTCTTTCAGCAGGCTGCGAAAGGTCTTGAATAAATGAAATTTCATAGCTCTCGATGCCACATTCTCGCGTCAGATATTTCTGCGTATGCCGCGAGTTTTTGACGACGCCTTTTCTTATTGTACATCTTGTCAAGCCCACTCTTTTGTGTAATAATATTTTCTAATATATCCACAAACATGAAGTCGTCACCCATGAGAAAGGCAAACACTACCAAGACCAAAAGATTTTCATAATATATAGTGATATATGCCACTACCGATGGAAGTTCCATCAAACTAAGTTCACAGAAAAATCCTGCAGCATGTTCACATTAGGGGGCTAATAATTTCACAAAAAATGAACATTAGAAAGAGAACTTCCCAAAATATTTAAAAACACTTAAAAATTCAAAAGAAGAAAAATGCAATTCTGCAAATAAGACCTCTTTTTTAATTTTTATTATTTTTAGAATAAAAAAGATGAGAGTACGTCGCGCACTACTGCACTCAGAAATTATTTTTCTTCAAAGCGCGTTTACAGATGAGGAATCATGGCGCTGCCGCCTCTCTTTATGACACGTGGAGATAAAAACGCTGCCAAGTCCTTTTCACGTGTACGATTCCCACTGCCAAATGAGAGCAGCCGTTCCCATATTCGCACCAGCGGTGCCTTTCATGTTTTTTTTGTTCTTTTTTTTGTGTGTGTCTCAGCGGAAACCCACTGGAGGTCGTATTTCCCTCTTCTCTTCACGCGAATAACTCCATCCAGGCTAAGACAGAAAAAGAATTTGGTTGGCTCCAAGAAAAAAAAAGTTATGCTTTCCTGTCGTCAACCCCGAACCATTGTTTTCGCTTCTCCACAAGCTATTCTCTCGCATTATTTGCCATATTCCGTTGCTATAGCTGGAGCTGTATATAATGATTCATTGCTCTCCACCGTTCATTAATGGCATTGCAATAGATATAAAAATGTGATTCAAAGTTTTCATTGAAATATGAGTCAACTAAGTTATGTTGCCGATTCTATGGGAGCAAACTTTTCTCGTATACATTTCACCTTGAGAGACAGATGTGCAGTTCTGTAAAAATTAAGTACTTGGCCCGGAGAGGACAAGGGAGGCATAGTAATATGCGAAAAAAGGACAGTGCAAGTTGAGATAATGCATAAACAATGAGAGAGCTGAAAATTGTAGAATGCCAATGTCGTTTACAATGTTGACGTCGCACACATTTCTATTTCTAAGCTCAGGAGGACTGCTCTGAATCGACAAAGAGGCAAGTAAGACGAATAATAAAACTTTCCTCACCCGAGTGAGGATTCACCGCCAGACGATTTGCGGGTAAATCAGGTGTTAAACCCCACAGCTTCGTGTTTTCTCGAATACACAGTTACAATAACTTTCTCTGCTTGGAAATGCAGTGAAAGTGACGTTCATGCTTTGCGGACGTATCCTGTATACCGGTTTTGCGATAAAAACATGTACTATTGTCGTAATATTTGGTATACAAGTGATTTGGTGACATAACACGTGATTATCATAACGGCGTTGTGGTTTAAAGCCAACCACCGTTCACAAAACACCAAGACGCTGCTGCATGTTTTAAATGAGAAGCATTCCGTTGTGTACTTCAGTGACTTTCAGCGTATCTATCTATCTATCTATCTATCTATCTATCTATCTATCTATCTATCTATCTATCTATCTATCTATCTATCTATCTATCTATCTATCTATCTATCTATCTATCTATCTATCTATCTATCTATCTATCTATCTATCTAGCCGCCTACGAGTTATAGCTTCCCTGGCCGTTTCGTTAATGGTATCACTACCAAATTTGGTATGGCATAACATGACTCTATGACGACCATAACTGACTGGTCATAACATCATTATCATGTTTTGCATGTCATGATTGTCATGATTTATATTTTATGATCTTGCTGCTTTTGCGGTGGTTTCATTCGCATGGCATGTTGAAAAACTGGTATGGTATGAGATGACTGCATGGCAAACACAAGTGAAAGACCCTAACGTGAAAATCATGGCATGCATGTCATGTAAGTTATGAGTCACGGCTACATGCGACGCTCATGATGCGCTCGCCACCGTTTTGCTAGCTTCACATGTACCAAATTTGGTGTTACAGGACGTGGATGGATGACAAAGGTATGTGAGAGGTGCAAACATGATAATCATGAGATGCATGTTATGTAGCAACATGACTACATGCTACGCTCTTGATGCACTCGCATGCGTTTCGCTAGCTTCACATGCGCCGAATTCGGTATTACGTGACGCGAACTAAGGACATAAGTAAATGACTCATCCAAACATGATAATCATGACATGCTTGTCATGTAACAACATGACTACATGCCATACTCATGATACACTCTCGGCTGTTTCGCTAGCTTCACATATCCCCAATTTGGAGTTACGTGACGCCAATGGATGACGAAGGTATATTATGACTGGTGCAAGCTTGATAATCATGCCACACGTGTCATGTAAGAACATGACAACATACGACGTTCATGATGCGCTGGTGGCCGTTTCGGCAGCTCCACGTATACCAAATTTGACATCACAGGGTGTGAATAGACGACGAAGGTAAATGACACGTCCTAACACGATAATCATGACATAGAAGTCATGCACGGTATAATTCACCTCCGCTTCGTAACTTTGTGCCAATTTTAAAGTGACATCATTTCTCATCAGTGCTTTGCATACCATCGATTCCCACTGGGCGTGGGATCTGCCAATTTTTTTTTATGAATAAGATTCAAGCTCCGACGCAGTAGCTCGGTGCATCGAAAAAAACATGTAGGCATCCAGAGGGTCTGGCTTCTACCTTCACAAGGACCAATCAATTTTATTAATTGTTTGCAAATATAGGCAGTTTTCATTCATGGAAACTTCAGTTTTCTCTCAAAACCATGAACGCCAGCATGCACTCCAGCATTTTTGCGAAACGTGTGCTTTATCTTTCTCACTTTTAAATAACCCAGCAAAAGGCACAATGCCACAAAAAGTGGGATCAGTTATTTTGAAATAAGCGTGCTTAGCTCCTAACTGTTTATGTACTTTTTTTCGAAATAGATTGCAGTTGTTATAAAAATATGCACAATAAAAAAGTAGTCTAAGGAGAACGAAGTGATGGTGTACTGTCGTAGGCTTCAGTCAGAAATGTTTAGCTCTGGGTGCGTGAAACACCCAGTATATTTAGAATGCTGCTTCAAAATATCTTCACAAGACCAGTGCGCAAGAATTCAAGACGATGCCCCTATATACTGCCATGTTTTAAGAAGCAAGCGAGAGGTCCTGCCACAATGCTACCTGAAAGGCAGCCGTTCCTTTAGTTTTCACCAAAGCATCATTTTAATGCCCCGCCGCGGTGGTCTAGTGGCTAAGGTACTCGGCTGCTCACCCGCAGGCCGCGGGTTCGATTCCCGGCTACGGCGGCTGCATTTCCGAAAGGGGCGGAAATGTTGTAGGCCCGTGTGCTCAGATTTGGGTGCACGTCGAAGAACCCCAGGTGGTCAAAATTTTTGGAGCCTTCCACTACGGCGTCTCTCATAATCATATGGTGGTTTTGGGACGTTAAACCCCACAAATCAATCATTGTAATGCTCTGCTTACTGCTGCTTACTGTGCTAAAGATGACAACAATCGCACGCGACCATCTTTTTCGACTGCATGCGCTTCTGCATGCATATCATGTGGGGTGTTTTGCGGGAACAAACCTCGTGTGCGTCAAGGCCGTATTTTTTTCTTTCCACTACTTCAATTTAAGATGTCGAAGAAAACGCGTTGGAGGCAACTAAAGAGGCTCTTCACCACCACCCTCCATGACAGGTTTTTTGTTCACGTCGATTAGGAGGAGTTGAATGCATCTGCGCAACTTCTATCGGTTTTTTTTTCCAACCACGTTTTCAAAAACAGTTCTTTCTTCACAAAAACGTTAAAGATATAATTACCAAGTTTCCAAATTTCACCCTCATTTATAGTCACACCTTTTTTCTTATGCTTTCTCGTGCACTAGACATAATTATCATCCACCCGAACTAACGCAAATTACTCTAAAAACATAACCCCGTTTCTATGTGCCTGTTTTGATGAGACGGAAGAAAAGCTATCTGCAATACAAGCTCTGGGGCTCTGAACCACAGCGCAATTAATTGACCTAAGCAAGGCATATAATGTAGGCACTGTTCACCCCTCGTCCTTTCACACTCGTATGACACTTCCTGTTGACCTTCAGACTTTCCCTTTGTTCTACGAAGGCGACGGGCTCCATTCATCTAATGTGTTTCCACAGAAGTGATTTTACTCTGATTATTGCATCTTCTTGGGACAAGCGAGAATGAATATCTCTGTCGCTGTGCCAAAAAATTTTACGTATTCGTGGATTAAGTGTCCAAGACACGTTTTTCTGAGTGCTTCCCTATTCACTCAGGACGAGGCTTTTGTTCGCTCTTCGAACGACTTTATTCAATTTTTCTGAGTGCTCCCCATCCGTGAGACACGGCGCTTTGTTCGCTCATGACCTAGACGTTGTCTTTTCAATAAACGTTTTACACTTCCTGTTAACAACCTTGTCGTGTAGACGTATTAGCGAACATAGGTCGAGTGCTTATGGAGGTCAACCAGACGCGCAATGTAGAAAGAATTCGGATCATTCAAATTCCTTGCCAGAATTCCAAAGTTTAAAATATTATTGCTTTGGTTCTAATTTTGTAAGGTAGCCCTCACTTTTTTCAGACAAATACTCTCAAAATAATGAACCTTGGAGTTTTAATACCTGCTGGAAATGGAATGTCTTAAAACAAAGTTAAATGTATAGATGGGAAAATTGGAAAGAAGTGTAGCTCGATGAGGTTTGCTGCCAACTAGTTGCGCATAGCTGAACTTGAATTGTCAGCGCGATTGTTTAGACAGGAGTTAAGAAAACGTGCCTTCTTTGCTCCTGCTTAAGAAGTTTCACTATTAATTACAGCTAAATCGGAAAGAAGTATCCTAAATACTCGTTATTTTGATTTCATTTAGAGGCTCGCATTATATAATGAAACTAAATGGAAATAATTTTAAGGGCCAGTCAGGGCACCTAAGAAAGAAGGAGCAAAGGTAAGAAGGTCAGCCAGACATACATCCGGTTCAGTATCCTATGCTTGGAAAAATAATTACGGGAAAAAATATAGGAAGAGAGATCATGATTTCGGTCGCCTTTGTTAACGCGATAGCGTTAAAGAGCTCGTTCCACCAAAATTCCGGCGTCGGCATCAGCGTCGATGTCAGCGTCGCTTGTTGTGAGCAAAAAATCATCATCTTATGCGTGAGCAAAAAAGTGAGAACGATGCAGAGAAAATAAATAAACTGTAATAATGTATGGAGCAGAGTGGCGACCAAAGCAGGGTGATTTGGGTCTAAGTGGGTATTGAACCCGTGTAGTTTGCGTGGCAAGCGGATGTTCTACCACAAGGCCACGCCTCTGCTTGTGAAGTCATTGAAAAGAACATTTTCTGCTGGGACATGCAGTGAAAATAGCTTTCATGCTTCCCAAACACACGCGCCCTGTACACATGCTTCGGAATGAAACGTGAAATATTGCAGTAATAATGCATGGTACAAGCGTCTATTGCGAGAGGGCGTCAAATTATGTGATAATCATAATGTCCCCGTGTTTGAAAGCCGGTACTTCGATACCAAAGGCACACACACTATTTTACATATTCCCTGAAAGCCACGTATTGGGGCCTCAGCCAATTCGAAAAAGTTTCATGCACTAAGAGTTTGACGTACGCAATAGGAACAGGATGTCGCTATCGTGCTCAACTCCTGAAGGCGAAATCTACCGGGTACCCTAATTTTCTGCGTTACGTAATAGCGCATGCGTATTTTTAGGTGTGTCACGTGCGACCGCAGGTAGTCGAGCCATGATGACTACCGCAGGCTAGCTAGTGCTGCGCCAGAAAAAGCCTTTCCAGCTGTACAGACTGAGCGTACGGTGATTTCGGCTTGCCGGCAAACACACGAGCTGTATGTTTGAGACTGGCTGAAGCCACATCACGACTGGTTCGGCTTCTTTTGACAACTTGGCTGCCGGTTATTTATTGCTCACTGTGGTCGATGTGCACTTTACGTGCCAAGAAATACGACAAGGTTTCGTGGTACACCATAGTCCATGGCTGACGCCGGATAAGATTGAGCAGCTGATGTGTTTTTATTGTGGGCCTTTATCATTGTACACAATCGCTTTTTCACTTTTTCCCCATTGGAAAGCGGCTTGCTTCGCGGGTGTCAGACCAGCTTCCTCAAGCGACACCTAAGCAGCCAAGAAACCATGGCGAGTACAGACTTGCATATATGTAGTGACTAATTGGGCGTGGTCGTAGATCCAGAAAACAGCATGGTGTTGTAAAGAAGCAACATTTCGATTGAGTAGAAATACTTCGTTTGACCAAACCTCAAAGAACTGTGACATATATCAGATTCATTGATTAAACGAATTCAAAATTACGCCAGCAATCGACAGAAGTACGGAAAAACTTATACTGAGCAGTTAAGGCTAGGCACCGGTAACACAAAACATTTATTGCACAGAACTGGCACAGCTGCAACCTTTGAATGTGAATATCTAATTGTGGATGAATATGTACGTCACTTTCTTACAGACTGCACGCATCATTACACACCAAGACAACTTTTTTGATCAAATTTATTGGCATTACACCTCAGACCGTTCAGTATCAAGAAAGTTCTAGGGGCCAAACGTACCTTTACGGATATGCGCTCTAAAAGCGTCAACACGTTTTTTTAAAATGCAATGGAATGGCTGACATTTTTTTAAGAAATTAGAAACTAATACTCCTATAACACATGTGATACTTTGTTATATGCAATGTATACGACACCGGCGGTTACTTTATGTCCTACGTAGACGTATTCCTTTGAACTTCAAGTGCACTGCTACCTATTTTGAAAAACTGTTATCTTTCGATGTTTTTGTAGATTACCTTCGTTTTTTTTCAGACTAATTTGCAGACCTACCTTACTGCTCTTTTGATCTAATTGGGAAATCGGGTGAATTGATATTCATCCCCTGAGTTATTGAGCATTACAATATCATCGGTGAAGTGCTGGGTATTAAGCTACTCTCTATTAACTCGAATCTCTAACTCTTCCCCTAAGAGACGGCTGAAAACCTTCTGTAAGAGGGTGATAAATAGCATTAGGGAGATTGTATTTCCTTGTATTACAGCCTTTTTATTAGTATTTTGTCGCTTTTGTTATGAAACAATCTGGTGGCAGTGGATCTGCTGTAGATTTCTTCAAGGATGTTTATATGTGCTTTGTCGACGCCTTACCTTCACAGTGTCGACATGACTGCTGATATCTCTGCTGAATCAAATGTCTTCTCGTAATTTATGAAGAATATGTACAGTAATTTGTTGTATTCTTGGCATTTTTCTGTCACCTGATTGATAGTATGACTGTGGTCGATTGTTGAGTAGCCTGCACAAAACCCTGCTTTATCCTATGCTTGATTTAATTCTAATGTTGTCTTAGTGCTGTTAGCAATTACCTTTGTAGATAACTCGATTGATTGATTTTTGGGGTTTAACGTCCCAAAACCACTATATGATTATGAGAGACGCCGTAGTGGAGGGCTCCGGAAATTTCGACCACCTGGGGTTCTTTAACGTGCACCCAAATCTGAGCACACGGGCCTACAACATTTCCGCCTCCATCGGAAATGCAGCCGCCGCAGCCGGGATTCGAACCCGCGCCCTGCGGGTCAGCAGCCGAGTGCCTTAGCCACTAGACCACCGCGGCGGGGCCTTTGTAGATAACTCGTATACGACGGAGAGCAAGCTGATTGGCATCTAATTCTTCAAGTCCTTGTTGTCTTGTTTCTTATGAATTAGAATAATGTTAACATTCTTCTGATATTCTGGTACCATATTTGTCAGGAGAAATTTCGTAAACAGGGTGGCCATTTCTTCTAACACCATCGGCCCTCCGTCATTCAGCAGATAGAATGCTACCTAATCCTCACCACCAGTTTTGCTCTTTGCATTTCCTCCAAGGCTTTCCTGAGTTCTTTCAGTACTGATGGGATGTCATCGGGGATACTGTTAGTTTTTGCATTTGTTCCGGCTATTTTACATATCTCTGTGAAATACCTCCACGTCTTCAACTATCGTATTCATATTGGTACTTACTTTACCTTCCTTTTCCCTTATTGCACACATCTGTTTTTCCCTTTCCGAAGTTTCCTTTTCACTGCTTTGACGCTTCCTCGACTCTTGAAAGCCAGCTGAATTCTCGGAGCAGGAAGCTACGCAGCAGAAACCTGGAGGATTACAAAGACCACTCAACTCAAATAGACGACGACGTAGCGAGCACTGGAGAGAAAAATATTAGGTGTAACTCTAAGGAATAAAGAGGAAGCAGAGTATATCAGGGAACAAACGGCTCTGAAGTACATCATAGTCAAAATCAATAAGAAGGAATGGTCATGGAGTGTGCCCGTAGCGTGAAGGCGAGGTAACCGCTGTACATTAGGGATCACTGACTGAACTTTAAGAGACGGCAAGTAAATGAGAGAGAGACAGAAAGTTAGGTGGGTAGATAAGATAAAGAAGTTTGCGGGGATAAGGTGGCAGCAGCAGGCACAGGATCAAGTTGCCTGGCAGGACATAGAGGAGGCCTTTGTCCTGCTGTGGGCGCAGTCTAGATGAAGATGAGGATGATGATACGACATTCATGATATGCATCAACATCATTTATTGAACCCTTAAAGGCCCCTTGCGGGGTAATACATAAGTGGGAGGGAAAACACAATTCAACAGATGCATGATTGTCGATGGTACAAAGCATGATCGAAAGTGAACAACATGATAAAAAACAATGTCAACAAAAGGATATATATATATATATATATATATATATATATATATATATATATATATATATATATATATATATATATATACGTGGAAGAAAAACGGCAACAATTGTAAATTACCTAACATATGAAGTGATTTGTGATTAGCTGTTTAAATTTTAAGGGGTTTTGTTCGTGCACTATGGATTCAGGCAGGTTCCGGCACATCATGTACTGAAGTACATGATGTGCAACTCTTTTGTTCCAATGAGTGAATTTGTTCACATAAGAACCACACGTGTTGATGCTCATGTTGTCTCGCTTGAATTCAGGGATGACTACAGACAATATCAGATACATAATTCATTGGATTTTGCACACTTTCGTATATATACGTTTTAGTGGTGTTGGTCGCTGTGTATGTGTGTGCCTTTACACGAGTGTGTTCTTGGGTGTCCTATATGTTAAGTCTTGTGTTCTTCATTCAACGGCGCCTGATTTGTGCGCCAACATTTCCCTATATATCGCATCAATAAATAAAACGCAACTGTGAAAGTTTCCTTGCTTCGAGACATAACAAACCTTCTTTATTGTATCAAAATAAGTTGGTCACCAGGAGTTTCATAATGTGTCCAGATGCTCGGCACAAGACCGTTTTTCATTTATTTTATACTGAGTACAACCCCCTAGCGATTGTATTTTAGAACGGCGTTCCACGGACCGTTCTAAAAAAAACGTGGCTCATGCTTCTGCATAGAAATCGTAAAAACACTAAAATAAAACATGCCTTTGCAGAGGTAGTTGAGCGTTTATTTTGCACTGTCTTAGTAAAAGTAACAAATTTCAAAGTCTCATTAAGAATGGAAAACAGTTTGAAACTTTTCGCGCATACGTCAAAAAGAAAGCACACATGAAACGAGCACGGACTAAGACCTGTCACACCTCGATTTTTGAAGCGCGCTGTTCAAACAGAAAAAAAATACGCACGAAACGAGCTCACAAGTATACACTTGACAAGCGTGAACAACTGTCATAATTATTCCTACGTTGTGTGTAAGCAGCATGATCCTTTTGCAAACAAGGCGTTGGCAGCGTGGGAACTTTGGTCCTCTTCGAAGTGATGAGTCTGATCAGAGCGCGCCCAGGAGAGGCCATGCACCGTGGTTACAGCGTTTCGTGGAGGCGACGATTTGCGCCCAACGCCAGCACGTTACGTCATCTCACCCCTGATAACGAAAGTGCGCTTAAGTTTCTAAGCTTTAAGAACTGGCAAACGGTATGGTGTACATATATGGCTTGCCACTAGCATTCCTGACAACGCACGCTCCGTGGCGTAGTGGTTAGCGCAGCGGCTGGGATTTGCGAGGTTGATTTTTTGATTCCGCGTGACGAATACTGGCCTTCTGGCCTTTTCACGGCAATATTATATATTTTTAATGTCACTTCCGTGATTAAAGTACGTCAGTGGTGCCGTGGTGGACCCCGACATAAAACACTTTCGTGTTAAAACAGTAGTAACAGGGGATATCCCTATTGTGCATACATTCCTATTTCCGTCATAATTCGGCTGAAAAGTAGTAACTGCGACATGCGCGATTGTTACCGTTCTATAAGGCTTTCTGCTGTGTGTGAAAAAAAAAAGCACACTCTTCGGAAAGTTTATCGCATACCTTCTGGGTTTATATCGTTTATTCAGCCCATGCGTTCCGCAACGAACAGGCAGTCTGAAACAGTGCGCGCACACATATGATGATGATGGTGACAGCCAGTTAAGATTAGGCCAGAGACCCAGACAGGTAATGATGGTTATGATAATGCATAGATGAGAAGAAGCGCATAGTTAATGCCCCCAATAAATGAAAAAACACATACCCCCCCCCCCCTTCATTTAGCATCTGCAGACATCGCAGGGCGTGATAACCACCTTTTCGTGATCTTTATCATTCAGTGTTATCAGGTATTCACAACACATATAGCATGTATACTATAACAAACACCTTCTGCTTGATTATAATATTCAGATAACTGGTGAGCTCTCATCCTTCGTCTAAATTATTAGGCACACTGGTTTACTTAAAAAGCACAGTGACATAATGTTGCACCAATAATGAAACACTCTGCAGTACATTTTTAAGCATATATATATATATATATATATATATATATATATATATATATATAAGGGAAAGAAGTTTATACGTAAGGGCTCGTTTTCCGTGTTTTGACACAATATTAATATATGTATGTCGTGTGCGACACCGGTAGTCGCCCCTATACACTTTACTGCTTTCTGAGCCAACTTACTGTCATATCACTTGTATAGATATGACTGACAGGATAAATAGGAATTCCACTCGTAACGCTGCATTTCTTGAGCCTGAAATCGCAAAAAAATAAAAGTTTTAAAGACTGAGAAAATGGAGAACCATTTGCATATTCTTCATAGACGGAAGAGAAATCAATAAACCTACTCTCCGTCTCTTTTGCATACATAAGAATGTATCCGAATGTTTTCATGTCGGCTACATACTTTAGAAAAAGGCCACGCACAATATTTTATATACCACTTTACAAAAATGAAGCTAGCATTAAACACGATTCCAGTAAGTCATTTACCTCGGGTACTCTCTTGCGTAATAAGAAATGTGAAGATTGATATGTGGGGTGCAACGTCCCAAAACCACCATTTGATTATGAGAGACGACGTAGTGGAGGACTCCGGAAATTCAGACCACCTGGGGTCCTTTAACGTGCACCAAAATTTTTAGGACACAGGCCTACAACATTTCCGCCTCCTTCAGAAATGCAGCCGCCGCAGCCGCGATTCGATCCCGCGACCTGCGGGTCAGTAGCCGAGTACCTTAGCCACTAGACCACCGCTGCAGGGCACAAATCTGAAGAAGCATATATACTACTGAAAAGCAGGTTTGCGTCTTTTCAGTTCAACCAGCCACAAATGATCAAAATGCCCACGCAGTATGTCAGTAGTTTTACCAACGCATGCATCAAATTTCAGTTTCCTTCAGTATGAAGGAGAAAAAGTTAAAAATGTCGGACTCCTAGACACAAGGAGATAAAGCGGTTTTAATGATGGGCCTATCATTCAAGCGGGAGGTTCTCTTATTGAAGGAACCCCCTGACCCGGACCACTTGCTGGGGCCGCACCACGATTTAGCAGTGGCTGGCCACACCTGAATAAAACAACAACAACAACAACAACAAACAAGACTGCTTCAAATATTGCGTGTATTTAGTTAACTATGATTTCAAAGTGCTGTTATTATTGTGGAGTTGCAATGACAAGTAAAAAGCACATATGTATTGGCATAAGTCACTTAAGTTAACTTCGGTCGTCGATGTGAGCACTTTTTTTTTGTCGCGGCAAGAGTGCGCGAACTTTCCGAACATCTCATCACTTATTCTTCAGGACACAGTATTTGAAGTAGTAGCGCTTTTATCTCTGTGTTTTCTCATGACTGCTTTTTTTTGTAATTTACCCTTACTCAGAAAGAAATGTATTTATGAAAGGCCACGAATTAATGTTGGAGAATCAGATTGTACATTGACGTGAAAAAAACAGTACGGCCTCTTGAAAAAAAACTACACTTTTTTTCTATTCTCTTGATACTCGGTGGAATAAAAAGTGAAAACGGGACACTTAGATTGTCGGTTTTTGATCGGAGCAAAAAAGTTAAGTGATTTGGAAGCCATGCTTCTCTCTCTATTTATGCAATCACAAACATTGTTTGCTTATTCGAAACAGCTTCACCGAGTAAGCTTCAGATTTGATTTCACCGTATAGATGTATTCTGAGCACACCACTGCACAGATAAGACATGGTTACATAAGCAAGTTGAATTAAAGAAGAACGGACCACCGACTGCTCACGCGGCTGCCTTTACACTGGGGTGGCGTGTACGTCTTTGTTTTGAAACGTCATAGAAACAGGCAAAATTGTATATGTAACAGGAAATTTGAATAATTAATGGAAATGTGAGTGGGAAAAATAGAGTTGAGGTACCTTCTAGATGGAATGAGGACAACCATACTGACATGAATTTTTTTTAGGTGAATGATCAAGTTTTTCTGCATTGATGTAGTACTGAAAACATTAATGCTCTTGGTGGGGAGGGGGGATGAGGTCATGTTGCTTTGTCACTGTTCTTCATAATCTATAGCACGAAAACATCACTGTGTGAGATAAAGATTAGTTAACTCACCGAGAGGATAACCTGTTTTTTTTTATATCTAAGCGCCCTCTGCTCGTTTCTTTTTTTTTTTCTTGCATGACGGGTTTTGCAACAGCATGCAGAAATCTGCCAATAGAAAGCTCAATTTTTTGTTATTGTGGGGCACGCCTAGGTTTTAAAAGATTCTATGCCCTCCGGAAATGAACTGTACTCTCACTGTAGTAAATATATTCAACCCGGACATACTTTGAAAGTAGGCGCACAGAAATATAAACGTTCGTACTTTTGCGTGTGTGTGGCTCTTCGAACGAGGCGTCAGATTGTTCAAGTTTATGTGAAAAACAGCGAAAACGGGGTTGACTGTCGACGAGATTGTTAGATGATCTTATCAATATTCTATGAATAATTCATAAATAATCTATGAATAGATCTGTTTCACTGTCGTTTATCTACTTATAATGTAGATAACCAGCGTTGCATTGAACTATACAACAAAAGAAGCAGTTGTGTTTAAAACGATGCCGAATGTCTCAACTAGTTTTTGCCAGACTGTAAAAATATTCAACAATATTGTAACACGCACATACAAGAACCTCGCCATCATGCACCACATATATCCCGATGTCTATAGTATTAATCTAGCACCATAGCCCGTCTTGACCATATCCTATGGAAATGTCCAGCATTAGTGATAAATTCTGGGGTCACGACCTCCAATTAAGACCTTCGGGCGCGTTGGCAGACTCCGCTGCTGAGTTCTGGCTTGGACAAGCCACTCTGGGCGATCCAGCCAGCCAAGGAAGCAGCCGGAGGACACTGTCTCTCCATTAGTTCTTAGGTGGGAGCTCAACCCCGCAATCTGCCGGAAATTAATAAAGTCTACCTCTCTCTCACTCATTATTGTGGCGCGGCCTAGTGCATGTTGCCGACTATAGCATCGTGTGGCTAGGAGTTTAGTGCCCAAAGTCTTAATTAGGCAAGATCCACTATTTCACTTTTAAAGCATTAAAGCGGGACAAAACAAAACTGTAGTGAGAAGTTCGCAGACTGATCTGCAAAGCTTCTGATTAGACGTTCTGTGTGTTCTATGTGTGTTTTAACGTTCTGTGTGTTTTCATGCTTACTGCGGGTGCCCGAGAAATGCAAGCACATACCGTGTGATATCCTGAGAGCTCTGACTCATCAGTGAACAAGTACCAGAGCTCTTCTCCATAGGTAGATTTCACAAGAACTATTCACCCCTTTTTGTGCATAGGTAACAACATTGAGAAGAGGTACTTTGTGTATGCGTTACCAGAATGACTGACTCAGGGCAATCATCTTTCTTGCTCCATATTCGAAGCGCATTTTACGTCCAATGATTTTATAATATACCCCACCTTCAAGAAAGAACATCGTGCAGTGTTGACAGCCAACATCATTATTTAATGTACAAATGGTATGTGAAATCAAACGATACTGCTTCTTGCTTTTTGCGATCGACATACTCCCCCATCGGCAAAAAGGGAGGCAACACACAGTCGCCTAAGATTCTGAATAACATACAAGTGCTTTCGAACAAATCGATGACATGAGAAACAGCCTTTGCATATCTAAAAAAATAAAGAGTGACTCACTGACCGTTAACACGCTCCATAAAGCTGCCTTCGGAGTTATAGTTGAGGAAACGGCCAACCATTTTCAAGACACGTGCCAGTGAGAGGAGGCGGCAGGGGGCGATAAAGGCGCAGGCTAAGCTCGCAAACACGGCCAACAGGCTGAACGCAGAAAATGGTTTGATCTATTAAAAACGACAGCTAGAAAAGAGTGAAGCATGACAAAGAACAAATAGGGGGCAGTTTGGCAGTCGGCTCCGAGACCCGTGTAGTAACTAGGCTTCGGAGGCTGAATGACTGATGCTTCGGACGCTTCGTAGATGGCCAGGAATGCTCAAGAGCGCGCCTGGCTGCCCGAAGATTCAGCCACCGAGTGAAATCGATGAGCTGCGCTCCTTTTCATGAGCGACTCGAAATTTGCGATGCGGAAAGCCGGAAAAATGACCGTCCCTGGATATTTATGACACGTCAGGCGCTGTTATGCGTACTTCACCACGATGTCTGCTCGCCTGACAAGCTCCTATTTTTTTTTAAAGAAGACAGCCGCCTCTGTATTTTATACTCATTTGCGTGGAGTTTTTTTCTTCAGTATAAAATTGACTTTCTACTAAAGCTGAGGCCATTCACAACCGGAGTGCTCTGCCCGCGGATCAACCGTTATGACGTCTGAATGCCTAAATGTGTGTTTTTAGCTCCTAACACTTTCAAATCACATGAGTCACATGTAGTATATACGGTCAAGTCAATCATTCGGACAGTTCGGATGGTCGGCTGCGGACCTACAGGACTCAAGGTAAATCTCAGCTGTGGCCGTCCCATTTCAGTGGGAGCGAAATGTTGGATGACCATGCGCTGTGTGACATCAGTTCAAGTTGAAGAACAACACTTAGTCGAAATTCGCGGAGCTCTTGAGTGCGACGTGCCTAGTAGCGTATTTTCGGAACGTAATGTACCAGGGGAATATTATTTCCAACAACAACAACAACAACAACAACAACAACAACGATAATAATAGTAGTAATAATAATGTTAATATTTATGCTGCTTGTAGAGCTCTATCTCGACCACCATTGTCACTATCGGACACGTGCTCTTTGTGTCAGTAGCAGAAAGCTGTAGCCACTGAGCCCCTTTGAACTGCCAGAATGTGGAGTTGAGCCCTGGTTAGAACATGCGTACAATACATAGAAATGACATGCTAAACATGCCACCTTACTGTGATGTGGTTAACTATAGTCTTCTGTACTATTTGTTGCTGCAGGTGGCATGATTACCGAGCAGGTGCTGAAAAAACAATAACGACTGCAACAATAACCGTAATGTGTAGCGCCCCAAGCAACATGCTACTTGCGTGCAATAAAATATTGACTCAGCACCACTGCCACGGTTTCGGAGCAAAATGTCATAATCTGCTATTTTTTTCAGACGTTTCCGCGCTGATATTGAAACAACCTTATTCCTAAACCATGAAGCAATATGCTCAGTTGCATGACTAGAGGCTGTGATCTTCACTTTTGCACCAAATATTTGGACACATTCTATGCCGCCATTCGTCTTTTTGAATCAAATGTATGGAAAGCTGGCAGCCTTCAGTAGTCTGTTGAATAATGCAGATAATGTTGAATGTTGCAGATGATGAGGCTTTCTTTATCAGTACAAGTTTTCTTACAAAGGGTCTTAGGTACAGGCGGGAGATAGCTCATGCATGGTATTTAATGTGCTACCTGTTTTTCTGTTTGATCCTTATAACTCACCGAATGGCCTGACCCTTTGTGTGAGAAGCAGCGGTGGCGTACATAGAGATTCACTTCAGCTTTTTTGACGTTATCAGCATTGAAACGAGCCCCCCTTAATTTAGCTTATCTCCACTTTTCAGCTACAAGAAGCGGTGCTCGTTCCTCCCATAGGTGACATCCGGTCGGCTTCATTTAGATGTGCTGGCGAATTGTGAAAGCGAATATTGCAGAGGCAGCTCCTTTCACATGCGTTAGCGCCACTCAAGGCTTACTTGGCAAAAGCTGTGGTGGAAAAGGAGTCGGCGCTTTTATACCAAAATACGGACATAAATTACGGACATTCTTAGTGTGGCTTTCATTTTCCACTAACACGTTTTGATATCCGCAAAACAGCACTCTCACATGGATGAGAACCGGCAACAGAACTTGTGCTATAGTCCTCGTTTTATTTCCGCGCCTTCATCTGATAATAGTTTCGCGCTTCTTGAGATGAGCAAGTTTAGTTACCAATAACTAGCACACCTGCTACTTCGGATGGCTTGTAATTTATGAAGCCAAAATAAAAATATATTTGGCTTCATAAACATACGTAGGATGTTTAAAGTAGCGGGAGAGTTTTACAGAGATCTGTTCAGTAGCCAAGACAACCACGGACAGAGCGTATGAACTAGCAGTACTACAGATGACATCCATCCAATTACGACAAAAAAGTCAGCAAAGACTTCGAGGAAATGCAAAGGGGCAAAGCTGCTGGTGAAGATCAGCTAACATCAGATCCGCTGAAAGACGTGGACCAGATTCTGTTAGAAAACCTGGCCAACCTGTTTTCGAAGTGTCTCTTGACGGGGAGGGTACTAGAATTTTGAAAAAATGCTAACATCATCCAAATCTATAAGAAAGGAGACAGCATAGACTCAAAAAATTACAGGCCAATCAGTGTGCTGCCCACCGTCTACAAGATATTTGCAAAGTTCATTGCTAACAAAACTAACACGACGTTGGAATTCAATCAAACGAAACATCAAACACAATGTCATACGAGCTACTGAACAATCAACCACATTCATACTATCAATCAGGTGATAGAGAAATGTTCAGAATACATGCATGGCCTTCGTAGAATACGAGAATACATTTGATTCGGTAGAGATATCAGCAGTCGTGCAGACACTGCGCAATCAGGGTGTCGACGAAGCATATAGAAACATCCTGGAAGAAATCTACAGCAAATCATTTGCCACCGTAGTGCTCTATAAAGGAAATGACAGAAGAAGAAAGAAGAAGGGTGTAATACAAGGGGATGCAATCTCGCCAATGCTAATTACACCGTGCTTGCAGGAGCTTTCCAGAGGCCTACAATGGGAAAAGTTACGGATACGACCTAATGGAGAGTGCCTTGGTAACATGCGCTTTGTCGGTGATATTGCATTGCTGATGAACTCAGAGGATGAATTGCGATTCACAATTATATACAGCTAGATAGATAACTCCACTACTTCGACGCGTTTTCTATTCCATACAGTACAAAAAATCTTAACACAAAATTCATTTGACACACACACAGAAAAACCGTTAATGGAAGCTTAGCTCCGTGTGTTCGTTGCCATAATCGTTTCTTGTGTTTGATTTCTTTGCACTAGTGAAGTGATGTCGTATTTTAGATGAGCTGTTCACGTCCCTAGCTTAAGCAGTACGTAGTAGGGCTTCAACGGCGTACAATTCGCATTCTCGCAAATCCGGTGAACGACCTTCAATGAAGTGCTCGCATGCGACCTTCAATGAAGTACCCCACGCTCGCATGCGTGTCCGCAGAAGAAAAAAAAAAACGCTCACCCGCACGAAAGACCTACTTTAACTCAATTTGGGCTTGCAGACCATATTATTGAATTTGGCAGTGAAACGCGAAAGCACAAAGCCGCTAGAGCTTTTAGACTTCACGCAACAATCTAGTTTGTTGTGACTGCGCTAGCTGAGCAGTGGTGTAACTGCACTAACCGTCGCGTCACGGGGAAGCTGCTCTAACATAGAGAAAAATTAAGTTTTGCAACTTGACGTGCAGTCTCGTCGCGCAGCTCGTAGTAATAAAAATGTCAATTCCGTAACGTTTTGAGTTATGTGACTTTATCTTAACGCCAGGTTTTTGCTAAATAAAAGTTGTAAATGTGAGCAGCTATTAGAAGCGCCGCTTACTTATGATTGCTTTAGAGCATGGCACATGAAGCTAAAAAACAACCAGCGCTCAAAGCTGAGAGAGCGTAAAAAAAGCTTTTATGAAGCTTCCCAGCAAAAAAAAAAGAAAAGCGAGTACATATTCAAGCAGTTTTACCCTGATAAATTGATGGAAGATCATTTTGTTTTCCTTTGCATACTTCCTTCACACGGACATATCACAAGAAACAACACTCAAGCTTCTTGAGGCAGCTGTAACACTTATGCGATATTTATAACTTTTATATTTTCCTTAAACAACCTATGCGTTACGTAATAGGACAAACAAAAGTGTCGACGCAGCAAACAGAAGCTTGCGCCAGATAAGGCATCATAAAACTGAAGCATAAGATCTGCGGAAGGTTTCGAGTGAAAATGTAAAATCTTAGGTGGAAGGCACAAAAGTCAGTTTGGTCTCTCTCACTCTCTCTCTCTCTCTCTCTCTCTCTCTATATATATATATATATATATATATATATATATATATATATGTTAGCTCACTAGCTAGCATACCGCTATAGCATAGCATCCCTGTTTATTCACGCGGTGCACCAGAACTAAAATAAAATGGTGGGATTTTGCGAGCCGGAAATGCAGCCGCTCATGTGCCATAGTTTTGAAAATTATTTTCGGGTATTTTCTCGCCACATCATTTTTTAAGAGAGTCCTGAAGCACAGAGAGCGAAATAGCGTGTTTGAAATTTGATTCCGCAGTATTCCTAGCCTGAGCCATCGATGAAATTTACGAACTTTGCTCAGGTGTTCAATTAAGCAATAAATGAACTACGGCAATGTGCCACGAATAGTCTACATACACGTGGGATACGCAAGAGCTTGAGTTAAGGTGAAAGACGTTGATGTTGCTTCATGCATGAATATTATACGGCAGCAGTCAGCAGCGCCGTGCGATATCGGCGACAACACCAGTGATCAAAAAGACATCATTACGTGGCGATGTTAGCCTCTGAGGTGAGCATCACATCCCGTAACTTAGCGTCATATGATGCCGTCACCTCATGACACCAGCGATAGGTCAAAAGTGGACCCCATCGCGGAGACTGTTCAAACCCAGGATAGGTGCAGCAAATTTGCAATGCAACTTAACCGGGAGGTGGTGATGCGCGCCAGGTTCGCGCATGCAGCAAGCTTTCGCAGGTGCTGGCGGATCATCAAAGCATGAACTGATGAAAAACAAAATAGTTTTCACCAATAAGTCGTCTCACGGCATGCCTCCTCGTGCATGCGCTACATTTCATCATCATCATCATCATCAGCCTGACTACGTCCACTGCAGGACAAGATCCTCTCCCATGTTCCGCCAGTTAACCCGGTCCTGTGCTTGCTGCTGTCAATTTATACCCGCAAACTTCTTAATCTCATCTGCCCACCTAACCTTCTGTCTCTCCCTAACCCGCTTCCCTTCTCTGGGAATCCGCTACATTTATCTCCTGCAATTACCACATTCTTTGGGCAGTACATGTTTTTTAGCAAATGTGCAAGTTCATCGACTCAATCCTTTAATGCAGACATACGTGTGTGTGTGTGTGTGTGTGTGTGTGTGTGTGTGTGTGTGTGTGTGTGTGTGTGTGTGTGTGTGTGTGTGTACGTGTGTGTGTGTGTGTGTGGAGCTACTGAATGTTTTGCATATTTGTGCAATTTTACCTTTAAAAAGTGCTACAACGTATATAAAGACAATAAAACACTTGTACGTCTCATTTTAAAAATGGTTTGTTTGTTCAGGGTAGCATTTAATTTGAGATATCGTTATCTCTTAGTGATAACAAAAATTACATTACTAAGCCTAGCAGTTATCAATGGCAAATGATGATGATTGGTTGATTTGCGGGGTTTAACGTCCAAAAACCACCATATAGTTATGAGAGATGCCGTAGTGGAGTGCTCCAGAAATTTCGACCACCTGGGGTTCTTTAACGTGCACCCAAATCTGAGCACACGGGCCTACAGCATTTCCGCCTCCATCGGAAATGCAGCTGCCGCAGCGGGAATTTGATCCCGCGACCTGTGGGTCAGCAGCCGAGTACCTTAGCCACTTGACCACTGCGGCGAAGCCTTCATGAATAGCAAGAGAGTGTGACATATATCATAGGCTAGCACAACGTTTGTTAATATGCTATAAAGCTCAAGCAATTTATTTCAGATAACGAAATGCTTGAAAGTGTGTTAACATACCGCAGAGTAAACAACGTATGAAATTTGCACAAACTACCTATTTTTATAGCGTTGAATGACATAAAATATAGTTGCCAAAACTATTATTGCCGTGAAATATATTGCCGTGAAATATAGTGCCAAAATAAAACTTCCAGAGTTGCGGAAAACGTACCTTCGTGGTAAATTAAACGTAAAGTAATAAACACAGCAACAAGTTCGTCTTATTGGTTCAACTCTGTATACTGGAAAGCAAGTGACACTATAGCTCCCAATGTAAGTAATGTTTTAGGTTCTGACAGTTATGCGTGCGAAAACCAGTGATTTCTCCAGCATGAGCACCAAATATAATTTTATGATTTCTCTTCGTGGACTCAAGTTTTCATCCGGTTTTCCACTAATCATACAAAGATTTTCATAGAACCGTCAGATCATGTGGTGTAAGACAGCTTCTAAACTATTCACTCCTACTAAACATAAATATAACACAATTACATAGACGTCTCCCCACCTATTTGAGTCATAATCACGAGCGCACCAGCTTTTAGAACATTTTTGCATGTTAAGACAAAACTCCATCAAGGTACAAACAAAACTGAGCTATTTATCGAAACTAACGCACACAGATTTTGACAGCTGTTCCAAACTTCAAGGCTCTGGTTTTATGAAGACAACAGAGCAGAAGAAGCAGGTTATTATTATTCAAATTAACGAAGTCAGCACATTTGCAATACTGTTTGCTGTTCTCATAAATGATTGATTATTCCGCCCCTGCCTCAAACACGCTTGCATCATAAGTAAGTTTAGGTGCAATATTCTTACTTATTTACATGTAAATGATTATGCTGCATGCCACGCAAACATTATTTAGGTTCTGCAGTTGCATGGCGCTGAGAATGCAGAGTGTGATTGATTGATTCCTTAAGGACTTCGTTATAAGCATTCATGGAAAGCCACGTTCGCCTTAGTCGTATTCGAAAGAAGGAAAATTAAGGGTTTTTTTTCTTTTTCATGAAACAACGAATCACTTAGCTTCAATACAAAGAATAATAATGAAAATACAAAAGCGTACGCAAAAATTTTCGCTAGTGGACCCATGAGCGCGTAAGCGAATTGAAAGGTCCACAAGAGTGCTGTTGAACATTCGTTTCACCATTTGCTCCTTCCTCCTTTTCTGTGACTGGCCAGTAAATACGAGTGCCTCCGTAGCTGCCTAATTGGCGTAATTAGCCAAAGCCGTCTTCATCTATACCTCTTTGGAAGGACGCTAATAAAATCAAAAAGATTGCTAATACGAACAATGTAAACCTTTATTGGTCCTAGATCGTTTCGCAATTAAATTCAAGCTATTTCCTTTCGCGTCTCGTTAAACATTCGAAATTATTATCGCAATTATCAGCCGATTGGGCGCGACACAAGCCGACAAATAATTAAAATCTAGAGACAACTATAGTTAGGCAACGCTTACACAGGTGTTCACAAAATATATGAATGTATCTTTAAACACCACGTATTATGTCGCCTACGTCCCACCTCGCGATTCTATAAAAGTTTTGAAGTTGTTTTAATATAAGAACAACACTAATGAATAGTTCAAAACATGGCATTTAATGATTAAACTTTTTTCGGCAGGGTTTCTGAGGCAGCGAACACAAAGTCTTTAAAATTTAATATAACTTCCTTATTACTCAATTTAAACATTTATACAATTTCACATATACCCGCAATGATCCATAAACACAATATCAGACCTACAGCGAGCTCTGTGCTAATTGGAATGACAAAAGAAATTTATGCTGACCTCATGCGTCGTGCTAACTCTTTATCCAATAGAAAATCTCCGCTTTGAAAAAGAAGGTTTTGGAAAAAAAGGAAATAAACGAAAGAAGATGCGAGCATCGCTGTCTTCTTAGAATAGGAGAGGAAAATCTTCTGATGCTTGCACTAATTGAGCCCAATTCTGTCTACATGTCTGCACAATAGAATCAAGGGTTGGAGGCTGTTTAAGACTATTGTGCAGATCTTTCACCAGGCACCCCGTGAGGGTCACGTTTTTCTTGTTTCTATTTCTCTCTCATTTACGAGTTCACTTTTGAAAAGGGCAACTCAGCGAAATGCACAAAATGGGTTTACATCGTTAACGCGAAAATACACGTGACAAAAGCAAATTTCTTCCGCTACACACGAACAATTGGTGACTTAAGAAAGTGTGTTCTGCCTATCCAGCAAATAGTTGCTTTAGCCTCATTCGTGGTTCAAAGCGAATAGTGTCCTTTGTCAATTATGAACCCCGTGTGAAGTCAGGTACCCACTTCAATTGATAGACCTTATAGGCATTTTTGTTTTTGGGCTCAACAATCTTGAAAAAGATTACTGCAAGTGCGTTCATGTATAAAATTGGTAATAATAATGTTGTATTCTTTTCATATTCACCTCCTTGAGTACATATTTTCTACGTCCAGACTACCACAGCCATGCTATTGTGATGATGTTTTTTGTTTTAATTTAAATGTTGGTAAATAAGATAAAGAAAAGACGTTTTAGAGAGCGGCAACTTGTTAACATCCCAGAAATAATTGACTGACTCTACAGGCGTAGGCGCTGCTTGTTTGTCTTAATACATTGCCCAAACCAAAATACCAAACACATCTAGTGAGTGTACAACTCCTTTTATTGATTACAATAAGAAAAAACTGGTGCCCCTTTTATCATTTCCTTGCAAGGCCTACCTTTTTGTTCTCGGCTGTGGTTATTCTAGCCTACTTGTTATATCCTGCAAAGTTGTAGCTGTTGTTGGAAACTTTATGCTGTTGTGCTGTTTTAAATAGATTTTTTTTCAACGTGATTTTTTCTCTCTGAGTATTATTCTCTCTTTGTTGAATTTCAGCATATTTAGCCAGCATTCCTTAATTACACTACTGCCAACGCTGCGCCTCGCAGATAGGCTGATATTTTTTAGATTTTACACATTAATATTAAGTAGAACTTTCATGATTACCCACTCAGTCATTCAAAAGCTTTGAAGTTTTGATTCTGGCCCTCAGCTTCTCTCAGAGGACGGGAACGTTTGAGGGTGCTGCAATGCACAAAAGCTAACTCTGTGAGCAGCACATCTTTCACTCAAAAAAAAAAAACACCTGGCCTACGCAGCATGCGCAGCACAGTCCCAGAGAAATCTCGAAGAGCGGCCTTTAGGAACATTACTAAAACACCCCTTGGGTAACTGCTACAAGCACACATGCGCAGACTACACACAATGCCATCAGTCATAACTTTTGTGTAGTAGGAAGGCATGCACCGTGCCATCCTTCGTCAATCTTCAGAGAAGCATGGTACCCGCTACACATTTGCATGAAATTTCGTTGAAACGTTGGATGCTACGGCTGACGACAATGAGGAATTGTACTTAGTGCCGCGTGGCATCGGGTCTCCCCTGCGTCATTGCTGAACCAAAATGAAGTTTTAATCTTCATTCCAATCTTTGGTGTATTGTAATGGGTTGTATCGTACTACGATCCACTCATTACGCGATTCACATTGTGTGACGCCTTGGTGCTCCTCAACTGTTCTGATGTGCTTTATTGCACACAATAATGGGACTTCTTTCCCGACAAGGGCCTCCTTAGGATGAGTTCGCAACAGAGTTTGAAGCCTCGGCGTGGTTCAGTGGTAGAATACTTGGCTGGCACGAAGGATACTCCTATTCAAGTTCAATTGTGTCGTTGAGATTTTTTGTTTACTTACACTTTTTAGATGCGGAAGCATCTTATACTCGCGCCTTGTAGTGCGCCGTCCGCGCCGTCCGCGCCGTCCGCAGCGCTTCTCGAACATTCGACAGCTGACGCGCGCGCATGCACCGTCGCGCCGTCGCCCACCATCTGTGCCGCACGCGCTTCTCCTTCGAGAACATTCGACAGCTGACAGCGCATGCGCCGTCGCACCGTCGCCATCTGTGCCGCGCGCGCGCTTCTCCTTTGAGAACATTCAACAGCTGACAGTGCATGCGCCGTCGCGCTGTATATATACTCAAGGTCGGCGCTCGCTCGCTCAGTTGCCGCTGGTCGGTTGGTTTGTACGGCGCGTCGACGTCCAAGGTCGCGGTGAAATGAATTCCAACGAATCCACAAACACAATGATCGACGTCCCTTCGACCAGCGCCGTCCTTTCGCATACGTGTGTACGTGTTCACTCATTTAACACCCCCTCCTACAACCACGTTAACCAATTTAGCCATCGACCCAAGTAAGTCGCAATTTAACACCCCATTTCACAACCACGTTAACCAATTTAGCCATCAACCCAAGTAAGTCGCACTTTAACACCCCGTTAACCTATTATATGCTCCGCATCCTCCTCAGTGTTCCCCCGAGGGAAGCTGCGGGCAATTTTTTTTTCTGATATAGTGGCGGCAGTGGTGACCACGCGGCCCTTGCTGTGGTCTCATAGGAGAGTCCGCTGTAAAACGTGTGACAAGCTAGAATAAAATTAAAACGCCAAATACAACGCCAAAACAACAACATTAACAAAAACAGCAACAAAAAAAATGGCAGATTCCACGTACAGTGGTAATCGATGATATGCGAAGCACAATTAAGAAATTTTGATACGTCACTTTAAAATCAGCATAACGTTACGAGGTGGAGGTAAATGATGCCGTACATAACTTCCGTGCCATGATTATAATGTTTAGATGTGTCGTTTACCTTCGTCATTAATTGACGTCACGTAACACCAAATTTGGTATATGTGGAACTATAAAAACGGCCGCGAGCGTATCATGAATAGCCCAATATACCTAGATGTAGCGTTGACGTGGCACGCTGGGCACAGCGACGCTACGTTAGCAAAACGCGAGCACTCTATAGTCTGACGCCAGGCGTGACCAGCGTCCGTCGGCGCGGCCCGACGGCAACCAGCGCGAAATGCGATATGCTGCATTTCATGCCAATGCGTTACCCAGACAACACTGCGTCTCCTTCTTTTCGCAACGGAGGGGTGCTGGACGCGCTGAAACGCACATGCACCAGAGCAACGCAGCCTGGTGTGCGCCGGCGAGCATTGGGCAGTACCAGCGCGTTGCGTCGAAACGCCGGCGTGACGCGTCGAATTGAACGCCGGTGAGCACGCCCATCGCGTCACGTCGAAATGTATTGGTGCCTTGACCCCCTGCATGTAGTCATCACGTGACACGCATCTCTTGATTATCATGTTTTTTCTTGTCACTACCATCGTCATCCATTGGCGTCACGTCATACCAAATTTGGCACATGTGAAGCTAGCGAAACGGCCGCGAGCACATCATCAGTGTGGCATGTAGTCATGTTGTTACATGACACGCATATCGTGGTTATCATGTTTGGATGTGTCATTTAGCTATGTCGTCCATTCGCGTCGCGTAATACCGAGTTTGCCACATGTGAAGCTAGCTAAACGACCCCGAGTGCATCATGAGCGTGGCATGTAGTCATGTTGTTACATTACACGCATCTCATGATTATCATGTTTACACCAGTCACATTCCTTTGTCATCCATTCACGTACCGTTATATCAAGTTTGGTACATGTTACTCTAGCGAAACGGCCGCGAGCGCATCATAAGCGTGGCATGTAGTCATGTTGTTACATGACACGCATGTCATGATTTTCATGTTAGAGTCTGTGCCTTGTGTTCACCATGCAATCATGCCATACCATACCAGTTTTGCAACAAGCCATGTGAACGAAACCACCGCAAGAGCTGCAGGACTATGAAATGTTTATCATGACATTCATGACATACATGTCAAGATTTTCATGTTACAACCACTCAAATATGTTCTTCATACAATCATGTTATCCCATACGAAATTTAGTATGGATACCATTATCGAAATGGCCAGGAGAGATAAAGGTTGTAGGCGGCTAGATAGATAGTTAGATAGGTAGATACGCTCACAGTCGCCGAAGTTCGTTAAGAATTGCTTCGCATTTAAAAAGCTTGAAACAACAGGACCGCACTAAGGTTGCGCGGCTGCATAGGTTGCGCGACAGTTTTAGTTTGCTTCTATTTACTTTGTGTCGTAAGCTTGGGGAGACACATCATCCGATGGCACTGCTTTGGTTGCACTCGGTCGAAGCGTGTAAAACCGAGTATGCAGTGAACGCAGACATTAAGGCGCCAGCATGGTACCCCGCGTAGTTTTGCAGCGCCAGCGTTGGCTGAGCGTGTAGAGTTCCTGTTAACTCGGGAAAAACAAACAAACCGCCACGTGGGCAACAAAAAGAGTGGGATTATAAACGTCACACTGATGACCCCCTAATCACCTCACGGTACTGGCAGCCGACGCTTGAATAGGCCTTTTGCGAGACCCAGCACGCCGTGGCGACTTCTCCCATCGGTTCGGCTTATCGCATGGCCGTGTGTATACTGTTTGCGCGCCTGCAAAACCAGTGACCTACATTGCGAAACCCCATTGATTGCCGTGAACCTTTCGTTACGGTCAGCTGAGGTAGCTCTAGGAAGTGGGCGGGCTCGCGACAGGTAGCGCCTGGGGTGTCTATTGTTTAATTGGCATGTCTTTGACTGCTGCCGCGTTTATCCTGACAAATGAGCTCGTAAATAGAACCACGTGTTGTCAGATAGAGGTTTTTCTTACAGCGCACAGAGTACAGGTGGATTATTGCCCCGTCCTCAAGAAGTTGACGTGTTACAGGGAAGCCGTCCTATGGGCGCAATCCCCAGTATATACCTGTATCTCTGTCTAGATAATTGTGCGCCGTGGAGCTTGCCCATTTCCCTATGACATTTTCTAGTTTTGTGTTATTTACCCTTTGGTTGTTGAGTTATTTGTGGAGAGGGCATGAGCCCTCACGTTCATGAAGGTCGCGCCCTCGTAGCCAGTTTTTGATCGACCAAGTGCACTGTCTTAGCAGTGGACAAGCAGGCGACGATTCGCCGAGGGTAGTGCAAAGGCGGAGCACCGAGGAAATAAGAAGAGACCACGGAGCTCTGGCAAGTGTTTGGAGCCGGGCTTGAGGTGTTAGGCACCGTCGGCTCTGCTGAATCCCGTGAGGTTGCCCTACAAAACACGGTTCATTTCCAAAGTGTGTGTGTGTGTTTTTTTGTAACGTTGATGCCCGTACTTATGTAACTTTTGTAAAGTGTGCGCATACAAGTGTTTCCGAGCCTACTAGAACTTCTCCAGCGTTTCTGCTTCATATTCAAGCGACCAGCAAGTCAATCGCCGCAATTGGAATAGCGCGAGCACGTTTCGTTTCCCACTTTGCTTTACCACCTCGGGTGGTGCGTCTCGGGCGTCGAGTGGCGTGAGTTGGTTTCCTCAACATCGCAAAGAACCTAGCTTTTACTGTATGTGACAGCCATATAGCTTGTTTTCATTCTTCGCTTAATATTTTCTTTCAATTCTGCTTTACCTTGCACACAGCCTTTTTTTTTTATGACAAACGCTACTTACCTACTCCGATGACACTTCCTCGAGAGCTTCAAGTATATAACTAACGTATGGGAGTTAGAATGGACAGCTCTTTACATAATGAGCCCTAACATCTCTTGCGACTATAAGGCATATTGCTCATACACCCTGCCACCACCTAGCCTCTTTACCAGCATACAGACCACGTTCGTCATTTTGCCAAATTGTTGACCGGCCTTGCTGCACTTTTTGCGATTGACCGGCCTTGCTGAACGGTTGTAGCTGGGACGCCCTTCCAGTGTGTGTTTTCGTTTTTTTTGTTATGAGTGCGCGTGCGTTTTTTTTTCCTCTCTCTAACCCCTCTTTCTTGCCCCTACTTCCCCACCCCCAGCGCTGGGTAGCAAACCAGATGCCAATATCTGGTTAACCTCCCGGCCTTTCCTTTCTCACTCTCTCTCTCTCTTGCCAAATGGTCACCACATATCGCGATTCTTTGCCAACATGCTTCACACCCGCCGCTAGGCCTTCGACTCCTCCCTGGTGCCTGGCTCAGGCTAACATCAGGCTAACTATACCTGGCATCCAGAAAAAAGCAGATATGTCGTCACCTGCTCTTAGACAGCTTGCTCTGCTCTTGTTATAGGAGACGTATCAAGGCTGTATACACGTATACACCGACGGCTCTGTTTTACAGAAGAGTTCAACGGCATCATTTGTTATACCCATAAAAGACACGACAAGAAAATTCAAGACCTCCCACCTTACGACATCAACGGGAGCAGAGCTCACAGCTCTTCGTGCCGTATTGCAATGCATCAACGACCAACAGCCACAAAATTGGGCAATTTTCAGTGACTCAAAGGCGGCACTGCAATCCCTTCTATCAGCTTCACGCCACGGCCCGTACGAACAGCTGGTATTTGAGATTGCAGAAAAGACTCACCAACTCATTGAGGAAGGACATGAAATAGCCTTTTAATGGCTCCCCAGTCATTGTGGAATAATTGGCAATGAACGGGCCGATCGAGCTGCCCGTTCTGCCCATACTAAAAGCGATGAAATATCAATTCCGCTTTTCAGAACTGACGCTGCACGCAAACTCTGCATGCTTGCTCGCAAGCACACCTCGTCACAATGGAACGAGTCACATTTCATCCATGCACGGTTAGGTACTTTGGACCCAACTCTTAGTTTTCGAATTCCTCCGGAATTACGCCGACGAGACGCAACTATGCTGTGCAGATTATGGTTGGGCGTCGCATTTACCAATGCGTACGCGTTCCGCATAGGAATGGCTGACACTGCTGCATGCGACCATTGTGGCAGGGATGAAACAACTTGGCACATTATGTGTGAATGCCCACAATACCGCTCGCAGAGACAGTCACTCTGCAATGCACTAGATGAACTGGACAACCAGCCTGTTTCGGAAGAAAGAATCCTGCGCTGCCGACAGGACTTTATGTCGCAGATGAAAACTGTGAAGGCGCTCCTGCGCTTCTTGCGTTTAACCGGCCTGTCCAAACGATTGTGATCGGAACTCCCTGAATGAGTGCGCATGTAGTTTTTTTTTCTAATTCATTTTTTATCTCTCTATTTCTATCCTCTTTCCGACCCTTTTCCCCACCCCCTTACAGGGTAGCGCACCAGTTCGTCTAGGTTAACCTCCCTGTCTCTTCCCTTTACTTATCTCTCTCTCTCGGTGATGTCCATCTCACTTCATTAAGGCCTCCAGATAAGTTTGTTATAGACTTCTTTTAGTGAATACTTTATGTGTGTATTGTCGGTGAATTGCTTCTGTTGAAGATATAATTTCTTAGAGTGAGCCGTGTTTATTTTACAGCTCTCCTACTGTGCTGAATTCATTTAAGTGTGTTAAAATGAATTGGTTGCGTTCTAATATGCTTTATTTGATAGAGCAAGGTACGCCATTCATTTCAATAAATTGAAACGGAGCCTAGTAGACGACAACGAACAATTCCCCTTTCTCGAATACGTCAGAAATAAACATTCTCTAAGTATAATGTATACCCACAAGGTTCTGTTCGCGGCTTAACCATATACGAATAAGCAGCGCATATTCAAATAAACTTGAGGAGAGCTATTTCCTAGCTGTTCGTTATAATTATTATGGTGGCATGCCTTTAAATGACGTGACTGATGAAACAATGTAAATATTAATGGGTCATTCTTGGTCAAGGAGGCTGAGAGAATCTCATCCCCGAGTTCCGTGTGCATCAGTGCTCCAGCGCTTACCATAGGTAATAGAGACGTATTGGTTTTAGAAGTTGATTTTGTGTGGATCACATCATGTGATCCATTTTTCTCAGGTAGCGTAAGCAAATGCGGAAAAAGACAAAAAGCTGAAAATTAGCACCTGTGCTGTTGACTGATTGATACGTGGCGTTGAACGTCCCAAAACCACCATTTGATTATGAGAAACACCGTGGTGAAGGACCCCGGAAATTTCGACTGCTTGGGGTTCTTTAACGTGCACCCAAGTCAGAGCATAGGGGCCTACAGTATTTTCGCCTCCTACCTTCATCGAAAAGCACCTGTGCGTTGTATCCTGTTCTCATGTCTCTGTTCATTCAGCGCTATTTTTCGATGATCCTATTGGGGACGTTACTTAGAGCAAATGTAGCGTATTCGAGAGACTCAAGGGAACTAAAAGAAATCTTGCAGCCTGCAGCAACTGAGCCTGCAACTTCAAATAACAGGTCTGATGCTCTTGCCATCAAGCTACGGAGGTTGCTTTCATAAAATCGCTTGTAGTGATTTTAGCTATGACCGCGAGTGAAGAACACACCGTTTGTTTGCTCGTATTACATATGACGGAACTTCCCAGGTTTTACTTACATTGCTATGAGCACATAAGTTTCTTTTTCACGGAGTAAAAGAGTTATCCGACAGATATACAAACCTTTTACGGTTTCCAATTTCAACAAAGTAGTGATAATGCAATCAGTCATGGAATGAGGGCCATGTTTCTGATGTCACCGAAGAAAATGCACTTTGTAGACGATAATGTACGCTCGAAAAAGCTTTCTTGTGCTATACAGTGGTTACTTTTTGCAACAGGATAGAAAATAAACTTGATTTAGTAGTTCACAGTTGCTGTATACGTGGCCATAGGGCAACTTCTTCTCAATAAAACAGTGAAGTCATGACTGAATGCTCCCAACAATTATTATTAGGGGAGACACGAGTGCGTGTATGAGTATGTATACGTGATTTCTTAGGTGCATGTGCCTGTTTTACATATAATACATGAGACGAGATTTTCATTCACAACAGATATGTCAAACTGAAGCCCCATATGCAAGAGTATATGTTTCGTCTGTCGTTTTAAGATTTCCAGATTCGTTGTGCTTGTGAGTTTCCTGGACTCCCGGATACATATGCATTTTTTCTCCTATTGTGGCTCTAATAAAGTTGTATGACTAACTCACTCTCTCTCACTGACTCACTCACTTGCTGCTGTATTAAGTAACGCACTTGTTCTTTATTTGCTTTCTTTCACTCGCTCAGCCGTTTATTGTCAAGTCTTCTCACGTCGGTCGTGACGAGCTACTGAAAGCGACCGCGTCGCTTTATCGCAGTTGCCAGAGGAACCCGTGGAAAGTCTTTACACCCGGGAATGGTCGTTTCGAATTGTTGGGTTTTGTTGTCAGACGTAAACGTGGACTCAGAGGATACGATCGCGTCGGCAGCATTGATCGACCTAGCTGGGTGCTTCGTGTCGGAGGCGAAACTCGGATGACCGGGTGGAACGAGTGGTGCATCTCAAATGCTGGTTTAAATTTTCTTTTTTTTTCATTGCACGCATTTCCCAGTATCGGTTTCGGGCCACCACAGATATATATTTGCGAGCCACCACAGATGTATATTGTACATTCGCTTCCCATTGCAGGATTCTACTCCAAGTATGTCTGTCAAAACGATAGGGAAAGGCGAAGACTGTTCAAAGGACACAGCGTTCATAAACATAGCAAAAAATGTAATGATGGTCTGCTTCTATTTTCAGTTAAATAAAGATATCCTTGATGATCACGACGTCCTGAGCCATTCTACTCTTAACAAAGGCATCATTGCTCAGCTAATTAGAAAGCTTTGAACTAATATCTAGTGATATATCTGTTATACATAGATGTAGTAGATACACAATTGAATACTTTGTTAAAATTGTTAAAAAAATAAAACCTGAGATTTATCAAGCACCAGTGCCTGACCCTGATTCAAAAGCGGCAAGAAAACATTTCTCAGGGTCACTTATTCACTCGCCTTGGGCAGCAGAAATGCGACAGAAATCTTCTTTTCTGCTCAAGGTGTTGGCACTCCCCCTTTCCACTCTGAAAATTTTCTTCACCGTACGCGGGGCGCATAACCTCGGAGGATGAATGAATTGTAAGCTTTCTGCTTATTGACCTGTTCTGCACTGCATCCGTAATCTACGATCTTTGACCAAGTGCCGATGGTATGTTATGACGTCATAATGGGACGTCACGTGCGGATTTCATCAAGTGGCAATTTTCTTGCACCTCTCACGTTGACATCAAAGCCGCCGAAGAGGATGTTGTTTTTTTGTGTGTAATGAGGCATGAGACTTTTACGTTGAAGACCCCAAATGACTTTGGCAGTCGGCTGTCACAAGCAGATGATTCCACGCGTAGGTTAGTACTCGCACCGTACTGACTCAACAACGCTGGTATACCAAAGTCTACCAGCATAGCTTTACGCGCGTGAAAGTTCATCGCATATGGCGTCTGGCTGCGGACATCATACATCTTTTAAAATTTTTATTAGTGCAGTTTAGTACAAGTAAAACTAAAAAAAGGAACTGAGGACACGATACTTTTGCTCTGTGATGGTGTAGCCGCTTTTTACTCTGCTGGACGTGCAAGCGCTATAACGTGTGCTACTCATGAGTGCATTTTATAGGTAAATTGAAGTTGTGATAGATACGCCGGCGAGATTTCGCAATTTTTTATTACCGCCGAAGTCACTTAAGCTAGAGGAAGTTCATGCCGCTTAACAGAAAACGGGTATGGCCCACTGTGCATGCGATAGTGTGGCCAAACGAAAAAAAAATAATCAATTTCTTTGGGATGGCTGTCTCTCACAGAGATTGAATAAATACCGCTACTAACCGCTGGCCAAATAAAAATGAAGAAGGCAACAGCTAGTCCAACATATGCCTGCGAAGCAACCGAAGTGAGTCGACGATCCCGAAGTGCCAGACACAAAATTGATGCCTCACGACGCGGCTCGATTCGAAACCGTGCACCCACTATCTGAAGGAGACCATCGTAACTACTCGGCTCTCCAGGCACCATGACAGAACATAGCGTAGCCTTGTATAGTACCGCATAGAAAGGTGGTAGCAAAGCGAAGTGAGGTGATGAGGAAATATGTGAAGGTGACTTGAGGAAAAAAAATTGCCCGCAGCTTCCCTCGGGGGAACACTGAGGAGGATGCGGAAGCATGTAATTGGTTAACGGGTGTTAAATTGCGACTTACTTGGGTCGATGGCTAAATTGGTTAACGTGGTTGTGAAATGGGGTGTTAAATGAGTGAACACGTACGGCACGTATGCGAAAGGGCGGTGTTTTATTTATTGCGACGAACCAACGGACGAGCGGCAACTGAGCGAGCGAGCGCCGACCTTGAGTATATATACAGCGCGACGGTGCATGCGCTGTCAGCTGTCGAATGTTCTCGAAGGAGAAGCGCGCGCGCGGCACAGATGGCGACGGCGCGACGGCGCATGCGCTGTCAGCTGTCGAATGTTCTCGAAGGAGAAGCGCGCGCGGCACAGATGGTGGGCGACGGCGCGACGGCGCATGCGCGCGCGTCAGCTGTCGAATGTTCGAGAACCGGTGCAGACGGTGCGGACGGCGCACTACAAGGCGCGAGTATAAGATGCTTCCGCATCTAATATGTTGAACGATTTTGAGTTCTTCGTACTCAACTATGGGAGAGCACTGAGCCGTCCCGCTAAAACAGTTTAGTGGCTGGTAACAGAGTTAGACACATGCCTGAATACACAGGCATGGTTCAGTGTGCACCGACGCTCGCGTAGGTTTTAAATAGCTAACTTTACCGTACAAGCTCATGTTTGTGTTACTGGTTTCCGTACCAATACTTTACCTTCCTGGTGCATTTAATGTGAAACTTTGACCGTTTTAACTCGGACACATGTATGCTTTTGAAGTGCAACAAATAACCTTATACTTGATGAACGCGTGAATATTGCAGTAGCAGAGAACGAGTGATTATTGTATCAGACGTAATGAATTAGCTCAACTAAGGCGGTGCGGACGGCGCGGACGGCGCGGACGGACGCACTACAAGGCGCGAGTATAAGATGCTTCCGCATCTAAAAAGGTACTGTATGGCATATAAAGAATATTGAAGTAGAATAATAGAAAGAAAGAAAAGATTAGATGAGAAAGAAAGTGAGAGAGAATAACAGATCGAAGATGATTAAACAATAAGAAACACAAATAGAGAAAGAAATAACTAAAAACAGGGCAACATAAGAAAAAAAGAGGGAGAAGAGACAAGCAAAAATGGACAGAAAAAGAACAATGAAAGAATTGTCCCCGTACTTTCGTGCTTGCCTGGAAATGTCGTTGAAAGAAATAAATGTCACAAGACAAACGTCGTCGAAAGACAAAACATAAATGGCTGTTTAGCCATTTATGTTTGACTTATTTCATACAGCGCCTCCTCAATGCTGAATCGGCTGAATCTGACTGGCATCAATAAAACAGAGGAGAGAGAGAGAATTGATTTGCAACCGAGGAAGGAATGTCGGTGAGTGGGATCCTTAGTCCGGGATCTTATCGGCACGGGCCGCAGTTCTCGCTCGTCTCACGAGGGCCTCTTGCGTCTTCGGATCCGAGCTGGACAGAGCTGCCTCCCACGCTACAGTGCTGTGCTGTGCTCTGCGTTGTAGAGGTAACGCTGTATGAGTAATGGATGCTATCTGGGAGTAATGTCGGAAAACAGGAGCATGTGGAGAATCGAGGGCCGCTGACAGGTGGCAGCACTGAATGGTCGGAGGAGTGCTTTTTTGGGCATAGCGCTGCATTTTCAGCGCAGCGTAAGAAACACCCGTCTTCTCGGGCAAAGAGTCAGACTTTCAGCACAGCGTATGAACCCCTAAGTTCTTTAGAATTACGTATGTATGCGTTTTCTCGTAAAAGCACGGACCACCTTATATTGATGCGTCGCTTCTGATGGGCGTAATATTTGCTTTTACAGCGAACGCTTTTAGGAGATCCGACAAGTGTCATTTTTGGCACCGTAGTTGTCCACCGCCACCGCCGCCACCACTATGACAAGAAATAAGAAAAAAAACTAAGTAAAAAACAGCATATCGACGGAGTGAAAGATGATGAGTGGCGCGAAGGGTCCGTCAACTCGTTTGCGCTTCCGTCCGTACGTTGATTCTCGCTTCCGTCCGTCCGTCTTTGCGTCCATCCATCGGTACGTCAATCTAGTGAACACTCCAAGTACCGCCATCTCGAATCTTTTCATCATATATTAATCATACAGAAGTACCGCCATTCAGCGGACATTCCAAGGACTAAACGAGAGGTGGCTACGTGCTACAATTACTACTACTACAACTACATACAAAGCGGACACACGAACCATGGCTTAGGGAGCTTCGCCCCTATTATGAAACATCACGGACAGATTATGATTCGAACGAGGGCCCTCTGCGTGCCAGCCAAGTATGCTACCACAGAGCCAAGCCGGTGCATGAAACTGCGTTGCAACTTGACTCTAGGCAGGCTTCGTGTTGGGACCCGAATCATGTCATTATGAGTACTATAGCGTTTCAAAACAGCAAAGGAACATGAAGCATCACATGGGGCGAATTTCGCAACAAATGTGGTGATCGAGTGTTCTAACCTAATACAAAAGCCTCAGGCATGATTCATCGTCGTCATCCACAACATCAATAATCGTCGTCATCCACAACATCATTAAATTTAATGAAACTCTTTTCAACTGTGTATCGGGTACCACACATCATCAATTCCTTTGAATTCAGCCAATCTCCTACAATGGATGTGTGCCATGTGTGGAAGTCAAGAAGAATAAGAAAAATGCCTCCCTACTACACCAACATTATGATGACTTAAGGCGTAGTGGGTACCCTCAAGTGTGTTTTTGTAGCAGTTAACCAACGTGTTTAAAAAAGAGGCCGGTCTTCCAGCTTTAGCGGTGACTGTGCTGAACGTTCACGCAGGCCAGGAGCTTTTTTTTTTCTTTTTGATCGACAATGTCGACAAGTATGAACGCAGCCATCAGCTCAAGATGGCTGGGCGCTCATGAAGAGCTTAAACGTTTGCCCGGTGGCTGAATCATGCATCAGCCAGACAGACCAACAAACACTAATTGCGAGAAAGCCATGAAGATTATTCATTATTGCATCTATTTTGTGTTCAACTTCACTGCGCATTGTCAAAAAATGTCACAGTAACGCAGTCAAATTTTCCTAGATGAGCTCCCCCCCCCCCTTTGTTTTATGGCTGTCAATCAATAATGCCCCGTCTGTCCGCAACTTTTATCCTTCGACACCGCATTGTTAAAAGGACGTCAAAGCTCTCCCTCGTAACCCATTCTAAGAGTTCGCGGATGCTAATAGTGGATCACCAAGACTGCGCACCGCATTATTTCATCTCATATTGTTCCGTACATCTCGTTGAGACTCAGACAAAATATAATAATTGCAAACAAAACATCCAGCAATACGCTGTTGTTATTTTTTCTTGCTTTTCGCAAAAATTTGTCCTCCTAAGATTGGAAGACAGCTCCTGGACATATTTTATAGGGACTTTTTTTGTTCACTACAAAAAAAAACATTCATTTCTCAAGTGACAGGTCGGTCAAGCACTCATTGACTTCATAAAAGATTGTTCTCTTCCACTGCTTCATTGCCACTGCATAATATTGCAGTGGCGAAATTTACATGGGCATGTTTGAGGTGATATAGTCGGGTAGACTGATTATCTTTGTCTGAGCTTAACATAGCAATAACTTTTTATATTTCCCTGCAGCTACTGTGTGCTTAACGAAAAATGGGTCTGGCCTTTACTTAGGGCGATATGAATGAGGTAGCTTTCGTTACAGTTTTGTATTTATGTAGCAATTTTTTCGCTGAGTAGGAAAATTAAATGTTCCTTTTCTTAGCAACAAAAAACAACCTGAAAGTAAAATATGAAGTACTAATTTTATGCAGTGCTGGCAATCAACCCTAGCTATAAGACAGGTTTCTGTATATATCTCACGAGAAAAAAAAAATATTATGCCCAGCTGTCTTAAGACGTAGCAGAGGCTTTTAAGTAATTTTTTATGTTGATTATAACTAACAGTGCTTTATTGTTTTTGGTAAAGACGATTTTTTATATATACATATACTGCTGTCTCATTGCAAGATATTGCAGGGGTGGGCACAGAATTTGCTTGTGCTCTGAAAGGACTGAAATGCGATCTGAGAAAACATCGGCGCAATAGGTCTAGCAGTACTGTACAAAAGTGTCATCAAAGTTGGAAAATTTTCAAAACACTTACAGTGATGAAAAAGTTTCGCGGAAACATGTTATACCCTGAAACAATGACTTCGCTAAATATCATCGATACTGAAAAAAAAACAACTTTCTATTAAAAGTTGTTTTTTAAGAACTGGTTTTAAGAACTGGTCTAAGAACTGGCTAACCTCCCTGTCTTTCCGCCTAAACTTTCTTCCTCCTCCTCCTCCTCTATTAAAATTGATGACAATGGCCGAAATTAGGTGTATTTATTTGATCTAAACGTATACTTAGAAAAAAGCCGCACGTGCAAAAAAATGGTATCGCGAAACAGCGTGAAAAAAGCCCTATACTTTGTTAAAAGGCTTGGTTTTAGGGGCCATTTATAAATTGCTTCGATCACCCTGACGTGCCTGCCAATGTATGGTTTGGCTCCTTAAAGTGCGTATTGTTTCTTTAATAACAATCTGCAGTGGATATGACAAACGCTTTCTGGTTGTGTCCATGCATGAAGCAAGCACGCAATCGTCATCTCGGAGCAACTGGTCACCATCCCGGTTGCTTTCCAAGCTTACGAGGGCAGATAAGAGGACCCTTCCGCCAAGCCTTGTCAAACTTTATGCACGAAATCAATTTGTTTCTTTATGTGGGATGAGTCTCTGGAGTTGTTTTGTACTTATGTTATGACAAAGGGACACTACATATAGCAGACAGTGCTTCAAAATGAGCAAACAAATCACTAGTTCAAGACATTTCCCCGAGCAAATGCCTCTGTAAACAAACCTGAACGACGAGACACGAATCGGTGTAAACAACACCAGTAACAATAAGAACCAGGCAGCATGTGGGAAAAAAAAAGTGGACCGAGACAAATCACACTTTACTTTGGAACGAACTTTACTCAGACATTCTACGCTACTTTATTTACTTTCCACTCACTTGGCGACAAAGCACCCTCTGGTAGACGCATTGAGATTCGAACTTGGCAGTGCACAGAACAGCGGAGAAAAACTGTCGAGTCTTCGCTAGCCACTGTTTCTGGCACATCAAAGGCTCCGCTCGTTAGGAATGGCCAGCGGCGGACTTCATTGGTGGCACTCTGGATACAGGTCTTGGACGATTTGGACGCAGTCTGCTGCTTTCTTACTGCCGATACTATGGCATGAAGTTATTTTTCTAAGGCTATGTTTTGATGCTTACGCGGGTTCGGTTCCTGAAGACGCCCGTTTGCGCTTGCCTGTCTCACTTAATTTCGTCTTCAAGAATGTTTCTTTAATCCTCAAACGAAGAACTGTTGCGGGTGTGTATTTTTTTAAATACAGTTTTCTGGAGTCCTGAATTTCCACCCTCGAAATTCCACCATTTTCAGTTTATTGACGCTGTGAACGTACTCGGGGTCACGTACATCAAGCCGCAATTGGGACAGAATTCCCGCAGCATTGTCCCTGCAAAGGTTTCAGTCGCGTCTTGCGAAGTAAAGAAAAAGGCGGTAAGCGGCCTTTTTTAAAAGTTCGTGGTGACTTGGAAATGTCGTGTCATCGTTCGTTCTATACCCTAAAGAGCAAAATATTGGCTAAGCGTGCATCAGTGACACTTGTAAAACATATACAAGGCTGGTGATCTGCTTCAGTGATCTTTTAGTGTTTGCGTATGGTTATGGCCTAAACGGGTGAGAATTGTCCGACTAGACAAGTGTGCGGAGATTGTCATTCTCGCTGGTGAGACACTGCAGTGCTGCAGTGAAAATAACCTCCAGAAGCATTTTTACGTCGTTTGTCCTAATGGGTAACACTGAGATCCAGTAGCAGAATTTAAAAGGAGCCACTCAAGTTTTTTTACGCCAAAGAATGTCTCAACATAGTCACTAGGGTATGTACAAGTTCAAATGGCCTTGTCACTACCACTCCTTTGCAGCAGCAGTTGAACTCGAATACAAAAGTGCTATCTTGTATTTTTCCGAATTACTCATCTAAACAGAACTTTATGAATAACTATTTTGTGTATATGACTGTGTAGGTATGGGTATACTTGCGAGTATGTGTCATTTTAAGTATCACAGTCCTCAAGTAGCAGCTGGAGTAGTAACCGAGGCGTGAAATTAGGCTAGCGCATCGAGGAATCTCATTACAATTTGCTCTCCCACGCTTTCTCTATAAAATCACGTTCAATATTTTGAAAAACAGGTCACATTGCAGCATTTGACTTCAGGACCTCGTTCTGTTTATTATCACTATGTAACCTTCGTACTATATCCAATAAAATTGATTAATTGAAAAAATATAAACACACTGTATGCAAACAAATGTTTCCGTGAGAGTGCGTTTGCGCATGCTCACGTTTGTGTGCGTTCATTTTTATAAAATTTCAAGTAAATCTCATCTACTACAACACACAATTTAGTTAATACGTTAAAATTTATTTGACTATATACCAAAAACTTGCCATAAAAACACTAAACCGATCAACTCTCAAAGAGCTAAAGTATTCTCGCACCTGCTCGGCTTATGAGAAATGACTTTACAAGCCTCAACACCTGCCATGTGAGTATTCCTCTGCTACCTTCGAAGCTGGAAAATGGCTGTTTTTCGCACCACAAAAATACATTGCCCACCCGGCACTACACTTGAGGTGTTGGTAGAAAACGACGAGTCAAAAACTACTCGACTTCCACTGATTACCGCAAGTTTTTGCTTTCAGTTCACTTTAGTAAACATTGTTCCACTTGGAGGGTACGGGATCCCGTGTCGCCTGAACAAGCCCTTTTGTTTTGCCATCGCTTTCTTGCTGTTTTGTTATGTTGAGGTGGTCAAAACCAATCAATGTTAAGGCAAACCATGTTATAAAAAAATATCCCATGCGGAAATTTTCTTTATTTTGTTGTCTTTTCCTCTGCGTGACAGGAAGAAAAAGCAATTAGCCATGGTGCTCTCTGCTCGTTGATCGACTAACGCACTTGAAGTCAAGAAGTTTAGAAACTGCATAGGCAAAGAAAATTGCAGGGACAGTGCGATTTCACTCTGCTGGCGTATTAACTCACCAGCGGATTGAAGTTTGAGCCGAATAAATAAAAAAGCCACGCGTCTCGCGACTTCATGAGCCTTTGCTCTACGTTACTCTACTTCCTTGGTTAAATCCGAAATACGGTGACCACGTGAATGGAGGGTTCGTTAGAGGGGAGGTCTACGTTCTGTTTATGGCATGTTGAACGTGATAGCGATATTCTGTCCCAATGGCGCACTTCAGCACTTAGTGCATATATTTCATTGTACAATATTAGTGTTTGTGGATTACTATAATATAATCAATAAAACTGAAATTGGCTTGTGTCGGTGAAGCTTTCACATATGGCTACATTCCGTACGAGGAGTAGCATACTTTAATCCATGAGCAATTATGCACGTGCAATCATTTCGAGTTTGCTAAGCACCCACTACGTGGTCATAAAAGAATACACGAAGCGACGTGAGTGCCTTTTGTAGTTGGTGGCTGACTTTTAAACACGAAAATCTTTGATAATCACATGTTCTGACGCCCGATGTTCAGATGTTCCCTAGTATGAAGCAATAATACTATAAGATTCTATGTTGTACTGTGAAGCTTGTATATTGGTCGCGCATGTGTTTGTAAGGAAAGTTTGTTGTTTTCATTGTGTTTGCAAGCACATGAAGTCATTTTCACTGCGTATATCTCTAAGTAGACCCATGGCTGTTTGGTTGAACTCGTGCTTGCCAAACAGCGGCCCCTATCCCATCCTTACTTGGACACGAAAACTTTATCATTTTATTTCATTTGCACCTTTCTCAATTTTCGGTCCAGCACAAGTATATCTTTCGCTCACAATGAACGGTGCCCACGTCTACACAAACACGAACGCCGACGTCTGAAATTCCGTGAAACGAGCTCTAAAAGGAGAACAAAGTGGGAGCCCTTTTTTCTTCACTCAAAGCTTGAACAAGCGAAACATGGTCTGCGTGTGCCTGACCTACTACTTCTTTCTTTCTTTCTTTCTTTCTTTCTTCTTTCTTTCTTTCTTTCTTTCTTTCTTTCTTTCTTTCTTTCCTTCTCTCTCTCTCTTTCTTTCTTTCTTTCTTTCCGTTTCTCTTTCTTCTTTTCTTTCTTTCTCAGCATTACCAATCGCCTCTTCTAGCTTTTGCTTCAATCATGCCAGGAATTTTGCTTTGATCCATGTGCATAGCAGAGCAACCCTCCACTTGTTTCAGACATAAGCGATGACCATGCGTTTGCATATATTGAGAAAACAAATTAAATCTGGCAAGGGGTAAGGACAAGGACGCTCAATGAAAGACCACTTTGATATGTCAGAAACAGGTGATCGCTGACGAGTCCATGATCGAGAGGCCATCTCTTGTTGAGAAGAGCGAAAAAACGTTTGTGACTGACGCACTTTGGACGGCCACATTTCTGTATCAAAGGTTTTTTGTTTTGTTTTTTTGTAGAAGGCACCCGTTTTAAAAATTGGCCACTTGTAGCAGGCCTTGCTTGAGAAAACATGCCTATTATCGCTTCGTAAATATGAAAGCCTCTCCGGCACCACGCGACTCGGCTAAATGCATTCGCTGACACCTGTTGTCTCTTTTTCCCTCTGCATCTTTAATCCAGGCGACCGTAAACTTGCTGTGACCCTCTGCAGTCAGTATGCACTTAGAAGAAAGGTGACGCATGAACACCCCAATGCACGCCACTAATCGTTTCAGAGGAAAGCGTAAAACTATATTTACGGCAATTTTGTTGCTGCCTATTCCAGAGACGTTCTATACACACAACGCTTGTATGCAAGCATAATTCCTCGTAAACTGCAACCGGTGCATGAACAAATTAAATGAGCCCATAGAAGACATCTATTTTTCATTGCAGAGGCCGGCTGAACGCGTTATTTCTAGTTTCGCAGGCTAGACGCAAGGCTGCTTCATTCGGGCGTGCGGTAAAGCACGCAAGGTCAGCCACGAACACGCTCCTTGATGCCCGAAACTCAGCCTCGGTACCGCCTACTTTCTTTCTGCATTTGTTGGCTTCCTTTGAATAGCACTCGATCGTTTGCTTTCATGACGTGACTTGCCAGGCCTTCGGTAATCTCTCGTCAAAAAACTCGGACACAGAGAAAAAGAAAGTGGGAATAGTAAAAGTGAGCAAGATAGAAACGACCAACGGAAGATTGGTGTAGCTGCTGCGCGTGGAAGTGGTCTTTTTACCCTATTTTCTAGATCAAAAAGACACCTTTTCGGCCAAGATTGGGCGTAGTTGTGGGTTTACATAAAACCACTCTTCGATCAAACGGCCTTCACAGGCGCGATTTTATTCGGCCCGTCAACACTCATGGTTGGAATTTCATTCATGGCTTCTCCCTCTACTACACAATCTTCTGTGGCTTTTTTCTTTCTTTCTTTTTCCCTTTCGTGAAGCAGCCGAAACCAGGAACAAATGACCTAGAAACTGATGCAAAAATCGGGTATGTGATTTTCTTCATTATTTGATTACTTATTAAACCATACTTTTTGTAGACACTTGTTCGTGCATTTGTATTTGTTAGCGCACATAACAGTTGCAAAACGAATTTCTAAGCGAGGGTGAGGGAAGGTTGATCGCCTCAAACGCCTGGTTGACTGCGTTGATGTTCTGAGCATACTTATTCTTGGGCACGCTGCACTGAATTTCTGAAAAAGTCGGTGACAGAGTCTTTCGTTTAGAAAAAAATTATTGCCACAAACGTCAACAACACACAACAGAACATTTCCTACTTAGACATACTCTAACGATGATGACAAAACAGACGTAATTTACATGAACATGGATATGAGATGACGCGAAAGGGGCGAAGATCTTTATAACGGCACCCGTTCGTCCCTCGTAGTCGTTATAGTGTGCTTTAAATATAACATTTTGACATCCAAGGTGGTGCTGACGAGAGATTTTTTCTGTGTGTTGTTGAACAATAAAAGAAAGTGCTCGATGTACATGCCAATGGCTGCTAAAGGAGAATGAGAGACAGGAGAATCCGGCTTTTAGATTACGCGCACGTTGCAAATTTTTTATTGTTCAACAACGCACAGAAGACAAGTAAGGGTGGCTACGTTATGCTCGCTGGCCGTAACCTTCTTGGTTTTAGAAAGGTTTAGCGAGCGTTGGGCCGCGGTGCCATGAATACAGTGAACTAGTATATACCATGAACTCGAGGTGGTTAAAGGCGGGAAGTAGACACGAAGCACAAGCCGTAAGAAAGTGTGCGTGTGCCTCCTCTCGTTCAGTCCTTGGAAGGTCCGCTGGATGGCGGTGCTTCTCTATGAGGAATATATGATGAAAGGATGCGAGATGGTGGTACTTGGAGTGTTGATTAGGTGGACGAACGGAAACACAGACAGATGCATGGACGGACGCACGGATGGCTGCACAGACGGATGGACGCATGGACGGACGCAGGAGCGGATGCATGGGCGAAAGCAGCGACGGACGCACAAATGAACGTGAGGACGCACGAACAGACGCACGCGCGGACGGGCGGATGGACGCACGGGCGGCCACACCGACGCACGCATGGATGGACGTAAGCAACAACGAATGGATGGACGGATGCTTCGCCCCACTATCCATCATTCACTCTTTGAATATGCAGGCAACTTTTTTCAAGAAGCCGACATCATATACGTGTATGTACAAGTACTGCATATTGGGCGAGTTGGTGCCTTATAATATCGTATTGCTATACGACATCTTCCTTTGAGAACAAGGAAAAGAGGCAAAAATTATGAATGGAAACATAGGCAACCAGATTAGTGCTAAACACTTTCAACTGTGTTTTTTTTTCTTTTCTGTTGCATCTTTTTCTCATGCTCAAACAGAGCAACGTTATAGCAACACGATATAATCATCCACGTATGCACGTCAGTCTTCCACGAACAGTATCTATCTATCTATCTATCTATCTATCTATCTATCTATCTATCTATCTATCTATCTATCTATCTATCTATCTATCTATCTATCTATCTATCTATCTATCTATCTATCTATCTATCTATTTATTAATCTATCTCAGTAGCATAATAACATCTCTTTCATAAATTCTCACCGCTGAAAAGACTAATCTGTCTATTGTTATAGCTGTCAATTTTTTCCACCTCGCATATTCACCGTCGGTCATTGATGTCCTTAATTCTTACGAAAAAAAAGCGTGACCTAGTGCCATTCTAAAAAAATAGTTCTCTTCTTGGTATTAGTTCTGTTTCCCTCCATTATTTACCCAGTAGTCCTAATAAGGTTGTTTCACCAGGGAGCAGTCAAGCATGCTGTGTGAACTGGTGTTTTCCACAGCAACAGTGCTGTTAGTGGGTAGTGCGTGTTTGAATAACAAAATGATACAGAAAATAAGATACTGGCTGAGGTGATTCGCTGCATTGTTTAGAGAGTCATTTCTTTGAGGAGGCACTAGTTTTGCAAAGCATAAAATTGTGCATGTAGAGAATCACGTTTCAACGTCACTAACGTCGTAAAACATCTTTCGGTATGACTGTTACCTTCTTCTATTTTAGTGGAATGGCAGCGAGTAAAGTTCCATTACTTTGCATATATGTTTCAACAAAAGTGTGTTTCAAATAGATGATTCTGCCGTAGAGACCTACGTTTGTGTCTTTGGTTTTAGATAAAAAACTTCAGCATTTTGATAATTTTCATCGAGAACTGTGGTACTGTACAAACACATATATAATGTTTTTAGCAACAACGATGAATCTCCAACTCAACATATGCATAATATGAATCTATGCCGCATGGGGATTTAGTCAATTTTGTGGTGCGTGACCATTCATGGCTGATTGTAAAGACCACATGAGACGGCGACAAGCCGAGAACCTAAAATGCTTCGCGGCTAATAAGCAGGTTGGGCATTGTTTTCCTTAAAACGTTTGGCAAGGCAGCGTACGCTGATTTCCAACATTACTCGCGCATTGTAAAAAAGAAGATAGATGTAGGTATCTGGGTGTCATTATTAACAATAAACTAACCTGGTCATCACATCGGCTACTTATAGCCCTGCGCGGCCGAAGTTGTGGTTTCTGAATAGGAAACTGAAAACCCTACCTCCTAGCCTCAAGCTTTTATAATATAATACTCCCGTCAGAGTTAAATTGGAATATGCTTCAATTGTGTGGGACCCCCCCAACAAAAGTGTTGTTGGAGAACTAGAACGGGTTCAAAGAAAAGCAGTGTGCTTCATGTTTAATGAGTATAGAGCGACTTACTTGCCTTCCTCAGTAATCAGGCAACACATCATTTCATCGTTAGAATCAGCCAGAAAGATCAAAAGGTGTCTTTTTCTTCATAATGTCTTACCGGAACTATAAAAGTAACCATGCCTGATTGTGTACGTCCCCACTCAGCTATGAAGACTAGACACACCCCCAGCCCTGATTTTCAATAAAACGAAATCGCATAAAAACTGTTTTTCTCCTAGAACTCTGTGCGAATAAAATGCTCGGCCCTCCACTGTTTTTGCACCGATGACTAGGCGTGCGAACTGGAAAATCTGCATTATGTTTTATGATTGTACTTGACATCTTTTTTTGCATTCCTATTTCTCAGAATACTTAGCATTTTCTATTTTTCGCTGTGATTGTGGTGCATTGTTTTTTTCGCGATTAATATGCAACCCCTCTTGCATAGACCAATCGGTTGTCTGCAGTATTGCTAAATACATAAATAAAAAATAAGTAAAAACATTCTCTTGAATGGGTCATAGGTTATAGTGCATCTTATCATGGACCACTCACTAGCTTTCAAGTTCAGGACAACTATCATAAGCGCAAGCAGTATTATTCAAAAATACGCACCATCTTCTCGAAGGGAACCCTGATATAATGCAAAGGAATAGCGGTGCTCACTGCATTGACCCGTTCGAAACGGGCGTCTGGGCTGGGGCTGAAAAAAAGGTTTTAAGGCGGAACTCTGTGTAGCATTTGCTCGAATGCACGTTTGTTTGAAACGCAAAGACAAGTGAGGCGGGTCGGGTTTCGGTTAAGTTTCGACAAAGCGTTTTCAAGACATCGTGGTCGTCGTTTCTTCAGAGTAAAGACACGGGCCCTAAACCGGAGCAGGCGTGTATTCCGCCTTGAATACTACGGCCTTGGGAATGGTCAAGTGCACGCTGAGAGGTTCCTGCGAAGATGCGATGTCGAAGTGGCATCTGCGGGTGCTGCGGCTAGTGTGCTGGGGTTGAGGAAAAGAGGGTACGTCCGCGCGGAACTGCGAGGGGAGCATGACGTCAACGAACAGCTGCAGCGTGACCTACTTAGCACAGCTCGAACACTTGTGGCGAGAGTAACGCGTTGCGACGTGTTCATACTAACGCACTTACGTCCAGCGTTACACACGCGAGTCAAAGAGCTGTTTTGCATCGAATAAGCCATTACTTTGCGTGATACTGTCTTCTATGTTGTTTTTCGCAGCAGCACAAGGTTCCAGTAACCACCGACTGTTAATGTATTGTTTCATAGTTTTATTAGAACCACAAATCATAGCAGATGTCCTAACGTTTTTGTCATATTCTGGTGGCAGTTAGATAGCCCAATCGGAAAACAGTTGTTCACGTGTAGAAATTAAGAACGCTTTTGCGAAGTGAGAGTAATAGAATTAAACTGAAAGGCCGCTAAACTAATCATTGTTTAGCAGTTCACGTGCAACACTAAAGCAGTTACACTTTAGCTACAAAGAGTTTTGATTCATGCTCATCAGCGCAGCTTATCATGGTAGACTTAAATTTCAAATTTTGGGTTCATGCTCCGACTCACTGCATTGATTGATATGTGGGGTTTAACGTCCCAAAACCACTATATGATTATGAGAGACGCCGTAGTGGAGGGCTCCGGAAATTTAGACCACCTGGGGTTCTTTAACGTGCACCCAAATCTGAGTACACGGGCCTACAACATTTCCGCCTCCATCGGAAATGCAGCCGCCGCAGCCGGGATTCGAACCCGCGCCCTGCGGGTCAGCAGCCGAGTACCATAGCCACTAGACCACCGCGGCGGGGCCTCCGACTCACTGCAATCAAAAGAAAATATATGTCGAAGTGTTATGTTATGGCCAAGTGAACTTCCGATGGGCTACACTGCGTCATAATGGTTTCGACAAAACCATTTCGAGCATCTCTTTCATTTTCATGTCCAATCCATTAGTGTGAAAGAGTTATACCGAAGCAGTTGTCACTAAACTCTTTCGAATGGCCGAAAGTCGGACAGAGTTTTAAGACTGCCACGCAGTCAACGTATCACTTGACTCTTCTTTTAGAAGTGGCAGGTACAGTGACTAAAGCGACGATTGGTGCAACGTCTGTGATGACCATTATATCTTACCCGGAGCCTGATTGATGACATCGGAAGCTCGACCTGACGATGCTTCCTGCGACCAATTGAACCACTAGCGTGTACCGTCTCTCTCCACACGGTGCTTGAAAAATATGTTAACATCGATAACTGCAATCGCCTCTGTCCTCTCTTTTTTTTTGTGGCAATAGACGCGTCCATGCCGTGCCGGCAGTTCGTACAAGAGGTGGTGGCAGCCTCTGCCGGAGGTCTCCTGTACGATATATAGTGGCGCAGCGTTAGAGATGAAGCGAGCAACAGCTGGCAGTCATTTGGTGGTGACGCCGCCGTCGTTGTCATTACTGCGACTGCTCTGTTGTTTGGTGTGGCAACATCTTGAATTAAGAGGCGCCGACTCACGAACAAACCTACTGTGCGCGCTGCGGACAACAGGCACGGCCTTCAATCAGTCATCAGCTTTGGCTCGGAAGCCTTCCACCCCCCTTACATTCTACTGCTGGCCGTCCCCCATCTGTTGCCACTAGTAAAATAGCAACTTTTAAAGAACGCTCTTATGTTCTGCACCTAAATTATTCCTCTTTACTTGGGCTCTTATGGTAGACAGAGAGTAAGAAAATGCTTCACAAAAGAAGACAGAAAGAGTTGCCGTTCAGTTTGGCAAGAGTTTCCCTTGTATTGGCGATCATTGCAAAGCAGTGGCTCGATGACGGGAAGAATCACTGTCCTTCTGTATATGGCCAGGTTCAACAGTCAAAAATAGCACGCACAAATTGACGGAGTCTCGGCGCGCACGTGTTTCTTACTTGCTACTGGTCTTTGATGAAAGCAGCCCTCCCACTCTGCTACATGCACGAGAGTGCACGTAGTCGCTAAAGCGGCAGGACAAATTGCTTTGTTTTATTTACGCCTCCGCCCCCACCATCGGCAACACGCAACGAACGCTTCATTCCGTCGGTAATTACTCCACAAAGTTGGCGAGAAGATGAAAAATATCAAAGAACGAATGGGAGAAGCACAGTGCAAGCACCAAACGCCGCAACTCCTTTGCCTGACGTGCTTTTTCAGACCTCTGATTCTAGTGGGAACCGACGACGACCGAATCAGAATGCCAACTCTGTACAATAGGGCGACTATATCAGCGTCCATGTGGCTCTGATGCAGCAGCAACAACAGGAACAAGCGGTCCCGTTTGCCGATGCGGCCTTCTAGAAGATGCTTCCTCATGCGTGTGTAGGTTCTGCGGAAAAAGGGCACTCAATAAAGCGAGAGAAAGGAAAATGACTTGCGAAGAACTGAAGCAGAAAAAAATATTAGAAATGGCATTTGATGAAAGATATTCCGAGTTCTATTTGTGTTCCTTTTTTTTCTTCTCACACAACGCCCTGCTGGAAGCCGAGAACAGAAGCCAGTGGTAACTTGTGTAGTTGGCGGGGAGCTTGTATGCCTGTGCAAGTTGGTTTCCAGTTGTTCATTTATGTGGTGAAAAGAAAGAGGTGTGCTGTGTGTGCGCTTGCGTTTTCGTCTGTACAAGGCAGAGTTTGTAGGTCATCTCAAGTGAGCGAAAAGACAGCGGACGTAGAAAATGGAGAAGATTTGGGAAAACGAAAAATGCATGGACTAAATTAGGAAGCTGCTGGCTCCTGACGGTCACCACTCGCCAGTCTTACAAGTGTGTACAAATGTCACGCTGCTGGTGGCGAAGATAAAAAGAAAGAGGTCGTTCGATCAGTTCAGGACTCGCACGCTCTCACAATACAAGCATTGTTTCGCAGCAGCCCGATGACTTATCCGTCGAGGCAGTGGAAGGTACGTTCACCACTACTGCTTCCCGTTTTGCACAGAAGGGGAAAGCCGCGAGTAATTTAGTCCTGGAGAAAGATTGTCAACAGGAGCACTTCTTTATTTTTGCAACAACAACTGTCACCACGCAGTTACTCCTGTCTTTTTGATCTTACCAAACGTCTTCCAGCATCCCTCGAGGAATGTGCGAGTGCGAGCGCATCCTCTCGCCGACATTTTTTTTATTGTCGTCATGGCAGCCACGTAGAACGGCTAATAAATGACAAATGAAGTTTTTCTTCAAGTATTATTATTATCTTATATATATATATATATATATATATATATATATATATATATATTACGCGCCTATATCCAGCCATGATGACGCTTCAGTTGAAAGCTTCTATGAAGACGTGGAATCGGCAATGAGTGAGGTAAAAACACAGTACACTGTAGTGATGGGCGACTTTAATGCAAAGGTAGGAAAGAAGCAGGCTGGAGACCAGGCAGTAGGAGATTAAGGCATCGGTACTAGAAACGCCAGAGGAGAGCTACTAGTAGAATTTGCAGAACGCAATAAATTACGGATTTTGAATACCTTCTTCCGAAAACAAGAAAACCGCAAATGGACATGGAGGAGCCCTAATGGCGAAAATAAGAACGAAATAGACTTTATAATGAGAGCACACCCAGGAATCGTGCAGGATATGGAAGTGGTTGGCAAGGTACGATGCAGTGACCATAGAATGGTACGGTCTCGAATTCGCCTAGACCTGAAGAAGGAACGACAGAAACTGATACGCAAGAAGCCAATCAATGAGCTAGCACTGAGAGGGAAAGTACAGGAATTCATAGTGTCGCTACAAAACAGGTACTCGGCTCTCAGTGAGGAAACCAACCTTAGCGTAGATACAATGAATGATAATCTGACGAGTATCAATACGGAGTGTGCAGTGGAAGTTGGAGGCAGGATAGTTAGACAGGACACTGGCAAGCTTTCCCAGGAAACGAAGAACCTAATTAAGAAGCGTCAAATCATGAAAGTGTCAAGTACAACAGACAAATTAGAACTGGCAGAGCTTTCGAAGTTGATTAATAGACCTAAGGTATGCGATGTAAGAAGGTATAACATGGAGAGAATTGAACACGCTCTGAAAAACGGAAGAAGCGTCAAAGCAGTGAAGAGGAAACTTGGGATAGGCAAAAGTCGGATGTATGCACTAAGGGACAAAGAAGGCAAAATAACTACCAATATGGATAGCATGGTTAAAATAGCGGAGGAGTTTTACAGAGATCTGTACAGTAGCCGAGACAACCCCAACCTTAATACTATAAGAACGAGCAGTAACCCAGATGACACCTCGCCAGTAATGATAGAAGAAGTCAGAAAAGCTTTGGAGAGCATGCAAAGAGGCAAAGCTGCTGGTGAGGATCAGGTAACATCAGATCTGCTGAAAGATGGAGGACAGATTGTGTTAGAAAAACTATCCACCCTGCTTACGAGGTGTCTCCTGACGGGAAGAGTACCAGTGTCTTGAAGAACGCGAACATCATCTTAATACATAAGAAAGGAGATGGCAAGGACTTGTGGGGTTTAACGTCCCAAACCACCATATGATTATGAGAGACGCCGTAGTGGAGGGCTCCGGAAATTTCGACCACCTGGGGTTCTTTAACGGGCACCCAAATCTGATTACACGGGCCTACAACATTTCCGCCTCCATCGGAAATGAAGCCGCCACAGCTGGGATTGGATCCCGCGACCTGCGGGTCAGCAGCCGAGTACCTTAGCCACTAGACCACCGTGGCGGGGCATCTTCACGGGAAGAGGCTGTGTGTGGCTGATAGAACGGTTTGCGATATATTAGAGTTCCCTTATACTAAAAGTTGCGTTGTTTCGCCTCATGTGCCCCCCCCATAGGTTTTTTTGTTGCTTTTCTACCGTTCTTTTCATCTATAGTGTTGTAGCTGTCATGACACAAGTCTACCCCACTCAACCTGTCCCACACATCATACAGGCTTCGGGTAAACGAAGATAATGCTCTGCAAAGGCCCCTCGCAATTGATTCATCAGACGGATGTATATCGGTCGGCATACCAACGCACAGAACATTGTATCGTGGGAAAAGTATAAAATTCAAACGCCTGGGCTTTGCCTTTGATTGCCATTGGGTAGAACCTGGTTCACGGAGAATAGCGGGGCTTGTTTCGAGCACATTCAACCGAGCTCCTCAAAGTATTGAACATCAACAGTGCCGAATATTGCTGCTATTGCGCAAAAGTTATTGCGATGCAGTAGTATCGCCTTACTGTGAGCATAGTTGGAACAACCACTGGAAGACAAATGGGGAGATTTCGTAACGCTGATAGATCTGGGTTTACACAGAAGATAACCTCTCCTTTCAGCGCAGGTTTAAGTTGCCTCTGTTGCTTTGTAGGAGGAAGGAACAGTGCTATTCCTAGTAACATAGAACTTCAAAACTCGAATTTGGAGCTTTTTGGTATACGGGGTATAAACACGTGTACTGCTGGGTTAATCTCAGTTGCGATCTTCAAGCGAAGCTTTAGAAGTTAACCAACTTAACTATTACAAGTTCTTAGTACTGTAACGGCGTCGTGGCATCGACGAAGGGTGCAGTCGGCATGTTCTAGATTGAACTTTATTTGGCCAAACATGTGGCCCAGCAACGGAAAAATAAATTGCAACGAAGCAATGCGCGCAATATACGGATGACAATGGACACAGCGTTGGCCATCAGTAAGTTAATCTACGGTGAGGTATGTTGGTGTTCACACATGCAGCAAGGCACATTAGGCCTTTCCGCTGGTGCGCGTTTAAGCTCTCAAGTAAAATTGACCATTCGCGTCCTGCACGTACTTTGGACAGAATGATCTTGAACACTCAAAAGCTTCTCAGGTGTTGCCACGCAATCTTCGCCGAGCAGTGCTAACAGTCCCTGTGGACGTAACTCGAACACATCAGAATGAAGCACAACTCGTGCCAATAGAAGCATGTGGTAGTTGTCACCTTGAAAGCCTTTCGAGGCGGCCAGTAAGAAAGGAGGCATAAACATTTCTCTCTTGCTTCAAGAAATGCGTATTAGTAGTACGTCGAGGCAATGCGAGCTCTTTTGAGCTCAAGATGCTTTATTTTTTATCTCACCACTGAATGAATTAATGGTAGAAATGAGGGTGTGCATGGACGTAGTTTATCAAACACATAATTAAAATGCAACAAAAAACAGGTATGAGGGGCAAAAGAGACAAGTCTAGAGCCAAGTGCAGATAGTTTATACGGTAAAGTCTCATACGCTGACGAATATTTAGGCGCATGAGCAATCGATGCACTACCAGCCATTTCGCTAGAGTTGTTTTGCTGACAAAGTCCGTATATATATTACCTTCGCTTATTTTTAGAATAATCGGATGACCAAAGACAAGCTTACAGTGCTTTCTTCACCTCCAAATATATCAATCATTTTCGGTTACTTGGTCGCAGCCGATCAAACGTATTTTGACGCTAACTGCAGTGCACATGAGGAGGGCACTGAATTTCATTCGTCATTTCATTGGTTGCGCAATGCATACTGCAATGAATTGATAACATTGTTTATTTCATGAAGACTAAGACTCTAATAGGTTTAGGTCTAAGTCGGAAATCTATGACGTGATTATGACAGACGCCGGAAGAGAGGTGCATGCTTCGACCACCTAGTAGTGTTTATAGAGCTGCTAAATAAAGTTCAGTGCCTCTGACATTTTCCCTCGAACAAAATATGGTCACTACGGAGGCAACTAAATTCCACATCTTTCGAGTAAATCTAAGTCACTTTAAACTTCCGCTTCTCGTCTTGATATTCTGAGCAAATATTGATCAAAATTAGGCTGTTTGGTTTTCTTTTTCGCATTTGCGGTCCTCCTGCGCGTGATGTATAACACGAGCGAGTCCATGCGTCTTAGTAAAAATGTATTTTCTGTCCTGTTCATATCCAAGCATACGCACTAACAAACCTCATGTTGGGGGGGGGGGGGGCGGTCGTTAAAATGGGCGAGTGCGTCAGTTCTGTGAGGCACACTTTTTCATACTCAGCTGAGGTGAGTGATGACGGATCTAGTCGGGTGCAGAGTAGGGGTCTCGGCGTAGTTTGTACTGCGCAGGGCCTCTAACGGTGGCACTTTGCGTGGTTGTCTGGGAACACAGCGCCGAAAGAAAGAAGGAGACATGGAGGCTTGAAGGCTCGTTGTGATCCCGTGCCGAGCGCTCATCTGTGCAAGTCATCTTGTTGCGTGCACTTTCTGCGTTTGTCGAGCGAGGCGCGGACTACGGAGGCTGTCCATGCAGAACTTCGTAACAGCCGTCGTAGTACGCTTCCCCTCACACGGTTCCCGGAAAACATAGTGGGAGAGAGTGTGCGTGACACTTACAAAGCTACTGCACAAGAGGCGCCTTGTGTTCAATTTTGAATATTTTTTAGCTCACAAGAGTCACTCTGTTTATACAATTTAAACTCGGCGCAAAAGAGCGACTGCCATCACTCGTTTTTTCAGCCGTCAGCTCCCCCACCACTAGGAGAAGCATTGGTAAAATGAAAGTCAACAGAACTCGCTAGCGCGTTTATCGGGTGTTTTCGTAACGTTGCGGCGATAATATGGGTAAGTGAGTTTTTCAAGGGAACATTTAAGCGACAGTGAGCAGCTACAGCGTGAGTTTCTTGCGTAGTTCCACAAGCGGTCAGGGTGGGCAAGACACGTGATAATTTGGTCGTTCTTACGCCACACATTCTTGTGTGGCAGATAGCGGCGTCTCTACAGGGTGTCCCAGGTAACTTTAGCCTGAGTTTAAAAGTATGCCGGAACACGTAATTATGACGCAACCAAATGAATTTTGCTCATCATTGCATGCAGTTACTGAGGCTATTTTTGTGTTCTCAAATATTGTTTAATTAGGTCTCTTCAATTAACTAACTTTTGAAGAAATGAACAGGATGAAAAATTCCAAGGAGAAAGTTGTAAAGCGGTTTGAAAAACGTGCAAATAGGTAGTTTTCAACTTTGTATCTTTCGCGTATTAGTGGTTTTCTGCTAATTAAATTGCCCACGAAATGAAAAAAATACCACGTGACAAGCCCCCTCGCGCGTCAGTGCGCACGATGATTCTAGTGCTTACTAACGTTCCGCGTATGAACGACACGCTTCCCTCGCACCGGTTCACGACAGCAATAAGCAGTATAACGGTTATTGTTCTTGTGGCCGATAGCAAAACGTGTTCATCGTAACACCACCACCACCGCTGCTACCCTGCCAAGACAGCACAATGGGGCAAATGCTATATTAGTTCGTACGAGGAACGCTAGGAAGCACTAGAATGATTGTGCGCACTGGCGCACGAGCGGGTTTGTCACGTGGTATTTTTTGTATTTAATGGCATTTGTAATTAGCAGAAAACCACTAATACGTAACCAATATAAAGTTCAAAACTGTCTAATCGGGGTGTTTTGCAAACCCAATCTACAGTTTTCTCATTGAATTTTTTTTCCATATTCGCTTCTTGAAAAGTTAGTTAATTGAACATATCTTTTTAAACAATATTTGAGAACACAAAAAAATAGTCTAACTCTAGGCAATGGTGAGCAACCTCAACATTGCTTTTTTTCACGCTCACTCACTCACTCACTCACTGAGTCACTCACATCTTAAACGTTCCATGGGACTATACAAAAAAGGGGGGCACAGAGAGAAATGACGGATAAGGTTAGGTGGAGTGATTTCAAAGGCGACTTTCAAAGAAAACCTACTCGCTCAAACGCAGTCGTTACGAGGCGATATTAGAATCTACCACCAACCGGTCTGCTGGAGGACATGTTCCCGCTTTTATGAATTCTTGCAATCACTAACAAGGTATTATTCACCAACAGATTAGTCGATGACGCAATGCAGTATTGAAGCTCATGACGTTGAAAAATTCCCCGTTGATTATGAAACTGCCTAATGTAATTATGAACCCAGCTACGTGCAGCAACAAGTCCATATGCTTTCAAGTTTTTGCTTTCCGAAAGCTATTCACTGCACCAGACGTCATAGTTGCTGTGATGTAGTGTGGCACCCACACAGGAGAGCGCTAGTCCTGTGTCTTACTATTTCTCTGTCTTTGCTTTTCACACTGTTTACCTAGAACAATGAATCATTACCAACTGGCCCAGTTTTTAATACTACTCAGTGGCACCCGCTGCACCATTTTTTCTTTCTTTGTGAATAAGCGAAATGCCTGCTACACCTCCGTTTGGTATCATGTTTCAAGGTAAACTGGTGCATGCAAAAAAAGAGAAGGACACAGAAAAGTTGGGATAGGGGCAAGCGCAAACAAGTCTTTTTCTTAGAAAGAACGCAAAATATCTTGATCGGCAAGTGGTCGTGAATATGCGACTCATCAAGAGGTTGAAGGTTGACGACAAAAGAGCGGACAAAACATTGACGAAAGGCCTCGTTGTAGTAGAAATCTGGTTCAGTAAAACCTGCGGAAAAGACTGGTTTGTGCTTGTCCCTGTTAAATATTTTCCGTGCCTTTGTCTTCATTTGCGCACATAAGGTTACCCTTAAATATGAAACCAACTCAAACAGCTGCAAGTTTTACTAAAGATTCCATGTGCATTTTGTTAATGCTGCGTGTGGGTGATGATGAATTATGGCTCAGTAATTTGCAGTAGGTGAGAAGCATTGACGCACACACTTGTCGCGCGAATGACATTGTGTGATGACTATTAGTTATTTTGTTCTTCTGCCACGCCATATTCAATAAGTGGAAGCAATTTGTTCCAAACGACACCTCTATAGGGCCTTTTTGCAAAATAGCTTCACGCACCAGCGTCATTCTGCGGTAGAATGTTTTACCACGCAGAAGACCTATGTTGAAATCAAATTTTGATCCTCGCTGTAGTGGGGAATTCGCAAGGCAATGATAGTGGGACCATCGCTGAGTGCGAAGCGCGAGCACGAGCTGTAGACACTGGACTGCCCGAGCATTTGTTTCTGTACCGGCTGTCTGCCTATTATCTGGCGTCGCTAATAAACCCCCTTGCAAAGTGGTGGAAGTGTGCTGGGTACGCAAACCTGGAACTTCGAAGCCGGAAGCTGCCCACTACATCAGCAATGCCTGATCAGACGACCGAGCAAGGCACCACCCCAGCAAAGCACGGCCCAATCTCAACTGGTCATCGTGCCTACCACCCTGCGCCAACGAGATCCGCCCCTTCTTCATGGCACCGAGGACCAGATGTGGATGACTGGTTGCAGCTGTTTGAGAAGGTGAGCGCCGCCAACAAGTGGGACGACCCCTCGAAATTAGAGTATGTCCCATTTTATCTCAAAGACGTCGCCAGCCTGTGGTTCACAAACCACCGCGCTGAATTTATCACTTGGGCCGGTTTCAGACCACCCTCGCAGCTGTTTCGATCGCCCCGCAGTGCGCAAGCTGCGTGCTGAGCAGCGCCTACGCGGACGTGCACAAAGGCAGGGCGAAAACTTCACAAGCTATATTGAAGATGTAATCGATTTATGCCGGCGCTTCAACCCTGAGATGAACGCGAACATGACAGAGATCAGGCATATCTTGAAAGGCATAGACGATGATGCCTATCAAATGTTGCTGGCAAAGAGCCAAGTACCGTATCCGAACTTTGACTTGTGGCCAGAGCTTGGAAAGATTCGGAAACAACGTGCAGCAGTTCGGAGGTCGACGACTGCAGACGACTCTCTCGTGCCCTGGCCTTCGGTGTGACAGCTCCCTGCTGGAGCAATAAAAGAATATGTACGCGAAGAGGGTCGCACGACAACTTTCATGCTCTCGTATCTTCTGCCGACCACCGAAGCACCAACGAACCCCCCTAACGCCGACAAGACAGGGCTATTCAGGAGCAGGTCTCCGAGGCGTTGCCATTACCTACGCCTGCCTCTCAACCAACGCCTGTTGCCGCGCCACTGACTTATGCGGCCGTCGCGGCAATGCCTCCTGCATCTCGTCTGCCAATGTATACGCCACAACCTGTGCGACCTCCCCCCACCGCGCCGTTTCCACAGCAACACGCCGGAAATCCTTGGCGCACCGCTGACAACCGGCCTATATGTTACTTTTGCGGAATTCCAGGTCACGTGCACGTCTATGTCGTCGGCGCTTCACATTAACGTAACGCACCAAGATATCCTGACTATTCGTTTCGACCTCCATACCACGCGCCCTCACGTACCACCTGAAGTTCACGAACGCGATGCGCAAACTGCTTCCGGCGCCCCCGAACATTCGCTTCTAGACGTTCTACTTCCCGCTCGCCTTCACCTTCACCAAGTCGTCGTTCCGTGTCGCCTATGCGTCGACGACCCACCTCCACTGAGACGGAAAACTAACTGCCCGCAGCTCCGGAGGCACGAGCTGCGTCATCGTCTAATCGTTCAAGTCCTCGCCTGTCTCCCGCCAATCTTATCGATGT